>JAQOWZ010000013.1:19387650-20625077 GCA_035578165.1 Stenolophus ochropezus
CTTTTTTTTCTTTTTAATATTATTCAAGTATTAATAAATTTTTCATTTTTGCTAAAGTAATAAATAATGTCCGTAATTCTGCATCATGGTTCAATGTTCACAATCCTAACGTTCAGTTTCTCTTTTCGGCTTCTTCCGTTGTTGTATTTTTCTATTTGTTGGTTTTCGTACATTATCTTCGTTTAGTCGACGTACAGTCATTTTATTGGCATCGATTATTTGAGTCGATTGTACAACCTCCTATCCACGTGGTTGTTTTATGCACGCTTACTTGCTGGTAACGTGGAGCAGTTTTGGAGCTGTGTTGGCCAAGCATTGTTGGAAAGAATTGTTGGAGCGTGATCGAACCAGTACGCGACGTCCAGACCTGTACCTTGCAATTGCCGCCATTAGGATACCCGCCATCTCGGAAGTTCAGGATAACAGCGACATCCGTGACGTCAGACTGACTCTCCAACAACAGCTAAGACTTTTTTTATGGTTGTTTATTACCCTTATTGTTTATTGTTGTTTATTCGACCGTTACGTTTATTCGAATTATTGTTTAGTGCATTTATTTAATTGTTGTATTTATTTATACATTTTTATTCTGGTTGTTATTCGGGATAATTCGAGTGTCATTACGCATACCGAACATCCAGACAAGCCGTTGTCGAGCTTATTTAATTTTAGGTTGACGCTGCGCGCACGTAGCACGGTGAACATAGTTTGTAGGATCTGCGTATATTTAGCTTGTTTACGCCAAGTATTTAGGAAAGGTGGAACCATCAGTTCAAATACGTCGTTTGCGCCATTCATATGTTTTATAGGGTGTCCCCTGATACGCTATCCTCCCCGCTATCGTGACCACTACGACCCTCGCGTACAGCGAAACGTTTTATTTCATTTTTCTTACGCTCGTTGTTTGGACGTCCTGCAGCGTGACGCCTTGCGTTACCCGATTTTATTTGTATCACGCAAGTCTGAATATAGATTGTCAATAGTACGCAACTTTTAAACATATTGCTTCCACTCCCCCCCCCCCCCCCCTTATCACCAGTTTATCCTGCGAAGTGTCGGTCCAGATGTTGAGCTGTTGACGCCTTTTGACCGACTGGCGCCCTCTCCGAAGCATTTTTGTTCTTTTGCCGAACCACGCCTTCTCCATCTGAGCGAACCGAGGCTCAATCCAGGATATTTTGCGCCACTAAGACCTAGCGTCCTAAGATCGGGTTGATTTATATCACCAAATTATTCGAGCTGGGAAGAAAGGTGATAGTGTGTCTCGGGGTTGCCTGATATACGGAGCCTTTTGAGTGTGTCTCGGGGTTACCGGTGCGTTTGCATCCGTCGCGGATGGAGCCTCTTGAGTGTGTCTCGTGGTTGCCTGATATATGGAGCCTCTTGAGTGTGTCTCGGGGTTACCGATACGTATTAACTCGTTGTGAGTGTATCTTCGAGTCGTTAGCAGTTGAATATTCCTGAGTATGTTTCGGGGTTATCGATGGAAATTATCTATCTATTATGCTTATTTAAGCCCCTAACGGATGCGAATAAATATTGTGTAATAATGTTTTATTTTCAGATAAACCACTCACTGAGTTTATTTACTCATAGATTCTTTCTTTTCAGGAGCTTGATTTTTAAACCTGTAACGTCAGCATCTTCATAGCACGAAGCTAACGTTGCTAACTAGCTGTCCGGCTAGTCTCGGAACACATCGGGTCGCGTCGGGCCCCAATCCCACTACTAGCGCTGTCCCCTACTCCGTAGCTGCGGCTATATAAGCCCGGACACTAGTCCGGCGAGCACCTTTTCCTTCTCATCCGCCTCCAGCCCAACTACCAAAGGCGAGCTGAGCCTTCCTCACCCGAGGCGTGTTGAGCCTTCCTAACAGATGGCGTGCTGAGCCATTCTTACCCGAGCTTCTCCGCATACGGCGTGCTGAGCCGTTTCTCAAGGCGTGTTGAGCCATCCTGACCGAGGCGTGTTGAGCCGTACCCGAGGCGTATTGAGCCTTCCTCACCTGAGGCGCGTTGAGCCGTACCCGAGGCGTGTTGAGCCTTCCTCACCCGAGGCGTGTTGAGCCTTCCTAACATATGGCGTGCTGAGCCATTCTTACCCGAGCTTCTCCGCATACGGCGTGCTGAGCCGTTCCTCAAGGCGTGTTGAGCCATCCTGACCGAGGCGTGTTGAGCCGTACCCGAGGCTTGTTGAGCCTTCCTCGCCTGAGGCGTGTTGAGCCTTCCTTACCGACGGCGTGTTGAGCCGTACCCGAGGCGTGTTGAGCCTTCCTCACCCGAGGCGTGTTGAGCCATCCTTACCGAAGGCGGGCTGAGCCGAACGTTCCCTCACTACCTACTCCACCGGCGACACCGCGTCGGCTCCGAGTCACCGCGTGGGAACCGTGTCGCGTTCGTCAACACCCGAGTCCAGCACGGCAAGGTGCGCCATTAGCTTTATCGCGAACGCGTACTATCGTATCCGGGACCGTAACCGCAGCCTCGCCGTATCACCGTGTCTGCTTTGTTACAGGTTGCCCCAGCCCGGAGAAATAGCTTCGACAGCCGCCAGACGCTAAACGGCCATTCTTACTTTCTTATTGTTTTACAATAAATTGTATTTATTTTTGATTATATAGAATATATATTTATTTATATTTTTGGGTAGAAACAGAAGTGTTTGCTTATTCCTCTAGTACCAGTCCGTCCTGACTCCCATCCTCGCTCCTGAACCCTGGTAACTACTGAGCACCCGATCGGCGGGGAATGAGAGACGTTACAAACCTATCCCAGGTGTTATCTGCCCTGCTGATAGTCCCTGCCACATTGATTATATATATATATATATATATATATATATATATATATATATATATATGTATTCTGTATTTTGGGTTCATAATAAATTTTTGCAGAACAGAATCAACTTTTATTTTCATCTCTAACATAATTTATTTATTTATTATTGACCTTCTTACAGGATACAAATCCCAATTACAAGGAGGTCAGTAAAACAATAATGATACCATTTTAACATGTTTGACGTAAAGTTACATAAAAAAGTCTAATTAAACAAAACATTTATGAAATACACAAACGAACACTTATTATCATCAAAATGCTCGAAAATAGTTCAGCAAAATATTTTTCAAGATCGCAAATTCAAGATGAAAAATATCGATTTCCATATCTATTTTTCTTTCAATGTCATTAAAAATGTAACACAGACGAGTAATAGGACTTTTCAAAAAATAGTTCCTCCTAAGATGAGGTATATAAAAAGGAATATGTGTTCTGGATGAAAGGCGAGGTATCCAAAAATGTACATTGTTGAGGGCTGCAGTGTCATCAGTTATGCCTCTTATTAGTTTAAAAAGATAGAAACAAGAATACATCTTACGTCTAGACTCCAAAGTAAACATATTGAGATCGAACAAAGCATATGTATAACTGTAATTAAGTGGATTAAAGTTCGGTGAAGTTTTCCTAATACAATAACGAATAAATTTTCTCTGAACCCACTCAATATTATTACTGTGTGAGACATATATTGGATTCCAAACTACAAGACAGTATTCAAGTTTCGATCGTACAAGAGAGTAGTACAAGGATTTAAGAGTTTCCCGATTTGTGAAAAATTCTGAATGTCGTATAATGAAACCCAAGAGATGAAGAATTACGTCAGCTAAAAAGAAGAAAGACTAATGCACCAGTTGAGGAAGAGCATATTATTGATACATGTAAAGAAAGTGAGAATCTAAGTAATTCAAATGAAAATGTCAGCAAAACTTACACAGAAAAAATCCCAAAAGGCAACAGAATAAAATGGACCGAAAAACAAAAACAGATTGTTAAATTGCATTTTAAAAATAATATTAAGTTAAAAATAGCACCAAAGAAAAGTGAATGTCAAGATCTCATTGAAAAGCACGAAGAACTAGAAAATTTAGATTGGGTTAAAGTAAAAACCTTTGTTTACAATCTATATAAACATAATTAAGAATAACATAATAAAATCAGATTTTATTATAAACTACTTGAACATATGAATCGTATATTGTTTTATTTTTTATTTCTATAATAAAAATACCTATTGAAAAATAAGCGCATGTTAACTGATTGATACCTCTACTCCTGAATCACCCAAACTGGAAAATAGCGAAAGTTTAGCGGTAGATTGTTCGCAGACATCATGTAGTCTGTTTAGTTAAATTACTTAATTTAAAATTAGTTTAGTTAACTTTGGTTTTATTAATCATAAAGATGTAAATATATTTAGTTAACTAAAGAAAAGTGTACATGTGCTCCCGTATTCCCATCCAACATGTTGTCTCCTGTGATCCTGTTACCATCATCATCAAGTTAAAGAATCATCGCATCATTATTTGCTTCATCGAAAATATTATGTTTGCAATTTACATTTTACAAATAATATGTATTCAAATAGTCAAAGAAATCGTTTATTTGAATCTGCTGTGTCAGTTTCATTAAGGGATAATGAAAAATACAAGATACATAACTGAAAAGACGTAAAGAATTATCGCCAAGTAATGAAGATATTAGTACTGTAGAAAATACGACAGTAACATCTCCATTACCCGAAGCAACATCAGGTTTTCACACGAAAACACCAATTAGTTTGTCTATGAAATTTGAAAAATTACAAGAAGAAAATAGCGAACATTTGTCATTCGAAAACTATTGATAAATTTCTTCCAGAACGAATAGCAAAATTTGTTAAAGTTCAAGCCCACTTACATAAAACGAAACCTAGTGGAAGACGGTACAATAATGAATTTCAACAATTTTGTATGTCATTATTAAAGAGTGGATTCTATGCAGTTGCATGTGTTGTATATATTAGGCATATCAACAAACTGTTTTCATATGTTCAAGTTTCATCAAAAATTAATGTCAAATATCAAAAAAAAAAAATGCATATTTTGCATTTAATGATACTTTATTGCATATTTTGATTTTTTTTTGCATATTAGTGCATATTTTAAGACATTTTTCAAAAACAAAAATTAATTTTTGACAAATTTTGTTCTTTTTTGAAAACAGTAGGTATATTGCAAGAAATATAATTTTGATCGTACTTTTAACAAGTGAGCATTTATATAAAATGTACTCATTGAAACCATTACAATCATATTTAATTTCTCGTCAGAACAAAAAAAAGTGATTCTATCAGTGTTTTAGAACTGTTTAGAACTTAAGTAATTCTTATTTTGTAAGTAAGGTAAGTAAATAATATCTGTCACTGAAATTCGTATGTTTGGAACTATAACAATTAGTAATGCCGAAAAAAATGTATTAAAAATATGAGCAGCATATAGCAACTTTCTCGTTAAAGATGACTTTTTTGATTTTTGTTTCAAAAAAGAGCTTTTGTAAATTTCAATATGAATATGAATTCGAGATTTTCTTATTTTTGTTAGAATTACCTGTGATATTTATTGTCTTTATACATTTCATGAAATGTTCCAAATAAAACACTGTATGTAAAAATAGAAATAAGAAAATGACTTCAGTAAAACGAGCCTGATGACATGACATTAGTTTTTTTGCATATTTTTATTGTAAAGTGCATATTTATAACTTTTTGCATATAGCATATTTTGATGATTTTTTAGTGCATATTGCATGCATATTTTGACACTTTTTTAGTGCATATAATCCGCTCTTTAGTCATTATATTTTACAGGACCAAAGGCTTATAGAATATTAAGAGAGACGTTTTATTTTCCAACAAAACGGGTACTGGAAAAGTATGTTGAACGTTTAAAATTCAAAGCTGGTTTAAATGAAGTAATATTTCAATCACTACAACTAAAAGCAGCTGGAATAAACGAACTAGACAAACACTGTGTCATATGTATAGATGAAATGTCTTTAAAGGCGAATTTATTTTATATTGCAGGGAAAGACGAAAATATAGGATTCGCGGATACATGAAAAGACTGATCATTTGTTCTTGCATGCAATGTAGCTGTGATAATAGTTCGTGGGCTTTGTAGTAACTGGAAATAACCCGTGGGATACTTTTTCGTCCATACAACATGGAAAGTATCTGAAATGAAACGAATAATTATGGAATGTATAAGGAAACTACGGGAAATTGGTATAAAAGTTGATGTGATAGTAAGTGATATGGGTTCTAATTTCAAAAGTATGGCCACTATTTATTTATTTATTTATTTATTTATACCATATCCTACAGGATTAAAGTCCCAATTACAAGATGATATACAATTAGAGAAAAATTTAAATAACAGCCTTGTTGATAAATATGTACAAAGTAAATTTAAGTACAGTGATTTAAATAACGAAAATGGACCATCAAAAAATTCTCTCCCATTCATCTGTACGACGTTACACTGCTGCGACTCCGATAATAATAAACGGTAAATTATTCATATATCAATTGTTATTATTTTTTTACTACTACCAATCAAATCAAATCCGTCTCTCTGATCCTCGAGAACATTACAAATAAAACAAATAATAGTGGTCCTAAATTGGAGCCTTGTGGAACGCCAGAAGTCGCAACGAATGAATCAGATTTAACGTCATTAATCTGAACTTGGAGCTCACGATTTGTCAGATAAGAATGCAATAATTCTAGTAAATTTGAAATTGAAGTTGTTATTTAATTTGTGAAGCAGAACGTAATGATCAACAGTATCAAAAGCTTTTTGAAGTCAGTGTAGATGACGTCTACTTGAGCATTATCATGGAGGGAGTTAATGTGAATTTAGTGAAATTAATTAGATTAGTTGTTGTCGATCTGCCTCTTACAAATCCATGTTGCCGAGGAGAGATAAGATGTTGCACACTATTGTATATATGTTTGTACAAAATAGTTTCAAAAATTTTGGAAAGGTTGGAGAGAATAGCTATTCGCTCTGAGTGAAGCCATGGTAGGGGAAATTAAATCGACTGACGCGCTCGCAGTGGTTACTGGAGGCGTTGCGGGAGGCTATTATTACTGAAATTGTAAGCAAGGTCACGTGAAAATATTTATTTTGTTTTAATTTTAATAAATTAAAAAAAAATTAGACACCAGAGTTGTTGTGTTGTAAATTGTAAAAATACCAGCAGAAAAAGTAAGTACAAATTTTATAAATTTCCGACTGTTAAGTAGAAAATAAATCAACGGAATCAGTGGATTGCTGCAGTTAAAAGGCTGAAGTAAGTAGTTCCATAACCTTATTTTTATCAATAATAATAATTCGGAGAATCGCAAACCTTTTCGAAATTTTTAAGTTTAGTGAAAGTTAATAATTTTTAAAGGATTCTGTGATGAAAAAATCTAATATATAATAAATGCTTAAATTTGAATTTAAAAAAAAAGGCTAATACATAACATTTTGTAAACACGTAATTTTTTAGCGCTGATGGATCACAGTGGGTTCCCAAGCCATATGATTGTATTTGTAGTGATCATTTTATTGGAGGTAAAAAATCAGAAGAGGAGTTAAGTCCTGGCTACATCCCAACTATATTTCCTTCAATTTGCAAGTCTTCAAAAGTAAATGAATCTTCTGCGGTAGACAGGTAAAAATTATTCGGTAAAAATTAATCAATATGAACGACTTAGCAATGATAATTTCATATTTTCAGGTACAAGCGCTTAATGAATCGGCGGATGAAAGCAAAATCCTCCAGTAGTGTCTTCAAAAGTAGATCAAGAGTGTCAAGTTGATTTTTATTCGAACTCTGATATTAATTCTCAAACGTTTACTTGCAATCGTTATATCAAAGACGAGGTGTGTCATGCTGAAACTCAGACAGAAATTGCTGAAGATACTAGGTCGATAAAAATTCACAGTGGTAATAAAAAATTTGTTGACAAAGAATGTGGTACTCCTCAAAAAACGTTTGTTGATAAAGAAAGTCAAGTGGATAGTAAACATTTCAATGGATTCACATCAGTGACAAAGGATCAAGAAATCATTGATCTGGCAGGGGTATCATGCCATAATTTTGATTTCTTGTTGACAAGAATGTCTACGCGAAAAAAGTACATTGTATCGAAAAAAGATCGACTATTAATTTTTTTAATCAAAATGAAAACTGGATTAACATTTTCAGCACTTGGTGTACTGTTCAGTGTTCACAGAACGACAATTTCTACAATTTTTTATGAAACTTTGCAACTACTAGCTAGCGCAACTAAAAATTTAATATTTTGGCCAGATATTGACGCTGTACAAGAAACTATGCCCGACTGCTTTCTACCTGATTACAGTAACACCCGAGTTATAATTGACTGTACAGAATTTCGAATTGATATTCCTAGAAGTGTCGACAATCGTGTTTTAACATACTCCCAATACAAAAAGAACTTCACGGCCGAAGTTCTTATTGGTATAACTCCTGGAGGTTTATTTCCTTAAGATCTGACGTAGCTGGAGGGCGGAAATCGGATTCTCAACTTACAACAGAGTCAGGCTTGTTAGATCTATTAGAAGATGGTGACATTGTTTTGGCTGACAAAGGTTTTCCAGAAATAAAAACAGTGATTGACGCAAGCGGTAAAAAAGTACAAATGGTTATGCCGCCTTTTCTTGAGAAAAAAAATGAATTTTCAACGGAAGAAACTCAACAAACGTACAGTGTAGCAAAAGTTAGGATTCACTTAGAGAGAATCATGCAACGATTACGGACTTATCAAATATTGCATAAAATTCCTCAGCACCTGTTTCATTGCATAGACGATATTTTACACATTTGTTGTGTTTTGGTAAATTTGCAGCCTCCAATTATTTTTAATAAAGAAGATGCTGAAAATGAGAGATAGAAAATATTTTATTACTCATAAAAATTGTATTTATTTAATGGCATACAAAATTATATTTCCAAGATGTCAATATATTGTAAGTTTATGTATAAATAAATATAGTTTCAATTTTTTTAATAAACAATAAAAATTTTTAAACTTATTTATAACTTTCATATTAGTAACGAATAATTAAACTCTTTTAAATTGGCATTATTATAACAAACAATAACACTCTTTACTTAACTTAATAAATATTGAATTTTAAGTTACGAATAAATGTCTTCACTTAACTAACTTTCTAATTATTGACTTGTTAGTAACAATGACAACAATTCTTATTTCTACGTAGCTATGTATTATAAAAAATAAATTATTATTACTTTAAAATATTCTCAATATCACTTCCAGAAAAGCTTCGTTTTTCTAATACAATCTCATCTTCCTCATTACTATCTAAGTTATTAGTATTATCAGCATTGTTGTTGTTTTTTTCTTTATCGCTGTCTTCAGTAGTTAATGTCGCATATAAAGCTGGTAAATAATGTTCAAAATAGAATTTTTCACTTTTTAAAATCACAGTTTTTAAAAAATCTTCGTCTCTGTGAACTTCAATCAAGCAACTGCCATCTTCAACAGGTGAATGGATGAAGAAATCTCAAACGCTCATACCACTGACGTACATTTGGACTTGAACTTGCGTATAATAAACATCAGTCTTTTTAAGTTGTAACTTATTATTAATAAATTGTAAATACTTCACATTACTTGAATTATCAACAATCTTTATTATCGGTTTCTTCTCACAGGTACTTGGACATTTAAACTCAACAATTTTAGAAATAGAACCATCATTAGTAACAACGCCATCCAGGCTTGCACAAAGCCAAGGCTGAAATTTGCTAACCAGCACTCCAACCCGTTTAACAATGCAATTTGTCAATTCTTGGTATTTATCTTTGGCATAAGTTTCCATTTTTAAACCGTATGTAGTTGAAGCGCTGTCAATTTCACAAGGATTTAACATATCTGAAACTAAAGCTTCAACTGGTTTTCTACTTAATACTTTAATACTATGAACATTAGAACTTGCTGAAATTCTTAACCGTCGAGCTTTGAACCAATTATTACTAGAAGACTGCTTAACTGTTTCACAAGACAAATTGACGATTTCCTGTTCTGATAATTGCACATTTTTGTGATAAAACTCTCGTATTTTACTGTCCATGTCATACTCACTTTTGTAAATGAAATGTTCCTCAGAGAAAATTAATAAATTATCAATACACACAGCGCAGTCTTCTTTTTCCAAATTCAATTCAACTTGCGCTAATAAAGAATTCATAACATTCCTCACTGTACGTTTATTATCTTCTTTTAATTGTGCTTGCATTATTAGTTTTAAGGGTGACTCAACTTTTAATTCAGTGACAGAAACTTTTTTAGGTTCATGTAATTGGATATATTTGTGTGGTACCATATTTTTAAAATATTTTCCTTTGGAATATTTTCTTTTCGCAAATTGACGTGGGCTCGGTTTGCCCCACTGCTGTTCATGACTCGTCTTTGAAGCGCTTTCCTCATTGTTAATAAAATAAATTAACGCCGCGACGTGTTTGCACTTTTTACTCTAATTATATACACAATTACAGTGTACATCCGTCACATAGCGTTCAGAATTTATCTAAAACAAAATAATAGAAAAACCTGTTAATTACAAAACTCTAACATTATTTACCATGACAAAATAAATGATAAAATTTTAAATTACGGTTAATGAAGTGATATAAGGTGTACTGTGGACCGAGGCTAGTCGAATAATACGAGATTTTATTAAAAAGCTGTCATTGTTCCGTCTGTGTTCCTCGACATCTCTTATATGCTCTGCAAGAGTAAGATTTTTGCCCTTGGTGACTGTTGCTGGCTGAAAATCTATTTGATGAGTGATAGACTGAAATCCAGTTTTTATTATAATATCCATGGCTTCTTTGTTACTAAAAAAAAATATTATATTAGTTAAATAAATATTCATATATTCCATTGAGACAACTATTTAATTATTTATTTTTCATTTTGATTTTTACTTAGTATCATTTTTTGACTTTGATATGAATTTCAAACAACTTAACCTAATATTAACTGCTTTCCTTTTTATTTTTTATCATTATACTTACTTGTTGTTGATTCGTTCAACTAAAAAACAAAACTGTAATTACCATTTAACGGTCACATTTTTTTTATAACGATTTTCTTTATTATTATTTATAATATTTTTTATTTTTCCGTTTCTTGCTATTGACATACGTATAAAAACATACTCTGACAGCCTCCCGTAGTTCATATTTTGTCTGGCGCTGCAGTCACACTCATAGCGAATAGGACGATAGTTGGAAATATCACTTATACACCAGAATTAGAAATAGGACGGATAATAGATGATTTTAGAATAGTAGGAAAAGTATTGTTTATTGAAGACAAATTAAAAAGATATTTTAAAGGTTTTAGAAATATATGACTGCATGCTTTTATAATATACGAAGGTAAGAGATCGGGGCCAGGATTTCGTGTTAACTTGAGATGTTGAATTGCTGATAATATATCTTCATCGGATATATTAGGAATGTTAACTATATTAGAATTAGAGGAATTTGTGTTAGAAAGAGTAAAAAGAATGTTCGGAATCAACGTAAACATTAAAGAAAAACTCAGCAAAGCCTTGGAATATATCAGAAGGATTGGATAATTCATGATTATGCATAATTTCAGGTATATTACATTTTTGTTTCTTATTGCCAACATACGACCAAAATTTACTTGGATTAGCAGATAAGTTATGTTCTATGTTCGTCATGTATTCCTTATGGTTAATTTTGAATTATATTTTAACCAAAGCTCCAAGACGCTTTAACTCTGATAAATAATAGTCGATTTTATGTAATTTATAGAATGAATGAAATTTGTTTTTAAGTTTAATTGCTTGTATTATATGAGAATTAAACCATGGAGGATACTTAGAAAATCGACGTACGGTTTTAGGAATACAGATGGTAAATATATTATAAATTATGTTATAAAATCACTGAAAGCAGCATTAACATCGTTGTAATTTTCCAGTATAGTCCAATTAGTTTCAGAAAGTAATTGGTAAAGTAAAGAATAGTTAGCAGAGCGAAAGTTAAATTAGAGGGAAAGGTTGAAAGTATTGAAACTAGTGTCACATTTTAGTGTTATAGAGAGGGCTGGATGATGTGAATCTTCATCGACAACTGGATCAGCATGTTTAAAAATAGTACATGGTAAATTAGAAACAACTACGTCTAGTAGTTTACCATTGTTGTTAGTTATATGATTATATTGGGTAGCGTTTATGAATGAGATAAAATTTTCAAAATTAGATGTAACATAAAAAAAAACATAGATATGTGAACAGTTTTGATATTTCTGTATTGGATTTGTTATGTTCAAATCTGCAACTATTATGAAATTAGAATCAGTTTTCGAAATAAACATTTCTAATGATTCAAATATATAATTCTGTTGTTCTAAAGAGATTGGAGGAGGTAAATAAATAACAACAATGTAAACAAAGACAGTAGGGGTCATAACTAATTTAACGCAAACAATATCTGAATGAGAATTTAGATGTAAATTAATATCAACGGGACAAGATCTAAATTTCTTGCTGATAGCACATAACACTCCAACATCACAAAATTTACCAGTTTTTATTGCATCTCTATCTCTTCTTTAAACATTATATTGAGGTAAAAATAATTCTGAATTGTTTATAGACTCATTTAGCCAGGTTTCTGTTAAGCAGATTATGTCTAAATCTAAAGCTGAAAGATTATTATAAATAGTATCAATTTTGGTACTCAAGCCTCTAACATTGTGGTAATATATTGGTAATGTAAACCTTTAGTTCTATAAAGGAGAAAAAATACAAAATATCTGTAAATACAAAACTTAACAGATGTTTTTAAAAGTGTACTGTATACGGTCAATAACCCTAGGGGACAAACTGACAAATGTGAGCAAAAGTAGTGAGATTAATTAAAGTGTGAATAAAAAATTACTTGTATCAGAAGTTCTAAAAAAAATTGTTTAATAGATAGAAAGAAATTCATAAGTTTTTATTAAAAATTAAATGTAACAAGATACAAAAAGGGGTTACAAATGTACAAAATTTATAAAGGGCAAAAGAAAAATGAAAAAGTTAGACGCTTACAGTTGAAATGTAACATTATAATAATCTAAGCATCTATTAAATCAGAGTGTGTTACTCTCTTTATACTGTCCCAAAGTTAATAAAAAATGACACCGTCTTTGGACCACATATTTTTGAAACCAAATTTTTCAGAAGCTTGATGCAGTAGATTAAGTCTAGTTTTGGTCAAGTCTTCTTTCATACTGATCTCACTCCCACGCAGTTTTTTACGGTTCCCAAGCACTAATATTCTATTTTACAAATAACACCAGATAAACCGTTTATTGAAATAGACAATGGCAAAGTATATTATATATTTGATCTACCACATCTAATAAAAGCAACGAGAAATAATTTGAAAAATCATAGTTTTCATATAAATAATAAAAAACATCGTGGAAGTACAACGAAACATTATATGAAGAGAATAATAATAATAAATATATATATTTTTTTATTTAGGTTTTGGCGTCGACTGCTATGGTCATTAGCCATACTAGCAATAGTAATTATTATTTTATGTAATGGACAACACTACATATTAAAAACCCGTTTATTGCCCGTCGGCAGGTAAGTGCTATTATTATCTATAGGACGACACTACACATTATAAACCCGTTTATTGCCCGTCGGCAGTCATGTGAGATAAAAGGTAGGGACGTCACATTTAAAATAATAAATAATATTTGATTAAAATAATATAGACGTGGCACAGTTAAAATGGACAAATATTAATAAATAACACAGAAAAATTGATAAATAAATTAGATTCTGTCATATAGATTGACAGCCTTTAAAAACTTTAAAACATTCTTCATATGCGTGTGGTCTGTCAAGAGATCAGCTATGTCATGACTAGTGTCAAATAGCTGTCTCAGTGGGTCATACTGTGAACACTCGACAAGAATGTGACGTACTGTGACAGTAACGCCACATCTGTCGCACAGGGGGGCAGGACTTCGACTAAGTCGATAGCCGTGTGTCAGACTTGTATGACCCAATCTGAGACGGTTGATCTTGACTAGATCGGCATAACAGACGGTTTTATACTATGTAGATGGTTCTCCACTCTATCCCATATTTGTGGCCAATACTTCTCGCTTCACCATCAGTTTGACGTCTGATGGCTTGACGAGAGATACATCAGCAGAGTCGGTATCAGCAGCTGACCTTGCTGCCTCATCGCCCATCTCATTCCCTTTAATCCCGACGTGACTCGGGACCCACAGAAAAAAAACATCCTTCCCTATGTCATGAAGATGTTTCATGAGGGACAGGATGCTCTGTATAATCGGGTCAAGGGCGAAGGGGTTCGAGATGGCTTGGAGGACGCTCAGTGAGTCACTGGCCAGGACTACTTTGCGAGCTTCTGAAAACTCGCAGAAGCGTAGTGCCTGCCATAGAGCGTATGACTCTGCTGTGTACACTGACGTGATACGAGGCATTGACCATATGTGTCGACTGTCATGAAAGACAAAAGCGCAACCGGTGCCATGGGGAGTTTTCGAACCATCTCTATAAATGATCGCAGCGTCCCTATACTCAGTGTTCAAGATCTCAAGGAACCATGACCGTATAAGTACTGGTGGCGTGTCGGACTTGTCAAACCTTAGAAGACTAAGGTTGGCGCCGACTGGTGGAACAAGCCACGGTGGTACTTCCAACTCTCCGAGAGGAGAAGTTGGGGGCAGTACTAGGCTCATGGATTCCAGGAGTTCTTTTGCGCGAACACTGACAGGTTTCGTCTGGATCAGTCGTCTATTGTACCTATTGTCCGAGAAGAATGTTTCGAAGTTTTTATGTCCAGGTAATGACCAGAGCTTACACACGTACGTCAAGAGGAATTTCTTCCTTCTGACGTTGAGGGGAGACAAACACGACTCAGAACACAGGTTCAATGTGGGGGTACTAGGGAACGCACTCAGGGCATATCTAATGCCCAGATGGTGTATGGGGTCCAGACGACTTATTGTTGTACGCTTAGCGGAAGCATAAACGATACAACCGTAGTCTATCTTGGACAGAACCAAAGACTGATAGACCCTCAGAAGGGTCCTTGGCTCTGCGCCCCATCTTGTACCCGCCAACATTTTCACCACGTTCCGGGCTCTGAGGCATGCGGTTCTGAGTTCCTCTACGTGTGGTCTCCAGGTCATTCTTGGATCAAAAATTAGACCAAGGAAGCGTACCGTGTCAGCAACACGGATGACAGTATCCCTCATATACAAAAGTGGTCCATAGTGTGGTCGATTCAGTCGGCAGAAGTGCATGCACTGGGTCTTCTCGTGGGAGAACTTGAACCCTAAATCCTGTGCGTTACGCAATACAATGTTAATTGCTTCTTGCAAGTGCCTGTTAATCTCTCCCATTGTCTTCGCAGAGAAGAACATGGTGAGATCGTCGACGTACAGACACTTGCGAATTGCAGCAGGTAATCGGGAAACAAGTCCATTTACCGCAATAGCAAACAGGGTAACGCTTATCGTGGATCCTTGTGGGATTCCGTTGTCAAGTGTCCGGACAGTGGACACAGACGTTCCCACGCGTACCCTGAAGCGACGATGTTCCAAAAAGGAAACAATCGTTTGCGGTAAATTCCCACGGAGTTTCCACTCATGCAACTTCTTTAAGACCTGATACCGCCAAGTCATATCATAGGCCTTTTCAAGGTCAAAGAACACAGCGACCAAATGTTCTTTATTAGCGAACGCCGTCATTATTGCATCTTCCAGATATACAAGATGATAAACAGTGGACCTAAACTTACGAAAACCAGCCTGATGGATGGAAAGGAGACTGTTCGTTTCCAGGAACCACATTAGACGATTGTTGATCATCCTTTCGTATATCTTTCCGATGCATGACGTGAGGCTAATAGGCCTATGATTTGACGGTACCGTAAGATCTTTGCCGACTTTGGGAATCGGCACCACAAGAGCTTCACTCCAACAGTCAGGATATTCTCCTTTTTCCCAGAGCAAGTTGTATACTGACAGCAAATGCAACCGGAACGCTGACGTAAGATGCTGGAGCATGTCATTGGTAACTCGATCGGGACCTGGAGAGGAAGACCTAGCCTGACTGAGTGCGTGTTCCAGTTCCAAAAGTGTGAAAGTTGCGTTATAATCTAGAACTTCAGCTGAGCTGAAGTCTAGTAGAGCTTCACGCAGAGCCCTTGAATTTTGAAATTCTGGCTCATAGTTGCGTGAGCTGCTTGCACTTTGGAACTGGTCAGCCATAATGTCAGCGATGGTTGGTGGATCGCGAGTGTAGGTTTCGTCGTCCAATTTCAGGCAGGAAATGCCTGACGAGTTACCACGGCCTGAAATCCGCTTGACTCTTGCCCAGCATTCTTGAGTAGTAGTCTCTGTCGAAATGCCAGAGACGTACTCTTCCCAAGATTTGCATTTACTCTCAAGTATACAACGACGAGCGACTGCTCTGGCTCTTTTAAAGGAGATGAGATTTTCCTGTGTTGGATATCGCTTAAAGAGGTTGAAAGCTCTTTTTTTCTTATGGACCAACTCTTGTACCTTCTCATTCCACCATGGGATGGATTTATTGAAGGTTTCGGGTCTTGTTTGAGGGATACTGTCTTCAGCAGCAGATATAATGCTGCTTGTAAGTTTCTCTATATCATCACTTAGTACGGTGGGAACAGAAAGGGACGTCTGAAATTTTTGCCAGTCAGCTTTTTTATGTAGCCAGCGTGCTGGGTAGACCTGTGTGCACTTAGGGACATCCGTAGTCATCACTATTGAAAAGTGATCACTCCCATAGAGATCACCGAGGGCCTTCCATGAGAATCTACTCGCCAATCCGGAAGAAACAATTGTAAGGTCGATTCGTGAAAACGACATCGACCTGGCGTTAAAGTACGTTGGTGAGCCATCATTCATGAGTACGAGGCAGGAGCTTGGAGAAACTCCTCGACGAGTCGGCCTCGTTCATCCGTGTGGTCAGAGCCCCACAGACCATTATGAGCATTAAAATCTCCAAGCAATACAAACGGTGTCGGCAATTGCCGAATGTGGTGCCGTAAGTGTTCTACATCCCAGTCCGCCTCAGGAAGGTATATATTGCATACCGTGAGAGCGGCTGGTGTAGCAATGCGGACTGCTACTGCTTGGAGATTTGTGTCGATGTCGACTTGCTCATAATTTACATCGCTCCGTAGAATGATGGCTACACCTCCACGAACCCTTATGTTCGGTGGCATGTCTCTCCGGATTATTGAGTAGTTCTTCAGGTTGTACGGTTGTCCTGGCAGGAAGTGTGTCTCTTGGAGACAAGTGCACATAGGGTTTAGCTGAGTAAATAGCATCTTAAGCTGGCAATAATGGAATACACATCCCCTTATATTCCACTGAAGAATGGAATCCATAAAAGTGTTGAATTAGAGAAACTTACTGTGGCTTCCTTGGTCTACCTTTTTCCCAGCCTTTCTTTTTCTTCTTCGGCTGTACGCCCGTAGTTTGAGAAGAGGCGGAATAGACTGAGGAGGATTCCTCGTCTGAGACGACGGGGATGATGGAATCCTCATCTACTCCTCTTTTCCTCTTCTCAGCCACCTCCGATGGCGTAGGGCTCGATGCCCTTTGCGACGAGGTGGTGCGAGTTACACGGCTTGTAGGTGCCGTGAAAGGATTTCGCGTGACGAAGACGGATTTAAGAGCTGCTACCAGTTGAGGTAGTAGCTCTTTCACTAAACCCGTCACGTCTGATTTGCTGGGTTTCGGGGCATTGGCAGCAGCAGTCGCGTATGAAACTACCGGATTAGGAGTTCGTACGACTACCTTGTTCCTCGCCTCAAAGTAAGATATATTTTCCCGCGTCTTGATTTCTTGAACGGCAACCTCTTGTTTATACATTGGGCAATTGCGTGATCTAGCAGAATGAGGACCATTGCAGTTAACACAGGTCACAGGTTCCTCACAGTTTTTGCCCTCGTGCAAGGCCTTGCCACAAGAGCAGATCTGTGGGCCTACGCATCTTGTAGAGGTGTGCCCAAAGCGTTGGCAACGAAAACAACGCATAGGCGTGGAAATATATAGTCGCACTTTGAGCGAGTAGAACGCTACGTTGACTTTATGCGGGAGTTTTGGTGTATTGAAAGTCAGGATGTGATTAGGTGTATCCACCAGTTCGCCACATTTCTTTATCCTCCTGACTTCAATAACACATTGGTCCTCCATTTACGACTGAATTTCTTCTACGGTGCAATTGAGTAGATCGCGACAATACACAATACCACGAGAAGAATTCATAGTCTTATGCCCCAAAACATTGATGTCGTTTTCACCCAGCCTTTTTAATTTTAAGAGACGTTCAGCTTGCGCTGCTGAAGCGGTCTCTATAAATAACCCTTCTTTGGTCTTTCTAGCTGCTTTGACAGTTCCAACTAGACCAAAGAGCTGTTTGTGTATTAGAAACGGGTTTACCTTATCAAAATTCTCGCCAATTTTTTTCTTAATGACCAGGAACCGGGGTACAGGGCCCACTTTTTCCTGGCTCACTTTGTTCTGCACAGCAGATGCAGCACTACTTTGCGGCTTGTTAAGGCCACTCTCGCTCCCCGACTGGGAGCCTTGATTTTTTTGCGGGGTTTTCTCCCCGGGGGTTTTTACCGTCCCACCAGACGGGCCTTTTTTATCGGCTGGCTTGCCGGGTGTTGTCTTTTGTTTGTCCTCCCCTTTGTTCATTTTTTATGGCGGTTTGTCCAGCGCATCGTGTGAGAAGGAGCGGGCCGGTAAGTTGGGAACGGGTATACCCTCGGACGCATCCTACCCCAGTTCCCCGGGGCCCAACCTAAACCGTTTAACCGACCCCGGAATACACGGACGGGTCGGACTTGCTCGGGGCAGTAGAGGTTCCGACACCTCTACCCATCTCACACTTCCTGATCAGGGCCCGAAGTGGCTGGCTCCTGACTCCTGTATGTTCTTCGAAATTAGATTTTTTTAAGGTACTAATTTCAGTTCTGAGGCTATGAATTTCAGTCTGTAGATTTAATAAAAGTTGATGTAGTACAGAAAAATCTTTTGATGTTGTACCAGCAGAAGATTCGCATGAGTCGCAGAACCATTTCATGTTCTTTTTAGATCTTACACTTCGAGAATCATTTTGCGTGACGCGTGTACAAGTTTCATGGAAAGAAATAGAACATCCACAGCACACGATTGACGAAGATACGTCAAATTGTTTGGAGCAGATACTGCACAACAAAGACATGGTTGGTTCGAGGAATTTTTTTGTAACGGTGCTACTACAATTTCGAAGACGTTCAGCTTCAATTGCACGCACAAGTTTGTTTAATTAATTTATTTAAGAAACATACACTCCGAAAGATAAATTTATGCAAAAACTAGGACAGTAACAACTCATTCACTATTTTTATGCACTTATTAATACCACTCAAAGTATTACACGCAATTTGATATTAGAATAATAAAAATAACTGATATAGTATTTGCTATAAAACCAAAAAACTTGAAGACCATTCGACTGAACGTGATCTATTGTTTGTAGTTTTACTTAACCCTTGATAAAAAGCTACACTGTAGTTTGGCTCCGAAATTAACTGATTCACACATTAGACCCAGTAATTTTGAAAAAATGAGAGTGAAATTGGCTACTCAAGTTTTAAGTTCTACGGTAGCTGCTGGTTTGAGTACATATATATGTTTAGGTGCTTTACCAGCTGAAGCAATTGCAACAACTGAATTTGTGGAAAGGTTTCTTTTTAGTCCTAACAAGTATAATTGTGCGTTTAAAATATCCAGTTTCAATTAGATTTTTTGAAAAATACACTATAATATTTAGAAAATGTGAAAATTATTTCAAAAAACGGTTCCGACGTCACTGCGACGATTACATCAATTCATAGCTGGAAAATTACGATAAACAGCTTAATTGCGTTGTGAGAACTGAGAACTGTACCGAAGACTTTGATCACATGTTGACCAAAGTTACTGATTTTACAAGCTCCAATATGCAACTGGAAAATAAAGGTAATAATATAAATAACGTTTATGATGTTTCATTGCCAGATTATGATTACCGAGATGTTATTCTTGAACAAAATGCTGTTCGATACTTGTGTAGATACTTTAATAGAAAATGTTTAGCTATTCACACGTGCGAAATATGTGAAGCATTTGCTAATGATCATACTGATTTGAACAGTAGTTCAATTTATTCTCGTTTCAGGGCATATGAAAATGCACATAAAGATACTTTTGGTAGGTCGTATATGCCGCACGACTCATTTGTTACCTATGTGACGGAATTAGATGACTGGTTTTTCAAAAATTTTAATACATTAGCTTGAAATAAAAAAAGTCATTGAAGTAATAGTTACTAACATTAAAAATATTAACTTTCAGCATCCTTGTAGTAATTTTCCTAAAGAATATTTTTTTAAATTATATAGTAGAGTAAGACTTTTTTATGCCCTGAAGTTTATAAATCGAAATTTTAAAACTGAGAAAGGACATAGAAAAAATATTAACTCTCACAATTTTTTAATGGTATATAAATAGTGTGTCAAATTGACATTATCAATAATAAAATATGCTACAATAGGCTCATCAACCATTTTTTTTTTTACTTTTTTTTATAAATCTGCATAAAGACATATGTTGATAAGTGCAAATCCGGTTTGAAAATTCTTAGTATTAAGGCAAAAAATAATTATTTAATGTATAGCGCTGCAATTTGACGTCATCAGTACTAAATAGTGGTACTGAACCAGTAAGTTTTCATGTGATTTTCATTTCCTTCATTTTATATTTGATAAAAAATCAAACATATATTAAATGTTGTCTTTGTTCAATAATTTCCTCTAAAAAGATTAACAAATATATTTTTATGGAAAGTAGGTAAATATTGTTGTAACTTTTGACAACTTTTTTCACTTTGACATTTCTGTGGTGCTAGTGGGCTTGAGTCATGTGTTTGAACTACGAAAAAATGTTAAAACTTCGTGTTGTATACTATAGTTTCGAGTTTTTGTAATTCGTTTTTAGATAAAATGGATCCAGGTTTTATTAAAGCCGATTCAGGCAATTTACCTGCTGTAGATTTATCTATGGTATTGAGTTATTTATCTCAAAAACCAATGAATGTACCTGCACAGACGAAAAATATAAAAACATTAAGATATGTAAACACTTTATATTATTGTTATTACTTTATATGAAACTTGACTTCATTTTAGAAATGCATATAAATTTGTATCCATTATGTTGCCTGCCTGAGTTAATGGCGAGCAGCGGGTTTTCATTTTTTAGCCAATCAGAAGCTTCATTTTAAAACTAGTACCGATGACGCGACGAATTTTATAAACCTTAATATCTCGGAACTGAATAAATTTTTAATAATTTTTTTTATGTTAATCATACTTGCTAAATATATAAATATTATTTACAACACATATTTACCATAATTTGATTATGGTTGATGAGCCTATTATTTCTTATTTATTCATTTCTTGTTTTCCTTTTTTCTGCCCTTATATTTTTCAATCATATTTGAATTTTGCGCCACGAACTGAATAACAAGATGGCTCAAGGTCATCAAATCCAATTCAAAAAGATCAAACATGTCGAGGAGAGCTTCGCTACTGTATATATGTTTATACTGTGCCCGAGTTATACGGCAATATTTTTATTACCAGTTTTACGCCAGCACCGAGAGTTACCGTCTGATTAAATAGACAAATTGCATCGTTTCATTTCTATATTACACCCCGTTTTAGAGATATATCACATTACTTATTTTAGTGCTTACACCAGCACCACAAGCACCTCTATACATTCGTCATATTTATATCAATAGTATATGAGTACTCTTACGTAATTAGTTCTTGCGGCACAAATCAGCCATAAATTCGTGGTATTTGGAGGCATTTGTTTTTATTTCTTACATTATTTAAAGATAAAAATGAGAAATGGGTGAAATAGTTTTTAAAACATATATTACATATTTTAGGCAGAAAACTACTGAAGAAAACGTAGCGTTAGAAGATTTTGTAGTTGAGAATGAACAGGAACCAAATTTCAGATGTTCAGTTAGCGATGAAGAAAGGTAAAAAAATTTAGATACAATATTGTGTCGAAACGCACGTCACAAAACAATGCCGGCACTGGTCACAGACCACAACGCGCAACATTCGCGCGCACTCCCCACTCTGCGACAACGCGCCGCAAGCCTGGCGCACTCCCCTCCAGGCTAGCATGGTATATTACCAGCCGCGCCAGCCCAGAACGGCAGTCTGCCGACCAGGGCATCTATGGTCAGCAGCATTGAGCCGACAGCGAGAGGTCGACCAGTTTACCTGAAGTCAGGTGAGTCAAACCGCCGTACCCGTTCCGCTCTCGTAGCCCCTGTGTGCCCGTGGCTCCCACGGAAATCCCAGGGCCCCCAAACTGCTGTTCCGTTCCCGTTGCCCTGTGTGTCCGTGGCTCCCACGGAAATCCCAGGGCCCCCAAACCGCCGTTCCGTTCCCGTTGCCCCGTGTGCCCGTGGCTCCCACGGAAATCACAGAACCTTCAAACCGCCGTACCGTTCCCGTTCCGTTGCCTCTGCAGTTGCCGGGGGTTCCCCACGGAGACCGCAGAGTCAAACCACCGAACCGGTAAAATTACCGGTTCACCATTTTTTTTTGCCTAGCACCTTTGTTACACGCCCTGGGTAAGGCTAGCTCACTCCCGGTACAGTCCCGCTACCCGTCGCCAAGTTATTGAGTTCCGTTTCACTGTTGAACGCGGGACGACCGATTTAACAGCCCACGCGGCATCCTCGACGAACCGGGAGTACATTATCGGTAAAATTTCCGAACCGGTAAAATTACCGGTTCGAGATATTTGTGATTCCGATCCAGCGACGAGTAAAGAACCGACCGCCGAGACTTCGTCAACCTGCTCGCGGTCCTGGTGTCTCGCCCTCAGCGACACACCACCAACGGTCGTAAAAGTTGATTCGACGTTTTGGCCGCTAGCTGGCCTAATTCTCCCAATAGTGTCTGCTTCCAGCTTTACACCAGTGTTACCTCGAATGTCGTTAACCTTAGATATAATAAATAGTAGTTGTTTTCACGAGTGTCTATCTTTCAAAAGAACCCTACCCTTCTCCAGCGAGCTATCTAGGCACCCGACCTTCTAAAGACCAACCGACCGTACCGAATGCGCCCGAGCAACCGACCAGAACCAGCAAGCTTCAGTAGGTCACCCTGTGAACTATCGCCACAATATATCTACAGTTATTGAAATCTATATAAAATTTGAAAAATATTAATATTTTTTTTGTTTATGTCGAAAAATATTAATAAAGTATTATTTTTATTTTACAAATTTAGTCGTTTGATCATTTATATATATATATATATATATATATATATATATATATATATATATATATATATATATATATATATATATATATATATGTCAGTTGAAGGTAATTGTGACTGCAATTAGTTAAGGAAACTGTATTTCGTGGGAATGGCAGTCAGGAATCGGGCTAATAATTTTTACGTCTTTTTAAATTTTGACAAGCTTTCGGAATCTCTTTATTCCTTCTTCAGGTCAAATTTTGTTAGAGTTATAATTTTGAAAATTGTCGACTCCATGAAGCATATTTTCTTTTGGTTATTTATTAAATTGTTGTAATTTCCATTGTTGAATTTTAATAATGATTTTGTTATAATTTTAAAATAATAATTTAGTAAAATATTACAGGTCACAGAAATTAATGTATGCACCACATGGCGCAGTGTTCATCTTCAATAACCAAAAGAAAATATGCTTCATGGAGTCGACAATTTTCAAAATTATAACTCTAACAAAATTTGACCTGAAGAAGGAATAAAGAGATTCCGAAAGCTTGTCAAAATTTAAAAAGACGTAAAAATTATTAGCCCGATTCCTGACTGCCATTCCCACGAAATACAGTTTCCTATATATATATATATATATATATATATATATATATATATATATATATATATATATTTACATCCCGCTATCATTGTGAAGGCCTTCAACAAACAAGTAATACGGCAGCCACCTGAAATACGCTGCATATCTTAATTTCGGTTCGAGTATACGTTAATACTTTGAATATTATACGTAGAAGTGAGTTTTATACATTTGATATTTTTGTATTTATTTGTAATCTTATATCAATAAGACGGCTACTAAAATTTAGTCAATGTGACGACCAAAATATACATTTTTCTCTGTTTGGAGTTATTATGACGACGATTTTGTGTAATATACCGTCAATGAAACGGCTGGCAACGTTGCCAGTTTTTATAACCGAATAAATAAAATTTTAGGAGGTAACGAATGAGTGGATAAGCAAGTTTTAGGGTCCATACAGTCTTACATTTTCGCGATGTGTGTCGTGCGTGCGTGCGTGCGTGTGTGTGTGCAGGTGTGCGTGCGTGAGTGGGTGCGTGTGTGTGCAGGTGTGCGTGCGTGCGAGCGTGTTTGTGTATGTGTGCATGTGTGTGTTTGTGTATGTGTGCATGTGTGTGTTTGTGTATGTGCGCATGTGTGTGTGTGTGTGCGTGCGTGCGTCTGCGTATCTGTGTGTATATTGTGTATGTGTGTTTGTGTACATGCGTGTGTGCTGGTGTAATTTAAAATCAAAGACAATAAGCATAAAATAGCAACAAAGTTAGTAAACGATACCTTAACGTATGCTAATTATTGGTTTAAAATAAATTGTAGAAAATTAAATATAACTACGGTGTTGTAAATGAATACAAAATTTACAAAGAATAAAAAATACGTTTTATTTTAAACATTTACAGCTTTTTTATATTTGCCGGAATATTGATTTTGTACGAAAACTTTAATTTTCAACCATGTTCTGTTACATAGTAATTTTTGATGTTGTTTGATTAAATTTTCGCATTCTTCTCTTTTGGGAGGCATTTTTTGTTGAATATTTTTTGCAAAAAAAGTACATACAACATACTACTTTATTTTCTTCTTCGGTCCATTTGGTTATCTCTCTCTTTTTTTGCATGTTTTTGGTTTACTAAGACATTCCGTACTTTCGTCATTTTCAGTTCTTTCATATTCATTTGGTGTAATTTCAGCTACTTCGGTCATATTAGTTTCTTCTTCATCGCTTAAAGGTTTTTTTTCTAAATTAATGTCAATTTCATCCAGGGTTTATCCTTTACAATCACCGACACTTCCTTTTTCCATAAGAAGAAGAATTTTGGCAATTTTAGAGGTCTGATATACATCATCTGGGAGTCTATAATTTTGACGGTGAATTCCTAACGTGTGGCCCATAAATGTCGCTAACTGTTCTAAGTCAGTTTCCGGCATATTGAAAAGTTGACAAAGGGTCTCTAAATGTTTACGTAATTTGGTACAAGTTATGCCTTTAGGATTTTACTATTAATCCGATGTGGATTTGTACATCGTTGCTTACAAGTACGGGAATGCCACGACCCCTTTTATCCCGTATTACTATTCGTTTAAATCACTGCATTAAAATTTATTCTGTTGGTGTTACCGCTGCTTCAAACTCTTCATAGTTCTTATTTGTGTCTTGACAGCAACGTTCATAGGTAGATACTATTAATCTCTGTAATTCTCCTGGTCTTCTTCGATTAAATAAAATAATCTTACAAAAACTTGATTCGATTAGGGTGCTAAAATCATTTCTGTCGCCATTATTACTATCTAGTTTTGATGCAGCCTTGTTTGCTTCTTCGATTAAAAAATCTTTAAACAATTTTAGATCTGAAGCTAACGGTATCATTGTTATCTTATTCCACCTATTCATGTGTAAATCATTTGCAGCTTATGATGATATTTCAAATTTCCAGTTTGTATTTATTAAATTAATTAATGACCTTAAATCTGCTTCAATTTCTGAACTAGGAATTTGTCCAAAAACATCGTTTTTCTTTAAAACAGACATAATTGCTATTTCGCAACACTGTTTAAGTGTTGTTCTAAGATTTATTGCATATGTTGGGGATTTATATAAATCATCACTGTTATCATATTTCGCAACTTGTTTTGTAGCCCGTACAATTAAATCGAAATTTTGTGGGCGTAGGATTTTAAATAGATCTGTAAGAACCGGGTTTATACATTTAATTTCAATCACCAATCGCGCTAGTTCCCTCATTTTTCTTGATGCCACATTTATAAAATGAACTTCTCTGTGTATCTTCAAATATCGAGCACTAAATGCACAAATAAGTGGATCCTTTTTCGCTGTCAGTGATATTTTATCAGGTCGCATTTTAGGAAAAACTTTATTTTTTAAATCTTCGTCAATTCTTAATCCACCGATCATAAAATTTTGTGCATCTGTTTGACTGTTTTTTGTTGACAAATTTTCATGGCAAGTTCTTCTATGTCGCCATAATTGTTTCTTAGAGTATAACCCTAAGCAATGAGTGCAAGGTAATAGTTCACAATTTTGACTATTTTTCTTAACAGCTTTTTGTATCTCATTGGAATTTAAATAATTTCCTTTTTTTCGTAATGCTGACAACAAATTTTTCCGAGTTTTATTTTTTGGAGGATATGACATAATTTTTTGTACATCCATCTCAAGAGAATGATTTCTAATAACATGTCTAGCGAAACATTGCACTAATTCTTCACAATAGAAACAAAAATCTTTTTGCCGGCGCCTTTTTCCGTAAAAAATATTGTCATTTGTTTCATCGATATTAGATTTTAAATTATTGGGATTTGATGATGTAATTTTTGCAGCCAGTTGTATATCATTAGGAATAGGTGAAGCAATATTTGAGTCAACGGATAAGTTTCCGATATTAGCACGTGATGCCTTTATTGTTTCGGTTACCGTATTTTCATTGTCATAACTAATGGGAACTGATACTAAAATTCTTTTACCAACAGGTATAATCGCGTCTTCGGAACTCTAAAAAAGATGTATATAATTAAATTTATTTACGGTTTCTAATATTTCAACCTGAAATTTTGGACGTTTTAGAAACTTATAAAATCTTTATTCCCCTGTGTACTACAGGAGCTAGGACAATAATCAGAATCTTCATCAGTTTCAAATGGTTCATAAGATTCAGTTGTTTCGGGAAACTGCAATAATTTTAATAAAATACTTAATTTAAAATTAAACCAAAAATAATGTTTTTATTAGTGAAATATGAAATATTTTTTTTTTCAGAAGACATGTGTTTATTTTTGCCGTTGAAATATTATTAAACATTTTAACGAGTAATCGAAGCTGGGCAGACGATTGCTTTACTTAAAAAAAATATTAAAATTGTTTAATCAGAGAGGTTGGTATGATGCGAAGTTGGATGCACATGCGAAAAGTTTTATAAAAAGTATAAATTTTCAGACTAAGGAAATAAGTACAAGTAATTAATAATCATTATATAGTACTTTATAACTAATTTGGGATATTATTATCCAATATCAATAAATTGATTAACCAAACGTGTAAGTGTTGGAAGTAAATATAACCTCACTTAATCAGCATGGTGAGCATTGAAGAAAAAATTAACAAAATATATAGCAAGATAGACTCTCTAGATAAAATAGGAGAAGATGTTCAGCTCATCAAATCGAATATATGCAATATTTCGGAATTAATAAAAACGAACTCAGAAAAAATTAAATCACTGGAAATGTCCATGAAGTCGAATGTACAAACTACGAAAAGTCTAACTAAAAGTACCAAAAAGAAAAATCTTATTATTTTTGGTATTATGGAGAACGAAAAAAGCAAGCTCGAATTGGCAAATACGTTAATTTCCATCTTTAAACAGTATCTAAATGTGATCATAACTATTACACAAGTAGAAGATGTATTCAGGTTAGGAAAGAATAATCCACAGAAAATTCGCCCAGTTTGATAACAAAAGAAGAATTATTCTCTAAACGAGCAAATTTTAAAGGCTCCAACATTTACATGAAATTTGACAGTAGCGTGGAAGAGCGAAATAAGCGAAAAAATCTCATCGCGGAAGTTAAGGCACTCCAGACGCAAGGCAACAACGCCAGAATAGTAAGAAATGAGATTATCATTTCTGAAAACAACGCTGACGACATCGGAGGAGGTAAAAGAGACCGGCAATCATCAGAGGAGTCCCCCTCGAATCCCACACAACTCTCCAAAATTGTTAAGCCCAATCCAGGAGGGCCAATCCACCAACAGTATGCCAGTACCAACGAGGAACGTACTGCAGTTAATTTTTTAGCCAAAACTCCGCAGAACACAAAGCATCGAATGAAGTAATATCTATAGATAAGTATAACCCTGCTTCAAATAATTTTCATCAAAATCTAAATATCAGTAATGGTTTAACAAATTTTTATTTTGAAAATAACATCTATATTTTTTTGAAATATTCATGGAATAAATTCACTTCTCAATGTTGACCCTGAAATAAATCTAAGCTATGTAATGCTCACATTATTTGTTTGTGTGAAACTTGGACATGTTACGAGAATATTAAATTACCCCAATTTTTAGATAACTTCGAGATAAAGATACTTATTGTAGCAATTAAAGAAAAAGATAAAGGTAGAGCAAACGGTGGCTTAATAATCCTTTTAAAAAGGATAAAAATATTGAGTTTCAAAGTTTAGAGCAAAATAATTTTTGGGCATTCTTTCGTATTAATACTAAATTTAATAGTTATATTATTGGGTCATTATATTTAAAACCTAGTATAAATATTGACTTTTATTTGGATATGTTGTATGATTCTATTGATACAATTTTGAGTGCTTATACTGATCATACATTTATCCTGTTAGGGGATTTTAATTCGAAAATTGGCCAATTGAACCAAGCCCCGCATAATACTTTTTTTTGCAACAATGTCTGGGAGGAAAGACTTTCTTTGCATACCGTGGAGGATCCTAAGGCAAGAAACTAGTAATGGAAAACTTAAATTTATTTGTTTTAAATGGTCGTACTTCAGGAGATTATCCAGGTAAGTTTACTTTCTGTAACAAAAATGGTCAAAGTACAATTGATTTAGCCTGGGTTACTGTAAACACCCTAGAAAGCATCACAAATTTCGAAATTATTGACTCATTAGCGTCATCAGACCATAGTATTTGTGCTCTGCTTGTAGAGGATTTGTCTTTTGCTAATAACGTTGATAATGACAGTGTAAACACAAATATAATCACTTATAATAAAGAACACAATAAATACATAATCAATTTTAAATTTGGTGAATCTACTAAAAATCAGTATATAGCTTTCTTAGAACAATCTAGTAACATTTACTTCAGTAGCCAAAACAGTGATGAATTGAATAGTAATCTTATTAGCGCCATTAAAAATTCAGCGTGTTGCTCGGGCATGCTTCATATTCGTAAAACAAGCCAAGGAGGACGAAGAAGTCAGTAGTGTAACAAGATGAAAAAACGACAAGGCTTTTCATCTTGTTACGGCTTGTTATAGTTTCTGAGATCTATGACTCTGGTTTTGGTAGGTCAGCAAAATGCTGACTTCAGCAAATAGCAACGGCCGTGTTTGCTGATTAAGCAGACTATGATAATACCGGCCAGAACACGAATCATAGATTCAGAACATTGGATTTAATTATATCTTCTGCGAAGATGTAATTTAATCTTTAAGGGGTGGTAATGTAACAGTAATTGACTAATTATTCCAAATTATTATTGTTTGATAGATTTCTTAACATAAATTGCGCGTTAACAAAAATGCACCGTGGACAATTTATATTTCGTAAAGTTTAATAACCTATTACCGTTTTGTAACTTATCCACGTGCGATGTGCGTAATAGTTACATTGCCAACCCTAGCACTTTTTAGGATATAAATAGGATTTAATTTAGTAGAGTTAGGCAGTCAGTATAGTAGAGTCGATAGTCAGTCAGTAGAGTCGATTAAGCAGAGTAGAGTCTTAAGTGGTAAGTTGATGTCGCAATGTAGTCAACGATTCAGTAGCAGTCATCTGACATGGTTCAGACTGACTTTAGTCCAGAGTGACTAGCTCTGTAGTATTTGTTTTGGTTTTATTTTAGTGTTCTTATTGTAAATAATGTAAATAAATTTAAAGTTAGTTAAAGCAAATATGTGTGTGCCATGTTGTCGTTATCCTGGTTCAACCGTCATCACCAGTTAGTATCATCTAGCATCATCATGTCCTCCTCGAAGTAAAAATGACAACATTCATCGCCTTCATCGTCTTCAACCCCCACTGTTACACCTCCGAGTTCTTTGAAAGAAAACCGGGCATGGTTTAATACGGAGTGTAAAATTGCTAAATCACAGGCCAAAATATGCTTGAGAAACTACAGGAAAACGAATAACTGGGCTGACCTTGATTTATACATTGATGCAAAAAAACATTATAGACAAACTTTAAGTAATGTAAAAAAATGCTATTTTTTAGAAATTAGAAATAACTTGGCAAATATAAAAAATCCTCAACAATTCTGGCAAGCAATTCAAAAATTAAAAACAAAACCCTTACTAAATGATACAATTAACTTGAAAAATTTGGAAACATTTTTCACCGAACAATTCTCTTCCCCACTATTGTCAAATACGGACTATTTTGACTGCATGCATCCAGTGTTAGACAAGGAAATATCACTTGAAGAACTAAAAACTTATATTAACAACTGCAAAGTAAACAAAGCTCCGGGCAGTGACAACATTTCAAATGAATTCTATAAGAACCTACCTCCAAATTGGGAACATTATTTGCTAAATATGTTCAATATAATTATGAGTTCGGAATGTATACCAAAATCGTGGCGCACAATTCACATGAGGATGTTGTTTAAAAACGGCGATAAGGAGGACCCCAACATTTATAGGGGAATTGCGCTAGTTGTTTCATTATGCAAATTATTTACACAAATAATTTATAACCGCATACAACCATGGTTAGATTCACATAATTTATTACAGGAGCTTCAAATGGGTTTTCGTAAAGGTCGTGGCACCATGGACAGTATTTTTACTTTAATGGGTTTAATTCATCTCCATATCAGACTTAAGCGTCGAAAAGTTTACGAGATTTTTTGGACTTTAAAAAAGCGTCTGATACTGTACAGCACACCTTACTTTGGTCTAAATTATACCAAACTGGGATTAGTACTAAATTAATAAGAATCTTAAAGAACTTATATAATAATGCCTCTATACAAATTAGAAACCTAAATCAAGTATCCGAGCCGATAACAGTAACACAGGGAGTTCTTCAAGGCGAGATATTAAGTCCATTGTTGTTCTCATTGTTTATCAATAACATCGAGCTATTCTTCAGAAAAAATAATTGTACTGGTTTAAATGTCAATGGAGTTGAAGATATATTTATACTCGGTTATGCTGACGATTTAGTCATTCTTGCAGAATCCCCGATCGATGTAAAACGTAAATTAAAAGTACTAGAAAAATACTGTGACGACAACCACTTAACTCTTAATTGCAGAAAAACAAAAACTGTAACGTTTCACAAAGGAAGAAAACCCTGTTCTCCTTATTTTACCTATAAAGGAGAAAATATTGAAGAAGTACGTAAATTTAATTATTTAGGCACTATGTTCTTCTCCTCAGGATTATTTTTAGAGGCAGTAAAATACAATGTTAAGAAAGCTGCTATAGCTACTCAAAAAGTTAAAGTAATTCTGTGCAAAGGTAAATCTAATTCGTTCGCAGAAAAACTAAAATTGTAACAGTGACTGTGACCGTGGAGCACAGATCTGTTCACGCGCTGATTATTGAATAAGGAAAAGATATACTTACCTGATAATCCACGGCGATACACCTTTCCCTGGAGATTCTCACAGTAGAGAGGATGGACAGGATGCACGAATAAATAAACTTTACGACGCAAATTATGGTGACAAAGTAAAAATTATATATTTAACAAATAATAATTACACTATAAAGGAACCAATAAACAAAACCAAACAAATAAATTAAACCGACCGAAATAACATACCTGTCAATTCCCGATTGACTAACTAACTCGGCATTAAGTTGATCGAGTCATTATATACTTCGCAAATATCGATGGAATGTCTTACATACAACTTTTGCGATCATTGACATCCTTCGATATTTGCAGTTTTCGTATAATCTAATTTGCGTCACAATTACTAAACTGCAATTCAGAGGTAATACATTGCGTACAAGCGCGGTTTATTGAACTATTACTAAATACAACTGACAATGCAATTTGAAAGAATCGCGCTTGTTACACTGCCCTCTTCTTTACAGATGACTCGGTCAACTTAATCTCGAAAATTTTAACCTAATCTACACATAACTACCTATTCAATTATGATTGTGCTCACGAACATTCATGGGACCCACGTGCTGACGTAAGCCTTGATAATCCGCCATATGTCCATGTGGTAGATAACCGGGCGGGGAAAGTAACTGCATCGGTGGAGCCAGGACTTGCTGTGGTGAGGGCGAGACCTGCTGCGGGGATGCGGCCTCCAATGGAGTAGAAGAAGTCGCTGGAACCGTGGTATGGAGCTGTATATTTTTAATTAACAGCAGCTGAGCCAAAGAGTCCCACAAACTTGCCCACAAAAATAGCCTGTGTCATGGTTGATTACTGGCAGCTTTCCTCAAATTGGAGAAATTTAGAATTACCCCGAAGCAATATTTTAATATAGTGAATATAACGTAGACCAGGGAAATTGTTGAAAAAATATTTCCCAACCGTGACATGAATCCCCAGACTTCTTCTGCCGCATTTCATGCCATGTTGGAGAATTCACCCTCTGTAAACACATTGGGTAGATGGAAGCCTTGCGTATCTGCTGTTACTCCCGCCACACGTGGAGAGACTATATTTGTGATAGCTCTCCGTTCGCTCGGGAACAGTAACGTTTGCTGGAAAGCTTCCATCTCTTCTTGTGTGTACACCCTATGGGCACTGATCGGTGCTACTCGCATCATGGGTACCTGCTCATCGTTGACATTAGCATTGAGAGTAATAGGCTCCGTTGCGCTGTGCTTTAGATTTGAATCCGTCTCCAGCCACTTCCCATCTAGATAGAACATCGGCGGTAGCCTGCTACCACAGTCGATTTCTGTCCCGTGTTCTTGGATGATACGTGTGATGGGCATCATGAATCGACTGGTATTTTCATATGTAATCGGCAACTCTTGGTAGCAACCTGATGTTCTCCTAAACTCTACAATCTTTGCACGGCATCTTACCACATACAGAACTTCACTCATTACTCTCCCCATGTGCCCCGCAGCTTCTTTCACAATGCTATTCACGATGTCGGGGGTTGTAGCTGCCAAGGCCAATCGGTTTCGTAGCATACTCTCGCGCAGATGACATCGCTTTAAAATGGCGTCATAAACCAAGTCCCTCGTATTCTGCTTAAAAGCAATCTCTAGGAAAAGCAGTTTACTTAGGACTTGCGCCATTAAATCTGTGTTCTGGTCAACTCTCCGTGTCTTCTTGAAGTAGAAACCCAGAGTAGACTCGAAGATGATTATGAGTCTACTTTGTTCCGTCCTCCACATTTGTTGGAAACAGAGGGTTTCTACGTTGACCAGACGTAGTGCGAAAACCGTATCCCTAGCCTCAACCACTATGTACTGGGATTTCGTGTGATTGACTGTGAGTAGCACTGCTGTCCCTTCATAGAGCACATCGATACCCGTCTGAGCACACCGATCCATTGACTCGCCGCTCCACGTAACTTCTCCCGCACCGTCGTCGAAGCAATAGTGATCTGAATATTGGCATATTGTACCAGATCTGAGTCTCAGGCTATTTTCTTCTACGTTAGCGACGGCGAGATAGTCATGAAGTTTGATCGTGATGGCGGCGCTAACCACGACGTCTTCATATACCACCCCATTCACTGTGTACTTGACCCCTTGACATTTTCCGCTTGGCTCCAGGAAACCTGCTGTTGTGGTGGATACCTCGGTGGTGCCGTTGGAACGTAAACCTGACACAACACCAGCCCCCAGTCCTGTTAGGTCCAGACGGTGGAACCGGTGGGCATCGATGCAGTTCTCTGCACGGATATAATGAACGTACCGTGAGAGTCCGCCTGCGACGGCGCTGGTATGCGAGTGCATACCACAATGCTCAACCAACTGCTGTACCGTCACGAGGCAAGAATACACATGCACTTCTGTGTACTTCCTTTCCTGAACCAGCTGGATTCTTTTCAACACTTCTGTAGAAGAGTTCTTGGGGTCAACACAGGGCTGGACGTCCAACAGTGAAATCTTGGAAATCTCTGCCTCTGGATCAGCACAGTCATAGGCGATTAAGTCGGCTCGGGTCCCATGACAGAGCAATAAGCTTAAAACTACTAATAGACAATATAAATCCATCTTTACACAAAAGGGTATTATAAGTCTATATCCTAGAATTCCTAATCCACGGCTCGTCGGGCACGTTCCCACAACTTCTTGTCAGGTAACGTCGACGTTCTGGTACTGGTGCACTAGGAATCTCTGGTTCTGTCAGGGTAGTGCGACAGAGTCGGCGGTCGTCTCAAATATTGACTCTTGCTCACTTGATCCCGAAGATTCGTTGTGTGAATTGCTTGAGTTAACCGAATCTGTAACAATCTGTTTATTAATTTATTCATTTTCGCCGGATGAAACGTTTTTTTCAGCTTGTGGAAAGATCAAATTACTTCCTGCATTATCGTCGCTATTTACGTTATTTGCACAGTCGAAAGAAAGGCATTGGGTTTCATCGTATTGTTCTAAGTCGGCTTGCGTCAAATGACATCTTTTTAGCCTATTGACATGAACTTTCATTGTGCGTCTACCAAAAATTTCTTTTATCACCGCATTAACATTCTTTAGATCGACGATACGGTACGGCCCTGTCCATTTTTTTGTTAACTTATTACTAGTCCCTACTTTGACAGTGGGGGTAAATAAGTAAACTCTATCCCCTAACTGAAAATCAATGGGTTTAGCCTTTTTGTTAAAATTCTTATGCACACGATCGAGATTGTTGTTTAGAAACTCTTTAGCTCTAATATGAGCTATTTTAAGTCGTTGCATAAATTCGGCTACGTAATTAGTGTCCGTATCGTACCGTGTTCTAAGCGGTCTACATATCTCGTCAAATGGAAGTTCGATGTCGCGACCAAAAAGCAAAAAGAACGGACTTTCACCTAACATTGAATGTGTTGTGCTACAAAATGCTGAGACTGCATAAGGCAGCCATTCATCCCAGTCTCGATGTTCTGAGTTTATGTAGTGCGACAACATGTCTTTCAGTGTCCGGTGAGTCCGTTCAAGGTTAGCGTTAGTTTGCGGGCGATAAGCTGTCGTATGCAGTTTTTCTATGTTTAGAACTTTGCATACTTCTTTAAAAAATTTGGATATAAACGGAGTCCCTAAATCAGTCAATAATTGTCTTGGTGTCCCATGTCTTAAAATTATTTCTTTTACAAATAATTTTGCTATCGTTTCCGTATTCTGTTCTTTCATAGGAAACGCTTCTAGATATCGAGTAGCAGAGTCTTGTATTGTTAGTACGTATTTGTACCCATTGTAAGTCGTGGGTAAAGGTCCAACTACGTCCATAGCGATTCGTTCAAACGGACGTGAAGCAAGTTCGGACCTCACTAAGGGAGCGGGACGCAAGTGTGGCGAGGATTTACGCTGAGCGCAGGAAATACATTTATCTACATATTCTTTCACATCTTTTCTAAGTTTAGGCCAAAAAAATCTTGAACAAATTTTCCCAAACGTTTTATCGAAACCTACGTGTCCTGATAATGGCGAATCATGACATGCATGCATAATGTGACGTCTTAAGATTTTTGGTATTACTAATTTACTCTCAAACCTCTCGTCCTCTGTTTTTCTGTACATAATACCGTCGTCATCTAAAAAGTATGAGTCATCATTATGCACGTTTTCTATGATCGACGCAATATCTGGATCGTTTAGCTGATCACGCTTTATAGAGTTACGGTCCCAAATAATAGGTTCATAATTTTTCTGAAACAATACTCTAACTGGTTTGATTCGTGATAAAGTATCAGCGTTAGAATGTATTCTTCCAGGTCGATACTTTACCGTAAAATCGTACTCAGATAAGAGTAATGACCAGCGGAGTAACCGATTATTGGGTTCTGACATACTCATTAACCATTTCAAGGGCTGATGATCAACAATGGCTGCAAATTGTTGGCCGTATAAGTAGCAACGATAGTGTTTGATACCCCAAACTAAAGCTAAACATTCTCTTTCCGTAGCGCTATAATTTTGTTCTGGTTTACTCAATTGTCGACTTGCATACGCTACGGGTAACTCTTGGCCATCATAAGTTTGACATAAAATAGCGCTAATTGCGAAAGCAGACGCATCCGTGCAAAGTATAAAGGGTTTTTCGAAATTGGGGTACTTTAGTATAGGATCTTTGATTAATGAGTCGCGCAACGAAATAAACGATTTTTCAGCCTCATTTGACCATTCGAATTTGGAATCTTTCTTCGTTAATTTTGTTAGTGGTAAAGCTATATCGGCGAAATTTGGTATGAATTTGCGATAAAAACCTACAAGGCCAAGAAACGCGCGTATGTCTGTGGCATGACTCGGTCTCGGGTATTCTTTATCTTATCGGGATCAGGTTTCACTCCGTTACTACTTACTACGTGACCCAGATATTTTGTCTCACTCAGCATAAACTTACATTTGTTTGGATTTAAAGATAAATTAGCATCACGCAAGCGGTCAAATATTAATTCTAATTTACTTAAATGCTCGTCGACGTTATCTGAACTAAAACAAATAATATCGTCCAAGTAGACAAAACAGTGGGTCACCGTGAGTCCCGACAAAACAGTATTCATAAGTCGTTGCCAAGTACTGGGGCTATTCAACAAACCGAAAGGCATTCTTTTGTATTCGTAGTGGCCCCATGGAACAGAGAAAGCTGTTTTTTCTCTATCCCGGGGATCCACTTCGACCTGCCAAAATCCTTTCGTTAAATCCAGCGTAGTAAATTTAGTAGCTTTACCGAGTTGATCAATCGTATCATGTAAATTTGGAATAGGGAAAAAGTCTCTTTTCGTAATTTTATTTAGTTCTCTATAATCAATGCAAAATCTAAAAGATGAGTCACCAGTAGGGGATCTCTTTTCAACTAAAACTACTGGTGCTGAATATGGACTGGTAGAGGGACAAATAATATCATTTTGTAACATTTCGGTTATTAAATTTTTCATTACTTGGCGACGACTAAAAGGTACTCGGTATGGAGCCCGTGCCACAGGGTTTTCGTGTTCCGTTATGATTCCATGTTGAACCATGGAGGTCTTTTTCAGTAATTCATTCTTCGGCTTGAAAATATCAGCATGTTTTAATTAAAACGATTTTAATTTATCCCGATGATTGTTATCTAAATGGTCAAACTGAAACTCTTTTAGAAATTCTACAGAATTTACAACGTTTATTGCTACAGCCTTTTTGTCTACATCCTTATCGTTTTTGTTTTCCAAGATTAAATCAGCGGCTACCGCATAACAAATTGGGGTTTTTGTATTAATGTTAATATTTTCAGAGCCTACATTTAAAATCTGGAGCGGTATATAGTCCTTTTCTGCTTGCGTATAATTTATTAGTGTACGTGCAACCAAAACACCCGGTATGTTAACGTCCTTCGGTTCTAGTACATACAACCCATCAGGCGTTCTCGGATCTAGACGCACGGAACAAACAGCCGTGTGGCGCGGTGGAATCTGTATTTCGTTTTTTAGTTTTACTACTGAAAACTGTTTACTCGAAAAACTCTTCGCGCCCGAATCAAAATTTTGATAACACTTACTATTATCATCTGAACTTTTTGCGAGATTTGAATCACAAGTTAACGCCACGGGAGATTCAATTGCTTCTGAATTACCATTAACGGAATCTAAAGTTACTTTATTAGAATCCAACCTTGAACTATTTTCTAAAACTGCTAACGCGGGCGAAACTTGAATCTCACTAACCGGTGAATGACTTACACTACAAATATCGTTAGAGTTATCATTCCTTCTGATGTCAGATAAACTAATTTTTGTCTTATTAATTAACACTGTATTGTCTTTAAAACCAATCGTAACATCATGCTCTATTAAAAAGTCGATACCTAATAATCCATCCGATTTAAAGCACAAATTGTCTGGACAAACCACGAAACGATGTTTAATTTTTCTGGAACCAATATTTAAGCTAATAATGACCGCACCGTCATTCGGTAAACTATTGCCAGAAACATCTACTAAAACATCTTCCGAATCAAAAATCGACAAATTTAACTTTTCTACAACACAACGTTTAATTAAAGATACAGCAGCACCAGAATCAGTAAGAAAGCTATAATCCGAATTACTAATTTGGAAAATAATGTGCTTAGTTATATCTTCACTGACATCAGCGACCCTTGGAACTACTTTAACGACATCGGTAGGTATTCTGCCAGACGTTGGGTCGTCGTCTAGGCAGATTAGGAGTTTAAAGGACACGTCTGATCTGTTGCCCTATGTCCTGCCTTAACACAAGCATAACAAAATTTCTGTTTTGGACTTGGACAAGTGGCTACTATGTGATCTAAACTACCGCAATTAAAACATCGGCCTCGCATTTGTTCGTAACGCTGACAAGTCGTTAATTGAGTTTTATTTTTCTGGGTGTCAGCGCGTTTATGTGTCACCTGAGCCCTTGTTGTTGTCGGTTTAGCAGATTTTTCAACGGTCATCGCTCTAACATTTAATTTATGGGAGTCAGCTCTGGTTTCTTTATAAAGCCTATTTAAAACTTCCTCGCAATGTTGGGCATACGGTAAAGCTTCTTCTATAGTTTCAAATTGTTTTATCCGACAAATTTCGTTCGCTAGTCTGGTTTCTAACCCGTCCAAAAACTGTTTAATTAGTAACGCCTCTCGTTTTACTTTTGCCCTGAATCTTTGCATTTCATTCTCACCCACCAATGGAAAAACGTTTGCCGCCGCTATTTTTAATCTTAATGCAAATTTTTGTAAGCTTTCATCACGTTTACGAAAAATTTTGAAAAATTCACGTTCTGCTGAACCTACATCTAATTTTATTCCAAACAAATTTATAAGCCATTCCCGCATTTCTATCGTAGTCTTTGGTCTCTCGTCTGGCGGCAAAGAATAGAAATACGATCTTGCTTCTTCTCGCAATTTTAATTTAATCGCGGTAAAAGTCTGTAACTCGGTTAGTTGGTAACATTCAGCTACCGTTGCTACATTATCCAAAAACGCTTCTAAATCTTGTCCTCCCGAATATGTCTCTATTGACTTCAATGCGGACATGGAATTTGGGTTGCTGAACACGGCATGTTCTGGAGGGGAATGTGAAGGGCCTGGATGAGTTACAGGAGGTTTTTGAAAATCTGTTGCTATCAGATTTGGTAAATGGTAGGAAAACGGGGCGTAATGTGATGTGGGTGCAGTTGGAGCATAACTTAATAACTGTGCGGGTGGTATTACATACTGTGGGTTTATAGAAATGGGAACTGTGGATGGTATAGGTGCGTACATTGCAGTTGTCGTGGTAGTAGTCGCGGTTGTCATTGTCGAAAGCGTAGGTGTCGTTGTTGTCACGACGATTGTAATTTCAGGCATAATGTCTCGTCAATAATCAAGCCTAACTTTTTAATAGTAAAAAAACCTTTACTATCCTACCGACTGCGCCAATTGTAACAGTGACTGTGACCGTGGAGCACAGATCTGTTCACGCGCTGATTATTGAATAAGGAAAAGATATACTTACCTGATAATCCACGGCGATACACCTTTCCCTGGAGATTCTCACAGTAGAGAGGATGGACAGGATGCACGAATAAATAAACTTTACGACGCAAATTATGGTGACAAAGTAAAAATAATATATTTAACAAATAATAATTACACTATAAAGGAACCAATAAACAAAACCAAACAAATAAATTAAACCGACCGAAATAACATACCTGTCAATTCCCGATTGACTAACTAACTCGGCATTAAGTTGATCGAGTCATTATATACTTCGCAAATATCGATGGAATGTCTTACATACAACTTTTGCGATCATTGACATCCATCGATATTTGCAGTTTTTGTATAATCTAATTTGCGTCACAATTACTAAACTGCAATTCAGAGGTAATACATTGCGTACAAGCGCGGTTTATTGAACTATTACTAAATACAACTGACAATGCAATTTGGAAGAATCGTGCTTGTTACAAAATTAATAAATGCAGTTGTAAATGCTACATTGATGTACTCCGTGGAAGCTTGGGGACCGAGATATTGTGATGTAATTGAAAAATGTCAAATTCGATATGTAAAGAATATACTTCGTGCACCTATTCACACACCAAACTATATGATACGTTCTGAAACCGGACTTGATCATATATCTATTACCGCATGGAAATTAATATTGGGTTGGTGGCAAAGACTACTTTTTTTATCTGATGATCGTTATCCGAAAATTATCTATAATAGATTGTTGGAATTAGACAAATATCCACTCAATAAGACTGAATTAAATTGGGCTTCTCAGATAAAATCATTTCTTATAGAACAGGGTTATATTAGCTCATGGAATAATCAATTTATTAACAGAGAGATGATTAAAAATATCACATTAAATTTAGCCGAAAAAAATCGGGAAAAGGATCTGACATGTGTCAAGAACTGCAGGTATAATGACCATTATAAGCACCTTAAATCAGAATTTATAGTTGAACCTTACCTGAATGATAATTTAGCTTTCTGCAAGCAACAAATCATATCCCAGATTCGATTTGCTTCCAGAAAAGGGTTGAGAATTAATTATAAGGGTATTAAATATGTATTGGATGCGGAAACGCATTGCTCTATCTGTAATCTTCACAAAAATGAGGATTTATTTCACTTCTTTATAGAATGTCCTATTCATCATGGCATACGTTTGCATTACTTAAATAAATATAATGTACAACACATTGATGTCTTTAATTTACAAAGTTTGTTTAAAAATTTAACGGTTCAAAAAGGGAATGATTTATTTTTCTATACTATACCTGTTATTTAAAATCCAGTATGACAAAAATAGATTTTTTTGTAAACGGGATCCATGTGTACACAAGAGTGCTAATAATCGCTTCCTAATTATAAAAACGGTGGAGCCCGCTAATTTTCTTTATGGAGCTCAAACGAAGCACAAATCATTGCATAGTTTAGTTGTTTGTACTTTCCATGAAACGTGAAGCTGGCGGGGCACTTTGATATGTTAATATTTCGAAAACGGTGGGGCCCGCTAATTTTCTTTATGCTTCAATGTGTTCGCCAACTTCACGTACCTGATTTATCTCCCACCATTTAAGTTTGTACCAAAATTGCTCTGTAAAAATTTATCCTGGATTGCATCTTATTAAAAGTTTATATTGGTTTTCAATTTTTATATATTAAGTTTGTATCTTCCAAATGTAATAACAAAATATAGATTAAACAATTTTAATAATAATAATGTTTATTTGGATTCAAAGCTTACACTTTATACCAAAGGAGGTTGGTAAATATGTTTACAAAAATATATAAATATGTATACAAAAATATAAAAAGTATTTTACACAAAAATAGACCCTTCAACTTAAATACCTACATTGTTTTTATTATTTTATTATTATTTTTTAGTTATCATTATCACAATCACAATGTATGTATACTCTTAAACTTACAATCATTTATCTTAAACTTAATTAGGTACAGCGTAACAATCACAATAGAATAGAAAATTTGTTGTACTTTAATTATAATTATTTTATTTGCGCAATTTAATTAATACTAATAATGGTTCTATAAACCTGGACATGTTACTCATTTTACTCATTTCTGCAAAAGCTTCTACATTTCATGGCAGCATTGTCGCTATTCGAATTTTGTCATAACGCACAAAAACCATTATGACAAAATTCGAATAGCGACAATTACCTGTTATTAATTATTTACAAAAAATACAAATGTAACGGAACGTAACGCACAAAACCCAATATGACAAAATTCGAATAGCTACAATTACCTGGTATTTATTATTTACAAAAAATACAAATGTAACGGAACCTAACGCATAGACTCCATTATGACAAAATTCGGATAGCAACAATTTTCTGGTAAGATAAGATGAGGTGTTTTGTGTTGGAAATGAGGTATTCTACCCGAGAATGTGGATTCTGAATGGTTCTTACTTTGATATGTTAATATTTCGAAAACGGAGGAGCCCGTTAATTTTCTTTATGGCGCACAAACGTGCACTAACCATTGCACATTGTCTCGGCGTTTGTATTTCTAGGTGTCCGCCAACTTCACGCACCTATATAATCTGCTGACTACATTTCTTTATTTGAAATTAAGTTTTGATAAATACATTGCAAAAAAGAAAATTTATTTTCTTAATCACATTTATATAACAAATTTATTAATTAAATATTATTTCAATGGAGAATATAAATGTAAAAAAAGCAATTACCACTTTATAATCAGAATTAATTATTGCGTTATCTGTCGGGTAATTTTCAGAAACTTCTTTAGTATTAGTTGTATTATAATGAACATCATCGACAGGTGATAACGGTTTATTACAAAACCAACGTGCTTCTTTTTTTTTCTCGCCATTCGAAGAGCAAACGACGTACTGTAAAAGCGATTTTAAGATAAATATGAATAGAAATATAATGTATTAGCAAAGATGTATAAAAACACGCAAAACTATTTTTAATCCGTAACTGGTGATCTGGGATGTGTCAAACCCTATAGTCTAAGAAGCAGTAAGTTGAAAATAGTGAAAAATAGATATAATGCTCCTAAAAATACGTCCAATAGCTCTACCGATCCGGAATAATATCTAGAAAAATGTATCGGAAGCGTTTATTAGCACATAACAAATTGGAAAAGTTATAAACAATTAATGATGAAGATAAAAGAGGTATTTTGTTTTTCAGTGATATCTCATAAACTATTAATATTTTGAGAAATTTGAAACAAGATTCTTAAAGAGGAGGAAATTTCCAAAGAAAACCCAACACTCGGAATTTTATTTCCATTAATTATAACTTTAATTTAACGCTGAAAATGGGTTCGCGCGACACTTTTAGGTTACGCGCGCAACGTCAAAAACCGAGTACGTCACACTAATTATTTTTTTAACGTTTTAAATATTAATTGAAAAATTTTAAAAAATTATGTTTTATTCAGAACACTTCGAATAATTTATTCCTCTTGCAAATTTTACTTAAAATTAAATTTACAACAAGTTAGAGGATTGTAAATTAACAAAATTTTCTCGAACTTTCGTCTTTATTGTTCATTCACATTTTATATAAAAACTGCATTTTGAATCAACATGCCAAATTTCAATTCTTTATTATTAATAGAATCTGAGATACAACAACTTTTACTTTTTTAATTGTTATAAACAAAATATGGTAAAAGTGTAGTATAGGAGCCCCATGTAGTTTGGAATGTTGCCACTAGGAGGCTATTGAGAGGCTATTTTGCGAGATCAGCGGCAACAAAACAATGGCCATTTGTAAGCATTTTGGAAAGTATGACCTTGAAACTTTACGAAATGGAAGATATAGTACTTTTTTGATGTTGAATTTAAAAAAAATGATAATTTCATATTATTTTGAAAGGTTTGACCTTAAAAATATGATAATTTTAAAAAATTAATTAATTTTCATTGAGAACTGGAAAAGAAGTGAACATTATTTAGGATTAAATATTTTTGAAACTTTTGGATTGAAGAATGCGGCTTTTAAGTGTAAATTATTATCAATGAACAATGGTATGAATTCCATTGATCCCATCTGGAAGGGATTATCGGACAATTCCTAGTAGTTATTTAAAACTTATGAATGAACACCGTAATTGTAATAATTCTAAGAAAAATTGCTTATTGCACCCACCTACTTTTCAGTAGATCAATGCTCACTTTTATTTTTGCTATTGCACTGATAAGATCAAAGAAGTTCGCAATGTCTGAATTAAATTTAAAATTTTTATACGTCGAGTTGGCAGATAAAAAAAAATAATAGAATGGTGTATGCGTGCAGGTATGATTGCGAATTCATTTAAATGTAAGGTGTGTGGTGCGAATATGAAGTTATGTGAAAGAAAGGATAAATCTGATGGATATATGTGGCGGTGTAAAAAAGGGAGTTCGCATGATGTGAGAAGGAATATCAGAAAGGGTTCGTGGTTTGAGGAGAGCAAATTAAACATACATGATATTTTGTTAATGACTTATATGTGGTATGCGAAATTTCCGAATAAGAGAATTATGAAAAAGTTGAATGTTTCTTGAAAATCGGTGGTTGATAGGAGGAGTTTTTGCCGGGAAGTATGTGTCGAGATGTGTATAAATGATAGTGTGAAATTGGGTGGCGAGGGTGTAATTGTTGAAATAGATGAAAGTAAATTTGGTAAAAGAAAGTATAATCGTGGGAAACGTGTGGATAGTAAATGGGTGTTTGGTGGAATTGAACGGGGTACGAACAAATGCTTCATGAGTGTTGTAAATGAAAGAAGTAAAGCTGTTTTTCTAAACATAATAAAAACCAACATCGAACCAGGAAGTACAATAATCAGTGACTGTTGGAGGGCATACGATTGTTTAGGTGATGAAAGTTTTGTACACCTGACAGTCAACCATTCAATTCAATTTAAAAATCCAACGACTGGCGCCCACACAAATAGTATTGAAGGCACATGGGCGGAAATTAAAAGATCCATGCATCGGAATCATTGCAAGGACGCCTTCGACAGCTATTTATTTGAATATATGTGGCGTCGGTCACATAAAAATAATTTAGAAAATGATTTTTTCGCGGCGATACCAAAAATCTACCCGCCGTCCACCAGCGACTAAGTAAGTATAATAACCTCCTTAGTAAAACTGCACGCTTTGCTCGCCGTAAAAAGACCAAAAATTAATGTAAATTTATTGTAGCAGACAGATTTCGGAAATAATGCGGTAGAAATTAAATGCAGCGGATCGGACTACGGGAAGAAATAATCAGGACGCAAAAGTGCGATAGGAACTCCAACTAGGTAAATATAAATGTTCGTATATCTGACTGTATATGTATATTTCATGCATTTATTTTGTGACAGATAGCTGTTGGGCAGAAAACACCTCGAGCACCATTTGTGATATAATATTATGGAAATTATTGTCATTAAAATCTAAATAAAATGTAATAAAACTGCACTATAGTTTCATTATAAACCTAAACCTGAATGGGTGTAATAACCAAACCTAACCTAACCTAAACCTAACCTAACCTAAACCTGAATGGGTGTAATAACCAAACCTAAACCTAACCTACCTAACCTAAACCTGAATGGGTGTAATAATCAAACCTAACCTAACCTAAACCTAACCTAAACCTGAATGGGTGTAATAACCAAACCTAACCTAACCTAAACCTAACCTAAACCTAACCTAAACCTAACCTAAACCTAACCTAAACCTAACCTAACCTAAACCTAACCTAAACCTAACCTAAACCTAACCTAAACCTAACCTAAACCTAACCTAAACCTAACCTAAACCTAACCTAAACCTAACCTAAACCTAACCTAAACCTAACCTAAACCTAACCTAACCTAAACCTAACCTAAACCTAACCTAAACCTAACCTAAACCTAACCTAAACCTAACCTAAACCTAACCTAAACCTAACTTAAACCTAACCTAAACCTAACCTAAACCTAACCTAAACCTAACCTAAACCTAACCTAAACCTAACCTAAACCTAACCTAAACCTAATCTAAACCTAACCTAAACCTAACCTAAACCTAACCTAAACCTAACCTAAACCTAACCTAAACCTAACCTAAACCTAACCTAAACTTAACCTAAACCTAACCTAAACCTAACCTAAACCTAACTTAAACCTAACCTAACCTAAACCTGAATGGGTGTAATTTACAGTTGATATGAAGGACACCCTAACTAATTTACAGTTGAAATAAAGAACAACAGGCAGTGAAAAAATTGAGAAGTCTATCCTCTGTATTATAAACAAAATAAACAATAATAAACTATAGTTTCATAAAATATCAGTAACACAAGCTTGCGTCAGATATTTGTTTGAGAACCTCTGGTTTTCTGCCGTTCCGACGCATGCGCACATCATTTCTATCTGGGGCACCTATACTACACTTTAGCACAAAATATAAATAAATCGAAACAAATGACGTTAAAAATATTCACAAAGCCTATGGTTACAACATATTAAAATTTAAATTTTTTCCACTTGTACATATTGGCATTAGACATCAATAAAGTTGAGCATATCTTCAAACACGATAAAAATGGGTGTCATTTTTTATATAAATTGTATAACCTGGCTGGGGTCAAAGTAAAGGTTCGTGGCCGAAATTGTGAGTGAGGAAGGAAATTCACTGGTGGGTTTTAACCGAAATAAGCGCTCGACACATCTATTTAGTTAACAACAGGGTTATATTTTAATACAAACAAGCAAATTGTGAAACACAAATAATCAAAAATTACAAAGAAAAAGTTACTAAACAAAACTACGACTAACATAAATAAAATCTCTCGAGTGACACGATGCGACACGACAGGCCTAAGCACACTGTCCAACTGCCTTAACCCAAGCGTCTTTTTTTGCATAAACCCTGCGCCACCCTTACTTATCCTCACCCCCTCGGCCTCGCTGACCTGGTTTTCCCTTCTGCACACCCACACTTGAGAGCTCTGAACGTCTGGAGTGGTGTCGTAAAAGAACCGTTAGGCCAGTGGCGTTACAATTGTCATTATTCTTATATTAATTAATTTAAAAATATGAAAATTAGAAAAATTATGTAGAAATATATTAGTGATGTGCCGAGTACGGTTTGACTCGAGTCAGACTCGATTCCTGCTTTAGAACTCGCCTACTCGAATACCAATATATTTTGATTCGAGTACGCCGGACTCGATTCCGGTACTCGAGTCAGGAAGAATCGATTCGTACTCGCTAACTCGATTCCAACTGACTCGAGTCCCGTATTCAAGTTTGGTTAACTCGCTAGTACTCGCAAACTGTTTACTTAAGCAATGAAGTGGCGCGGGCCTAATAATACAAACAAGTTTAAACCTGCATCTTTTTGTTTTGATTTCTTTGTTTGTGTCAGTTAGTACTAGTTAGCAGTTATTGTGAGTACTGAGTTTAGTCCAGTCGGCTGGGAAAAAATGTCAGGTTTGTTTACGACTTCCAATGTAGACTCTCTAAATTGATTTTTTTTTTGACTGGTCTAGTTCCACTGAGTGAGTTTATTTAATTGTTTATTAATACCGGAAGTGAAGTGATTAGATTGTAATTAACTTTATTATAGAATGGCGCCGAAAAAAACCTCAGGAGTATGGAAGCGTTTTGAAAAAGTGGACGGCGGTAAAATAAAGTGCAAAAACTGTGAGTCCGTATTTAAAGATTTCAAAAACACAACTAATTTGTTAAAGCACCTAAAAACATCTCATCCTATTATTTACTCGACTCAGATTGACAATTCTTCAACTACCCTCCTGTAAAATTAAAATGGTTTGATTTTAATGCTTACTATATCTGCCTAGTGTTTAGATGTATAGGATTCCTTAAAGCTGCCAAATTACTAAAAAATAAATAATAATATCAAATATCTAGTCTAAGTCGTGAATAAATTTGATTATGCTCGATTTTTTTTGTTTATCTCCATAGAACTCCTATGCTCTATGTTTTTATTAAATGTTTATAATTATCTTCCATTAAAAATTATTGATTTATTACTGTTGTGTCATTATGCTTAACCTATCCTACACGCTGTTTGAAGTTACCTCCTTTTCATTTTTCCTTTTTGTTCTAAAATCGGACTTTAGTTCTGGACTAGAATTTTCAGACTCGAATTCTGGACTCGAATTTCTAGACTCGAGTCCAGTCGGACTCGAGTCAATATTCGAATACCAAACATAGAATTCGAGTACTGGTCTCAAATCAGGGAATCGAGTCATGATTCGAATACCGTATAAACTGACTCGAGTCGACTCGATCCATCAAAACAGCGACTCGGCACATCACTAAAATATATAGTCCATAATCAAAACTTAATTTCAAATTTTTTGAATTTTTTTTAAGCACGTTATTGAGTTTTAAACTCAACTGACTATACTTATTTACCCGATAGGAAAAGTTAATCAAATGTTTAAGCATAAGATAAAAAGTGTTAAAAGTGTATTAGTAGTATAGAATTGGAGAAAGCCACAATAAAATTGGAATTTAATATAGAAATGCGGGTAAATGACATTGAGACATGTTTTAGCAACATTGCTGTAGTAATTAGTCAATAATAATTGCAAATAGTTACTGAAGAAAATATGAAAATGACAGGCTTTACATTTGTTTCTTTTGGTTAATTTTTTGTTAAAGTTGCCAAGAATGGGGAAGTTTAGCGTGGTTGAAATTACATGTGAAATATATTTTCGTCGTAAGTATATGAATAATTATAACTTAAAATGTAATTGAAAGTTAAAATTATGTTGCAAATTATTTATAATTAATGATTTATCTTGGAGCCACTCTGACGTCACAAGTGAGATATGCGCTTGCGCAGAAGGGATGGTGAGACCTGACTTTAAACGTAGGTTGTATCTTGCAGCATTACACTACACGCTTCCCTGTTGCCATGGGAACCCAGCGCGCGCTGGTTAAGATAGACGATACGTTCTCCGCGAGCCACTCTGACGTAATTTTTGTATAAAATTTCATTTTTTGAGAAATCTAGGCATCTTTGAGTGAAATAAAATGTAGAATATCACTTTTGAGAGCAATCTTGATAAAGTAAAAAAAAAAAAAAAAATACGCTAAACTTCCCCATTAGCAACTTTTTTACCGAATTTAGGTAAATAATATTGTAGTACCCAACTTCACAAAAAAATTATCTTACCAGTTACAGGTTAAATAAAATTCCATGTTTATTGAGCATTGATTTTGATAAAATAATAATTACGTAAATGATTTAATACTTACATATTCTTCAGGAAAATATCTTCCCGGCATTACATGTACTAACTTCAACAACTTACTCCGGTCTCTGCAAGTCTTTGCACACAATGTTGCCAAAAATTGGCCGTGCAATAGTTGATAACATGTAAGAAAAATATTCAAAAAATATACACGATCCGCAACGCCCTCAATGAAGGCGGAATTACGGTGAACTAAAATTATACAAAAAATATATTCTGGTGACAAATGGGCGACCGACACAACTTGTCGTACAATCATTATTCACACTGTACAACCACATAACACTGATTGTTATTCGACGGACGGTATACGGCCGTTAAATGCACCCAGCCGTCACACTGAATGCAAAATGTCAATATATGGCCGTCACATTGTTATATGGATATATATATATATATATATATATATATATATATATATATATATATATATAAGTTATGATTTGAGGTTCGACGGAAGGATTTTTAAAAACAATTTATTGGAAGTACAAATAATTATTTACTTTAATTATTTTAAGTCACAAAATTACAATTTATATTATAAGTTTAATTTATAATTTCAAATATAAAATGGACATAGTTTCTACATGCAAATGAATATATTCTGACTAACTACACATTTATGAAAATACAGTTTATATAGTGTTTGGGCAAGGGTGTCAGGTTGTTTCCTGTGGGAATCGCAACCTCAGCAGGATGGACCGTGGTAACTCCTCCCTCGCTAAAATTGGGCTTCATCGGGAAGTTTCAGCGTCGATGTAGGGGGTGAAGTTCTCGGTTGAAGTTCGATGTCTTCTGTCGTGGACTGTTTCTTCACATGCTTGTGGTATTTCTTCTTGAAGTACACTACAGTAAGGGTTGTAGCGCTGGCTACGATGATTCCATATAATGTCCATACTGGATAATTGATGGTGTCTTCTTCTTCAATTGGGTTGTTGTAGTATGGGATGTTTTCTATATTTTTGATTGGCTTCAATTCTTCTATTCTATTCAATTGGATCGTCATTTTCGGAGTTTGGGTGTCGTTGTATTTTATTTTGTAATTTTCAATGATTATCGGTTTGCCGAATGTACCGTGTTTGAAATTTAGATCTTGATTCTGGATATTCAGTTTGCATTGGTCTTCTTTGATTAAAAATATTCCGTGTAAGTTTTTTATGTTATCTCCATGATCACATTGAGTTTTTAGTGATTCGGGAAATGGGAATATTCCAATGAATTGATTGATTTCTTCTAGATATTCAATATGATTCTTTTTGATGTTCAGTTTCACTAATGGGCAGTTTTCTACTTCGTTTCGTAGCAGGAAATTTGCTTCGCAGGAGTCTTCATTTATTTCTCTTATGTGGTTTGGACATTGGAAGGTGTTCCTTTTATTGCGAGTACATATACCACATAAAGACCTTATTTGACCTACTTCAGACTTCAGTATATACTCATGATTAGGAATAATGGTAACGAACTCAGAATTGTGTTTCGTTGGAGTTGGAATTAAATGGATAAGTTCGAAAATTGTGTCAAAATTTATTGGAATTTCTATGAAGTATATAATTTTGTTCTCTTGTAATTTACAGTTGACTGAAATCAATTTTTCTATGTCCGGCATATTTTCTACGTTTATTTCAAGTGGTAGTTCATCTTTATAGTACTTTGAGATTTTGTTTAATTCCTCATATAGATCGTGTGTTTTGATGATGCTCGGATGCATAGTATGGAGTTTGCAAAAAGTTAATGAGTTTTCGATGTCTTGGAGGGTATTTAATGTTAATGTAAATAGAATTTCTAGTTGATTGTAAATATCTTTGATTACCAATTTATCATGATCTTTGACTCCTGTAGTAACGGTATGTAGTAGTTCTGTTAATTTAGATTTTAGAATATTTTCGTTTTGTCTAATAGTATCAATGGTCTTGTTAAAATATTTTATCATTTGATTGCTTACGGAATATTGGTTATTAATTTGATTCTTTAAATTTAATTGGTTCTCTTGCAAATGTCTTAGAATTTTCTTATATCGTTTATCATCTTCGGCATCTAGATTTCCTGTGATGGCTTTTACAACTGTTCCCAACCCGTTAAAAATACCTCGTTTGGTTCTTGAATTTATTAATAGATGACTAAATTTCTCGTTAATTTTATTTCTTATGTAGCCAATAATTTTGTTATTATTTTCAAAATCCGTGCTAATTGTTTTATCTTCGTGTATGGTGTGTATGAGTTGTGAGTGTTGTTTGTTTAAATTGTCATACTGTAGTATTAGTGGTTCCAAATCGTAGTAGTGTACAAGAGTATGTTGTGTTCTTTGTAGTCTTGCGTCTCCGAGACTAATTGTTAGTAGTCCTGGATTATGTGTGATGTCTTTAGTAATTAATCCGTTTGAATACGGGAAGTAGAGGGACCTGGAATTGCGGGGTATTTGTTAATAGTTTTTCTGGGTCTTTTTATATTGGAGATGTGAATTTTTGGTTGTTTCTTCTCGTTATCTGTATCGATTTCTGCGGTTTTTAGGTTTTCATTAATTATTTTGATTTTTTCTTTTTTGAATTTTGGGTTTTTAGTTTTATTTACTTTCTGTTTATTATGAACGTATACTGTTTCGGGTATAACAGGTAGATCTTCACGTTTCTCATTTAATTTTGAAATAGTTTTTGTTTTGTTTTCTTGTAATTTGTTATTAATATCTTTATAAATTAATTTGGATTTTTCCTTATGATTTTGAATATAATTTTGAGTTATTTGCTTATCAATGTCTATGTCAAATGGAGAATTTGTTTCGAGATGGCCATTAATAACTTCGATAGGTTTTAGATTAGTTGTGCTATGGTTTGTATTATTGTATGCGAGAATGGCGTATTTTACTTTATCTTCGATTAACTCATTTTTAAAGTGGTCTTGCAAATTAAATAAACGTATGTGCTCTATTAATGTGGAATGAAATCGTTCGATTAGACCATTCGAGTTTGGATATTGAGAACAAATAAAATGGATTTCGATTCTATGGAGGGCTAAAAGTTCTTTCACTACTGTATTTTTAAATTCAAGTCCATTATCTGATATGATTAACTGAGGAATGCCATGATGTGAAAAGAAATTAATCAATTTATTAGAGATTTCGATGGCGTTAGTAGAGTTGACCCTGTATGCTTGCGCATACTTAGAAAATGCGTCGATGATAGTAAGGAATTTCGTGTTTTCTAGTGTAAGTGTGTCGACGTGTAGTGTGTGTAGGGGTTTGTCAGGGGTAGGAGTGATATTGAGTTTAGGTTTGATGGGATTTCTCTCGTACTTAGCTGCCAAACAAGTTTCGCAATTATTTATGAAGTTTGTGATAGATTTTAATTGATTGGGCCAATAGTATAATTTTTTAATTTCATAATGTATTTCGTTGATTCCGCGGTGGTTTGTTTTTCCTTCGTGGAATTTTGTGATGATTCGTGTAATTTCGTCTTCCTTTTCTATATCAATTAATTTTGTATTACTTTTAATAAATTTTATTTGAGAATGTTTAAAATGTTTTTGAAGAATGTTGCTAAATTGTTCGTATATGGGTGATTCGAAATATAGGTAATATCGAACATTGGGGGCAATATATTCCTTAATGAAATCCACTATCTCTTGTTCAAAATTTATTTCTGATATTTGAACATGCAATCTCATTTTATCCACATGGAGTTTTTTGATTTTAGGTTTTGATGGTGAATGTTTTACTTGGGAGATAAATAATTGATTTTTTCCAACGTTTACTGGAGATTCAGTAATGGTTATACCAACTATGGGATTCTCAGGATTGGAGTGGATTGTTTGGTCTGTTTCGGGGTCAATTTGTTCGTCATCATCAGGTATCACTATTATTGATTGTTTATCATTGTCAGGGTTGAATGTCTCATTGAAATTTTCGATAAGGTCGTACAAATTTTTTGATTCTGGGTCTAAAGTGTTTATATTTAGTTCGATTCTCGATAGGGCATCTGCATTTGTATTAAGTGAGCCTTTTTTGTGTATTACTTCATAATCGAATTCTTCTAATCTAGTTCTCCATCTCATTAATTTTGAATGTGGGTCCTTTAAATTTTGTAAATATTGTAATGGTTTGTTATCTGTCACAATTATAAATTTTCTTCCGTAAAGATAAGGTCGAAAGTATTTAGTTGCCCATATCACAGCTGTTAATTCTTTTTCCGTGGTGTCATATTTCTGTTCCGTATCGTTTAAAGTCCTACTTGCATAAGCAACAGGAAGGTCGGATCCGATAGGGCCTTGTGATAATACGGCACCTATGGCGTAATTACTTGCGTCTGTTGTCAAAATGAACGGTTTGGTAAAGTCTGGGTATTGGAGTATTGGTTCGTTAATTAGTAGGTTTTTGCAGGTGTTAAAACAATTGACGTAATCGGGATCGTTATGATTAATGGTGGCGTCCTTTTTTAAACATTTTGTTAACGGTTTCGTAAGATGAGCAAAATTTTTAATAAATTTCCGATAATATCCTAAAAGTCCTAAAAATGCCTTGATTTGTTTTGTTGTCTTCGGTGTCGGGTAATTTTGAATAGCATGAATTTTATCAGGATTAGGTTTTACACCTTCGGGGGTCACGACATGTCCAAGGTATGCAACTTCTTTCCTGAGGAATTCAGATTTATCTAATTGGATTTTTAAATTCGCTTCTTTTAATCGGTTAAAAACTGTTCTTAAATTTTGAATGTGTTCTTGAAGGGATGTACTAAAAATGATTACGTCATCTAGATAAACAAGACAGATTTCATTTACTAAATTTCTAAGAACGTTATCCATTACTCTTTGAAAAGTAGCGGGTGCGTTCTTGAGTCCAAATGGCATTCTTAAAAATTCATAATGCCCATGTTCTGTGCTGAAGGCTGTTTTTTCAATATCTGATTTGTTCATCTCAATTTGATGAAAACCAGATGCAAGGTCTAAAGTAGAAAAATATTGACATCTGCCTAATTTGTCTAATAAGGAATTAATGTTCGGAATTGGATATTTGTCGTCTATCGTTTTGTCGTTCAATTTCCTATAGTCGATCACAAGTCTCCATTTCTTTTTACCTGATGCGTCTAGTTTTTTAGGGACGACCCATACGGGGGATGACCAGGGTGAATGGGAAGGACGGATGATATTTTGGTCAAGCATTTTTTGAATTTGAGATTGAACTTCTTTACGAAAGATTTCCGGGTATCTATAAGGTTTTGCATAAACGGGATTATCATCTTTCGTGCGAATGAAATGTTTTACGTCGTTAGTGAAAGATAACGGGTCATGTTCGGTGTGAAAGATATTTTTGTACTCGGTCAGCAGTTTTGTTATCTCAGATTTTTCTTCATCATTCATATGGTCCAGTCTTATTTTGTTCATATTGAATTTATTTTCTATTTCATTTTGACAAAAATTTAGATTATTTATTTCAAAACTGTTTAATTCTTGAAATTTTACACAATTTACTGAATTTATAATTTCTTCATTTTGGCCTAAATTTATGATTGGATATATAGCTTTGTGATTTTGAATTTTAGCAAGTCCTTCGGGAATTATTATGTTATTGAATTTAGTTTCCGGTATCAATATTTCTCCGTTTTCGATATTGTTTAGAAATAATTCGCCTAATTTTTCTGATCTGGGTGGAATTTTTATGTAATTAGATTTGGGTATTATTTCATGGTAATGAATTTCAATTTCTTGTTTCGGAGTTATAATTTTGTCATTTGTCAGATCAATTTTTGCACCTAATAATTTCAAATTATCTAAACCTAGTAAAATATCAAAATTTCGGTGGAAGTTAAATAAATGGTACTTTACTAATTTGTCCGGGGCATTAAATAATTTTGAAGCAGGAATCACTATGCTAGAATTTTCTATTGATGTTCCATGAGCTGTAGTAATTTTGAATGGATCATTCTTAATTTGATTTTTGTAATATTTATACGCTATGTTTGGATTTATGAAGGACCGTGTACTGCCTGTATCGATTAAAGCTTTTAGATTAAATTCTAGAAATACAATGAATGGTAGTTCACTATGGTTATGAATCACATTCATTAATTCAATGTTTGTTCCGAGGCTGTTATTGGAAAAAACTCGTTTTCGTCAGTTTGTTCTGGTTCAGTGACATAATATTCTAAATTTGATTCGTCTACATAATTTCCAAAATTTTGTTCTTCTTGTTCTGCATATTCTTGCAGTTCTGTATTAAATAGTTCCTCAGCGATAGGAGGTCTGTTTTGGGAGTGGAAGAATTGTTGTGGACGATAAGGACCAGCTGATGGGTGAGGTGTCGTTGACTGCCTTGTGGAAATACTCATAGGTGTTGGCTTATTCGGTTTAAAATTTGGATTTGGTCGAAAAACATTTTGGTTGGGTTGATTATTTGGTTTATTGAATTGGTATGGACGTTGGTTATTGAATGGTTTGTTAAATTGATTGTTGCCAGGGAATTGGTTATTATAGTTTTGTTTAAGTACTTGATTTGCAGGAGGCAGGGGTCTATACATTAGTTGTGGGTTTTGGATTTGTCTAAATTGTTTAGTTGAATTATATTTTGGTTTCTGTTGGTGTAAATGTTGTGTGGTGTTTTTGTTTGTTGCATGAAACCGATCGTGAGTTTCAAGTTGAAAATCATTAGTTAACATGTTTAACGCGGTGTTCATGTCTTTTGGATCTTTTGTCCGCATTAGAGTGCCTAATGGTTCTTTGAGTCCGCGAAGTAGTATTCTTACGGCATAATTTTGAAAGTACCCTATAAGAACGGGCATGGCTGCTTCAGTACAATGAGTACTGATGTAAGATATTTGCAAATTTAACATGTCTTGTACTCTATTATAAAATTCAAATGCTGTTTCATTTTTTTGAGTTAATTCAGTTATTTCGATGTTTAAAGTGTATAGGTCTCTCTTATCTGAATATGCGTTCAGAAGAGCTTTTTTTAGATCTTCCCATGTTGTTATTGTGGTGCTGGCTATATTTATGGCTGCATCACCTTTTATTTTTGAAATGATACTCGACATAAGAAATTCATTTTGAAAATCTGTTGTATCAATCGTATTATAAAATTTTTTAACAAGTTTTTCACTAATTTCTATGAATCTTGATAGCAGTTTACTCTCACCATAGAAGTCTGGGATCATGTCTAGGTAGCATTTTTCTAGTTTTGGGGGAGCCATGTTTAATTTGTTAATTCTAAGATTATTTAATATTTCTGTTAATAATTCTGGTTCTGAGTCAGTTGTTTCGTTATTTATAATTTCCCGATCAGAGTCTGAGTCTGAATGGTACTGGTAATTATGTGACATATGGTACTTACAATAGAAGAAGCAGTTTGTCCATGGGTCCTTGTCCTGTGTTCGTCAGGGCCTGGTTCTCCTGGTTCTGCGCCTCACGATGTACTCTCGGTAGATGCAGTGGATTGGACGTTTCTTCTTGTTGACCTTCCGATTTTTCCGGTTAATCGTTAACACGAACGCGTTTTCACTATGCTTGGAAATCGCCCGAAAAATCCGTTACGACTGCGCCAGTTATGATTTGAGGTTCGACGGAAGGATTTTTAAAAACAATTTATTGGAAGTACAAATAATTATTTACTTTAATTATTTTAAGTCACAAAATTACAATTTATATTATAAGTTTAATTTATAATTTCAAATATAAAATGGACATAGTTTCTACATGCAAATGAATATATTCTGACTAACTACACATTTATGAAAATACAGTTTATATAGTGTTTGGGCAAGGGTGTCAGGTTGTTTCCTGTGGGAATCGCAACCTCAGCAGGATGGACCGTGGTAACTCCTCCCTCGCTAAAATTGGGCTTCATCGGGAAGTTTCAGCGTCGATGTAGGGGGTGAAGTTCTCGGTTGAAGTTCGATGTCTTCTGTCGTGGACTGTTTCTTCACATGCTTGTGGTATTTCTTCTTGAAGTACACTACAGTAAGGGTTGTAGCGCTGGCTACGATGATTCCATATAATGTCCATACTGGATAATTGATGGTGTCTTCTTCTTCAATTGGGTTGTTGTAGTATGGGATGTTTTCTATATTTTTGATTGGCTTCAATTCTTCTATTCTATTCAATTGGATCGTCATTTTCGGAGTTTGGGTGTCGTTGTATTTTATTTTGTAATTTTCAATGATTATCGGTTTGCCGAATGTACCGTGTTTGAAATTTAGATCTTGATTCTGGATATTCAGTTTGCATTGGTCTTCTTTGATTAAAAATATTCCGTGTAAGTTTTTTATGTTATCTCCATGATCACATTGAGTTTTTAGTGATTCGGGAAATGGGAATATTCCAATGAATTGATTGATTTCTTCTAGATATTCAATATGATTCTTTTTGATGTTCAGTTTCACTAATGGGCAGTTTTCTACTTCGTTTCGTAGCAGGAAATTTGCTTCGCAGGAGTCTTCATTTATTTCTCTTATGTGGTTTGGACATTGGAAGGTGTTCCTTTTATTGCGAGTACATATACCACATAAAGACCTTATTTGACCTACTTCAGACTTCAGTATATACTCATGATTAGGAATAATGGTAACGAACTCAGAATTGTGTTTCGTTGGAGTTGGAATTAAATGGATAAGTTCGAAAATTGTGTCAAAATTTATTGGAATTTCTATGAAGTATATAATTTTGTTCTCTTGTAATTTACAGTTGACTGAAATCAATTTTTCTATGTCCGGCATATTTTCTACGTTTATTTCAAGTGGTAGTTCATCTTTATAGTACTTTGAGATTTTGTTTAATTCCTCATATAGATCGTGTGTTTTGATGATGCTCGGATGCATAGTATGGAGTTTGCAAAAAGTTAATGAGTTTTCGATGTCTTGGAGGGTATTTAATGTTAATGTAAATAGAATTTCTAGTTGATTGTAAATATCTTTGATTACCAATTTATCATGATCTTTGACTCCTGTAGTAACGGTATGTAGTAGTTCTGTTAATTTAGATTTTAGAATATTTTCGTTTTGTCTAATAGTATCAATGGTCTTGTTAAAATATTTTATCATTTGATTGCTTACGGAATATTGGTTATTAATTTGATTCTTTAAATTTAATTGGTTCTCTTGCAAATGTCTTAGAATTTTCTTATATCGTTTATCATCTTCGGCATCTAGATTTCCTGTGATGGCTTTTACAACTGTTCCCAACCCGTTAAAAATACCTCGTTTGGTTCTTGAATTTATTAATAGATGACTAAATTTCTCGTTAATTTTATTTCTTATGTAGCCAATAATTTTGTTATTATTTTCAAAATCCGTGCTAATTGTTTTATCTTCGTGTATGGTGTGTATGAGTTGTGAGTGTTGTTTGTTTAAATTGTCATACTGACTGCGCCAGTTATGATTTGAGGTTCGACGGAAGGATTTTTAAAAACAATTTATTGGAAGTACAAATAATTATTTACTTTAATTATTTTAAGTCACAAAATTACAATTTATATTATAAGTTTAATTTATAATTTCAAATATAAAATGGACATAGTTTCTACATGCAAATGAATATATTCTGACTAACTACACATTTATGAAAATACAGTTTATATAGTGTTTGGGCAAGGGTGTCAGGTTGTTTCCTGTGGGAATCGCAACCTCAGCAGGATGGACCGTGGTAACTTATATATATATATATATATATATATATATATATATATATATATATATATATAAGTTAAGTTAAGGGAGTAAGTTAACAACAAAAAACATGATTTTATTAAACGAAAGTACAAAGATTCAGCAGTGAAATATAACAATGTTTATTGTACAGAATACAGAATGTAACTGAATAGAATTTAGTAATGTTACAAAAATATGAAAATATTGAGTATGCAAAAATAGAGGAAATGTGGATTCGAGTAGCGTCTGGGACTCAGCATGGTCAGCAGTTCCCGTGAGAAGTTGTACTTCTAACTTATATATATATATATATATATATATATATATATATATATATATATATATATATATATACGAGTACCGGAATCGAGTCCGGCGTACTCGAATCAAAATATATTGGTATTCGAGTAGGCGAGTTCTAAAGCAGGAATCGAGTCTGACTCGAGTCAAACCGTACTCGGCACATCACTAATATATTTCTACATAATTTTTCTAATTTTCATATTTTTAAATTAATTAATATAAGAATAATGACAATTGTAACGCCACTGGCCTAACGGTTCTTTTACGACACCACTCCAGACGTTCAGAGCTCTCAAGTGTGGGTGTGCAGAAGGGAAAACCAGGTGAGCGAGGCCGAGGGGGTGAGGATAAGTAAGGGTGGCGCAGGGTTTATGCAAAAAAAGACGCTTGGGTTAAGGCAGTTGGACAGTGTGCTTAGGCCTGTCGTGTCGCATCGTGTCACTCGAGAGATTTTATTTATGTTAGTCGTAGTTTTGTTTAGTAACTTTTTCTTTGTAATTTTTGATTATTTGTGTTTCACAATTTGCTTGTTTGTATTAAAATATAACCCTGTTGTTAACTAAATAGATGTGTCGAGCGCTTATTTCGGTTAAAACCCACCAGTGAATTTCCTTCCTCACTCACAATTTCGGCCACGAACCTTTACTTTGACCCCAGCCAGGTTATACAATTTATATAAAAAATGACACCCATTTTTATCGTGTTTGAAGATATGTTCAACTTTATTGATGTCTAATGCCAATATGTACAAGTGGAAAAAAATTAAATTTTAATATGTTGTAACCATAGGCTTTGTGAATATTTTTAACGTCATTTGTTTCGATTTATTTATATTTTGTGCTAAAGTGTAGTATAGGTGCCCCAGATAGAAATGATGTGCGCATGCGTCGGAACTGCAGAAAACCAGAGGTTCTCAAACAAATATCTGACGCAAGCTTGTGTTACTGATATTTTATGAAACTATAGTTTATTATTGTTTATTTTGTTTATAATACAGAGGATAGACTTCTCAATTTTTTCACTGCCTGTTGTTCTTTATTTCAACTGTAAATTAGTTAGGGTGTCCTTCATATCAACTGTAAATTACACCCATTCAGGTTTAGGTTAGGTTAGGTTTAAGTTAGGTTTAGGTTAGGTTTAGGTTAGGTTTAGGTTAAGTTTAGGTTAGGTTTAGGTTAGGTTTAGGTTAGGTTTAGGTTAGGTTTAGATTAGGTTTAGGTTAGGTTTAGGTTAGGTTTAGGTTAGGTTTAGGTTAGGTTTAGGTTAGGTTTAGGTTAGGTTTAGGTTAGGTTTAGGTTAGGTTTAGGTTAGGTTTAAGTTAGGTTTAGGTTAGGTTTAGGTTAGGTTTAGGTTAGGTTTAGGTTAGGTTTAGGTTAGGTTTAGGTTAGGTTAGGTTTAGGTTAGGTTTAGGTTAGGTTTAGGTTAGGTTTAGGTTAGGTTTAGGTTAGGTTTAGGTTAGGTTTAGGTTAGGTTTAGGTTAGGTTTAGGTTAGGTTAGGTTTAGGTTAGGTTTAGGTTAGGTTTAGGTTAGGTTAGGTTTGGTTATTACACCCATTCAGGTTTAGGTTAGGTTTAGGTTAGGTTAGGTTTGATTATTACACCCATTCAGGTTTAGGTTAGGTAGGTTAGGTTTAGGTTTGGTTATTACACCCATTCAGGTTTAGGTTAGGTTAGGTTTAGGTTAGGTTAGGTTTGGTTATTACACCCATTCAGGTTTAGGTTTATAATGAAACTATAGTGCAGTTTTATTACATTTTATTTAGATTTTAATGACAATAATTTCCATAATATTATATCACAAATGGTGCTCGAGGTGTTTTCTGCCCAACAGCTATCTGTCACAAAATAAATGCATGAAATATACAAGTTACCACGGTCCATCCTGCTGAGGTTGCGATTCCCACAGGAAACAACCTGACACCCTTGCCCAAACACTATATAAACTGTATTTTCATAAATGTGTAGTTAGTCAGAATATATTCATTTGCATGTAGAAACTATGTCCATTTTATATTTGAAATTATAAATTAAACTTATAATATAAATTGTAATTTTGTGACTTAAAATAATTAAAGTAAATAATTATTTGTACTTTCAATAAATTGTTTTTAAAAATCCTTCCGTCGAACCTCAAATCATAACTGGCGCAGTCGTAACGGATTTTTCGGGCGATTTCCAAGCATAGTGAAAACGCGTTCGTGTTAACGATTAACCGGAAAAATCGGAAGGTCAACAAGAAGAAACGTCCAATCCACTGCATCTACCGAGAGTACATCGTGAGGCGCAGAACCAGGAGAACCAGGCCCTGACGAACACAGGACAAGGACCCATGGACAAACTGCTTCTTCTATTGTAAGTACCATATGTCACATAATTACCAGTACCATTCAGACTCAGACTCTGATCGGGAAATTATAAATAACGAAACATCTGACTCAGAACCAGAATTATTAACAGAAATATTAAATAATCTTAGAATTAACAAATCAAACATGGCTCCCCCAAAACTAGAAAAATGCTACCTAGACATGATCCCAGACTTCTATGGTGATAGTAAACTGCTATCAAGATTCATAGAAATTAGTGAAAAACTTGTTAAAAAATTTTATAATACGATTGATACAACAGACTTTCAAAATGAATTTCTTATGTCGAGTATCATTTCAAAAATAAAAGGTGATGCAGCCATAAATATAGCCAGCACCACAATAACAACATGGGAAGATCTTAAAAAAGCTCTTCTGAACGCATATTCAGATAAGAGAGACCTATACACATTAAACATCGAAATAACCGAATTAACTCAAAAAAATGAAACAGCATTTGAATTTTATAATAGAGTACAAGACATGTTAAATTTGCAAATATCTTATATCAGTACTCATTGTACTGAAGCAGCCATGCCCGTTCTTATAGGGTACTTTCAAAATTATGCCGTAAGAATACTACTTCGCGGACTCAAAGAACCATTAGGCACTCTAATGCGGACAAAAGATCCAAAAGACATGTACACCGCGTTAAACATGTTAACCAATGATTTTCAACTTGAAACTCACGGTCGATCTCATGCAACAAGCAAAAACACCACACAACATTTACACCAACAGAAACCAAAATATAATTCAACTAACCAATTTAGACAAATCCAAAACCCACAACTAATGTATAGACCCCTGCCTCCTGCAAATCAGGTACTTAAACAAAACTATAATAACCAATTCCCTGGCAACAATCAATTTAACAAACCATTCAATAACCAACGTCCATACCAATTCAATAAACCAAATAATCAACCCAACCAAAATGTTTTTCGACCAAATCCAAATTTCAAACCGAATAAGCCAACACCTATGAGTATTTCCACAAGGCAGTCAACGACACCTCACCCATCAGCTGGTCCTTATCGTCCACAACAATTCTTCCACTCCCAAAACAGACCTCCTATCGCTGAAGAACTATTTAATACGGAACTGCAAGAATATGCAGAATCAGAAGAACAAAATTTTGGAAATTATGTAGACGAATCAAATTTAGAATATTATGTCACCGAACCAGAACAAACTGACGAAAACGAGTTTTTTCCAATAACAGCCTCGGAACAAACATTGAATTAATGAATGTGATTCATAACCATAGTGAACTACCATTCATTGTATTTCCAGAATTTAACCTAAAAGCTCTAATCGATACAGGCAGTACACGGTCCTTCATAAATCCAAACATAGCGAATAAATATTACAAAAATCAAATTAAGAATGATCCATTCAAAATTACTACAGCTCATGGAACATCAATAGAAAATTCTAGCATAGTGATTCCTGCTTCAAAATTATTTAATGCCCCAGACAAATTAGTAAAGTACCATTTATTTAACTTCCACCGAAATTTTGATATTTTACTAGGTTTAGATAATTTGAAATTATTAGGTGCAAAAATTGATCTGACAAATGACAAAATTATAACTCCGAAACAAGAAATTGAAATTCATTACCATGAAATAATACCCAAATCTAATTACATAAAAATTCCACCCAGATCAGAAAAATTAGGCGAATTATTTCTAAACAATATCGAAAACGGAGAAATATTGATACCGGAAACTAAATTCAATAACATAATAATTCCCGAAGGACTTGCCAAAATTCAAAATCACAAAGCTATATATCCAATCATAAATTTAGGCCAAAATGAAGAAATTATAAATTCAGTAAATTGTGTTAAATTTCAAGAATTAAACAGTTTTGAAATAAATAATCTAAATTTTTGTCAAAATGAAATAGAAAATAAATTCAATATGAACAAAATAAGACTGGACCATATGAACGATGAAGAAAAATCTGAGATAACAAAACTGCTGACCGAGTACAAAAATATCTTTCACACCGAACATGACCCGTTATCTTTCACTAACGACGTAAAACATTTCATTCGCACGAAAGATGATAATCCCGTTTATGCAAAACCTTATAGATACCCGGAAATCTTTCGTAAAGAAGTTCAATCTCAAATTCAAAAAATGCTTGACCAAAATATCATCCGTCCTTCCCATTCACCCTGGTCATCCCCCGTACGGGTCGTCCCTAAAAAACTAGACGCATCAGGTAAAAAGAAATGGAGACTTGTTATCGACTATAGGAAATTGAACGACAAAACGATAGACGACAAATATCCAATCCCGAACATTAATTCCTTATTAGACAAATTAGGCAGATGTCAATATTTTTCTACTTTAGATCTTGCATCTGGTTTTCATCAAATTGAGATGAACAAATCAGATATTGAAAAAACAGCCTTCAGCACAGAACATGGGCATTATGAATTTTTAAGAATGCCATTTGGACTCAAGAACGCACCCGCTACTTTTCAAAGAGTAATGGATAACGTTCTTAGAAATTTAGTAAATGAAATCTGTCTTGTTTATCTAGATGACGTAATCATTTTTAGTACATCCCTTCAAGAACACATTAAAAATTTAAGAACAGTTTTTAACCGATTAAAAGAAGCGAATTTAAAAATACAATTAGATAAATCTGAATTCCTCAGGAAAGAAGTTGCATACCTCGGACATGTCGTGACCCCCGAAGGTGTAAAACCTAATCCTGATAAAATTCATGCTATTCAAAATTACCCGATACCGAAGACAACAAAACAAATTAAAGCATTTTTAGGACTTTTAGGATATTATCGGAAATTTATTAAAAATTTTGCTCATCTTACGAAACCGTTAACAAAATGTTTAAAAAAGGACGCCACCATTAATCATAACGATCCCGATTACGTCAATTGTTTTAACACCTGCAAAAACCTACTAATTAACGAACCAATACTCCAATACCCAGACTTTACCAAACCGTTCATTTTGACAACAGACGCAAGTAATTACGCCATAGGTGCCGTATTATCACAAGGCCCTATCGGATCCGACCTTCCCGTTGCTTATGCAAGTAGGACTTTAAACGATACGGAACAGAAATATGACACCACGGAAAAAGAATTAACAGCTGTGATATGGGCAACTAAATACTTTCGACCTTATCTTTACGGAAGAAAATTTATAATTGTGACAGATCACAAACCATTACAATATTTACAAAATTTAAAGGACCCACATTCAAAATTAATGAGATGGAGAACTAGATTAGAAGAATTCGATTATGAAGTAATACATAAAAAAGGCTCACTTAATACAAATGCAGATGCCCTATCGAGAATCGAACTAAATATAAACACTTTAGACCCAGAATCAAAAAATTTGTACGACCTTATCGAAAATTTCAATGAGACATTCAACCCTGACAATGATAAACAATCAATAATAGTGATACCTGATGACGACGAACAAATTGACCCCGAAACAGACCAAACAATCCACTCCAATCCTGAGAATCCCATAGTTGGTATAACCATTACTGAATCTCCAGTAAACGTTGGAAAAAATCAATTATTTATCTCCCAAGTAAAACATTCACCATCGAAACCTAAAATTAAAAAACTCCATGTGGATAAAATGAGATTGCACGTTCAAATATCAGAAATAAATTTTGAACAAGAGATAGTGGATTTTATTAAGGAATATATTGCCCCCAATGTTCGATATTATCTGTATTTCGAATCACCCATATACGAACAATTTAGCAACATTCTTCAAAAACACTTTAAAAATTCTCAAATAAAATTTATTAAAAGTAATACAAAATTAATTGATATAGAAAAAGAAGACGAAATTACACGAATCATCACAAAATTCCACGAAGGAAAAACAAACCACCGCGGAATCAACGAAATACATCATGAAATTAAAAAATTATACTATTGGCCCAATCAATTAAAATCTATCACAAACTTCATAAATAATTGCGAAACTTGTTTGGCAGCTAAGTACGAGAGAAATCCCATCAAACCTAAACTCAATATCACTCCTACCCCTGACAAACCCCTACACACACTACACGTTGACATACTTACACTAGAAAACACGAAATTCCTTACTATCATCGACGCATTTTCTAAGTACGCGCAAGCATACAGGGTCAACTCTACTAACGCCATCGAAATCTCTAATAAATTGATTAATTTCTTTTCACATCATGGCATTCCTCAGTTAATCATATCAGATAATGGACTTGAATTTAAAAATACAGTAGTGAAAGAACTTTTAGCCCTCCATAAAATTGAAATCCATTTTATTTGTTCTCAATATCCAAACTCGAATGGTCAAATCGAACGATTTCATTCCACATTAATAGAGCACATACGTTTATTTAATTTGCAAGACCACTTTAAAAACGAGTTAATCGAAGATAAAGTAAAATACGCCATTCTCGCATACAATAATACAAACCATAGCACAACTAATCTAAAACCTATCGAAGTTATTAATGGCCATCTCGAAACAAATTCTCCATTTGACATAGACATTGATAAGCAAATAACTCAAAATTATATTCAAAATCATAAGGAAAAATCCAAATTAATTTATAAAGATATTAATAACAAATTACAAGAAAACAAAACTAAAACTATTTCAAAATTAAATGAGAAACGTGAAGAATTACCTGTTATACCCGAAACAGTTTACGTTCATAATAAACAGAAAGTAAATAAAACTAAAAACCCAAAATTCAAGAAAGAAAAAATCAAAATAATTAATGAAAACCTAAAAACCGCAGAAATCGATACAAATAACGAGAAGAAACAACCAAAAATTCACATCTCCAATATAAAAAGACCCAGAAAAACTATTAACAAATACCCCGCAATTCCAGGTCCCTCTACTTCCCGTATTCAAACGGATTAATTACTAAAGACATCACACATAATCCAGGACTACTAACAATTAGTCTCGGAGACGCAAGACTACAAAGAACACAACATACTCTTGTACACTACTACGATTTGGAACCACTAATACTACAGTATGACAATTTAAACAAACAACACTCACAACTCATACACACCATACACGAAGATAAAACAATTAGCACGGATTTTGAAAATAATAACAAAATTATTGGCTACATAAGAAATAAAATTAACGAGAAATTTAGTCATCTATTAATAAATTCAAGAACCAAACGAGGTATTTTTAACGGGTTGGGAACAGTTGTAAAAGCCATCACAGGAAACCTAGATTCCGAAGATGATAAACGATATAAGAAAATTCTAGGACATTTGCAAGATAATCAATTAAATTTAAAGAACCAAATTAATAACCAATATTCAGTAAGCAATCAAATGATAAAATATTTTAACAAGACCATTGATACTATAAGACAAAACGAAAATATTCTAAAATCTAAATTAACAGAACTACTACATACCGTTACTACAGGAGTCAAAGATCATGATAAATTGGTAATCAAAGATATTTACAATCAACTAGAAATTCTATTTACATTAACATTAAATACCCTCCAAGACATTGAAAACTCATTAACTTTTTGCAAACTCCATACTATGCATCCGAGCATCATCAAAACACACGATCTATATGAGGAATTAAACAAAATCTCAAAGTACTATAAAGATGAACTACCACTTGAAATAAACGTAGAAAATATGCCGGACATAGAAAAATTGATTTCAGTCAACTGTAAATTACAAGAGAACAAAATTATATACTTCATAGAAATTCCAATAAATTTTGACACAATTTTCGAACTTATCCATTTAATTCCAACTCCAACGAAACACAATTCTGAGTTCGTTACCATAATTCCTAATCATGAGTATATACTGAAGTCTGAAGTAGGTCAAATAAGGTCTTTATGTGGTATATGTACTCGCAATAAAAGGAACACCTTCCAATGTCCAAACCACATAAGAGAAATAAATGAAGACTCCTGCGAAGCAAATTTCCTGCTACGAAACGAAGTAGAAAACTGCCCATTAGTGAAACTGAACATCAAAAAGAATCATATTGAATATCTAGAAGAAATCAATCAATTCATTGGAATATTCCCATTTCCTGAATCACTAAAAACTCAATGTGATCATGGAGATAACATAAAAAACTTACATGGAATATTTTTAATCAAAGAAGACCAATGCAAACTGAATATCCAGAATCAAGATCTAAATTTCAAACACGGTACATTCGGCAAACCGATAATCATAGAAAATTACAAAATAAAATACAACGACACCCAAACTCCGAAAATGACGATCCAATTGAATAGAATAGAAGAATTGAAGCCAATCAAAAATATAGAAAACATCCCATACTACAACAACCCAATTGAAGAAGACACCATCAATTATCCAGTATGGGCATTATATGGAATCATCGTAGCCAGCGCTACAACCCTTACTGTAGTGTACTTCAAGAAGAAATACCACAAGCATGTGAAGAAACAGTCCACGACAGAAGACATCGGACTTCAAACGAGAACTTCACCCCCTACATCGACGCTGAAACTTCCCGATGAAGCCCAATTTTAGCGAGGGAGGAGTTACCACGGTCCATCCTGCTGAGGTTGCGATTCCCACAGGAAACAACCTGACACCCTTGTCCAAACACTATATAAACTGTATTTTCATAAATGTGTAGTTAGTCAGAATATATTCATTTGCATGTAGAAACTATGTCCATTTTATATTTGAAATTATAAATTAAACTTATAATATAAATTGTAATTTTGTGACTTAAAATAATTAAAGTAAATAATTATTTGTACTTTCAATAAATTGTTTTTAAAAATCCTTCCGTCGAACCTCAAATCATAACTTACATATACAGTCAGATATACGAACATTTATATTTACCTAGTTGGAGTTCCTATCGCACTTTTGCGTCCTGATTATTTCTTCCCGTAGTCCGATCCGCTGCATTTAATTTCTACCGCATTATTTCCGAAATCTGTCTGCTACAATAAATTTACATTAATTTTTGGTTTTTTACGGCGAGCAAAGCGTGCAGTTTTACTAAGGAGGTTATTATACTTACTTAGTCGCTGGTGGACGGCGTGTAGATTTTTGGTATCGCCGCGAAAAAATCATTTTCTAAATTATTTTTATGTGACCGACGCCACATATATTTAAATAAATAGCTGTCGAAGGCGTCCTTGCAATGATTCCGATGCATGGATCTTTTAATTCTCGTCCATGTGCCTTCAATACATACAAAATGTCAATATATGGCCGTCACATTGTTATATGGATATATATATATATATATATATATATATATATATATATATATATAAATTTGTAATCAATATAGTTCACAAAAAGTTGTTCTCGTTGTTTAAACAAATTATTATTAATTATTTTAAATTGAAAGAAATTGTGAAAAATTTATGCTCCGGAAGTAGTGCTATTTGAAGAGTTGAGAATACGGGCGTATGTTTTTTATATATATAATTGCATTATCGTTACTGTTTTATCACAAAATATTTTTATAAGATAGAATCCAATGCTCTGAAACATTTAATTGACGCATTATTGTCTAAAATAATTTGGGGTGCAAATTATTCTGACTTCACATAGTTTTCCAATTATTTCAAACACCACCACAGTTTTCATTAATAATTATATCTTTAGTAATTTTGTAAATATCATTTTTTCACGACATGCATGGAAAGCTCTACTTTCTTCTCCCAAAATAGAGAGGAAAATTCCTTTTCCCTCTCTAGAGAGGAAAATGTACAGTGTTACCATCAGTCTAATATGGATATTATTTTGCAATTAAATATTAGAAAAATTCATTATTGTATTAAAAATTCTTCTCGTTCTTTTCATTTTTCACTTTATTCTGCAATTTGACAATTTCAACTTGAATTGGTATATTGGCAACACTGAACCACTGCACTGCGTCCCAACATTTCAAGGTGGTTTTAATCTAACTTTAGTACTTTAATTTGTGTGAGTATAGATTTGTTTCTGTTATATTTGTAACAATAATAATTATAATATAGTTTATAATTGCAAAGTATTTAACCTGGGAGAAGTTACAATGTGTGACGATTTAGAAATAGAAAGCACACCTCCTGAAATAAGACACATTGCGAAAGGTACAATTGAAAATCTTTTACCTGATAAATCGAAAAACCAGATATAAAAATCAGTATAATCTATTTATAAAATGGTGCAATAACAATAGTATTAACAATTTTTCTGAAAATGTGCTACTAGCATATTTCACAGAATTAGCTAGCAAAATAAGATCATCAACATTGTGGAGTAATTACTCCATGTTAAAATCAACATTACTCTTAAACAAAAACGTGGATATAAGCAAATATGCAAAATTACAAACATTTCTAAAACTGAAAAATGAAGGGTATACTGCTAAAAAGGCCAGTACATTTAACAGGGAAAACATCAAGACATTTGTATGTGAAGCACCGGACGATGTTTTTTTAATGATGAAGGTATACTACTTTTTATTATTTTGTCAATTTTATTTACATCCTTTTCTTACGTTACAGGTCGCCTTAATTATAGGCATAGCTGGAGCAATGAGATGCGATGAACTGTTACAATTAAGAATTACTGACATTATAGACAAAGAAAACGTTTTGATTATTAAAGTGCCTAATACCAAGACTAAAGTTCCACGCACTTTTGTAATCACACAAGATATTTGTAATGGAATAAATTCATTACAGATAATTCGAAAATATATTGGTTTAAGACCACCAAATGTTTCACACAATAGGTTTTTTATATCTTATCGTTCAGGCAAGTGCTCTTCACAACCTGTTGGAATTAATACGTTTTCCAAAATTACTTTTAAAATAGCACCATTCTTAAAATTAGGAAATTGTTCTGCATACACTGGACATACATTTCGCAGTACTTTAGCTACTTTATTGGTTGAAGAAGGAGGTGACCTTCTGGCGTTAAAACGCCATGGAGGATGAAAATCATCCTCCGTGGCAGAAGGTTACGTTGATAATTCTATAATAAACAAAACTAATACAGCTCATCTTATTTTACATGGCAAGGAACTACCAAGCTCTACCACTTCAGAAACAACTCAAAATATTTTAGTCGCTACTAACATAAATAAAACTGTAAACCCAAGTAATACTAAAGATGTTCTTCCAAACATAACATTAAATAATTGTAATAATTGTAATATAAATATTAATTATTATTCTGACACAAATAAATAAAATAAAACCATTATTGTACAAAGTTGTTTACGTACACAGTCATTACCTATTTTTTTAACTTATACTGTTGCTCCGCCTTTTCGTCCGAATAAATCGATTTTTGAAACATGTCGTGAAAAAATGTTGTGTCTAACACGAGAGGAAAGCACTTTTTCCACTCTCACTCGAATGCCTCACTCGCTACGCTCGTGAGTCATACACGAGCTCGATGGTAAAAAGATACGCTTTCCTCTCTAGTTTGACAAATAACTATTTTGTATGAACGTTGATGCAACATGTTCGCAAACGACAGAAATAAGTCCAAACTTGCCGGAAATCTCACAAATAAATGCATCACATTCATTACCAGTTGAGACCTGTGATACTAATAGGAAAAAGATTTCTGGAAGACGGATAGTAGACGCTCAATATTTTTAAACAATTATTTGAAATAGGCAAGCATAAACCATTTTCATGTAACATAATAAAGATGGAAGTTATTGCAGAAAAAAATATTGGTTTATGCAGTATTTTTCAATTGAAATGCAAAAATTCCAATATTATTAAAGACTGATGATATTGCAAATTCAAAAAATTTAAATATAAATGACGCTGCAGTTTTATCATGTATTTCAACTGGAATAGGACATTCCCAGCTAGCTGAACAACATTCAGCAATTAATTTGCCTGCCATGTCTATTTATTTATAATCGGAGTCACATTAATATATCGAAAGTGATTACAAAAACGGCTTGGGATAGTATAAAAGCAGCAGAAAAAGAAGAAGCCGCAATTGCTAAGAAAAAAGTTCACGTGGACAACAATGGATTCCCTATTAACACTGCAGTAGCCGACGGAGCTTGGTGCAAAAGATCATACAGGACTAATTACAACGCCAGCTCAGGAGTTGTGAGTAGCCATAAATATTCTAATTTTTTTTTGTATTGTAATTAAACTTATAGTTAAAAGAATAAAATTATTTTTACTAAAAATAATTAGACCATTTAATTGGAATTCGAATATACCTTCTATAATTTCGGTTATCATTTTTAATATATTTTTTAAGGCTTGTATCATTGGGCAACGAACCAGAAAAATGTTATATTTGAGCATGAAAAAAATGTACAGTTTGTGCTCGAGCGGAAAATAAAAAAGAATCCATGCCACTTCATACGTGTTTCCGCAATCGGGAAGGTACATCTACTGCGATGGAATCCGAAATTATATTGGAAGGATTTAAAACTTCTCGTTTTTTGCATGGTCTGATATTTAAAAGATTAGTAGGCAATGGTGATAGCAGTGTAAAGAAAAAAAATTTTGAGGCAAAACCATATGGAAATAATTTGGTTGAGAAATTTTATAAACAAATTAAAAGAACTTTCTACTAAGAAAACTACATCGAATAATCGCGTTATTCCCATAATGCTAAGAAAATCAGTTGCTCAAAATGTTAAAAGATTTAGGGATGCTGAGTTGTAGCTCATAGAAATTCAGAGGATAAGTCGTTAGAAGATCAAGTAGCTGACCTCAAACGAGATTTATTATATATATATATTATATATATATATATATATGTATATATATATATATATATATATATATATATATATATATATATATATAGTGGTTTAACACTCCGTTGTGGAGTTGCACCGCTTTTACTTAAGCTTTCTAGATCCTTTTTTGGAGGGGATCGGACTCCGTTTCAGTTATTTATTAAATATTCTTCGCTATGATGTTCCATGTCTTCCTATCTCTTGTTTTATTTTTCCAGCTCTTCTTAAATCTTCTTCTACTTCTGCTAGCCATGTTGATCTGGGTCTTCCTCTTCTTTTCTTACTTCCAGTGCTCCATTGCATGATTACTTTTATTGGTTCTGTTTCGTCAGCTCTGCTAACGTGTCCTAGCCATTTTACTCTTTGTTTCTTGATTATTTTTATTATATCTTCTCCTTTTAATTCTTTGTCAATCTCATGGTTCATTCTTACTCTGTATTCATTATCGGATATCTTCTTAGGTTCCAGTATCGTTCTTATTATTTTCCTTTCTATTATTCTTAATTTTTCTTCTTCCTTCTTTGTAAATGTCATTGTTTCGGCTGCGTATAATGCTATTGGTCTTATTATTGTTCTATATACTCTCATTTTTGTTGTCTTGCTTAACATTCCGTTTCGTAGTAATTTCTTGTTGGCTTGGAAAGCCCTATTTGTAGCAGCTATTTTTTCTTTTATTTCTTCTTCTCTTTCGCCTCTATTTGTTAACATTACACCTAAGTATTTGAATTTGTTTACTTGTTCAAACTCTGCTTCTCCTATTTTAATAGTCTTGTCTTGCACTTCTTTTCCCATTACCATTATTTTAGTCTTTTTTTGGTTGATTTCTAGTCCTATTTTCTTTCCTTCCTTTACTATCTCCTCTAGCATTTTTCTCATTACATTTCTGTTTTTCGTTATTATTACTATGTCGTCTGCATATGCTATTATTTGACTTCCCCCTGTTCTGAGGGTTCCTTTCTTTACTTTTCTCATGATATATTCCAGTGCTAAATTAAATAATGTGGCAGATAGGGCATCACTTTGTTTTACACCTTTATTTGTTAATATATCTTACGTTTCTCCTTTTTGTGTTTTAATTCGTATTTTTGATGTTTTCATAGTCATTGCTATCAATCTTCTTAATTTGCTTGGTATTTGTAGTTCTTTTAAAGCTTTCATTAGTTGCTGTCTTTTAATTGAGTCAAAGGCTTGTCTGAAGACAATGAACAGAATCTCGGTGTTTATGTTATACTTAAGTGTTTTTTCCATTATCTGTTTAATAATATGTATTGCGTCCGTGGTAGATTTTCCTTTCATAAAACCACATTGATAATTTCCGATAATTCTTACTGATTCATTTGTTATTCTTCTTTGTATTATTGTTGACATTATTTTATAGGTAGTGTTCAGTAATGTGATTCCTCTGTAGTTTTCGCATATTTGTTGGCTTCCTTTCTTATGTATTGTTACAACTTGTCCTGTTTCCCATTCTTTCGGCATTTCTTCCTCCCTCCATATTTTTACTATAAGTTCATGGATGTGTTTCTGTATTGCTTCGCCTCCGTACTTTAATAATTCCATATTAATATTGTCCCTTCCAGGTGTTTTACCGTTGCGACTATTTTTTATAATTTCTTTTACTTCCTCTAGAGTTGGTTCTGCTATGTGTTTTTCGTTTTCTTCTGGTAATTCACTTTTTATTTCCTGTTCCTCTTCTGTGAGTAGTTCCTTAAAATAATCTGTCCATACCTTTTTGTATTGTTCTTCAGATTCTGCTAGTTGCCCATTTTTATCCTTTATCCCATTTGTCTTGGTCTTATATATTTTAGTTTGTTCTTTTATTTCCTTATAAAATCTTTTTGTGTTTCTGTTTGCTCTTTCATTCTCAATATTTTTTATTGTATTTTCTATTGATATTCTTTTGTTTTTCCTAATAATTTTATTACATTCCTTTCTTTTTTTCTCATACTTCTCTTTGTTCTCTTTTTTATTTGTTCTTTAATATGTTAATCTTGCGTTTCTCTTTTCATCTAGTATTATTTTAATTTCTTCATTAAACCAGGCTTTTTTATTCTTTGCATTCTTATTTTCATGTCCTATCCATTTTTGAGCAGCATCGTTAATATATCTTTTTATCCAGCACCATTTTTTTTCTATATCTTCCATTTTACGTTCTTCCTTTTTTATGTTTTTTTCTACCTCCTCTTCGTATTTCTCTCTCGAGCTTTCATTGTTTATATTTTCTATATTCCATTTAATTCTCGTTATATCTTTTCTATCACTTGCTTTAACTTTGTTTCGTATCTTTGTTGTTACCATGTAGTGATCCGAGTCGGCACATGCTCCTCTGTATGTCCTTACGTTTAGTATCGAAGATTGCCTCCTTTTCGGTACTAGTACGTGGTCTATTTGTGTTTGAGTCTTATTGTCTGGTGCTGTCCATATTACTTTATGTTTTTTGGGGTGTTTATACTTCGTGCTACTTATTATCATGTTAGTCTTTATTGCTAATTCACATAATCTTTGCCCATTATCATTTGTTCTTTCATGTATTGTGTGTGTACCTGCGACTTGTTGTATGTAGTTCTCTCTTCTTATCTGTGCATTAAAGTCGCCCATTATAATGCTTAGGTCTTCCTTCGGTATTTTTTCAATTTCCTCTTCCAAATTCTTATAAAAATCTTCTTTCCTTTCATTTGTTGCATTCTCCGTAGGTGCATACACATTTAATATCGATATGTTGGCAGGTGATCCTTCTATTCTAATGTATGCCAACCTGTCATTAATTGCTTTAAATTCTATTATTTTTTCTTTTAATTGTTTTAAAACTATAAATGCTACCCCTGTAATTCCTGCATTTTCTCTCGTATTTCTGTCCGTAATTCTTGAGTTTCTTCTCTGTGTTGTTTGTTTTCCTTCTTCATCGATTTTATCTCCTCGTTTATTGTTATTAGCATCCTTACTATTTCATTTTCTTCTGAGTCTATGACTTTTCGTTTAGCAACTGGTGATCTCGATGTCTTCCTACTTTTACTGAAGACCATATTATCACTTATGTTGCTGACACTGGAACTTCTAGTAAATTTACGTTCGTCATCTCCCATCTTTGTACGCCTAGTTGGAAACTTCTGCGGTCCTTAGGTGTTTTCGTGGTTGCAGTTTTACTCGATGTAAAATTTGTTAAGGTTTGCTTGTTATTATTTTTAGGTTATTTTATGCTTAAAATTTTTAAAGAGTACTTTTAAAAAGGATACGGCTTCTTCTGCACAGCTAACACTTCCTGCTCTTTATCTGACCTTTAACTACCACTTCCTTAGCAGATTCTTCTTTTCAGTTTTAGATTTTAATACAAATTTCTTTTTATATTGCGGATACTCAAACTATCAACTGTCAATCAGCGGTCACCTTCAAAAAAAAAAAAATTAAATATACGAAGTCATATTTTTGGCGAACACAAAGATTGTGCAAATTTGGAATATTTCTGCAAGAAAACTTGTGCTGATGGGAACAACAAAATTAAAGATATTAAGGAGTCAGGCCTTTAAAATGAAGTCTTATACATTAGGTATCGATTAATAAATAATACATTTAGCTTAATCCTAGATATGGATAATAATTCGGCCGAATTATACAACGCAATAGTTTTCATGTACGTAGGTGGGGAAAGAATTATTTTTTCTTTAAAAGAAGGGTACAATACAAGATGCGAAGCCGCCGCAATTTCTTATAACAATAAATGCGAATACTTCAGCCAAGTATATAAGACAGCCACAAGAAGAAGTCCAGGTATCCATGCAAAAAAATATATAAGACGTAGAGAATTGTCTAGAGAATATTATTCCGGAAGAATGTTCTTTAAAAGTAAAATGAAAAACAGAAGCGACAAGACAAACACTAAACGGATTGTCGGAAGAAACACGTGCTAGTTGGGCTGCCACGTGTGACGCATTAAAAGCCACGTTTTCGTATGACGAAAATATTAAAGAAAAACTATTTAAAACAAGGCGGCAACAGGATGGGGAAACAATTGCCACTTTTGCAGCAGTACTACTTTCACAAGGTGTTAAGGCTTTTCCGACAAACAATGAGGAAACTCATGAGAAATTGCTGGTGCAACAATTTATGCGAGAGTTGCCACTTTAGGTAGCTGAAGAAACCGTGCGTCATAACCCTACTACGTTGGTAGCCGCCGTAACAGCGGCACAAACGGCACTCAAAGTGCGTAGACAAATTAGCGATCTTAGTGAGTCTGCAATAGTGAAGGAAGCAGTGAATGACCTCCGAGAGGATGTAAGAAATTTAACAGCTGCTGTAAAAACTTGATGTCGCGCCGAGTAACTTTCAATGACGAAATAGATAGACGCAGTGAATCGTCTATTTCACCGACAGCAGTCGCCTTCCCAAAACCGAAGGAGGGCCGACGAAAATATTCGATGCTATGCATGCCGAAAACATGGGCATATGGCCCGAGAATGCCCGACTCGACGTAACCAGTCCGAGCGGAAAGTGGAAAAAAACTCAAGGGCTTCGGAAAACTATAAACGACCAACGTACACCCCTCGACGTCGGTTCAATTACAAGAGGGGCCACCCAAAGGAGAATTTAGTGAGTGTACCAATGAGGTTGTCGTTGGAGATGCTCTAGTAATGCGGATTGTCGGAAAAATTAATGGACAAACAGTCAAGTGTCTAATCGACACTGGAGCCTCCCGCTATTTGATCCGCGAAAGTGTTTGTCAACAAATCGGTGGTAGCCGGTTACGACGATCTGATACAACAGTGGCTCAGGCTAACAGTGAACCACTCTGGCAGTGGTATGGTACTAGGACATATTACTGTGAGTGTGTGTAGTAATCTTGTGGAACAATGTGTTATCGGATGTAACTTTATAAGACGATATAGATGTCCTGTAGACTCAGTGGCTGGTGTTAATGAAATTCGCGGATCGCGGGTGCCTGAAATCTCGTCAAATAATGTATTAGCCTTAGAATACGTTTTAAATGAAATTTTGCCCGCTTCACCATCGCCTCCCATAAACCACCAAAATGCGGTGAGATCGGTGGTATGAAACGCCAATTAATACCATCATTAGTGAGAATATCACCAACCTTTCCTTTATTTATTCGAAGCTCTTTGACAATAGATTTTAATTCACGTTCCGTCCCGACAAAGTTTATCCCATTATCTGATAGTACATACATAGGCTTGAATACTTCGGTAGTCAAATCTGATATTCAATGTGGCTTGCTTTTGTAACTAGGCATACAAATACAGCCATGTAACATTTAATGCTTTTTGCGCTTCTACCCTTAAATTTTTTAATTGAGAATGGACCAGCGTATTCCGCGCCAGTGTTTTGGAACACATAACCCGGTTTTACTCGACAGTCAGGCAAATGTCCCATCATTGGAACTGTATTTATAGGCTTAGCTCTAAAGCAATAAACACATTCCCTTACAATTAGTTTAGCAACATTGCGCCCACGCACAGGCCATATTCTCTCACACATCGAGTTCAAAGTTTGAGAAGGACCCGCGTGGCCCAGACGTAAATGCTCATGCTTGAATAATAGGTAAGTCAATCTTCCTTTTTCAGGTATAATTATCGGATGTTTTTCTACAAAATTTAAGTACGAATACTTCAATCTTCCACCAACACGCAATAATCCCCTTTCCTCCAAAAATATCGTTAATGGTAGTAAATTTGATGAATTATTAAGCTGTTTGTGGCGCTTAGCTTTTTAATCTCATTTTTATAGTGCTCTAATTGCACCATCTTAAAAAGAAGCTCTTCAGTTTTTACTATTTCAGCAGGTTTCAGATATTCTTCCAATTTTTGGCACTGTTTTCGCTTTTTCCGACAAATGCTTATGAAACGTAGTACATACCCAAAAACTCTCTTAATGCGTACATAATTTGAAAATCTCTCAATTATGCTTTCTTAGCTGCAAATATTTGCTGGCCACGCGCTTTCATCAGCTCTTAAGAATTCTGGCCCATGCCACCAAACCTCATATTTTTTCAGCTCCGCGACCGTAACACCTTGAGAAATTGGACAGCGGGGTTTTCACTCGAAGGTACGTAACGCCAAGTAGCGTTATTGATAGTCTCTTGTATTTGCATAACACGGTTAGTGACAAATATTTTTAATAAATGGGGGGTTGTGTGTAATCAACCTAATGTAACTGTAGCTTCCGACAACAATGTTACATTTTCAACTTTGCTTTTCAGAGCATGATAAATTTTACTCGCAAGTTTTGCTAAAAGTACTGCTGCACATAATTCCAACCTAAGAATTGTTTGTGTTTTAAGGGGTGCGACCCTTGATTTGGATGCCAGCAGTGTTACCTTTATATGTCCAGTATTCTCCACACAACGCACATAGATACATGCCCCGTATGCTCTTTCTGAGGCATCACCGAACCCATGTAACTGCACTTTCTTTACTTCTCGCCCCGCTATATACCTTGGAATTCTAAGCTGATTTACTCCCATTAAATCATGTCGGAACTTTATCCAAAGTTCCTTCAGGTCGCCATTTATTTCCGTATCCCAATCCAACCCTGATTGCCACAATTCCTCCATTATTATTTTTGCCTTAATAATAATTGCTCCAATTAGTACAACGGGTCGAAAATTTGTCCTATTTCTGACAAGATTACTCGCTTTGTTGTAAATTCTCGCTTTCAGCAATTTTAAATTGAAAACAGTCATCCCCTGGATCCTAAAGTTTTGTGTTTTCTTTCTCTCCTAAATTTAAAACCTTCATGTCTATGGAAGTTTGCAACTCGTCAAATATCTCTGGTCTGTTTGATACCCATTTGTGCAGAATAAAACAACCCCCTTCGAGAATATTTATTACTTGATGGATTAATTGTTTTGCGTCTTCGCTTGTGCCTGCTCCTGACAACAAGAGACCTATTCTAAATGATAGCACATGTCATGGCGGCTTTGACAAACGCCAAGTTCAGTGATATTACTTTAGTTGGGATTTTTATTTTGTGGGTTGGTATGAAATATAACTTGATGTTGGCAACATTGTTTAAACTCAGAATATTCGGAGATACAATCGCTTAAGTGTTTAAAAAAAAAGGATAATAATTGCTCCTCGACTTGATTGCATTTCAGTGTGCATAAGTTTGTAAACTAAAGGTTTAGTAAATATATAATTTTAATGTAAGTTATATACTTATCGTTTGTTCAAAATAAATTATAAGCAACTAACATTTTTAGAATAATCTAATAACTAATCCAAATAAATTAATAACACAAATTATTTTAAAAAACTGTGTACGAAATATAGTCACATGCGCAGTTAGCTTGGCGTGTACGCCATTACACTTAGCACATGGTCGAGAGTATGTGCCATATACCTATTAGCAATATACCGCTAATCCTCCGCGATCCATACGTTCAACAAAGCGTAATAGAGATATATCTTGCATCGCACACAGCCGTTACAGTACACTTGATGCGCATGCTCATCACGCAAGAAGATAGGGTTTCAAAGTTACATTTAATATTTAAAATATAATAATTAAATATAGAAATTTGAAGAAAGTAATGAATTATTGTACATAACACTGTAATAATCATTTAATATTGTTTATTGATAATAAAATTACTACAGCGCAATATTTAAAATATTTTAAGCTATATTTTGCATACTATGCAGGATATGATAAAGCGAAATTTATTTCCCTAGTTAATAATACGTAACCCTTCAATTGATAATCGAAATTTTATTTTATTTATTTTATAATGACAGGTTAAAATAACAAGTCCAATAAAATAAATTCTTATTTATTAAAATTTATTTTAAATGAACAAATTCAAACATATTAATGACACAAATTATATTGTTTTCAAAATTTCGATTGTCAATTGAAGGGTTACATATTATTAACTAGGGAAATAATTTTCGCTTTATCATATCGTGCATAATATGCAAAACATAGCTTAAAATATTTTAAATATCGCGCTGAAGTAATTTTATTATCAATAAACAATATTAAATGATTATTACAGTGTTATGTACAATAATTCATTACTTTCTTCAAATTTCTATATTTATTTATTATATTTTAAATATTAAATGTGACTTTGAAACCCTATCTTCTTGCGTGATGAGCATGCGCACCAAGTGTACTGTAATGGCTGTGTGCGATGCAAGATATATCTCTATTACGCTTTGTTGAACGTATTTAGAGTACATTGGGGAGATACAGAATCAGCGGTATATTACTAATAGGTATATGGCATGTGCTAAGTGTCATGGCGGATTTGTCACATAAACGCCATCCATGACGTCATGGTTTAGTTCTACTAATCTCATTAGATGGCACTAAGATCGAAAAACGCCAAATATGGCGTCCAAATACACGCCAAATTGAATTAGAATAGGTCTCCAGGTCGTCTACGTAAAAACTACTTAAAATCACAGTTGAAACATCTGGTTCTATTTCAAGTTGCCGATACATTTTGGTAATATCAGCAGCAAATGCAATATAATGCTCCCGAAATCTAGTTAAGATTTCAAACAAATCGCTTTGAATTACTGGACGCACTGCTTGCAAATTATTTAACGAATAACCCGAGGTTGTACGACAACTAGCATCGAATAAGACTCTTAGTTTTGTAGTTTTACTCCTTTCATTTGTAACTCCATGATGCGGTAAAAAATATTCAATTTCAGCTGTCTTCTCTGCATCTACCTTGGACATATGTCTCAATTCCTCATACTCAGTCATGAACTTAGTATATAGCTGTTTCAGCTCTGGTTTATTTTCTAATTTGCGCTCTAAACTTAAGAATCTGCGCCTTGCCATTTCCTCTGAATCTCCAAGTAGAATAATTGGTTTCACAATCGGAATTGAAACAACGAATCTCCCATCTGCATTACGCTTGTGCTTGTCTCGAAAATATTCTTCGCAAAATTTCTCATCCGGAGATTCTAAGCTATTGATGCTCGGTTCCTCTATTTCCCAAAAACGTTCAATTAGAGTTTGGACCCCAATTTCTTTATTGAAATAACAATGTAAACTATTTATTACTTCTGTAGACGCCACTTGACCAGCAACAACTCACTCAAGCTTAGTATCATGAATGATCACTTCCTCAGAATCCAAAACAATTTTTTCTGGTTTTAATACATGCCAAAAAGTTGTAGCATCTAATAAAATATTTATTTCACCTGACACTTCAAAACTTGGATCATCCAATTCGCATCTCTTTGGTAATTTAATTTTCTTTATATCAATTTTGTCTTGTGGTAACAAACCGCTGATTTCTGCTACTACCACACAGCTTATTTCAACTTCATATTTCTCATATCGCGACTGGATTTTTATTTTACATTGTGACAAAGCGTCACGAAGCAGTTTTATTTTGACAGTATTTTTGAACGTAAATTTCTTATCAAATTTACCGAAGCTCTACCTTCCAAATATTTTAAAACTATTGCCTAGAATTTATATTTGAATCAAGCAACCGCGCAAGGCCAGCGCGCGCATGTCTAGTAATGGCAGAACAACATGGAGTTTTATTTGTTTATATTGTGTTTTTGTGAAGTTGATCTGCAAACCTTTATTCCGATTTTCTTGATTCAAACACCATGAGATACAAGAAAATGTTCTACGTAGTGTAGTGCCAAACACATAACAGTGGTTTTTGTGAAAGTAAAGTTTTGAAAAACATAACCGCCGAACATGTGTTTGGGTTGAAGTTAAATTGCTCGATTTATTTAATTTCATGTGGCGAAATTAACTCGTTTAGTGATTTAAGACAATAGTAAATGTATTGTTTTTTATTACTGTTTGTATTGTATTTAAATGTTATTTATTTATATTTATTTTTATATAAATTGCATTGAATTGTGACTATGTTCACCTCTGATGATAGGTACGGAGGGGAAGGGGGTGAACATTTTGATAAAAGCGCGGTCGTTGACCGACTCGTGGCTTTTTTGAGTAAGTTTTTGGCCAAATAAAGACGTAAGAAATAAAAGTTGTGAAGCAGAGATTTTTATTTGAATTATTTTCATTTGTTTTCCTATCCTTCCACTGGTGAACGTAAGGTAAGTGGAAGTGAAGTATTTATGGGAAAATTGGAATAGTGATTTGCCGTTTTTCACACCCTTATGTGAGTAAAACGCGTGTGTGAGAAAATCGTTCATTTTCATCCCGTGCACGAGTTGTGCGTAAGTTGCGATAGTTTGTGGATTCCGATTACTAGGGGCAGAGAAGAACTAGTGATTGAGCTACCACTATCGAGATAATTTTTTGGATGAATTTCGGCGTAGAAAGAATCCTCGAATCCGTCATTTTGCTTCGTGAGCCGCAGAACAGGATTCGGCTTGTCCATCGGCCACCGCCAGGACTAATCAAGGATAGTTCTGCTGAATTTGGTTTTGCGTTCGTTTTTACCTCGCCCTCGCATCGCGTGCACGTGGGTGAGCGAGCAACGCAGGTTGTAAGAATAACTCATTTTTATCCGAAATTTATTTATGCTTTTATTTAAGTCTTTTTACTGTCTTTTTTGGAAAGTCGTTCCGTGATGTTGTGTTGAAGCGAGCGACCATAACCAATGTTGGAATCCGTACCTTAGACATTTTTCTCCATTGAGATATCCGTGGCCGTCGTCACTCGAATCCTGCGAGTTAGACGTCTCGTTACGTAGAGTGGCGCCCGAGATTTGGCAACGAATAGTGCGACAGCGTTTGTATATTTTATTATACCGTGCCTATCGACTAATTATTGTGTTTTTGTATGAGTTACTGTTTTATAGGCTGTGACGACGTATTTTACATTGTGTGACGCGAAGGTAACGCCCTAGTCCGTCACACGTTTTTGAGAACGATAGGGACTGGCGACGTAACGACGTCACAACATGTTCCCAAAATCCCAGTTTTCATGTTAGAAATACCATTTATCCGTAAATCTACTTTCTCTATCTTTAGATCTAGTTTCTTTGCAAAGCATTCCTGTACAAAGTTACACTGAGAACCTGAGTCTAGTAATAACCTTCCTATCCTCATTTGTCCGCTCTCATTTCAAATGACAAAGACAATTTTGTATTTTTGTCGCTAATACTGTACCGGCAAAATTTTCCTTTGCTTTTTCCATGTGCAAAATTGAATTATGCTTCTGATTACATTTTTTGCAACCTGAATTTGTACATGTATTCGCATTATGCCCCGGTCTCAAACATTTCAGACATAATTTTAACTCTTTGCATTGCTTTATTCGCTCTTCACCTGCTAATTGCTTTAGTTTTGTACATGCACATACTGAATGATATTCCTTACAGAAGTAACAACTTACCTGTGTTGTCGCAAATGATTTTACTTTGTTAACAGGTTTGCTTATTTGCTCATTTACCGCTTTTGAATTCAAAGTTTCTAATACTATCGCCTTACTACGGAAAAATTCCCGCATTTCCTCTAATTTCGGCAATTTTTCTTTTATCTTATATGATTCCCACTCTCGCAATGTTGTATCGTCTAGCTTATTTGCAATAATATATATTATTAATGTATCCCATGACTCAGTAGGTTACCCAAGAGATTTTAAAGCACGTAGATGCTAATTAACTGAATCCAAAACGTCTTGCAATTTACCTGCCGATTCCTTTTTAATATTTTCCATATTAAACAAGGCTTGAATATGACCTTGCACCAAGAGCCGAGTATTGTCATATCTCTCGCACACAGAAGCCCATGCTATTGAATAGCTAGATTAGTAAAGGAACCAATTGTCATCTCGAACTTTCCAAATTAGATAAAGGAACAACCAACCCCAAGTTGTACAAGAACATGATTTACCAACTACAAGACGAAAATCAAAACCATAAAGAAATTTACACAGATGCATCCCAAAATTGAAAACCAACGGAGTCGCCATAGTTACAGAAAACGAAACATATAAATTCAGCTTACCAAACATCAATAGCATCTTCACAGCGGAAATATATGCCATAAGAAAAGCCTTAGAGAAAATAAAAAACAGCAGAGATACTAACTACCTTCTATACACCGACTCACTAAGCTCATTACTCGCCATAAAACAGATAGATAGATAGATAGATTTTTATTTACTGTAGTATATTACTAATGTTTCGGCACATCAAATAAATAATATACCATACATACAGTATTACAATAACAGTATAATAATATTACAATCACAGTACGAATATATATAAAAAATAATAAGGCTACCAACCTAACTGTGTTTCAGAAATTTGAAAAATTTGATTTTAAATATTCATCAATGGAATAAAAGCCATGATGTAAGAGATAAATTTTAACTTTAGATTTAATTTTTTTTATTTACATTTTTAACATTGTTTGATAAGGTATTGTATAAATTAAGATTTAAAGTATTTTTAATAGATTTCGTAAGTCTGAACTTCGGTTTTCGCAATAAATAAACGTTTTCTTTTCTCGCCATGCGATTGAGTAGTTTTGTTCGCCCATTCGGCAACTCAGCGCAAGCGCCACCGTGTTTTTTACATTCTCGCAACAGATGGCACTGTCAACTGTCTGTCCAGTTTAATGAACATATTTATAAAAATCATCTAAACAAGCTCTAGAAGCGGAGAGTTTCCCCAAAATAATAATCCATACGCTATTATAGAATGAAATAGAGAAAAATAAACTATTTTGCACGTGTTTATATTAACATACGATATGAGTTTTCTTAATAAGAAAAGTAGATTAGCTTGTCGGTTACACACATATAAAACATGAGCACTGTCATTTAGTCCATCATTAATATGCATACCAAGAATTTTATCAGAGTTTTAAGTTCAGGTTTAGCAGATACTTGTAGATTTTGGGTTTGTCCTTTATTTAGTAGCAAACTATTTGCTGAAAACCAGAATTCAGCCTTGAGAAAGCTCTCTGAACTTTCATGTTTAAGAGACTGAAGATCTGTATGGCTTATCATCGTCGTATCATCTGCAAAAAGTACGCTATCTGTAGGTTTCATGAAATTTGGAAAATAATTTACGTAGACTATGAATTGCAGAGGAGCTAAAATTGCCCCTCGAGGTACACCATGTATAACTAACAGTAAAACAATATGAAAATATATATCGTTTATGAATACACTCTGAGTACGGTTTTGTAGATACGATATAAAGAGATTAAGCGTTGCTCCCTCAATAGCATCAAATTGAAGTTTTTTTATTAAAACACCATATGTCATGCAGTCACACGCGTTAGTGAGGTCAAGTAAGGTGATTGCCGTGTGCTTTTTATTCTCAAGATCTTCCATTATTAAATTCATGACATTAAGAACAGCTTGAGTGGTCGATTTTGGCCACTAAAGCCAAACTGTTTGGTCATTTAGAATTTTATTCTCATCAATACGTCCGATAAGTCTGTTTCTTAGAATAATTTTAAATATTTTAGCGATTATGGGCAAAATTGAAATTGGTCTATAATTTTCCAAGTTTTCCGGATCACCTTTTTTAAAGACAGGAATTACTTTTGTCATCTTGAAAACATCCGGAAAGACACCTTGATCCAGGCACTTATTAAAGAGAGACACAAGAGGTTCAACCAAGAAGTCAATAATATTTTTCACAAGGTCATTGTTGATATTCAATACATCAGCGGATCTAGATCTATTTAACGATTTAATGGCATTGCAAACTTCAATGACATCAGTGTGTTCAAAAGACGATTTCATAGAGAAATTGTTTGGCATATCTGTCATAATATCCTCAGCATAAAATATAATCTCAGGAATATTTTTGATTATATTGGCCGATATATTTACAAAATGCTCATTTTATTCATTTGGTGTAATTTTTTTAGAAACAGAAATTGCATTATTTTTAGTACACAATTTGTAACTTTCCAGCTGGCTTTTTTACGTTTTTTGATTTATTAATAAAATTACTTAATGAACGAGTTTTTGCCATTTTAATTACATTTCTATATTCTTTAAATTTTTTATTAAAGCTTGCTTTAGTTGTTATGTTACTGGAGTAGTTTAAGCACTCCTTTAAATTTATTAAATCTGATCTCATTTTGTCAAGATCTGAATTAAACCAGTTTACTGGTGGTTTCTGGTTGTTAATAATAGTTTTTCTTTTTATAAGGAAAATGTATTTCAATGATCTGTGAAAGATTATTGTGAATACTAGATGCATGATCATTTATTTCCATCCAACTATTATCATAATAAATATGAAAATTTAGATTAAATAAAACGTATTTAAAATTTTGGATATTTTTAAAATTAAAACTTCTTGATTCTATCATCGTCTGCTTGCTTTTGGATCTAGACTCCTTTACTATGAAATATTGTCCAAAGTGATCCAAAAACCCGGGTCATAAACCCAGCAATGTGACAGCTGGATTCAATATTTGTGAAGACGTTATCTAAGCAATTCCTAGTGGTTTCCGTCACTCGAGTGTATTCATTAATGGCAACCCTTAAGCCAAAAGATGTTATCAAATTTATATAATCTATTATATACTTTGGATTATCTGTAATAAATTTTATATTAAAATCAACAACGAACATGATTTTTTTTATTGCCAAAATTTAATTTATTTAGAAATTCAAAGCAGTCAAAAAACAATTAAAATTATCTCCACTAGATCTATAGACCATAATAATGAGTAGATTGAGTTCAAGAATTTCAATACCGCCAAATTCAGCATGGCCTGCATGGCAGTACTCAAGTAGATCAATATGCCTGTATTTGATCCCTTCTTTTATAAAAATAGCAACTCCAACATGCAACATATTTTATAGAACTTTGATCGAGTCAGTGTTCAGAAAGACAAACAATGTCGTAATAATTATTCTTTAAAAACTGTGATAATTCGTCAATCTTATTGCCAATTGACAGGATGTTAATATGAAACACACTTAAATCATTATTTGAAATGTTAAAAACAAGTTCAAATTTACGGTTTTGTATGGGTGAAGTACCATTGTCCCCTGTTGCAGACTTTGGGCTTGAGGTAGGTTGAAATTCTGTTGCTTGGCAGCTTGGTAGTAGCCGGTCTGATGTGCTATTTTTCATTATGATGTTGGTTTGTTCTTCGTGCTCCTTTGAAAAAACCGCGTCACATAAGCACCATTGGGCCATATCCCAGCTTGTATTACTTTTTCGAAGTTTTGTAAGTTTTATCTTGGCATGAGTGTTTCTTCAGACACGATGGATGAAATTGTTGCACTTCACACTTCACTTTGGTTACTTAACTCATCAGCCTTATATATATATATATATATATATATATATATATATATATATATATATATATATATATATAAATTAAATCAACGAACCGTAGATTTAAGTTTTTAAAAAGATTTATTAAATTAATAAATGTTAAAGTACAGGCTAAGTTATACAGATCTTTATTCTACTGTGTCTCTACACAATCTGATTAGTTTTACAGTTCTACAGCATGGGGTTGACACCCGATTCCATATGCTTACTCAGCAATGGAAAGTTACTTAGAGTATGATGCAATAAGGGATGGGATCTAACATAATTCCTCCCCCGTTAAGACGAAAGAATACCTGTTGGTTCTTCAATAGGTATTGTTTCGTTAATTTGATTTTTGTTAAGATTTTGTTTTACTAGTAATTTTCTGGTTGCAATTGCCGAATAAATCTTGATGATGACCATTATTGCACCAATTACAAATAGTGAATACAATAATACATCGTAGAATACGGAATGTGATTCTGATTTATGAATTTGTTTTAAATGGGTAATTTGTTGATTTGGAATCTTTATAGTTTCTAAATTTCTTATATTTAAGGTTTTATTAAATATTACTTTTTGTTTATTGTTTTCGATTTTCAAATTGATTATTTTGTCGTAATTAATAGTTTTGTGAAGTTTTTGTTTACTGATTGAACAGTTTCTTATGGAATAAATTCCAGAGAGTTCTTTATCTTGTATTTCATCGTCACATTCTATATTCATTAATTCCTTAATTGGTAGGTATAAATATACAATATTAGAATTAGGAATGGGGATTATTTCGTTATGATTTAGTAAGTTTACATAATTACAATTATCAGCATTCTTATTAAAATACAAGTTTTGTAGGCATTTATCGGGAACGGAGTTATCTTGAGTACAAATATAACGTTTCTTTTCTACAAGAGTACATTTATTCAAGTGGTTGATCTGTGTATTAGAGTTAGAGTAGTATCCTTGTTTTACATTGAGTGTTACAAATGTATTGTTGTGCATAGTGGGTATAGGGGTGATTTGCAGGAGTTCTGTTTGCAACAAAGGAATGGGAACGTCTATTATCAGTTCTAATTTGAATTTTTCATATTTACAGTAAACTTTAATTAATTGTTGGTTTTGCCAATTATTCAATATGAGGTTTTTAAGGTCATTTGGTAACAATTTAGAAATTTCTGATTTTATATCTTCTCTAGATAATATTCCAAAATACAGTGTATTTGTTTCACAGAACGCGAAGGTTGTTTCGACTTCATTCATGATGCTTATTAAATTTGCAGACGTAAACATTAATTGTGTGATAATGTTCTCGATGTAGAGTTTATCTCCCATTACGTCTATGATTTTGCCAATGCTATCTTCTAAGTTATTAATTTTATCTTGTATTAGTTTGTTATTTTTATTGATTTTGTCGACTTGTTTATTGAAGTATTTGGAAATATTTTGGTTAGAAATAATTGCTTGATTTATGTTTTCTTTTAGAATATTTTCATTTTCGTTTATTAATTTTAAAGCGTTGTCGTACTTTTCTTGGTCAGAAGAATCTAAATTACCTGTTATTGTTTTAATAATAAAACCTAGTCCGTTTGCTATTCCTCGTTTTACTTTATCATTATCATGAAATAAGACCTGTATTTTATTATTAACTATATCTAAGAAGTTTTCTAATATTACAAGATTATTATTTATTTCTACTACGTAATTACTGCTACTATATTTATTATTAATTTCTAGTTTAATTTTATTATAATGTAGGGTAAGATTATTATAGGCTTCTTTAATTTTGTTAAGTTTAAGGTTTATATAAATAAACTTATTATTATTGGATATGTGGGCGTCACCTAATTTTAAGATGTTTATTCCGGGATTTTCTCTTTCGTCCCGGATGTTGACGGCAATGCAGGATCGTATGGTTCTGTAAATTTACGATATGGTTTTAGATTATCAACTTTTATTTTTTTATTTTTATCTGTAATAATTTGGGCTCTGTTTTTATTGTAAGTTTGAACTTTTTGTTCTTTATAGCGCGGTTTTTCTATTTTACCCGAGTTGCGTTTTGCTTGTTTTTCGTAAGCTTTTTCGGGCAATTTGCACGTGTCCACTTGTGAAGTTGCGTATTTTGTTTTGTTTTTGTCTAATAGGATTTTGGTTTCACTGTAGATTTTGTTCATTATGTCTTTGTGTGTTTGTATGTAATTGTCTGTTATTATTTCAGGGGAAGTTTCTTCTTGTGATTCGTTGAAATGGCCAAAAAGAATTTCGTTTGGGGTTCTTTTAGTTACTGAGTGGATGGTTTGGTTGTAAGCTTGTAAGGCATATCTAGTTTTGCTGCTGATGTTTAAATCTTTGAAATCTTTATTTTGTTCTAAGATTCGCATGTGTTCCACAATAGTCGAATGGAATCTTTCAATATTGCCGTTGCTCTTTGGATTGTTTACGCTTATTAGATGTATGCGAATGTTTTTCGTGGATAGGAAATTTAAAATTAGTTGGTTGTTAAATTGCAATCCATTGTCCGAGATTATTAATTTAGGATGTCCGAATATTGAGAAGTATTTAATTAATTTTTGGACTACAGTAATTGTGTTTGTTTCAGGTAGATGATAAATTTGAGCATGTTTAGAGAAGCTATCAATAATTGTCAAAAATTTGTGTTTCTTTAGGGAGAGTATATCGATATGAATAATCTCTAGTGGTTTTGAGGCGGTTGGTGTTTTAATGAAGGGGGTTTTGAGTGGGTTTCTTTCGTATTTATTTTCTTGACAAGTATCACAATTGTTTATAAATTTTGAAACAGCTAGTTGCATGTTTGGCCAATAGTAATTATTTTTAAGTTTTTTATAAGTCTCTACTATGCCACGATGGTTTGTTTTGCCATTATGATAATTTTGGATTAGTTCTTGTTGTTCATCGGGTGATTCAACGTCATTTAGTTGGGTTTTGCAACATATTAATTGGTATGTACCAGGTTGGAAGTATACTTTCAGGATACTATTTAACATTGATCTTAATGTTTCTGGTACTATACAGTGATATTTTATACCGGGAGCGAGATATTCTTTAATAAATTTTAGTAATGTGTCTCGAGAATTTATTTTGTTAATATACATGTACATTCTTTGTTTATCGTGTCCAAATAATTTTTTAATCTCTAATGTGCTTTTTGAATTTGTTTCTTTAAATACGATTTGGTTTTTGCCGAAATTTATAGGATCGTCTATGTAAGATAGTCCGTTAATCGGTGATTCGTCATCTGAGTGTTGAGTGTGTGTGTAACTGTCGGTGTCCTTTTCCGCGATAACAGAACTAGTGTAGTGTTCAACATTTTTCAAAATAAATACGTTTATTTGAATGTTTGTATTTTTAAATATTTCTTTTAGTAGTTTTTCTATATTACTCCAATTTTGGTTATCTAATCCTGATGCGATTTTTGGCATATTAATAGAATTAATTTTGTTTTGTATCAAGTAATCTCTTAATTGTTTTAAACAATTTTGTATATCTTCAAGTGTTGGTTCATCATAATATTTCTTTTTAGTGATTAAATGAATTATCAATCTAGGAGACATTTGAATAGCTATATCCATTTTTATACTAACTTTCTCTAAATTATTAGTTGTTTGAAACCTTTCGTTAATTTGTTTGGCGAAGCCTTGGCTCATTTTAAAGTCTTGAGATATACAGTGTACTATGGGTTCAGTGTGATTGAAAATGTCAGAATTTTTATAATTTATTTCGAATGATTTTGGGATTCTAGATAGATAGTCCGCGACATAATTTTCTTTGCCTTGTTTATATTCTACTTCGTAATTATATTCCGATAATTTTAATTTCCATCTTATAATTTTTTGATTAGGTTCTTTCAGACTATTGAGCCAGGTCAATGGTTTGTGATCTGTTATTATATGAAATTTCTTTCCATATAAATATGGATGAAAATGTTTAACTGCCCAGATGATAGCCAGCATTTCTTTTTCAATAGTAGCGTAATTGATTTCGTGTTCGTTGAGCGTCCTACTAGCATATGCTATAGGTAGGTCTTTTCCCTCGATTTTTTGAGAGAGTACCGCTCCTATTGCATAGTCTGAAGCGTCCGTAGTTAATCGAAATGGTTCGGAAAAATCGGGATATTGAAGTATAGGGGAATTTGAAAGTAATAATTTGCATTTTTCGAAGCATTGAATATATTCTTTATCGTCTAAATTTATTTTCGCGTTTTTCTTGAGACATTTAGTAAAAGGTTTAGTTAATTTAGCAAAGTCGTGAATAAAACGGCGGTAATATCCGAGTAGGCCTAAAAATTGTTTTATTTCTTTTTGTGTTTTTGGGATGGTAAAATTTTTAATAATTTCTATTTTGTCGGGATTTGGTCGAATACCTTCAGTTGTAATTAGGTGGCCTAGATAAGCGACTTCTTTTCGAAGGAATTCGCTTTTATCAAGTTGTAACTTGAGATTTGCTTCGCGTAATCTCTGGAAAACAAGTTTAATGTTGTTCACATGCTCTTGTAACGATGTTCCTAAGATTATGATATCGTCTAGATATACGCAGCAGATTTTATTCACAAGATCTTTAAGTACAAAGTTCATAAGCCTTTGGAAGGTACTCGGGGCATTTTTCAAGCCGAAGGGCATTCTGAGAAATTCAAAATGACCCTGATCTGTAGAAAAAGCAGTTTTTTCAATTGAATTTGAATCCATCTCAATTTGATGGAACCCGCTTTTCAGGTCGATTGTCGTAAAATAAGTAGATTTCCCCAATTTGTCCAATATTTCGGTAATATCGGGAATTGGAAACTTGTCATCGACTGTTTTGGTGTTAAGTTTTCGATAATCGATAACTACGCGAAATTTTTGCTTACCAGAAGCATCCTGTTTTTTGGGTACAACCCATATTGGACTACTCCATGGCGAATATGAATGTCTTATAATATTTTGGTCTAATAATTGATTAATTTGGGAATTTACTTCGTCTTTGTAGATGAACGGGTATTTATAAGATCTTTGATATACGGGAGTCTCGTCAGTTGTGTTAATTTTATGTTTTATTTTGTTCGTAAATGTCAAATTTTGATCGTCGGGTATGGTTAGGTCTTCGAATTATTTTATTAGTTTGTTTATTTCATTTTTTTCAATATCGTTAAGGTGATCGGTTCTCAGATTTAGTTTATCGGAGATTTCGTGAATGTTTAATTCTAGTTTATTCTTATGAAAATAGTTAAAATTAAATTTATGTTTATTTTGCAGTCTTATTGATTCGTTAGAGTAATCTATTTTTGCATTTAATAATTTTAAACCGGAATTGCCTATAACGATGTTAAAGTCTTTATGGAATTCATAGATAAAACATTTTAATTTTTTATTAAATAACTCGACAAAAGTGTAACAATTACCGTGAGAAATAGCATTTGCCGTTTGAATTTCGAAATGTTCGTGGAATATTTTAAATTTGTTTTTATTTTCCATGACAAATTTTTCACTAATAAAATTTGCGGATGATCCGGTGTCAATTAATACTCTACAATTTTTGAATTGAATGAAAGGCAGATTAGAAGTATAATTTGCTAGGGATTCAAATTTTCTACAGGCTCTATGAGAAAATTTTCGTTACCTTGTTCTGATTCATCAAAGTTTTCGAGGATTACAATGTCGTCTGAATTTTCTTGAAATTCGGTTTCTGTTTCGTCGTTTGATCCGGAGGGTTTATCTAATAAGTTCATGTCTTCGCGTTGTCTTTTTAATTGAGGTCGGAATGAATTTGTACTTATAGACATGGGTTGAGGGTAGTTTTGTTTAGGTCTGACTTGAATGGGTTGGCTAGGAAAGTTGTTTGAATACGGATATTTATGCATTGGAGATCGATGTTGATTAGGATTGTGGGTATAAGTTTTATATTGAGGGGTTGGAACATTTACTTTTGGTTTGGGTGGTGTTTGCTTGTTCATGTTTGTATGTAAGTATTGAAAATCGTTCTTTATTAAATTTTGAACATCTGTTAATGTTCTAGGGTTTCTGGCCGCTAATTGGCTTCTGTAAGGTTCCTTACAATTTATTATAAAATTATGAGATGCATAACTTGACATGAATATACTTAAATTTTCAAAACCAACGCCAAAATTTAATTTTAATAAACTCATCATTCTGTTAAAGATATCTTCATATTTCTCAAAATATGTGAAAATATCCTCATTAGTTTTTTGTTCGAGATGTGATAATTCAGTTAAGAAATGAATTTCATTTCTTTTATCTCCATATTCTTCTACTAGTAGGGATCTTAAACTTTTCCAATCCGTGTAAGTTTTTGTAGCAATTTTTGTGTTCGCGTCTCTTATAATTTTTTTTCTGATTGTATGTAATATTATTCTTTTGACAACTGTCGATAAAGTTTGGTTTTCGATAATACCTAGGATTTCATCGCAGATAGTGATGAAATGTGGTAATGTTCCGGTACTCCCATCGTATTCTGGGATGATATCTATTAGATCTTTGATCTCGGTAGGAATTTTAGGGAGTGGTGTTAATGTGGCTGGAAGGATTGGATTTGGGGTCCACATGGCTTACAAATATTATGTTAATCTTAAAAAATCGATATATCTAGATTAGTAGGTAATTAGAATTATGTGATTTGTTGGGATACAAAATTTAATATTTGATCTTGCAAGGTTATGTGGTGAGTAATAAAATTCTAACTTACAAGATTATGACAAGATTTATGATGGCCAGCTTCATGGTCCTCTGGACGTAGATTGGATGGATCCTGATGTCCGCTCAGGTGGGTGTTGAGACGTGGTCTGTGTGTGGGTGTTCTGCTCCTGGAGACGGTCTCGGGATTGACGACGATATGATTTGCCTGTCTTCGCCGGAGGTTGGGTAGAGGATCTGATAGCCTGATGTATTTTGAATTCTGGTTCCACTTTTCGAGGTGTGAAATCGTAAACGAATTGATCTCACAAATAATTGATGTCGTAAGATTTCGGATTTCTTGAACACTCTGGGAACGTGTAGATTCTTTGATGCCGCGTTAAACACTTGACAGTGACGACTATAACTCTTTAACGAATTGGGATCTCAAATTTGAGAAACTTCGGAGTTAAAGCCTTTTGAGCATCCTACCGACTGCGCCAATTAAATCAACGAACCGTAGATTTAAGTTTTTAAAAAGATTTATTAAATTAATAAATGTTAAAGTACAGGCTAAGTTATACAGATCTTTATTCTACTGTGTCTCTACACAATCTGATTAGTTTTACAGTTCTACAGCATGGGGTTGACACCCGATTCCATATGCTTACTCAGCAATGGAAAGTTACTTAGAGTATGATGCAATAAGGGATGGGATCTAACATAATTTATATATATATATATATATATATATATATATATATATATATATATATATATAAAATCACAAAACTAAAACAAAAGAACAACAATATCAAATTCATCTGGATACCATCTCATATAGGAATAACCGTGAACGAACAAGCAGATCAGGCAGCAAAAGAAGCCACAACAGACACAAACACAGCTATAGAAATATCATCGGAGCTATAAAACAATCAATAACAAGAAATGGAAAAATGAGGACAACAATAAATTACGCACAATAAAACCAAACATAGATCGATGGATACCAAACGCACCAAGAAGAACGCAAATAATCATTAACAGATACAAAATAGGTCATACTGTAACGTTTTATTTATTTAGGTGAAGTGTAAATTGATTAAAACACAAATATTTATATAACTAAGTTTAATTAAAGAAATATGAATTATAAAGAATAAATAAAAATAACTAACACTAAGAATTAACAAATATAAACACTAATTTAAGAACTAATTATTATTACTAAAGACTTAAACACTAAGATAATTTATTTAAACAATTAAAACTACGCAATATTTATTTCAACACTATTTATATCACTGTCTATTTATTTATATCACCATCTGTACACTACGCGTATTAACACAAGACTGTCCTCGCGATCTTTTGCTTGGGGTATTTATATAAAACGCTTCATTCTCGAATATTCGGCGACCCTTCTCGAATATTCGCCGGTTCTTTGAAAATCAGAACAATGGGGAGCGGACGAACGTGTTCTGACCCGCTCGCTAGCGGCCGCCGCCCGCGCCGCGACCCTGGGTTCGCTACAATACAAAAATCATGCACCAACATCTAATACAACGTACAGAACCACCGCAATGCGAAGAGTATAACACAACCCTAACAGTCAAACACTTAATAACCGATTGCCAGAAACACCAAACCGAAAGGCAGAAGAAAAAAAATACCAAATACAAAATACAAAAAAAAATACACGAACTATTAAAGAAAATAGAAATAAGCCTCACCATTTGTTTACTGCATAAATTAGATCCATTTAAAACAAATAACAAAAATGGAGTTTAACCGAACTGATAGAGACACATTGTTAAATTAACAACGAACAATTATATTTCATAATAACAGTCCCCATATTTTCCCAAGAAATTTATAAATTACATTAATACACATCTGTACCCGTAATTTAAAACTATAAACTCATAATGATAAACGAATTACAACAATTATACTTCACATAATATGACAAGTATATAATTAATCAATGTAATGTTACAAACAATATTTTCTTATATACTACACAATATTTAGAATTAAGCAATTGTATTAAAAATATCATAAGAAAACAGAAGGATGTTGACTGCAAGTCATTATATTGAAAAAAAACTCTTTTGAATTAATTCAAAATACGAATGAATTAATTATAATAAGCCCAAATAAACAACAAATAAAAATATCATGTTCAGATAATCCAGTACATTAATCAATAATAGGAATTTTCAAAATAAATATAAACAAGGATTGTCAAATAAATAATTATATATTTAAACAAATAACACAAAAATATAAAGAAATTCAATTTAAAAACTTTGAGAATTTATTAAATACTTTAAACATATACAACACTAAAATGTATAATATATCTGACATAATACTGAACGAATCTAAAATTACTTTAAGGCTGGCGCCACACTTGCGGCAGAGCCGTGCGGCGCTGCCGCTGCGGCGTGGCCGCTCTACGTGCAATCAATGTATTCTTATGAGAGATGACACATTTGCGGTTACGCCGCGACGCGCCGCTCTTTGACCGCAACATGTAGCGTTCGCGCCGCGTACAGCGGTTCCACCGCAAAGAGTGTGTTGCATTGTTTCTTATGGACCTGTTCACACTTGCGGCGCGGCCGTTACTCGACTTCACTAGATTCTCTGTTTATATTTCATTCTGCATGTATTCATCACGTCGTCATGTTTGACACCGAAAAATTTATTTTGGCGGTCCAGAGCCATGAAGCGATTTTGAATGTATCAAGCCGGGACTACAGCAACAGAGATTATAAAATTAAATGTTGGGAGGAAATATCAAAGAACGTATACGCAGATTGGGAAACTTTGAGTATTGAGGAGAGGCGGGAAAAAGGTATATTTACAAAATAGGGTTCTTTTCAAAATAATTTATTTTATTCTAAAAAACATTAAGATGTACCACTTATTTATTACCTACTTAAATTATCTGGTTCTGCCATGGAACTGACCCATCGACAGTGACAAAATAATCTGCAAAATGATCTCTTATAATCTGGCCTTGTGGTTGAATTCCTCCTGTCCCACGTGTGGGAATATTTTCTAAAATACAGGACAGCGTATCTTCAAATTGATAACCATCGCGTCTTCTGACAAAGTTATGAAGTACACACGCTGCTTTAATAATTTGTACAGCAAAATCAGGATTAACCAAAATATTTGTATGGAACACGCGCCATTTGTTCGCTAATATTCCAAACGTGCACTCTACAAATCTTCTAGCTCTCGTCAATCTATAGTTAAAAATGCGTTTCTTGTAATCTAAGTTTCTTCTAGAATAAGGTCGCAATAAATTTGTATGTAAGGCGAAAGCCTCATCCCCAATAAACACGCAGGGTTGGGGACACGAATTTATATTAGGTAAAAGTTTGGGTGCAGGAATGTTAAGTCTCTTGTTATATAGTTTCACTCCTAATGGAGGTTTTTTTAAAAACATTGCAGTCAGCTTCTCTGCCGAAAGCGCCAATATCTACTGCTATAAAACAGTAATTTGCATCAGCAATTGCCATAAGAACGAGAGAAAAGTATTTTTTGTAATTGTAGTATTCTGATCCGCTGTGATGCGGTGACATTAGTCGGATATGCTTCCCGTCAACTGATCCTAAGCAATTTGGGAAATTAGTTCTGCCATAAAATTCTTTAACTATTTTCAACCACATTTCTTCGCTTGGTTCTGGCAACTCTATTGGTTGTAATATATTCCAAAGAGGTATACATGTTTCATTAACTATATTTGATATTGTGCTCCTGCCTATTTTAAAAGTATAGTGCATGGCAGCAAAACGCATTCCTGTAGCCAAGTATCTACAAAAGAATAAAGTTTCGTAAATATTTAGTCATTTACAAAATCTTATGTATGTTTTTGTAACAAAAAATGCGAAACAATTAATCTTTAATACGTATTTGTAGGTTCAGATTTGCAAAAAAAATGGAAAAATATTAAAGACAGATTTACCAAAGAGACTAGGATACAAAAGCAGATAAAAAGTGGTTCTGCACCTAGCAAAAGAAAAAAATATATTTTTTCAGATATATTACAATTTCTTTTGCCCCAACTAGAAGGGCGCAGGTAAAATAAAAAAGAAATTAAAATTTTAATAAACAAAATATTAATATTTTTATTGTTTTTTATCTACAGCACGGAATCCAATATACCATTTGAAAATCGGGACACAAATGAAACTGGTACGACACAAAACGATACCGCAGAAGAAGACGATAAAGAAACAGGACAAAATGAAAATGACGCAGAACAAGAAGGGGTTGTGGTAGAAAAAGAACAACGCGGAACAGAACAAGAAGGTATTATAGAAACCCCTAAAAAAAAATCAAAAAGACAACCTCAGAGAAAGTTTTAAAAATAAATTACTCGATATTTTGCAAAAACAGAAAAAATAACAGTGAAGAAGATGATGAAGATTTATCGTTTTTTAAATCACTCCTTCCAAGTGTCAAGAAATTAAATGATATACAGAAAGACGATTTTAGAATGGAGGTACTTCAAGCATTAAAAAAAGCTCGACTGTCTACTTCTTATCAAGTACAAGCTCCCTCATATCAGATTCAGCCTCCTAATTTTCCCCAACAATCTCTTCTATATCCTTATAATTATCAACAACAACCTACAGTACAAATTAATCCAACCGGACATAACTACAATTTACCTCCAGTATCATCTTTTACACCTGTTACTTCCTCGTTTACACATTCGCCAACCTCGCAAATCATGTCTCCAAATACAGAAAATTCAGATATCAGTGATATACTAGATTTATAGTTGATTATAATGTAATACAGTTTATTTTTGTACTGATTCTGTTCTAATTAATATTTATTTTTCCTGAATATGGTATTATTTGTTTTTATTGCTATTATTTCAAAATAAAAGTTAATTTGTTCTATACAATAGTCTATTTTCTTTTTATTTCATATTGACAGTCAGCTCAGTCAACTATCTATTAATCTCACAAAGGGTATATTTAAGAAACTATTTTTTAAATAATTATAAAATATTCTTACCTTAATGTTACAGTTAATCTTTCCTCCACAGTTATGGATTCACGAAACCTGGAGTTTTCTTTTTGTAGCTTATTCCTCATAAGGGAAAGTAACTCATCAAACGAACTAATTGACATTCGGAAGTAATTGAAAATTTTTTCTGGATATTTTCGTAACTCTCCGTACAATAAACTAAATTGCCCAAAACTAATTCGTCTCATATTTAATGGATGAACCCAGTATCGTCTTTTACGTTTAGTTCTTTTATGTAGGGCATAAATTACACATACAAGCTCCTTCGTACTCATCGACATTTTGTTATCTGAAATTTTTGTTAGAAAATAATATCAGTTGGCGGTTATGCCGCCAAGTGTGAACGAGCAAAATTTTCGACGCGGCCACGCCGCAGCGGCAGCGCCGCGCAGCTCTGCCGCAAGTGTGGCGCCAGCCTAATAGGGAGTGCGCCGCGAAAGAGTTGGTCCCTGGCGGAAAAATGAGGAAGTTGCTAGTGGTGATCAGTACATTGAAATGCCATATAACTAGCTGTAACTTATAGTTTGATTTACGTTTTTGGGTTATTTAAACCATATTTTTTTTACATTTAACACAATATAGTAAGCCGGAGGTATTGTTCTGTACCTCAATGTAAAAGTTATGCCACAAAAGATATCAGTTTGCATTATTTTTCCACAAAAATAACTTGCGGAAAGTGGCAGATTGCTTTGAGAATAGGCAAAATGGTTAGCAAATATATGACTGTGTGTTGTAAACATTTTAAATACAACTTTAAGAATGAAGATTATCCAATAATATAGAAATTGTTTACGGCAAATAACATGCATTGTAATAATGACGCACATGCACAATACTAAATTCTAAATATACGAAACCCATATATAAGGACACATTATTGCTGTCCAGCTGTAAAGGAATAAATAAATAAAAATAAAACGAATTCTTCGTATGGTTTTCCCTGTTTAATATTATATTCAATTATTACACTCCAGCAAAAGTTAAAAATTCTTTCTGCGATTCTGATGACTGATTTTAAAACTTTGTTGCTTTTTTTTAATGTAGCAAAAATCTTGAATTCTTTTTGTCTGCGGAGGTTTGTAATACATAGGATAATATATTAAATTTGTCTAACAAACTACAACGAACTACATGGCCAGCTAAAAATACGGCTTCTCCTCGTAAGGTTCTGACTCTTTTACCGATATATTAAAATATGTTACTAATATTTATAGCCATAGTTATTAAAAAGGAAATATATTAATAATACTGTCATATAAAAGAAATAAACACAGGAAAATTCGGATAAATAAATTAATATACACAGAAAACTTTGCAATGGCTATACAAAACAATGGCATCTATCACCACTAACGACCATTTTTAAATGTCCTTCGGTGAGACACCTAGCGGCCGGCGAACTCCCTATGGAAATGGGGAAATTTAGCGCATTTTTTTTTTTATCAAGATTTTCCTCAAAAATGATATTCTACATTTTATTTCGCTCAAAGATGCCTAGGTTTCTTAAAAAATTAAACTTTATACAAAAATTACGTCAGTATGGCTCGCGGAGAACGTATCGTCTATCTTAAACACCGCGCGCTGGATTCCCATGGCAACAGAGAAGCGTATAGTGTAATGCCTCAAAATCCAACATACGTTCAAAAAGTCAGGTCTCACCATCCCTTCTGCGCAAGCGCATAATTCACTTGTGTCGTCAGTGTGGCTCGAAGATAAATCATTAATTATAAATTATTGTCAACATAATTTTAACTTTCAATTTCATTTTAAGTTATAATTATTCAAATACTTACGACTCAAAGATATTTCACATGTAATTTCAACCACGCTAAACTTAACATGCATAAAAACTGAGTTCCTTAATTTCCCGTACAGGTATAGTCCAATTTTAATGTAATAAAAAACATCATAAAGGAATGACTGTACCTAGGGAATATCGCACTTATTTTTTGAAAATTTTGAATCTTGAACAAAATAAGGGTTTCTACCCTTAAATATAGCAAAGAAAAATAAAAAATGAGAGCAACAGTGCCTAGAGATTTGATTCTGGACTTCAAATTTAAAAAAATGTTATTCTAAGTTTTACCAATTTTTCGTAATGTTAGAATTACGATTCTCCCATAAGACACTGTGTAAAGTGAATTCATAATAGTTCCGACATTTTTCCATAGATGGCTACGCCAAATATCAAACTTTTTTCCTTAGCTACATAATTCAAATGCTTTAAATGGAAACAAACAAGAGTTTTTCAGCGCTCTGTTTATTTTTACAGAGTCATTTATAATTCACTTATTGTGTTACAGTAAATTTTATTTATATCCTTTTAAGAAAAGTATTTTGTAATGAACTAATGACATGAATTCAATAACTCCGATATTTTTCTATTATCGATAAAATACATTTGTGTTTGTAAAACAATTTTTATGATAAACAATCATGGTCTACTATCAAATAGCCTTGAAGTGGTATTATTTTGCATTTTGTTTATTGAGAAAATATATTTGTAAAAAAAATAGTTGCACTTCCTAATTCCATTATTATGGTTTATTAAAATAAGCAAATAAAAAGGAAAGGTTTATATTATTTTATATTTTGTAATCATTAATAAATAAGTATATAAACATTAAAAAATGTTTCCCACACAAAACAATTATATTCTCCAATTATAATAATACAAACGTCACGAAAATTTGTTTAATTTAACGTATATTGTAAAGTTTATTTTACAATATAAAAAATGTATAAAAGCAAGTATATTATTTCTTCATATTTTATATTTGTGACATGGCGACAGTCAGAACCCTGATAAAAAAACTCGTTTCTTAAAATAATATACTTTTTCAAATTTATTTCGAGGTTTGTTTAATTATCAACAGATCTTTATCTCTTATTTGTTTATTGTTTCGTTTATATTTTCTAAGTCAGCGAGTGCTCTTGTAGTGTGACTTTTATATGTTCTAATAAGGTCAATGTATGTGGTCTGAACCCTTCGGTAAAAATATTTGTTCTTCCACAAATTTATCGCAAGGTATTCTCTCCAACGTCTCTGTGAAGTATAGTTGTGTCGTTTATTTTGTTATACCGTTGTTTAAACTTAAAATTATAAATTACCCTTATTCTTTTCTTCATGTTTATGTTTTATTTTTGTTAAAATTTCTATTTTTACTCAAAAATTTGAGTTATATTTAAGTAGGAAATTCTTCGGTTGTTTAAATTGTGTAAATAAGTGACAAGTTTCTGACCTGCATCAGCTGTTCATTCCAGGGCAACCGCGGTAAGTGGAAATCCCTTTTTTTCTATATATTTCAAAAAGGCACGATTCGCTCCTTGAGTTTCTGATACCTTAGACCAGCATTCTTTCTCTTGTAATTACACCATGTATTTATAATTTTTTAGCAAATATTTAACATGCCAAAGATTAAATGTAATAAGAAAATACGGCCTTCGAAAACGAAAACGATGGAAAAAAGATTGAAAAGAAACAAAATAGACATTTTAGAGCACAAATTAATATTCGAAAAGGATTCGAATCCTCCGCCAAAATTCGATTTCCAAAAAACAATACCTGGAAATCGAATTGTAATCTTGTATATGTTTTGCAATGGACTACAAAACTAAAATAAATATAATCATTCAAAAACCTGTACTTGTAGAATATTATATCCTGTAAATGAAATTAATAGAGGTTTAGGTTTAGCGAGTCAAATTGAATTTAAATGTACAATGTGCAATGAAGAATTAGTATTCAGCACAGTGCTTGGGGTACTTTAGCAACCGGAAGTACCTATGGACACTTAGAGGAATGGTTAGCTGCAATGGATATACCGTCTATAAATAAATATTTATTATATAAACTGGAAAAAGATTTTGAAAGTATAATAATTTAAATTTATTTATTTTGCGTCCATACATATTTACATATGAGTTTGCAGGTATGGCATAATCAAATATGGGAAGAAATGGAAAGGGCAGCAACCGAAGAAAAGAAAGAAGTTATTAAAAATGGTAGTGCATTTAGTACAGGACAAGATATTTGGTTAATCCCTTAAGCTTGGTAATAGATGCGGCTAACTAGTGATGGGCATAATCGGATTATTTGAATAATCGAATTCTACCGATTCGATTATTTCAATAATCGGATGATAATTCGAATTATTTTTCACTCGGTCTTCCCGAAACCACTCGAGCTCAAGTTAATCGTTGCCGAATTAATAATCGGATGATAATTCGAATTATTTTTCACTCGGTCTTCCCGAAACCGCTCGAGCTCAAGGTAATCGTTGCCGAGTTAATAATCGGATGATAATTCGAATGATTTTTCATTCGGTCAGGCGCAGCCGAGCTAAATAATATCACGAGTTTTGATTCGGTTGCACTCGGGTACAATCGAAAATGAATGAACAAGAGATAACTTGCACGGTCAAGTCACGGAAGGATTATGTCAGTCTTGCCATTATTTTATTTTAACTAAAATTAATTTAAAATGTCGTTCTAAAAAATTATGTTGTCTGGAAATATTTTAATTATCCCTGCATTAGCCGATTATTTTTAATTCGAATTACCGACTTTTATAATCGAATTATACAGGTTATTTCAATAATCGGATGACAGGTTATTTTTAATTCGAATTATCCCATCACTACGGCTAACCCTCACAACGGGTGATGAGTCTTAAATATGTAGGGGCGGTATTAATAAAAATTTCACATTCTTATAACTGTGATGAGGATCAAAAATGGAAAGAAAATTAACTATTCACCATTAGGTTGGATTCGTTTTTACATAAATAAAATAAAAAAAATTGTTTTAGTACGTATGAACCAAACATTTTTACCTGGATTATATATACCTATTTAAAAATTTGAAATCAGTCTCTGCATTTCTGTACCATAAATTTGGGGATAATCCCATGTTTACGGTATGCTAGTAGGGGGTGATGTAATCCAATTCTCAATTATGTTGTCCAGCACTATACCATTTATAACAGTTTATTTGGATGGAGGTTGGAGCAAACGAAGCTATGGCCATAATTATAATGCTGCATCAGGAGTAATATGTTATAATAAATAATTCATGAAATATTTTTACGAATTTTTTATTTTAGGGAGTGATAATAGGAAAACATACCCAAAAGTTGTTGTATCTAAAGCAGCGAAGAACAATTGAAGCAGTACTGCCTGCATGTATAATTTTGTTATTAATAATATTAGAAATAATCTCTAATGTGTATAAATATTTTATGAACAAACTATTCTACGTAGAATATCTAATTTGTATAATGAATTTTTGTGACACTGTACGGCACGAGTCCTTATCTGTTTATTGTTTAGTCTAGCGCAGGTCAGGGTGTTACAACCACTTGAAAGAATAACATTTCCTAGACAGTGCGTCACCGTACGGGTGAACTGTTTACAAATCAGCATCTTCGAACGAGAATTAAGACAAAGAAGTTATCATGCATCCAAGTGAGATGGAATATTAAAATATTCTAGAAGCTTCTACGATCACGTGCTCGGATCGTGGACGACCCCTGAACCACCATAGTTCTAAAGGAGGGAAGAGGGATATTTTTGTATATAACCCGAGTCCAAAGCTGTACTCGAGGAGTCTGATCCAGGACTCCACGTATGCTTGGCTTGTCCGAGGTATGTTTTCCTGATCTACTTGACTCCACTTCTCTACCTCCCTAATCCTCCACACTGGGAACGTCTATGTGTAGCTTATCCGGCAATGCCTGGCACCTGGATCACCTAGTGCACCTATGAAACCGCTGTCGTGTGTAGCTTATCCGGCAATGCCTGGCACCACGATAGTTTTCCTCCAAACTGGGACGTCTATGTGTAGCTTATCCGGCAATGCCTGGCACCTGAACCACCTAGTGCACCTATGAAACCGCTGTCGTGTGTAGCTTATCCGGCAATGCCTGGCACCACGATAGTTTCCGTCTTCATATTTATTACCAAATCCTATGAAATCCCTGTCAACTACGTCGCTGCTCTGACAGGCCAGGTATATGTTTTATATATTGTTTTATAGTTGTCACAATGATATCATGCCTCATTTAAATATAACCAATCTGATATTGACTGACTAACAATTGTAAATCTGGGTGTCTGCCTCAAATCAATAATTCCTGATCGCTTTGACTATGAGTCCGCCGTGGCCGGTTCGTTTGACCGAGAGCTATTGTGGCCGGGAAAACCGTGAGCTCAAGGGCCGGTCATTGCGATTCAGACCATACAAAATATAAACAATTGCCTTCTCACAAGACAGAGCACTCTATAAACGAAAGTACCAACAAATATAATTATACAAACCAGCACACACACAATTGCAGTTGTGAGCAAAAATATCAGTTTGTATCCCAGTCATATAATTTTACCAAATATGTTTATCATAAATTATTGGGACAACTCTTTATGAATTGAATGCAATGCAATGATAAATGTTCAAAATTGTCTCTCTACCTGAGGTTTTGGCTGTGGTTTCCCTCAGGTTCATAAGGTAAATACCAGAGAGCGTAATATTCCACAGCACTCTACGAATTTCTTAATTATAAATAAATGCACAAGATAGATATTTGGTGTCTTTTGGAGTGAATATCATTCTTTTATTTTATCAAATACCTGTCCCGATTCCTCTACTCTTAACAGCTACTCTGTATTACGACGATGAAGGGTTACTTATTTAAATAAACACAACGTGGGGTAAGTTAAACCTGCCACTAGATGATCTTTGGCTAAAGTATAATTGTATGTATCGGAGGAGGTTGGTACGTACTGTTACACAATAATGAAGCTAAAGATCATTTATGCTATAGAAATAGGTCTAGTAGTTCTTCTGCGATGGAAGCTGATATTATAGTAGAAGGATTCCGTTGCAGCGACGAACTCTTTGGGATAAGATATGAAATTTTTATAGCTGATGAAGATTCCAGTGTTTATAGTATATTACACTCATTTGGCGATCATTCTCTTTGTAAAAAATACAATTTCAAAAAAATAGGAGATGTCAGCAAAAATTCTATGACGCAAGTAAAAACACGTGGTTTATATAATCATTTGGTTGGTGAGTCTATTATACTTATTTCTCTTTATACAAGTTTATAAATTTATTTTTCTGCAGCATCAGTGAACATTATAATTCGTAAATCAGACCGGCGCATCGATAACGAAACCAATAACAGAGCAGAACTATTTATGAGTATTTTATGTAGATTCAATGCAGGTAAAAGACTTAATTTGAGTAGCTGGGGTTCATTTCAAAGAAGATGTTACTTAGCTGGACTTCGATATAATAAAGGGGTAAATTGGCATAGTAGTCCATGGAAGAAAGCAATAAGTAAAAACCCAGGCACTAATTTTAAAAAGTATATAAAACAAGAAAGGAAATTGAAGCTGAAAAACGAAAGAAGCGATTAGCACAATGGGGTATTCCAAGTTTTTTTCATTTTTTAATATGTTATTCTATGCATAAAAATATGAGACCCGTATTTTTTCTTTTCGCCGAAAGGTTTCAAACACGCCAGAATTTATTTTTTAAAGTTTCAATAAATTACACTCTAGAAAATCGGCCGTGCGTGTGACGTCACAGGCACTGAGGATCAGCTGAGAACATTATTCGTAGTTCTGAGTCAGAGGCGTGGCGCGTTCGAACAAAAGCCAATAGGCTGAAGCGAGTGCCTTCTTCGTCACAACAAGGCTGATACTGAATTTTACGTACTCGATTCAAATGCATTACAATTTCATTTTGATATTATGGTATTAAAAATCAGAAAAATAATGATTATATTCACTTTAATATTACTTATATATGGTAAACAATGATATCCAATAAGAATTTCTTTAAAAGCCGTAAGCTTGGGATACCCCATTGAGCCTGAAATAAATAATGAAGAAATAACTAGAGACAAAAATAAAATCATAAACAATTGGAAGGTAACTTTTAATTTAATCAAGTATTTAGTAATATTTATTTATTTGTTTAAGGTCACAACAGAAGAAAAATTAGTAATTGCTAAATTAACAATCGGCCAGTTTGAGAATCATATGTATGAAGCAGAAAGAGCTGACTGTCTAACAGTATCACTTTTTGGAAAAGTTTTGAAAAGGCGAAAAACTACCCATTGCCATAATTTGGTTAAAGAAATTTGATACTTAACAAAAATTAGTACACCGGCAAAAGAATATGGAAAAATTAATGCGATAGTTGCAATTAAAAAATTTGAAGATCAATTTGGCTTGAAAGTTGAAATAAGTTTGTATAAATTGCCCAATAGTGTACGATTTTAATTTTTCTTAATTAATAGGTTTAGTTTCGGACGGTAGTATTATTGAAGTTAAATGTTTATTGAAAATTTCTCACGAATGTTGGACAATAGAAAAAGCTGCAAAATCCAAAAAAACATGTTTAGAAATAAGTGAAAATAAAATTCTATTAAAAAGGAATCATTTGTTGGCGCCGTTTAGGCAGTTCTGCAACCTATATGTCATCAAGTGTGCATAACTGGCGTCTTCTCCGAATAGTGCGTGGGACCAGGGGTTGAAACTGACCTGACGCAACATCTGGTTCCACTTGACTTTAAATATCTCTAGTTTTAGAATTTTTGTACATAAAAATAGTTGAGTTCACAACGAGCTGTCGTAAAGGCAACACGTATGAATGTAGTGTGTTCAAAATTAATAAATGATATTTTATATTAGTGCAATAGTCACTACATATTTATCATTTATACACCAACCTCAAAATACAGTCCACTAATCCTATAATCCTTTGAACACCTTTCACTCGATTCCTTCCTTACTATTAAAATAAACCTACATTTTTTGGTCCCTCGAGCCGGATCGACAGCAAATAAAAGTGGTTTCGGGCACCGAGTTAAAGTATATCAAGCCGTCAAAAACGACGCATTTGCTGAATCACAGTGATCCCCAGTGTAATAAGTTAAAAAAGCCGTCAACATTACGGCAAATAAGTGTGGTGTCAGCATAAAGTGTTTAAGAGGAATCCATACCCCTTGTTCAATATGGCAAATACATGTTTTGGTTAGGGCCACAAAATTGGCTCTATTTTTGACCCGATTTGCATACTTTTTTTTTATTTGTAGCTAAAGGATAAATCTAGGTTTGTCTTGCGCCATTTTTTTGATTTTTTTCTTTTAATAATTTTTATAGGATTCCAAAGTTAAGGTACTTTTAGCTTTAAATAAAAAATAAACAGGTACGATATTCAAAAAAATAATACTGGACGCATCTGGCATGGACCCTTATCTACAAGATACAGAAAAAAGTCTTTGAAAATATTCATAAATAATGTCAATTTCGTGGCCCAAATCAAAACGCTTTTTTGGTATAAAATGCTGTTAGGTGCTAGCGTCGCCAAGTAGCAAAAAGGATGAAACTCTCTTAGTACATTCTGTGACAAAATTAACAATGTAACAGAAAGGGACCCATTCAGGTACAACAATAAAATCCCGTTAATCGCTTGTGTCTGTATTATTTTTTAAATCTAAGGAAAACATTCCACAAAGGCATAAAATATGTAATCAAACAATTATTATTGAAGTAATGAAATAGTAACAAATTAGTTTCAGAAAACATAATTAAATTAAAAATAATTAAATGAAAAATGTAAATTATTTAGATCTAACAATTGCACAATTGCGTTAATAAAAACTTTAATTCTAATAAGAAATCTATATCTAACCAATTTATGAATTATATTATGTTCCCTGATAAGATTAGCAAATAATATAATATTCGAAATGTAGTTTCTAAAATGAATTAAGTAACAATACCCAGAATTAGTTTTATGGAAAGAAAATAAAATTGTTGACTTCTTGATCAATATCCCGGCTTCAACGAAAACATGTACCTACATATTGTTTTTTAATTTTTTTAACAGGAACTATGTTTAAAACATTTATGAACATAAGATTCAATACATAGTTTTTTATTAGAAAATTTGTTAATTTTGTATAAAACATTTGCAAAATCAAAGAGTCTTTGTTTCAAATGGCAAACTATCGCAAAGGTAAACCACCCCAAATGACTGAGATCTGTAATTTGTACCATAAGCCCGTGCTTATCTTACAGGTAATATTAGAAATTTCCAGATAGATCAAATGTTAATACAGTAATAGAATGTAAGTGCCTTTATAATCCTCATAGTTAAGTGAATTCGGCAAAACTAAGCAGTTACTGTGCGTATAAGCTCTATGGGATACTGAATTCCAATAAACAGAAGACGAAAATAATAAAATAGGACGCTTTTTGGGTGACAATATACAAGAAAATTAATTAATTTTCATAAAAATTGCAAAATAGTAGATTATAGGTGTAACCGGAAAATGAATATATTATAAAATTAGAAAAATATGAATACTGTCATATGAAAGAATTAGATTTGTTACATTCTACCCTTGCTATATAAAACACAATGTTTTATTATAAATTTTGAAAATTATGTTATATAACCGATAGCAGTTCTTAGTTGAAGTTACGTAGAAATCGAACAGTATTCAATGAACTGAAAATATGAATTAACAGTTATATTTATCCCATTCAACCGTTATAAGAATCATTGGTAATTCCACCCTTTTCTAATCCATAATCCCGATAATTCTGAGAAAACTTGAACGAAATGGTATATAAGATTGGTAAAGTCAATGTTCTTTTCATTCAATATTTCGTTGTTGAATAACTACGTTATATTGAAATTTTATATAATGGGAAACCAAAGAGGGAAGAAAAAACGGTTAAATTTGAGTGGTAGACGAAAACAACAATATAACCTAAAGGAATACAATTGGTAAGTGCATATTTTATTTATAATTTTAATTTTAATATTGTTTATCTTTGATGATTCCACATATCATTTTTAACCAGACAGACTGCTTCACTTAATATCATTTTTGACATTTCGCTTGTCTGTTACTAAGTAACATCTATTCGGAAATTTTACCGATAAAAATTAATTACTCAAAAACCTATTGTTAGTAATTAGTTTAAACCTCAATTTCAATATTTGGACTATAAGTTTATAATAAATTCTTATCACTGTAAATAAGTATTTATAATTTGTTTGCTTGGATAAACATATTTATAATGTCTTTATATTTATAGATGCGGAAAATATGATCTTCCGCATGTACGGAAATTGGAAAATTGTACTGCCGTTTTCCCGGGGACTATTAGTGAACAGAAAAAGTAAGTTTAATAAAAATTATAGTACTTTTCAATTCTATTTTTGTGCCATTTGTGTTGCTAAATATTGAAAACAAAAAAAAATTGGATTACTTCTTAGACTATTAAAAGTTTTCATTATAATTACTAACACTTTCGAGTATATAATTACAATCTGTTATAATATGATTACTAATATTTACAAATATTTTTCAGGAGCTCAAAACTGAATAATATTCCAGTACTTGATATTGGTAATGCGAAAGAAATGGAACCAGACCATGAAGTCGACGAGAACACCACTTTACATTGGCCTTCCACTATGTCATCTAAACATGTAAGAATTGAGGGTAGACGAATAATTCAATTCGATCACTTTTTCAATTCATTAAAATTAATAAGTGAACACGGGAATAAATTTGGGTGTACATTGAATAATCTAAATATAGTTCAGGAAACTAGGCAAGGATTAAATTCAATATTACATCTTAGATGCTCTATGTGTAACACATCGTTCACTATAACTACAAACGAAAGTAAAAATGATAACATGGAATCTCTCGATATTAATACAGCTGCAGTTGAAGGAATAATGAGTATTGGATCAGGATATTTTAATCTCGAAGAGTTTTTATCTTCATTAGAAATTCCGTGCATGAGTACCAATACGTACAGTAAATATCATAATATTGTCAGCGATAATTGGGAAAGGGTTGCATTTGAAAAAATGGACGAAGCCGCTAGAAAAGAAGCAAAATATGCAGTAGAAGTAGGGAATGTAGATAAAAATGGCATTCCATGTATTACTGTTGTGGCTGATGCATGTTGGTCGAAACGAAGTTACAAAACAAATTATAATGCCTTGTCTGGCGCGGCAGCTATTGTTGGCCATCAATTTGGAGAGATCTTATATATTGGTATAAAAAATAAATATTGTGCAATTTGTAACTACGCTAAATACAATAGTATAGAATTAAGAGAGCATACTTGCTATAAAAATTATGAGGGATCCTCAACTGGTATGGAGTCAAAAATTTTAAAAGAAGGTTTTAATAATAAATAAGGTTTGATATGTATGGCATAAAATACACGAAAATGATACCTGATGGGGACAGTAGTACTTATAAAAAAATATTAGACACAAAACCTTACAAAGAAACCTCCGTAGAAAAAATTGAATGCCGAAATCATATTTTGCGTAATTTTTGCAATAAATTGAGAACAATTAGTACAGATACAAGGTTTCCCTTAAGTTTAAGAAAATTATTAATAGCTAGAATATTGAGATTACGTACAGCTATTGTTAGTGCTATAAAATTTAGAAAATCCAGTGATATCACAACATTAGATAAAATCAAATTTTTGAAGAAAGATATTGAGAACAGTTTAAATCATGTCTTTGGAGACCATATGAATTGTGACACATATTTTTGTAAACAAAAAACAGAAGAAAACTTAGTACATATTTTAAAAAACTGCCCGGAAATGTATAATAAATTGCTTTTTGTTTTTAAATTAATTTCTAGACATGCTCGCAGTTTGATATTTGATGTAGACAGTAACAATTTCATTCTATTGTAGCCAAATTTGTGGGAGGAAAAAGAATAAATTTTGCTAAAGGCAGATCGTATCAATCTCGTTGTTACGCAGCAGTTGTGTCATTTAATACAAAAAATCAACCTCATTATTCATTTCATAAAAGAATAGTAGGAAAAAGTCCAACTAAAACAAAGATAAATTTTGAAATTAAAAGAGGTGAAAAGGTTAGGAAAAAATTGAAATTTCGAAAACCTTCAACGAGACAACCAAAAGGTGTAGAAGATAAAGACTATGGAGATAATTGTCAAAAACCTGACATGGACGCTGAAGAATTTAAAACCGAAAAGAAATTGTTTTTGGAAAAATTAATACATAATGAAGAATAGCGTCAAGAATTTGAACAAAGTACAATTTTACAATCTGAAAGTTCTGTTTGGTTAGAGGAAAGAAAAAAGTTATTGACTGCTTCTAATTTTTTTAATGTTTGTCGGCGCTTACCTACTACAAGATGTGATAATTAAGTAAAAAAATTATTATATGGTAAAGATATTTCTCATGTTGCTTCAGTAAAACATGGGAAATCAATTGAACCTATCGCAATGGAAATTCTTGAAAAGGAAATAAAGAAACCTATTGTTAAGTGTGGCATGTTTATTGATAAAGAATTTCCTTTTCTGGCAGCAACTCCTGATGGATTAATAGGGAATGATACAGTCATTGAAATTAAATGTCCATATAATCCACAAAATTTAAGTTTAGATGAACTTATAAATAACAATAAAGTTACTTTTTGGAAAAAAGAAAAAAACACTTCAAAACTGATAATTAATAAACACCACAGTTGGTATTATCAAATTCAGGGTCAGTTACAAATAACTGGACGCACGAAATGTGTACTAGCTGTATGGACATCATACACAAATCAATTACAACGAGAAATAATAAAAAAAGACGTAATGTTTTGGAATAATAATATGAAGGACAAATTGGTAAAATTTTATATGGACTGCATATTACCGGAGTTGGTAGATCCTAGATATAAGAGGAATATGCAAATTAGGAATCCTTCTTACATAGAAGAGGCAATTAAAAAAAAGAAAATAAATAATACTGCATAATACAATGTAAATGGAATATGTGTACTATATTAGTTGTAAATATTATGTATTTTATTGAAATTTACCTTTATAAGATTATATGTATAGGTATGTGTAATTGTAATTATCGTTTATAAGAATATATATATATATATATATATATATATATATATATATGTGTGTATGTATATGAATAACTATTTTTTCAAATCATTGCTTACTAGATACTCCTGCTATAATATAAGTAAGACATTGTTTTAAAATAATAGGTAAGTTGTGTTCGTACTTATATTACATTATAACTTTAAATTCTCAGAAATTTTATGGTAAGCAACTATTTGTTATTATTATTGCTTAAAATATAGATAAAAAAATATGTAAAACAAAATAAAACCATCACAAATTTAAATGAATTTCTTAAAATAACTCTTATATCTGGGGATACCGCTAAACAGCTAAACACTGGCTGGCAGTTTCTGCGCTGGGGGATGCAGAAAACTACATTGGTAACATAGAAAGAATTGTCTTTCGGACTGTACACAGGGTTCAATGTCATAAATAAACTCCGCCTACTGCTCATTTCCCTTACACCCGACCCTTCCCGCAAAATATAGATAGTAAGGTGAGGATTGCCTTTAAGTGTCTCAAGCCGTCAATATTAGATTGACGCATTATTTGTTGAACCACAGTCGCAAATAAACGTGGTGTCAACACAAAGTATTTAAAAAAGACGTCAATAACAGATTGACGCATAATTTTGCTGAACCACAACACAGTCAACTGCAGTGCAACAGTTAAAAAGGTCGTCAAAATCGACGCAAATAAACGTGGTGTCAGTGAGTGTTAAATACGTGTATCAAGCCGTCAATATCAACGCATAAAGCTGCTGAACCACCGTCATCTCCAGCGTGAGAGCACATCAAGCCGTCAATATCGACGCATAAAGCTACAGAACCACCGTCATCTCCAGAGTGAGGACACACCAGGCCGTCAACATTGATGCACTAGGCAACCACAGAACTACCGTCTTCAAGTCAGTCGGTAACTGGTGAGTTATACCATATTTTTTTACATTTCCTGTTTTAACTGTCTCGATTTGATATAAAGTGTATATTAAAATGGAGTCAAGCCAATTATTAAAAGTACGTTCAACACTTAAAGGCAAACTAACGCGACAGGAAAATTTTTTGAAAGGGTTTACTGATCAAGATGACGTAAATATGATTAAAATACGTATTGATATGCTAAACGATATATTTAAACAATATGATGAAATTCAAACAAAAATAGAAGATCTTGACGATAATGAAATTTCCGGTAACGAACGGGAATTATTTGAAAACAAATATGTTGAAATAGGGTCAAAATTTCAAAATATTATAAATGAAAGAGAAACAGGCGCAGCTGGAAGAAATTCAGTGAGTACAGTTTCAAATGCTGAATCGCAGTTAACAGCGGATAGTTATTTAAATTTGCCGCGCATTAATTTACCAAAATTTGATGGTAATTATTCGAATTGGTTACAATTTTAAGATTCATTTAACTCCATGATACATGAAGAGAGTTCCTTAAATAATTGTAAAAAGTTTCATTATTTAAAATCGTGTGTAACCGGTGAAGCCGCTCGTGCTATCGAATGTTTAACAATATCAAACGCAAATTACGTTTCGGCATTTAATATTTTAAAGGAAAGATTCAACAATAAAAGGCTAATAGTGCAAGAACACGTATTAGCTATTTTAAATATTGAAAAATTATCTAAAAGTAATAATTTAAATTTGAGACAATTGTTAAATACTGTTAACACGAATCTAGAAGCACTAAAAGTATTGAAAATACCGGTTGATTCTTGGGATGCTTCGCTAATACCGATGATAACCGAAAAACTCGATTATCAAACTCACAAAGAATGGCAAACGACATTGAGCACTGAGATTCCCGAATTATCAAAGTTTTTAGAATTTTTAAATAGAAAATCCCAACTACTTGAAGCGCTCAAACAAGGAAATAGCGGATCTCAGACTCAGACAAAATCAACGGATTTCAATCAAACAAATAAATTCAAACGTGCTAAAACTCTGGTGCAATTAAATTCAAATAAGCCACCATGTAACTTCTGTAACAACAATGATCATGATATTTTTAAATGCCAGGAATTCAAAAAGTTGTCAATTAAAGAACGGGAAAGTTTTATTAAAAATGCAAATTTGTGTATACATTGTTTTAAACCATATCATTTTGCGAATACTTGCCGTTCTAAATTTACATGCAGAATCTGCAATAGTAAACAATGTTTTATTACATCCTCAGTCAGAAAATGTTCAAATAAATAATGCAACTTCATCATCAATAGCAGCAGTAAATAGCAATACAGATAATAAATTTAACTCATTATTATGTACTGCAATGTTAACAATTAAAGATATTAATGGTCATTATCACAATTGTAGAGCATTGTTAGATTTAGGATCAGAAAGTAATTTAGTAACGGAATCGTTAGCTAGAAAACTTAAACTACCGTATAACAAGATAAATATTGAAACAGTAGGTGTCAATAATTTAAAAAATAATATCACTAAATTTATTAATGTGAGTGTAAAATCAAATTGTAATGATTATCAAACAGAACTTACTTGCTTAGTTATACCAAAAATAACAGAAAATATACCAACAAAAACAATTAATTTAAACAACATTAAGATTCCGTCGAATATTTATTTAGCTGACGAACAATTTAATAAATTCAGACCCGTAGATCTACTACTAGGTGTTGATACTGTTTTGAGCATATTGAAAAATGATTCAATAAAGGCAAGCATCAACAATCCACATTTGTTAAATACTGAATTAGGATGGGTGATCGGAAGTTCGTCATTTCAAAATCAAACTTTATCTCTTTGTAATGTTTCTGTAATTCCAAGTATATCATCATTGCATAAGCGAGTAGCAAAATTATTCTGGGAAGTAGAAGAACCCAGTAATAAGTGTAATAGATCACTCGAGGAAATAGCTTGCGAAGAGCATTATATTAAAACAATTAAAAGAAATAGGGATGGTAGATTTATAGTGAATTTTCCTTTTAAGGAAAATCCTGAAATCATCTTAGGCCAGTCTCGACAAACAGCATGTAATCGTTTCTAATTGTTAGAAAGAAAATTAAATAAGAACCCGGAATTAAAATCAGATTATTCGAAATTTATAAATGAATACTTAGCCCTTGGGCACATGGAATTAGTACAAACGGAGAACGGATTAGCTACCGATGAAATAAAAAGTTCTTATCTTCCCCACCACGCGGTTTTTAAACAATCGAGTTTAACAACAAAATTGCGCGTGGTATTTGATGCCAGTTGTAAAACCTCATCAGGTTATAGTTTAAATGATGCTCTTATGGTCGGCCCTAACATTCAACAAGACATATTTTCGATAATAATACGTTTTAGAGTTCACCGGTTCGTAGTAACGGCGAACATAACAAAAATGTATCGACAAATATTATTAGAGCCAAAACAAAGAGATTTTCAAAGAATTGTATGGCGGGGGGATAGTTCTAAACCGCTAAATACCTATCGGTTAAAAACTGTTACATATGGTACAGCTTCGGCAAGCTGGTTAGCAACTAGAACATTATTGGAATTAGCTAAAAGAGAAAAACATAATTTTCCAAAATTATACGAAATTATAAAGGATGATTTTTAAATGGATGATTTATTAACAGGTTGTAATAATTTACAAGAAGCATTACAATTGAGAGACGATTTGATATCTGTTATGCATAGTGGTGGATTTGAGTTAAACAAATGGGCTTCAAATCACCCAAAATTATTAAGTAATATGAGCAATACTAGTAACTCTACCATATTTGATATGGATTGCGAAAGTGAGATTAAATGATTGGGTTTAGTTTGGGATAGTAAAGATGATACCTTTAATTATCTTTTGAATTCCGAAATTAATAATAAAACAACGAAAAGAGAAAATCTGTCAGTACTAGTGAAAATATTTGATCCGTTAGGTTTAGTTAGCCCATAAAAATTATTATACAAAAATTATGGTTATTAAATTTGAGTTGGGATCAAGACATTCCATCAAATATTAAAAATGAATGGTTTCAATTAATCAATGATATAAAATTCATTAATACGGTAAAGATTCCCCGTAGCTTATTTTGCAATTACCATGCTAAACGAGTAGAACTTCACGGTTTTTGCGATGCATCTCAAGAAGCGTACGGTGCTGTAATTTACATGAGAAGTATTGATGATAAAGGTAAAATAAATGTTAACTTAGTGTGCGCTAAATCACGAGTAGCCCCAATAAAAACCTTGACAATACCACGTCTTGAATTATGTGGAGCTTTACTCTTATCTCAATTAATAGACAAGGTATGTGAAGCAATTAAAACAAAATTTACACAGCGGTATCTATGGACGGATTCAAGTATAGTTTTATCCTGGATATCCGCTCCAGCCAATACATGGCAAACATTTGTTGCAAACCGGACAAGTGAAATTCAGCAACTCACTGAAAAATCTGAGTGGTTGCACATAAATTCCGAATATAACCCAGCCGATATAATATCGCGTGCAATTCCCCTTAATCAATTAAAAAATTCAAATTTATGGTGGAAACCTGATTGGCTAATATTAGACTCAGAAACTTGGCCTAAATCTAACTAATTTAACTGAAATTCCGGAAAAAAGAAAAATTATGGTTTCTGTAAATCACGCGGTTGTTTATGACTTTCCTCTTTTATTAAAATTTTCCACTTATTATAAATTACAAAGAGTTATGGCTTACGTTCTAAGATTCATACATAATTGTAAAAATAAAAATAATCGACTCAGTAATAATTTAAACAGGGATGAATTCATTCACGCAGATACTATTATAATTAAATGTACACAAAGTAAGGTATTTTATAAGGAAATAGAAGAATTGCAACAAAACAAAATTGTTAGCAAACAAAGCAAATTATATTTGCTAAATCCTTTTCTACATGATAAGAATATAATTCGCGTAGGGGGTCGATTAAAAAATTCAGATGTAAATTACAATAAAAAATTTCCAATTGTTTTACCTGCAAAGGATCATGTTACTGAGTTGTTAATGATTCGAGAACATGAAAGGCAATTACATGCGTTATTTGTTTGCTTTTGTACTAAAGCTATTCATATAGAATTGGTAAATGACTGTACTACTGAATGTTTCCTAGCTGCTCTTAAAAGATTTATAGCACGTAGGGGTATTATTTCAGAATTATATTCTGATAATGCAAAAAATTTTGTGGGCGCAAATAATGAACTGACAAAGTTCAAAAATTTAATTGATACCGATACCGTCAGATCAGAAACAACAAATCTAGGTATACGATGGAAATTTATTCCTGCGAATTCACCCCATCGGGGAGGTTTATGGGAAGCTGCTGTTAAACAAACAAAAAGACATTTGTTCAAAGTTGTAGGAAATACAATACTAACATTCGAGGAAATGTATACACTATTGACTCAAATCGAGGCATGTTTAAATTCCCGACCCTTAACACCTTTATCACAAGATCCAAATGATCCGCAACCCTTGACTCCCGGACACTTCCTGGTTGGAGACCGACTGACGGCACATCCGGAACCTGACCTGACCGACGTCCAGGTCAACCGGCTATCCCGTTGGCAGCATGTGCAGCTTATGCTGCAACACTTTTGGCGACGCTGGCAGCGTAAATATATCACCAATCTTCAACAACGCCAAAAATGAGGGCAAACTCAAGGTTCTGCGTGGAAACCAGGAACAATCGTGTTGTTGATAGACAATAATCTTCCACCCCTAGTGTGGCACATGGGACGCATAATTGCAGTGCATCCTGGCAAAGACAATGTAGTGCGTACAGTGACAATAAAAACAAATAACGGTACCGTGACTAGGGCCACGAATAAAGTGTGTGTGTTTCCATGTGATGACTAAATAGTGTAGTTGTTAATAAAAGACAAATTAATTAATGATTTTAGAAACAATATTTAGTTTTTTATTATTATTATAATTTTTTGTATTTTTTTTTTAGTATATGAAGGAATACTTGCATTATTAGAATTTATATGTACCAATATGTTAAATTTGTTTATATATGTATTTGTTTATATCTATATGTATCATGTGGTTTTTATGTAATCGTTTCTAATGTTTATATTTGTTTACATGTAATCGTCTTTAATGTATATGTAAACTGTATCAATTTGAATATTGTAAAATTGCATTGTTTATGTTGAAGTCCCTACAGGGATTCAAAGTCCGCTAATCCTATAATCCTTTGAACACCTTGCATTCGATTCCTTCCTTACAATTGAAATAAACCTACAACTATAACTATCAGGTAAATAGAGGTGTGTGTGGTGTCGTAGTGTGAACACGTGAGAATTTTGCTCCGTATAGAAATTGAAAAATAAAGGATTAACAACTAAAATAAAGATTGTCAACAACGAAAGCAAAGGTGTAATAAAAGACTACAAAAGAAGATACAGATACAAAGATAAGTATCGTTAGAAAGAAAAGTAAAAAACAAATAAAAATTAACAGCTATTTATAGGTTAAGCACATGTGCTATCTTGGAAATCAGAAAGATTCATTACCGACAGAAATTAGACAGAGACATCTCTTGCTCAGTAGCAGCCAGCATATACCTATTAGTAATATACCGCTGATCCCCTATCTTCCCAATGTAATTGCCATATGTTCAAGAAAGCGTAATAGAGATATATCTTGCATCGCACACAGCTGTTACAGTGCACTTGGTGCGCATGCTCATCACCCAAGAAGATAGTGTTTCAAAGACACATTTAATATTTAAATAAAATAAATAAATATAGAAATTTGAAGAAAATAATGAATTATTGTACATAATACTGTAATAATCATTTAATATTGTTTATTGATAATAAAATAACAATATCGCGAAATTTCGCTTTGTCATATCGTGCATAGTACACAAAACGTAGCTTAAAATATTTAAAATTTCGCGCTGTAGTAATTTTATTATCCATAAACAATATTAAATGATTATTACAGTATTATGTACAATAATTCATTACTTTCTTCAAATTTCTACATTTATTTATTATATTTTAAATATTAAATGTGCCATTGAAACCCTATCTTCTTGCGTGTTGAGCATGCGCACCAAGTGCACTGTAACAGCTGTGTGAGATGCAAGATATATCTCTATTACGCTTTGTTGAACGTATGGATCGCGGAGGATCAGCGGTATATTACTAATAGGTATATGACAGCCAGCGACGATTCAGTTTGTAGTGTTGGATGGCAAGATAAAGGATAAAATCGGAAACTATCTGTTTTAAAGTGACATCTGACCGACGATAACGTAACTTGGCCAGCACTGGGGCCGGTCGGGTGTCGAATCAAGTAGGTATCCGATTCCACGGTCTGAGTGACGTCATAGGAGCGTTAAGCGTCGGGCAACCAGCAATACAGCGAGGTAAAAAGGGAAAGCGGAGATGGAAAGATCTCCAACAAGAAAGAGAAAAGAGACAGGTGCAACAGAGGATGAGATTTTAAAAATGCTAAAGAATATGAGCAGAGAGATAATTGATTTGAGAAGTGACATGATTAAAAAACTAGAGGACTTTGTCAACGTACTCAAAGAAGATGTCAAGCAGTTAAAAATAAAAGTTGAGAAAAAAGACCAGGAAATTATTAGCTTAAACCGACGCATAGAAAAGTTAGAGAGATCGGATGAGGAAAAAGAGAAAATGGAAAAAAGAATAATATTATAATAAAAGGAGCGACACTGGAAGATGCTCAAGAGGTTGAAAACTTTATAAAAAGCAGAATGGGAATAACAACGAAAGTAACAAAGGCGTACAAAGTTGGAAAGTTAAAAGAAAGGCAAGCGATAGTAGCGACTGTAAATTCATGGGAAGACAAGAAGCTAGTGATGAGTAACAAAAATAAACTGAGAGGCACCAATATTTACATAGATCACGACATGACGTACAATGAAAGGATAATTCAAAACGAAATCTCAAAAAGAGCTAAAGAAGAAAAAGAGCTAAAAAATATAGTAAAGATAGGATACAGAAAATTAAAAATCGGTAGAGATTCGTATGAATGGAATGAAGAACAAAAAAGCTTAATTAAAAGTTCAAAAAACCAATAAATAGGAATAATAAAGAAGTAGTTAACATACAAATAGGCTTTTGGAATATAGCGGGAATAAAAAGTAAAGATAAAGATTTTTGGGATATAATAAATAAATATGATACAGTAGGGTTAACAGAAAGTTGGCTAGAGGAAAAAGATTGGAATAAGTGGAAAAATAAAATGCCCAGTGATTTCACATTGAAAATTAAATACGCAAAGAGACTAAATAAAAAGGGAAGAGCAAAGGGAGGAATGGTAACAGGTATCAAGAAACACATTCAAGAAGCAAAAGAAACCATTTTCAATGAAAACATTATGGAAAGAGAAATTAAAATTGACAACGAGACATGGAGAATACTCACGGTATATAATGACAATAGAATAAACGAAATTCTTGCAGAAATAAGGGAGAAAATAGAAGATACTAATGAAAATAAGTTAATTATAGGAGGGGATTTCAATGCCAGAATAGGCGAGCAAGGAGGGCTATGGAATTCCAAAACAGGAAAACAAGAGAAAAGAAGCACAAAGGACAAAATAAGAAACAAATATGGGAAAGCTTTAATTGATGAATGTGGAAATAGAGATTGGACTATTCTAAATGGAAACATAAAAGGAGACGAGGTGGGCGACTTCACATACATAGGTAAAAGAGGGGAAAAGATAGTAATTGACTATATAATAACAAATCAAGGGAGTTGGGGGAAAATTAGACACATGAAAGTAATTAATACAGTAAAATCCGACCATCAACTATTAAGCTTAGAACTAGAAAATAGTATAATAGTAAAAGAAGATGATCCAGTAATCATTCGCAAAGCGGTATGGGAACAAGAAGACATAGAAAATTACAACATAAAAACCAGAGATATAACAGTAAAAGAGAGTAATGTGGAGGAACAAGTAAACGAGCTCATAAGTAAAATAAATGAAGCCACACGCAAAAAATAAATAAGAGTGAACTCAAGAAACACAAACAGAAATGACTAGTGGAATAGTAGCTGTTTGGAAAAAAAACGAAAAATGAGAAAGAAACGTAAGCAATGGAAAGATGGGATAATCACTGAAGAAGAATACAAAAATGAATTAAAAGAATATAAAGAATTGTGTATAAAACAAAAGGAAAACAAAAACAAAGAAATTGAGGAACAGCTGCAGAGAATAAAGACAGAGACGGAGGCATGTAGTTTTATTAGTAAAGAGAGGAAAAAGAAACAAGAGATATCAAAACAAATATCCGAAGAGGAATGGAAAGTCCATTTCTGCACACTTTTAGATGGGAAAAATACCAAGATACTAAGAAGAGAAGAAAATAAACCGAAAATATGTGGAGATGTAGAAGAGATAACACTAGAAGAAGTTAAAGTGCAAATTAGTAAACTAAAAAAACGAAAAGCGGCAGGAGAAGACGAAATCACAAATGAAGCCTGGATATATGCAGATGAGAACTTACTAAGAATATTAACAAGTATTATTAACAAAGTATGGCGCACCGCACAAATACCTACTAGATGGAGAAAAGGAATTATACAACCGATTCATAAAAACGGAGATATAGACAAAGTAGAAAATTATAGAGGAATAACATTACTAGATACAGCGTTCAAGATCTATGCGATGATTTTACAAGAAAAATTGGAGGAAGAAATAAGAGAAAAAAATCTCATACCAGAAAACCAGGCAGGTTTTCGGAAAACAAGAAGAACAACAGACAATATTTATATACTTAATCAAATGATTGAAAACGAGATCCGCAAAGATAAGGGAAAGTTATACGCATTGTTTGCAGATCTAAAAGCAGCGTTCGATAATGTAAATAGAGATCACCTGTTTAAAACTTTAACAAATATGAATATAGATAAACAATTGTTAGCGAACTTAGAGAACATCTACAGAGAAACTATATCGGTGATAAAAGTAAAGGACAGAACCACAGAGGAGATCTGGACAGAAAAAGGATTAAGTCAAGGATGTCCATTAAGCCCAACATTATTTTCACTATATATAGCGGATATAGAAGAATTCCTCAGCAAAGAGCAAACAGGCGGCATTGTAATAGGAAGAAAGAAAATATGGTCTCTAGCGTACGCGGATGACATTGTCATAGTCGCGAAAGATCCACCTGGAATGAAAGCAATGCTGAAAAGACTTGAACTGTATTTAAGAAGAAAAGATATGAATCTCAACGCGCAAAAATCAAAAATTATGAAATTCAAAAAAGGTGGAGGTAGAGAAACCTCTGAAGTATGGAAGTGGAAAAATAAAAGTATCGACGAGGTAAAAGAATTCAGATATTTGGGATATACATTCCAGAGGAATAACCAAGCTACAAAACACTTAGAGTACCAGAAAAGGAAGGCAATTGTGGCCATGAAACAAATATGGGGTATAGGCGAAAGGAAGTTCAAGACGAATATGCGAATAAGATGGATGATGTTCGAAGCAATAGTAAAAAGTATTCTAATTTATGGGGCGGAAATTTTTGGATGGACAGAGCACAAACTAATAGAAGATGTACAAGTACGCTACATAAAATGGATCCTGGGCCTCGACAAATGTACACCAAAATATATAGTACTGGAAGAAATGAAAGTGGCAAAACTTCGAGTGGAAACAGGAAAGAGAGCAGTGAAATACGAAGAAAGAGTTAGAAACTCAGAGAATTCAATACTGAAAGAATGCTGGAAAGTTATAAGGACGGGAGAGGACGACAAAAACAAATTAACAAGATGGGGACACACAAGAAAGGTATATTACGAAAGGAATGGATACTCGGAAATGCAAATAGAGAGGAATCGAATAAATGAAGAAAGTGTGATCCTCGCCGTACAACAACGAGATTGGGATATACAGAAGCAGGAACAACAGAGCAGAATAAATCAATCCAATTACAATAAAAGATATAAACAGATACAAACAACAGAGATACCACGTTACTTATTAAACCCAAAGAAAAACATCAAAATGATAGCCAGATTCAGATGCGGTAACGAAGAAAGAGACAACCAGTATTGGTTACCAAAGGAAGAAAGGGGGTGCAGATTATGTGGCAGAGAAAATGAAACACTAAAGCATTTAAGGGAATATTGCAGGGAAGTAAAAAGAGAAGATAGAGGGGAAATGGAGCTGTTAGACGATCTAGGATCAGGAGAGAAGTGGATGAGCGAAATCATTAAGAAGAGAACAGTAGCATAAATGTATTACACACACACAATGTAGAATACAAATGTTTATGTTATTTCTGTAGATTCTAAGCCACTTGGCAAGAATAAATATTAATAAATAAAACTATCAGGTAAATAGTATATTTAAAAAATTAAGCATTTGCAATATGTACATATAAAATGGACAAAATATTGACGTAAATCGTTTTAGATACAAGGTCAATTAAATAATTACCAAAAAAACATTTGCTACTTTGTAATATACGTCAATGATAAAATAGATTTATATGTGGAATAAATTTATCGTGATGAAAATTTGTGGAAGATGGATATGGTACCAAAAATTACGAAGACTGCATTATTCCAGAAATTATTTATAGAAAAATACCAAAAGGATTGAAATGTTTAAATCCAGTTAATATGAAAAACTGGAAAAAAGTATTATTTTATTTTAAATATTATGTTATTAGATTATATGTATATATGTACATAAAATTAAATTATATATTTCCAATAAATATTTTATAATTAATATTATTTTTAATTTTTTAAATTCTTTATATTGGTATAAAATAATAAAAAGCAAATAATAAATATGTGATATTTTTTGTTTTCTTTTTACACACTCATATTTTGTGAACTCGTTTCGTGCTGAACCCAAATGCTTAATGAGGTGCTGACCACAGTAGATGTTTATAGTTTCAAATGCTTGTTCATGGAAATTCGTTTTGATGTCTTTAAACCTTAACAAGAATTAAGATTCGATGCTACCGCCACGTAGGGGAATAGTTTGTCAAGCCCGATTGGACGGCAGCCTTAGTCCCAATTCACAATGGACATAAGCATAAGAATAACGTAAGCGTAAAGTTGATCTATAGGATATCAATGGCCGTGTGCACAATGCTGTTACGTTTTTCTTACGGTTACGTAGCTACGTAAGAGTTCCGTAAGAAATACGTAAAGTTGAAATGATTTCAACTTTACGTATGGTTGATATTAAATGCGCAGGCATCAATACTTCAAAACTTTTTATCATGTCAGCTAACATAGATATAAAGTTATTTATTAATTTAATTAGGACATACGAATGTCTTTATGACAAAAAGAATAAATATTATAAAGATATATTAAGAAAACAAAATATTTGGAAAGAAATTGCAGAAACTTTAAATGAAACAGGTAAAATGAAGTAGATGCTTTTATTGAATTTATTTATCCAATATTCATTTTATATTAGAACAGACCTGTCACTCAAACTAATGTCATAGCTAAATATATAATTCCCTATTTAGTACCAACTTACTTTCAATACCACTAAAATCATAATTCTTACGTTATGTCCATTGTGAACATACGTAATGCCGCTTTCACACTAGATGATAACTATAGGATCGTAATGTTACCCCATCGTAATGTCCTAGTGTGAACGCATGAAATCGAACATTACGATCGCCTGTAGTAATGATAGAGATTTCTGTCATTATGATCGGATCACGTGATGTTTGTGACGTTTCAGTACCAACATAAATTGAAATTTAGTTTGTAAACTGTCATCATAGACAAGACATAGTTATCAATTATAAACACAAGGTTAAGTTGTTTGATGATGATGATAATATGTGTAATTATTTTTTGCAAATATTTGAATTATATGAAATATATCAAACTGCGAAAAGTCGTAGACCAAGAATAAAATTTATTATACAACAAATAAACCAAACCAAACATAATCTCAAAATGATTAGAGATAGACAAGTTACAATACAATGTTGTTCTTTGTTGTGTAAAATTTAACCACGGACTAACTAGATTTAAACAAACCTAAGAAATTCAGGCTTGCCAATTTTCAAAAAAAATGTAATGTCTTATAAATGCAATAGATGGCAATAGTTTCTAGTGTGAATAGACAGCTATCATTATGACAGAGTATCGTAATGATAGTATATCGTAATCATCTAGTGTGAAAGAGGCATAAGATATCTGTAATATTTATGTTACGTTATTCTTATGCTTACGTCCATTGTGAATTGGGACTTAAAGAAATTCATATACAAAGTGTCAGTCACCATTCTTACATATTATATTTTATTATAATCTTAATTATAAATTATTGTATTATAAAGAAACATGTAATCCCTAAGATAAGAAAACGTAAAGAAGAATAAAATAGATTAAAAAAAAAATACTTCGACATAAAGAAGAAATACAGTGATATCTAGAAAGAGAGGAATTATATATTGGAAATGTAATAATTTCATGTTATTTTAAATGCAATATCCACACTTACGTATGTAATTTTCCATTAGATACGGGTTAGCACCTTACGCGCTCTTTTGTTCATATTCATTCTGTATGTTACTTGTAACATTTAAATGTTGTAACAATACAATTTATTTACGAATAAATAAATAAATATTCATTGTTGATGTTCGAGTTCTTTTTTTAAAAAAGACGCAATACTAGAACCACGAATCATAATTTGTACATAAATAGTGCGCAGTATTAAATGTTTAAATAAATAATCTTCGTGTTTTAAGTTTTTATTAATAATTGTTATTCTTAAATTAGTGTTTTATTTGTTCATTCATAGTGTTAGTAATTTTTATTATCTTTTTATAATGTATTATTCATATTTCATTTATTAAACTTAGTTATATACATATTGGTGTTTCAATAATTTTTACACTTCACGTAAATAAGTAAACTTACACAACCTTTTCCACCCTCAATACCAGCAGAAGATAAGCAATTTATACACAACACGTCAAAATATCTTTTACAAATGGATTATCCTATGCAACATTTTAAACCGAAGGAGGTTCTTGAGATAATATGCAAACATATAAATCCAAAAAAAATCTCCCGGATACGATTTAATTTCTGGAATAATTCTAAGACAAGTCCCATTTAAAGCAATCATTCTTATAGTTTATATATTTAACCCAATCTAAAGACTTGGAGTTTTCTCATCTCAATGAAAGGAGCTCTAATTATTCTTATACACAATCCAGGCAAACTCGCTGAGGAAACATCGCCCTACCGCCTAATAAGTTTACTACCTGTACTTTTAAAAGTATATGAAAAACTTTTCATCACAAGACTGGAGACTATACTTACACGGAGACAATTAATTCCTGATCATCAGTTTGGTTTTCGAAAATAAAATTCCACTATAGAACAAGTTCATAGAGTAGTTGGGATAATAAATAAAATTATTAATATTTCGCAAGCGTTCGATAAAGTATCGCATAGCGGTCTGCTATATAAAATCAAATATAACATCCCTCATACATTCTACCAAATTCTGGAATCCTATTGTAGCGAACCCAGGGTCGCGGCGCGGGCGGCGGCGCGGGCGGCGACCGCTAGCGTGCAGGTCAGAACACGTCCGTTCGCTTCCCATTGTTCTGATTTCAAGTAATCAAAGAATCTTCTAGAATGATGTATTTTAATATAAATACCCCGACCAAAAGATCGCGAGGACAGTCTTGTATCGATACGGGTAGTGAACAGATGGTGATATAAATAAGTAAAGAGTGATATAAATATTGTAAAAATAAATATTGCGTAGTTATAATTGTTTAAATAAATTATCTTAGTGTTTAAGTCTTTAGTAATAATAATTTGTTCTAAAATAGTGTTTATATTTGTTAATTCTTAGTGTTAGTTGTTTTTCATTATTTTTTTATAATTAATATTTCTTTTTATTAAACATAGTTATATAAATATTAGTGTTTTAATCAATTTTACACTTCACCTAAATAAATAAAACGTTACAATTGGTGTCAGGTGTGGGGTTAATAAACTGTGAAGTGTAAAATAAAAATAAATAAAATGGCTGGTAAACAAGTAAAATTAAATGAATTAAAAGTAACCGATCTCAAGAGGGAGCTGGAAGACCGAGAGTTAGAGACATCGGGATCCAAGGCTGCTCTGCAACTTCGTCTACGGCAAGCTTTAGTAGAAGCTGGTGAAAATCCAGATGAGTTTGTATTCGAAATTGCGGGTGGTTTCACCGATTTTGTTAAAATTCTAAAAGAAACTTCTAGAACATTAGAAGATAAATTGGAACAAAAATTAGAGGAAAGTTCTAGAAAATCTGAAGAAAATTCTCGAACTTTAGAAGAAAAATTGATGGAAAATTCTAGAACTTTAGAACAAAAATTAGAGGAAAGTTCTAGAAAATCAGAAGAAAATTCTAGAACATTGAAAGAAGAATTAATAGAAAATTCCAGAAGTTTAGAACAAAAATTGGAAGAAAAATTAACAAAAAATTCTAGAATATGGGAACAGAAACTAATGGAAAATTCTAGAAGTTTGGAAGAAAAACTTAACGAACAACTGAAAGAAAGTTCGGGAATATTAGAAGAGAGAATAGAAACTTATGAGAAGAAACTTGAAGAGTTACAGCAAAATTTCTCCAAAATTACGTTACCATCGGTTTCAAATTCTAATACAGCTAAGACTGATATAATTCAAGAAAACAAAACAGTAAAAGCGGAACATAATTCAAGACTGCACATTAAAACACCCGAATTCGACGGCAAGTCATCATGGCCGAATTATGTAAAACAATTTGAAGCCGCTGCCAAAGCAAATGGCTGGACTTCCAAGGAGAAGGCTACAGCGCTGACAGTTTCACTGCGTGGAGAAGCCATTGATATCATACAGACGCTAAAACAGGATGAACAGGAAGACTACGAACAACTTGTTAAGCGACTAGAAATGCGATATGGCAATGCGCATCTGGAGCAGGTGTACCAGACGCAACTGAGGAACCGATATCAGAGTTCAAAAGAGAACCTTCAAGAATTTGAAGCGGATATAGCTCGTTTGGTTCGTCTCGCACATCCTACAGCCCCTGACAGCGTTTTGGAATGCCTAGCTACACAAGCATTTATCTATGGGGTCCGAGACAATGAAACCCAGCAGGCACTACGATTGGCTCGACCAAAAACTCTGGTTGATGCACTTTCATATGCCTTAGATCATGAAGCTGCGAAACAAGCTTCACGCAACCAATCGCGAGTGCGAATTATCGATGCTGAGAGGAATGAAGACACTGAGGATCTAGATGACAGGATAAGACGAATTACGTCTGAAATTAATGCTACTGGAAGAAAGAAACTCCGCTGTTGGAATTGCGGTGAATTAGGTCACCCGCAAAGGCTCTGCAGAAAACAACAGAGGAAAGCAGAAGCAAGAAAAGATGAAAAGGAGTCGGGAAACTAAGCCGGGTTGATGCGAAGGGGCAATCGTCGACCCGTAAACCAGTAGCCCCAAAATCTATTAGTTATGGTTATGTTGCATCCATTCATCATCAAGCTAACAGCATCTATGTAGACGGCTCTATCGACAGAAGGCCGCTTAAAATGTTGTTGGATACGGGTGCGACAAAAACAATAATCAGACCCGACGTAGCAAGAGAAATATGCAGAAAACACCTACTTCCAACAAAGTGGCAGATACGCACACCCACCGGAGAACAAGCTACCGCATCTGGAGAAATAGATCTGAGCATCACTGTTGGAAAAACGTGCATTAAACATCGTGTGCTGGTAGCTGATGTAGAAGATGAATTCATTCTCGGCATGGACATTATGAAAAAGCATGGATTTAAACTTGACCTGAAGAATGGAGTGATGATGGTCAATGATGAAGAATTGGTATTAAATCCACGAGACGACAATGCTATGCGAGTACTAATAACGGAAGATGTAACCCTCCCAGAACGAAGTGAATCAATCGTGGAAGCACAGCTAGAGGGTAGCTTCTGTGAGGGAAACATTGTCATGCTCCAGCCGAAAAATGATGATGCCAAAACTGGGACTGGAGTTGTAATTGGAAAAGCCTTGCTCAAAACCGACAACGTTATCCCAGTTCGAGTAATGAACATAAATTTTTATCCCGTTATACTGAAGAAAGGGACCATAGTAGGAGAATGCTCAACGGTATCATCGATTATTCGAACTGTAAAGGCCAAAGACAACACATCCTGCGAAGTTCCAGACAGTCTAATCAAAGAGCTGTCATCATCGTTCCAGGACTTGACTGCCGACCAGAAAACTAAGGCTAAGAACTTAATTGGGACCTTTCAAGATGTGTTCCAATTTGACAAGAAGGACAAAGGACGAACCAATGTTGTCCATCATAAAATAGACACCGGAGACGCAAGACCCATCCGCCAAACAGCAAGAAGACTTCCACTGGCTAAGCGGGAAGTAGCGGAAGAAATTATAGAGGACATGAGAATGGAAGGTGTGATTGAACCTTCAAGCAGTCCATGGGCTTCACCAGTGGTGCTAGTGAAGAAGAAGGATGGCTCTACAAGATTTTGCGTCGATTATCGTCAACTTAACAACGTGACGAAGAAGGATAGCTACCCGCTACCCCGAATAGACGATACACTGGACACATTGGCAGGATCAAAGATCTTCTCTACTCTTGATCTAAAGAGCGGATACTGGCAAGTGGATTTAGATCCAAGAGACAAAGAAAAGACGGCATTTACCATCGGTACCGGTCTTTGGCAATTTACTGTTATGCCATTTGGGCTCTGCAATGCCCCTGCAATATTTGAACGACTTATGGAAACCGTGTTGGCTGGACTGTCATGGAAAACATGTTTGGTTTACCTCGACGATATTATTGTGGTAGGAAAAACGTTCGAGGACCACATGAAGAACTTGGAAGAGGTTTTCCAAAGGTTGAGAAAGGCTAACCTGAAACTCAGTCCAAAGAAGTGTCACTTATTTCAAAAAGAAGTTCATTATCTTGGACACGTAGTATCTGGTAAGGGTATTGCAGTTGACCCGGAGAAAATAAGGGCTGTGAGTGACTGGCCAGTACCGAGAGATAAACATGAATTGAGAAGTTTTCTTGGTCTCTGTACATACTACCGACGTTATGTACCTGGATTTGCCAACATAGCGAAGCCATTGACAAGGCTTACTGAAGAAGGCAGAAAATTTATCTGGGAGATGGACTGTCAAGCCGCGTTCAAACAACTTAAATATTCCTTGACAAGCGCACCTGTCCTAAGTTATCCTTTACCAGAAGGAGAATTCGTTCTAGATACAGATGCCAGCAACGTTGGAATTGGTGGCGTTCTTTCCCAGATACAAGACGGACAAGAGAAGGTTATTGCCTATTTTAGTAAGACCTTGTCAAAACCAGAGAGGAATTATTGCGTCACCAGAAAAGAACTTTTGGCAGTCGTGAAATCCGTGGAGCACTTCTACAAATATTTGTACGGTAGAAGATTTCTTATAAGAACTGACCACGCTGCTCTCAAATGGCTGCTACAATTTAAGAATCCTGAAGGTCAGGCAGCTAGATGGATTGAAAGATTGCAAGAATATAACTTTGTTATTGAGCATCGAGCAGGTACAAGCCATCGTAATGCTGACGCATTATCAAGAAGACCTTGCCAGGACGAATGCAAGCATTGCAGTCGTCTAGAGGAAAAACTCTCTACCATCGCCAGAACAACAGTAGTAAATGATAGTTGGCAAACGGAAGACCTTTGCAAGGACCAAGAGAATGACTCGGACTTAAAAATCATACTGGATTGGAAACGTGGAAATAGCAGACCAGTTTGGGAAGATGTTGCACGACACTCACAAAGTGTAAAATCGTACTGGGCGCAGTGGGACTCTATTGTGGTTGAAAAGGGCCTTCTGAAACGTGTCATAGAGAATACTGAAGGTACTGAGAGTAGGAATCAGCTGATAATCCCTAGAAATAGAGTACCGGAAGTATTGCAAGAGATCCACGACGGATCTGGACATTTTGGAGTAAATAAAACCCTCGAGAGATTGCGCCAACGATTTTACTGGGTAAATTGCAAAGAAGATGTTAAAGAGTGGTGCAAGAAATGTGTGGTCTGCGCGGGAAGTAACGGGCCTCATAAGAAAAGAAAAGCTCCTATGCGCCAATATAACGTTGGAAGTCCCTTTGAACGCATTGCGATTGACGTGGCCGGACCATTCCCCGAAACTGATGAAGGAAATAAATACATAGTAGTAGTAATGGACTACTTTACTAAGTGGGTCGAAGCCTATCCATTACCCAACCAGGAAGCCGTAACGGTTGCTGAAGTCTTGGTAAAAGAATGCATCTGCCGATTTGGAGTACCGCGAGAGATACATTCCGACCAAGGAAGGAATTTCGAGTCTGCTCTGTTCCAAAATATCTGTAAGATATTAGGAATAAACAAAACCAGAACTACTGCATTACACCCGCAGTCCGATGGCATGGTTGAACGGATGAATAGAACAATAAATCGGTATTTGTCAAAGGTAGTCTCTAACCATCAACGAGACTGGGACCGACATCTTCATCTGTTCTTGTTGGCTTACCGTTCATCCGTGCATGAGACAACAGGGCAGACACCAGCTAACATCTTATTCGGGCGGGAGTTGCGCTTACCATGCGACCTGGTATTTGGCAGTAAACCCGGTGAAGATCTAGCCGGGGAGGACTATGTAACGGACTTACGGAGAAGAATGAATGACATCCATGAACAAGTCCGCACAAACATTCAAGGTGCCAGCGATCGGATGAAGGACCAGTATGACGTCAAGGCTGAAAAAGGTGGTTTTCAACCTGGGAATTTGGTGTGGCTTTACAATCCACAAAGACGTCGTGGCTTATCACCGAAGCTACAAAAGAATTGGGAAGGTCCCTACGAGATCGTAAAAAGAATAAATGATGTGGTCTACAGAATTAGGAAAACACCTAATGGAAAGCCGAGAGTAGTCCACTTCAATCGGTTAGCCCCTTTCGCTGGAGATAACTTTGACGATCATCGTGGAGCGACGGTTCGCCGGGTTGTACCTGAGGAACCTACATTTGAAGACTTTATGGAAAGCCATTCTACTGGTCACAAAGCACGGTATGGTGTGACACGAGAAGAACAACGAGATCTGTTCACCGTGTCCCCAGAATATTCCCTCGCTCACTGTGTAGCGAAAGACATTAAAATGTCCCGCGGCATCGCTTCAGTTTTTAAAAGGAAATTTGGACGAGTACAAGAACTGGCCAACCAACGTCCAACTGTCGGGAAAACGCTACAACTGAAGGATGATAACGTAGGAAACAAGCGGTACATTTACTACCTGGTCACGAAACAATATTCATATCAGAAGCCATCATACCGCAGTTTATGGGACTCGCTGTGCGATGTGAAGGACCATCTGTTGCAGAACGACATTATGAAACTGGCAGTACCGAAGATAGGCTGTGGACTAGATGGTTTGGATTGGAGGATTGTTAGAAGCATGTTAGAAACAATCTTCCGCTTTACCGGAGTGGAAATTCTAGTCTGCAGCTTCAACTCTACCGGCCAAGAAGAGCTCAAACGGACCGTCGACTGTTACTTCTTCAAGACTTCCAGATGCACCAAGGGTGATGCATGCAGATTTCGTCATAACGAACTGTTCCGGGACGAAACAGTCTTAAGGAGGGGGCAATGTAGCGAACCCAGGGTAGCGGCGCGGGCGGCGGCGCGGGCGGCGACCGCTAGCGTGCAGGTCAGAACACGTCCGTTCGCTTCCCATTGTTCTGATTTCAAGTAATCAAAGAATCTTCTAGAATGATGTATTTTAATATAAATACCCCGACCAAAAGATCGCGAGGACAGTCTTGTATCGATACGGGTAGTGAACAGATGGTGATATAAATAAGTAGTGTGATATAAATATTGTAAAAATAAATATTGCGTAGTTATAATTGTTTAAATAAATTATCTTAGTGTTTAAGTCTTTAGTAATAATAATTTGTTCTAAAATAGTGTTTATATTTGTTAATTCTTAGTGTTAGTTGTTTTTCATTATTTTTTTATAATTAATATTTCTTTTTATTAAACATAGTTATATAAATATTAGTGTTTTAATCAATTTTACACTTCACCTAAATAAATAAAACGTTACACTATTTACCAAACTTTATTACAGTAAAATACACAGAAGAACCTCATCTTTACAGCTGATATTTCGACAATTCAAAATTCTACACTTGCAACATTTGCTGATGACATAACAATTCAAGCTTGTTATAAAAATCCAACAGAGGTCTTACACATTCTTCAAGTACAGCTTAAAAAATCTAAAAGTGGCTAAAAACCTGAAGAATAAAAGCCAACGAAACCAAATCAGTCCATGTAACCTTTACCATGAATAAAAGTACTGTCCTGTGAAGCAGTACTGCCTGCATGTATAATTTTTTTATTAATAATATTAGTAATAATCTCTACTATATATTAAATATTTTATGAACAAACTATTTTACATAGAATATCTAATTTGTACAATGAATTTTTGTGTAACTGTACGGCACGAGACCTTATCTGTTTATTGTTTAGTCTAGCGCAGGCCAGGGTGTTACAACCACTTGAAAAAATTATTCTTCCTAGCCGATGTGTCTGCGTACGTGTGAACTGTTTACAAATCATCATCTTTGGGAAAGGATTAAAACAAAGAAGTTATCATACAAGTGAGATGGAATATTAAAAATATTCTAGAAGCTTCGACGATCACGCGCTTGCATTGCGGACTACCCCCGAAACACGATAGTTCTGAAGGAGTAAAGAGGGATATTTCTGTATAAAACTCGAGTCAAAAGTCGCGCTCGTGGAGTCGGATCCAGGGCTCGATCTATGCTTGGCTTGGCTACACTTTCACGCTATGGCACTGCCAGGAGTGGGTGTATCGTCACTATATCATACTCCTACACTTTCACGCTATGGCACTGCCAGGAGTGAGTGTATCATCACTATATCATCCTCCTACACTTTCACGCTATGGCACTGCCAGGAGTGGGTGTATCATCACTATATCATCCCCCTACACTTTCACTCTATGGCACTGCCAGGAGTGAGTGTATCATCACTATATCATCCTCCTACACTTTCACACTATGGCACTGCCAGGAGTGGGTGTATCATCACTAGGGCTGGGATTATATGCAAATGCATCTTTTTTATTATTGATATGAATTCAAAACGTCGTACATATCTACACGAATTATATAAATCCAAAGCATTTAAACCTTCCTTTATTTTGCATATTTATACATTTTTGTGCATATTTCTTTGTAAATTGCATATTTGGTTATATTTCTCAAAATATACTCTTAATTACTAAAATTTTAGAACAAAAAAAAATCATTAATATTGGAAAACATCATTATAAAACTAACATTTAGCAAATTTAATGTCAAAACAGCCGTATTTATATTATTGAAGCGTCGGCTATCTACCTTTTATGTTCCTTCTCGGAATTTACGCGAACCAGGGGAAGAACAAACACGTGATTCGTAGCAGCGATGGCATTGGCACTGCATTTTAGCAGTAGTCTTTGCTTTTCTAAATTTATTATTTACTCTGATACGTAAGAGAGTGTTTCATTTCTATCATGCCGAAGTTATATTCTTCTGTGGCACTGTGGATAAAAGATTATCCAGAACTATATTTTAATAATGGCAGTGTCTTCTGCAAATATTGCAGTAAAACTGTAAGTATTTCTTTTTCTCGCGTTTTCTTATTTTGTTGATAATTTTTAAATTATTTTAGGTGTCATGTGATAAAAAATTCCAAATTAAACAACATATTGGCACTACTTTGCATAAAAGTAACACATCCAAATTCAAAAATTCAGTTCAGCAGACTTTACCTAAATCTTTCGCGTCCACATCCACAGAAAAATAATCTTTTCATTTTGATTTATGCAATGCCTTAATTAGTGCCAATATTCCGCTGGCAAAACTAGACAATAAGTCGTTTAAAGCCTTTTTGGAAAAGTATATTAAATTTTCGGTGCCTGATCGTAGCACCATAAGAAAAAAATAAGTACATGTAGTGTTTGAGGAAACAATGAGAAAAATAAAAGATGCAATCGGCAACAATTACATTTACATTGTTGTAGATGAAACAACAGATACTTGCGGACGATATATTGCAAACTTATTAATCGGCATTTTAAATGAAAATTGCGCCGGACAATCGTATTTAATTGGCACACAAGAATTAGAGAGAACAAATCACGAAACAATATCAAGATTTGTAAACGATTGTTTAACAAGGTTTTATCTACCAAATGCTGTTCCAAGTGAGAAAGTGTTATTGATGTTGTCAGACGCTGCGGCATATATGGTAAAGTCAGCACAAAATTTAAAGATATTTTACAAAAATCTGATGCACGTTACATGTTTGGCTCACGGAGTTAACAGAGTAGCAGAGCAAATACGCAATGAGTTTCCAGATATCAATAGTTTGGTTAATACGACGAAAAAAGTATTTACCAAAGCACCGCTTCGAATTCAGTATTACAAAGAAAAACTACCCGACTTGCCCCTTCCACCACAACCGGTAATTACAAGATGGGGAACGTGGCTTGATGCGACTTTATTTTACGCGGAGAATTTCGAAAAGATAAAAGAAATAGTGAGTTCATTTTCCGATGATTCGGTAGCAATTTCAGATTGCAAAAGTGTATTAAATAAAGCACAATTGCCGCAACAGTTAGCTTTTATTAAAGCAAATTATGGGTTTATAAGTGAATTATTAACCAAACTTGAAACTCACGGCATGGAGCTTATCTAATTCTGTAGAATTGATTCAAAATTTCAAAGGCCAAATCAACAGCGTCAAAGGTGCAACAGGAAAACGGATTAAAACTAAATTAGACGAAGTTTTAAGAAAAAATGAAGGGTTTACTCAACTTATTCTAATATCGAAGATATTACAAGGAAACTTTGAAGAAAATATTGAAATAAGTCCGTCAATTATCAGCAAATTGAAGTACGCCCCAATTACATCGGTTGATGTAGAAAGAAGTTTTTCGGTCTACAAGCAAATTTTGTCGGATTGTAGGCAATCTTTTTTGGTTGAGAATTTAGAAAAGCATTTCATTATTAGTATTTACAGTTGTGTAACAAATTAAAAATTGTTTCATGTTCTAATTTTGAATTTGTATTTTTTTTATTACTTATACTTATAGGTATTATACTACTTTTTTTCATTTAATAAATTTTTATATTCCTGCATATTTTTGCTTTATTTCGTAATATTGCTGCATATTTTAAACATTTTTGGTGCATATATATGTGCATATATTGTTGTTTTTGCGTGCATATATTCCCAGCCCTAATCATCACTATATCACCCTCCTACACTTTCACGCTATGGCACTGCCAGGAGTGGGTGTATCATCACTATATCATCCTCCTACACTTTCACGCTATGGCACTGCCAGGAGTGGGTGTATCATCACTATATCATCCTCCTACACTTTCACGCTATGGCACTGCCAGGAGTGGGTGTATCATCACTATATCATCCTCTTACACTTTCACGCTATGGCACTGCCAGGAGTGGGTGTATCATCACTATATCATCCTCCAACACCTTCACGCTATGGCTCTGCCAGGAGTGGGTGTATCATCACTTTATCATCACGTTTCTGTATTTCCCCAACAATCGAATTCCCACCAACTACCTCACTGCTTGGACAGCCTAGGTATGTGTTTACTATATTTTGTTTTATATACAAATTCTATTTATGTTTGTCGCAATGATATAATATTTTTACTAAATATGACTGATCTAATATTGGTTGTCTAATAATTGTAACTATAAATGAACAATACACAACCGTGGTACGTCACTGGTACTCACGAAGACGGGAGGCCACTCAGTGGCAAACGTAACTGATTGTTCTGACTGTGTGCTCGCCGTGGCCGGTTCGTTTGACCGAGAGCTATATGGCCGGGAGAACTGTGAGCTCAAGGGCCAGTCAGAACGATTCAGACCCTATAAAATGAATATAAACCATATCACTCTGAACAAAACAAAGGGCCCTATAAACAAAAAGATATCTGAAACAAACTATAAAACCCACGCAAACCAACACGCACCCCATTGCAGTTGTTATCAATCAATATCAATATTGCACTCACGCATATAATTTTACTATATGATATATTGTTGGCACAATCATGATGAATTGAAGATAATCTCTACGAATTGAACTAAATCTTTATGAAATGATCAATCCATTCTGTTGTATCTCTCTAATTGGGGTTTTTGCTGTGGTTTCCCCCAGTTTAATAAGGTGAATACCGGAGAGACTAATATCCCACAGCACACTACGAATTTCTTAATTATAAATAAATGCACAACATAGATATTTTATCTTTCTTTTGGAGTGAATATCATTCTTTTATTTTACCAAATACCTGTCCCGATTCCTCCACTCTTAACAGCTACTCTGTATTACGATGATGAAGGGTTACTTATTTAAATAAACACAACGTAGGGTAAGTTAAACCTTCCACTAGACGATCTTTGGCTAATTATAAGTACGTAGATGGAGGTAGGTACCGTTTCACCTGCGATAATACTCAACAACCATCCGCTACCGCAAACTGAAGAAACAAGATATCTAGGAATGTATCTAAATATAAGACTAACATGGCGTAAAAACATCTTCTCAAAAAGAAACAACTCGGACTAAAATTCTACTACTAATAATATATAAAAGCTTCCCTACACCAGTCTGGACCTACGGAATGCTGTAATAAACCGCCAAAATTTAAATAATTAGCTGATATAGTCATTTATTATTAGTGGGGTAAAAATGCTGAGCAAGTCAGTTGTTTCAATTTTCTTGCTCTCGGAGAATTCATTCATTCATTCGCAAGCAGGCGTCTCAACAGTAATTAGTTAATTTTATCTATCGTTCGGTTTTTTTAAAATTATTCTAAATTCCTATTAAATTACAATCAACCAACCTCAAGTGTCTATCCTATAACTCCCTGAACTAAATTGTAAGTATAAACTTTTATTATTTTACAATATTGTAGTTTGTAAGAATAAATTAGTGTGTAGAGCTAAGAAAATCCATTATTTACCTACGAGGGCTACGAACCCAAAAATCTCTCAAACCTCCCAAAACCTTTTAATCCTTTTATCCTTCTGTCTTTTTTTATAATAATTTATTAGGAAGATAATAATACTTCAAGTAAGTATTTGTTAATCTTTTTTTTTAAATATTTAATATAATTAGTCTTTATTACATTTCTATTAAGAAATATATTTAAAGCACGTTACAATGCAACTCTGGAAAACGCCAAGCAACTTCAATACAGAAATACTTCAACGCTTTCAATCTAAGTGCCTCCGAACAATTACAAATGCTCCTTATTATGTGCCAAATGTAGACATTCACAGAGACCTCAATATGTATACAGTGAAAGAAACAGTCAAACTATTTATTACCAAATACCTTAAAACACTTGAAGTCCACACAAACACAAATGCAGTGAAATTGTTAAAAAGCAGTGAAAACATACGATGATTACAACGTTTTAAACCGATTTAGTAGATAGATATAATATTATATAATTAACACTTTGAGTTCAGTGGATAACTCCTCCTAATGTAATTAATTTGACGTTATATGTTTATTTATTATCTTATATTTAGATAGATTGTAAAATTCTTTGGAGATATATAAAAAAATCAAATTGAAACCTAACTAAAATTAACTATAATGTTAAAGAATTATTTATCAAATGCTTATTTGTCTATTAACAACTTATTTAATTCTATAAAAAACAATAATTAAATTGTATAATGAATATTGCACTGTACTATGAAATGGAAAAGTAAATACTAGTGCTATCGATTTTCGAAAAAAATGAATTCGAAATTTCATTGAAAGAATAATTCGAAATTCAAAAGAAAGTACGTAATAAAAATTGAAGAAAATAAATGAAATAGAAACCATGTTTTTTCTAATTATAAAATTATAAGAATAGAATAATAAATTATAGAATATGTACATCACATATTTTATTATACTAATATTTATTTTAGTAATTAATGAATTTGTATTACGAAAGTTAATATTACCAAAGAAAAACTACCCGACTTGCCCCTTCCACCACAACCGGTAATTACAAGATGGGGAACGTGGCTTGATGCGACTTTATTTTACGCGGAGAATTTCGAAAAGATAAAAGAAATAGTGAGTTCATTTTCCGATGATTCGGTAGCAATTTCAGATTGCAAAAGTGTATTAAATAAAGCACAATTGCCGCAACAGTTAGCTTTTATTAAAGCAAATTATGGGTTTATAAGTGAATTATTAACCAAACTTGAAACTCACGGCATGGAGCTTATCTAATTCTGTAGAATTGATTCAAAATTTCAAAGGCCAAATCAACAGCGTCAAAGGTGCAACAGGAAAACGGATTAAAACTAAATTAGACGAAGTTTTAAGAAAAAATGAAGGGTTTACTCAACTTATTCTAATATCGAAGATATTACAAGGAAACTTTGAAGAAAATATTGAAATAAGTCCGTCAATTATCAGCAAATTGAAGTACGCCCCAATTACATCGGTTGATGTAGAAAGAAGTTTTTCGGTCTACAAGCAAATTTTGTCGGATTGTAGGCAATCTTTTTTGGTTGAGAATTTAGAAAAGCATTTCATTATTAGTATTTACAGTTGTGTAACAAATTAAAAATTGTTTCATGTTCTAATTTTGAATTTGTATTTTTTTTATTACTTATACTTATAGGTATTATACTACTTTTTTTCATTTAATAAATTTTTATATTCCTGCATATTTTTGCTTTATTTCGTAATATTGCTGCATATTTTAAACATTTTTGGTGCATATATATGTGCATATATTGTTGTTTTTGCGTGCATATATTCCCAGCCCTAATCATCACTATATCACCCTCCTACACTTTCACGCTATGGCACTGCCAGGAGTGGGTGTATCATCACTATATCATCCTCCTACACTTTCACGCTATGGCACTGCCAGGAGTGGGTGTATCATCACTATATCATCCTCCTACACTTTCACGCTATGGCACTGCCAGGAGTGGGTGTATCATCACTATATCATCCTCTTACACTTTCACGCTATGGCACTGCCAGGAGTGGGTGTATCATCACTATATCATCCTCCAACACCTTCACGCTATGGCTCTGCCAGGAGTGGGTGTATCATCACTTTATCATCACGTTTCTGTATTTCCCCAACAATCGAATTCCCACCAACTACCTCACTGCTTGGACAGCCTAGGTATGTGTTTACTATATTTTGTTTTATATACAAATTCTATTTATGTTTGTCGCAATGATATAATATTTTTACTAAATATGACTGATCTAATATTGGTTGTCTAATAATTGTAACTATAAATGAACAATACACAACCGTGGTACGTCACTGGTACTCACGAAGACGGGAGGCCACTCAGTGGCAAACGTAACTGATTGTTCTGACTGTGTGCTCGCCGTGGCCGGTTCGTTTGACCGAGAGCTATATGGCCGGGAGAACTGTGAGCTCAAGGGCCAGTCAGAACGATTCAGACCCTATAAAATGAATATAAACCATATCACTCTGAACAAAACAAAGGGCCCTATAAACAAAAAGATATCTGAAACAAACTATAAAACCCACGCAAACCAACACGCACCCCATTGCAGTTGTTATCAATCAATATCAATATTGCACTCACGCATATAATTTTACTATATGATATATTGTTGGCACAATCATGATGAATTGAAGATAATCTCTACGAATTGAACTAAATCTTTATGAAATGATCAATCCATTCTGTTGTATCTCTCTAATTGGGGTTTTTGCTGTGGTTTCCCCCAGTTTAATAAGGTGAATACCGGAGAGACTAATATCCCACAGCACACTACGAATTTCTTAATTATAAATAAATGCACAACATAGATATTTTATCTTTCTTTTGGAGTGAATATCATTCTTTTATTTTACCAAATACCTGTCCCGATTCCTCCACTCTTAACAGCTACTCTGTATTACGATGATGAAGGGTTACTTATTTAAATAAACACAACGTAGGGTAAGTTAAACCTTCCACTAGACGATCTTTGGCTAATTATAAGTACGTAGATGGAGGTAGGTACCGTTTCACCTGCGATAATACTCAACAACCATCCGCTACCGCAAACTGAAGAAACAAGATATCTAGGAATGTATCTAAATATAAGACTAACATGGCGTAAAAACATCTTCTCAAAAAGAAACAACTCGGACTAAAATTCTACTACTAATAATATATAAAAGCTTCCCTACACCAGTCTGGACCTACGGAATGCTGTAATAAACCGCCAAAATTTAAATAATTAGCTGATATAGTCATTTATTATTAGTGGGGTAAAAATGCTGAGCAAGTCAGTTGTTTCAATTTTCTTGCTCTCGGAGAATTCATTCATTCATTCGCAAGCAGGCGTCTCAACAGTAATTAGTTAATTTTATCTATCGTTCGGTTTTTTTAAAATTATTCTAAATTCCTATTAAATTACAATCAACCAACCTCAAGTGTCTATCCTATAACTCCCTGAACTAAATTGTAAGTATAAACTTTTATTATTTTACAATATTGTAGTTTGTAAGAATAAATTAGTGTGTAGAGCTAAGAAAATCCATTATTTACCTACGAGGGCTACGAACCCAAAAACCTCTCAAACCTCCCAAAACCTTTTAATCCTTTTATCCTTCTGTCTTTTTTTATAATAATTTATTAGGAAGATAATAATACTTCAAGTAAGTATTTGTTAATCTTTTTTTTTAAATATTTAATATAATTAGTCTTTATTACATTTCTATTAAGAAATATATTTAAAGCACGTTACAATGCAACTCTGGAAAACGCCAAGCAACTTCAATACAGAAATACTTCAACGCTTTCAATCTAAGTGCCTCCGAACAATTACAAATGCTCCTTATTATGTGCCAAATGTAGACATTCACAGAGACCTCAATATGTATACAGTGAAAGAAACAGTCAAACTATTTATTACCAAATACCTTAAAACACTTGAAGTCCACACAAACACAAATGCAGTGAAATTGTTAAAAAGCAGTGAAAACATACGATGATTACAACGTTTTAAACCGATTTAGTAGATAGATATAATATTATATAATTAACACTTTGAGTTCAGTGGATAACTCCTCCTAATGTAATTAATTTGACGTTATATGTTTATTTATTATCTTATATTTAGATAGATTGTAAAATTCTTTGGAGATATATAAAAAAATCAAATTGAAACCTAACTAAAATTAACTATAATGTTAAAGAATTATTTATCAAATGCTTATTTGTCTATTAACAACTTATTTAATTCTATAAAAAACAATAATTAAATTGTATAATGAATATTGCACTGTACTATGAAATGGAAAAGTAAATACTAGTGCTATCGATTTTCGAAAAAAATGAATTCGAAATTTCATTGAAAGAATAATTCGAAATTCAAAAGAAAGTACGTAATAAAAATTGAAGAAAATAAATGAAATAGAAACCATGTTTTTTCTAATTATAAAATTATAAGAATAGAATAATAAATTATAGAATATGTACATCACATATTTTATTATACTAATATTTATTTTAGTAATTAATGAATTTGTATTACGAAAGTTAATATTACCAAAAAGCCAATTTCTTTTGGCAGTTTCTAAATGTATATACAAACAAGTAAAAGCAAATAAAATCGGAAACAAATTCTAAATTCAAAATTCGTTCATTAAATAGAAAATCAAAATTCGAACTTCGGAATTCGGAAAATTGCAAAGTAATTTTTAATTAATTTAATTTAATCAACACTAGCAAATATAATTATAGTTAAAATTTAATAGAAAGCAGCACTCTTGTAAGAAAATGAAACAATAGCATATTGTGTTTTTAAGAGTAAAAGTGATACCATTGAATATATAATACCAAAAAGAGACATCCACGTGTATTAATTTCAATCACTTCTATACAAGGGATACATGGCAAAAAAGGTGCTACATCTAACGCACAACATGGAAAACAACACGGATATATTTTGCTGTGTAACATTTTCAGACGCATTCATGAATCTTAAATGTAGTGGGGGTAGGGAACAAATGCCAGCTGACCGGCTACGATTTAAGTGTTCTGCTCGTGTTTACCATATGTTGTTATTTATCACCCATTATGTTTTTTAGGGAAAATGGAATGATATGTAATGAGTACATGTAGGAATAGAAAATAACAAAAAACAAAATATTTTGTAATTTATTAATTGCATAAAAAATACAATATTCAAAAATAAACAAGAACAAAAGAAATATAAAAAGTTAGAAAGAGAAGAATAAATATATACATAAAAATCAGTATTTATAGTAACTCAATCTGACATATTTTTGCTGTCACTTACCATTTTAGTTTCCCAATGTAATGTTTTGAATAGCTTTATTATGATTAATTTTTTATTATAAATTCCCTATGATCATAAAACTTATCTTGATTATACCAACTAGGATCTAAATTGATTATTGTGTTTTTTAATTTTATATTTAATTTAACAATATTTAATTTTCTTCTATTGCTGCTTATTACAGAACAATCTTCTAATGTAATATTTTTTTCTATCTATATGGTGTATAATACTTTCCCCTATAATTTCTATCTCATCTTCGTCCTGTAACTCTGTATATTTATGTGATGTGTCTGTTTCTATTATAGAAGATTCATCTTGTTGTTCCTTATCCGTTGTTATATTTGCAGTAATTTCAAGATATTAGGCACTATCTATTTCACAGTTCCCACTTTCAGTATGTTCTATCATTTTTATGTCTGATTATATACGGATAGCTTGACAGAACATTCGCACTGTAGGATTTCTAGCGGATCTTGTTGTAATCGAGACGTTAAATTAAAGCGGTAATCTTGTTTTGAAATGTCATCAAACAACATTAAAATTGCTTGAATTGAAATCTTCAGACCCGAAATACAATAAATATTTTTACGTTCAACACCAGTTTTGGGCAATATTTTACATAAATCTAAATAATTCATACCTTCTTTTAAAGTTAAAATGACTACATTGTTTTGTTGTGACGTTGCACATATGTACGGAGTATTATGAATTAGAGTTCGGCTATTTATGCAATCAAATATATAATTTAAATGTTCTAAAAACTTTGCAGTATGCAAAACTATGTTTGATTGTACCTCCTTCGTGTAAACTGTAGTTCAGATTGCTGCTGCCATTATTTTACTAAAAATTTGTGCTGCAAAAAAAAAGAGATCGATATAACATAAACGAGAAGAGAAACTCTCGCGAGAGTCTCTCTTTCGCAATGAATGAATATGAATTATAATAGCTGTATAATTAAATTAAATATAAACACTAACTACCTTTTGATTTATCAATTAGATATGCATTTTTTATATTATGCCATGATACTTTTTTTATTCTTAACGTAAATATGATTAGTTAACAAATTATTTTTTATACTTTTTAAGGGATGTGGAATATCATCTCAGGCATATATATTTTTGTTAGAAAAATAAAAATAAAAACTACTACCAGTACATCCTAGTAAATTATAAAGAGATCTATTACTGGCAGCTTGGCCACAAGTTATATATCGAATATTTAATCCAATTTGCAACAATTTACAGAGTGTTTCAAAAATAATAATTTTTAAGTTATTACTTTTCATGGGACCTGTGGATACGTAGTATGACAATAACATTTTTGGTGTTCGCCCTAAAATATCCAAATCTTCAAATCCCTCTACATAGTCGTAAATTTCATTTAATTGCAAAGCTCGTTTTATTGATAATTCTTCAAACAATAGAACACATACACGTTCTACAGTTATCATTGTCTCCACTTTTAAGGAAATTAAATTTATTTATTTATTATTATGTCCAGTTTTTAAATTGAATAAGCGTGAGTTACGTTGAATTTATTTAATTGTTGGTAATGAAAATTTCATTTTTTCTATCAAAAATTTATAAACTATGGGTGATTTATAAATATAAGGTTATTCAAAATTTCATTTCTTCTTGTGTCCAGCTTGTACGTTTCATGTGAAACAATGCATTTGAATAAATTTTTTAGCACTTGAACATTTCTCAGCAAGGAAATCAAAAATTATATTTCGTACCAAATATCTTTTTAATTTTCTTTTTAAAGTAGAACTTTTATTTTTCTGTTTTTTATTTGTTTTTCTAAGGTTTATAATTTGTGACTTTAACTTAACTTTACGGGGTGTTTCTTTTCTTTGTTCTGGAGATGATGACAACTTATTGATTCCGGAAATATTCCCTTCACTCTTTGGAGAACTGCCCTATACTTCTGTTGGTGATTCTGATCACATTTTTCGTACAGGTGATTGAAAAAATTCTTCAATTATTTTTATGGCATAAATTCTCTTATGAGGCTTAATATGAATGGATTTTTGTATGTACGTTTTACTTGACGTACTTTATATTAGATGAAATGGCAACTGTACACACCATAGCTTTGCGCAGAGACGGTATCGTAACCGATAAAGGTTATGATATTGTAGGCACATTTTTATCGTGTCCTGTGTGAATTGTCGGTGCGCAAAGGTTCAAATTTGTTAGTGTACTTGCACACGAGAAGATTAGTGAATTTAGAATATTAGCTGGTTAAAGTTACAATAATAGAACTTTACGGCGTGACGGTGAACCACCGAGGTTTCTTCGTAAACGAAGTGAGGGCTGCTAGGAACTTTTTAGAAGTTCCGTTATAAAATACAAGTCTCCATCCACGGCCAAGTACCAACTACCACGTAATCAGCTCGTTAGGACTTCCTAAACAAACACGATGGCCTCACAACAAACACGATGGCCTCACAGTCTGCCTCTGGCAAATTTGAAGTGCATTTTACTGAGTCGACATATAATAAGGAGTTTGACAAGATAATCAAATTAGTGTCAAGTCTGGCAAATCAAATTCCAAAAATTAAAGGGAAAAACGTAGAGGAGAAGCAGACAGCAGCCTGCAAAAATATAACTAAGGTGCTGAAAGGTCTTGAGAATCTGATGGCTATAACAAAGCCCCTGTTTGATACAACAGGGAAGCTTGATAAGATTCTAAAAACCATCACCGAGGTGAAAGAAGTTAAAGCGGTTTTTGAGAGCTACTCCCAGGTTGCGAAAGCAAACACTAGTAAGCCCGAACCTATAACCAAGGTTATAAGGAACAAGTAGGATGTGCAGAGGGTGATTATCACGCCAACCTCTGCAAATCCGAGCAATCTCGAGACAAGTGATGATGTCAAATGGCATCTATTAAAAAGGAAAAACCTGACCACGGTCGGGTTCAAGCCCGAGAGGCTGATCAGGCTCTCTAATAAGAGAGTCTGCATAGAGACAAAAAATGAGGCTAATGTTGACAGGATTTTAAACTGTAAACAGTTCAAGAATAACGGACTAAATGCTGAAAGAGAGGATAAACTGTAACCACGTGTTCTAATTAAAAACGTGGGAAATTCGATTAATGCTGATAACGTCCTAAAGGCGATCAAAAAGATAAACGAAAACGTTGATAATACGGCTTTAAGAGTTATTTGGAGAGCTGGCCCAAGCTTATAGTGGAATTAGCGCCTAATGTTCGGAAGAACTTGTTGAAAAACAGCTCTTCATAGGGAGACATTCTTGCGTAGTCGAAGACTACTTAAATATAAAAAGATGCTGCAAGTGCCAAAAGATCGGGAACTTAGCTAAAGACTGCAAAAGTAAGGATACGTGCAGTCCTGCGCTGGTGCACATCAGTATGATGACTGCCCTGATAAAGATAAGTCCCTAAAATGTGCTAATTTTACAAGCGAAGGTGTTAAGGGTGCACTGGCTGCTCATGCAGCAAGATATACTGGTTGTCCCTACTATAAAAAGAGGCTGAGCACGTACGTTGGGAATATTGATTATGGTTGTTAAATCCTTTATCACCTAAGTTCAGGGGAACGTACAATATTTGAGGCTGGCTACGCAGGAGTGCATAAGTCTTGCGAGAAAAGAGAAGGTGGATATACTGGCTCTTCAAGAGCCGTATAACTATCTAAACTCGCAATCAGGACCGAGGATACTAGAGGGCAGTTGTTCACCGATTTCACTATCGAGAGTGATGTTTTGTAGCCTAAATGGTGAGAGTAACATTAACGTTACGCTAACGAATGATATGGTGCTTAGGCACATTGAAAGCTGTATAGAAAGACCGGGCGAGATGAATAGCGATCATCGCCCGATTTTTATTAAGTATCTTTTAAACGATACGATAAAGGATATATCATCATTATTCATATTAAAGCACGAAAACTGGGAGGCCATAAGTCTAGGTGTACGTGAGTTAATCGCCACTATTGACTCGATACCTTGGATACCAAGCACAGAGCGCATCGATCTAATAGTTGACATGCTGACAACTGGCGTTCAGAATCTTTTGGAAAACTTTGTTCCCAAAAAGAGACTGTATCAAGGTAGACACGATTTGTGGAAAAGAGATTCGATCGGCTTAAGCAGGATATACAAAAGCTCAAGCGCCTGGCGCAAAAAGCCAGCAATGAGCCTGACCGTGAAGTTCACCAACGCAATGGGGTATTCCAAGTTTTTTTCATTTTTTAATGTTATTCTATGCATAAAAATATGAGACCCGTATTTTATCTTTTCGCCGAAAGGTTTCAAACACGCCAGAAAATTTTTTTGAAAGTTTCAATAAATTACACCCTAGAAAATCGGCCGTGCGTGTGACGTCACAGGCACTGAGAATCAGCTGAGAACATCATTCGTAGGTCTGAGTCAGAGGCGTGGCGCGTTCGAACAAGAGCCAATAGGCTGACGCGAATGCCTACTTCGTCTCAACAAGGCTGATACTGAATTTTACGTACTCGATTCAAATGCATTACAATTTCATTTAGATGTTATGGTATTAAAAATCAGAAAAATAATGATTATATTCACTTTAATATTACTTATATATGGTAAACAATGATATCCAATAACAATTTCTTTAAAAGCCGTAGGCTTGGAATACCCCATTATGGTCAGACCTTAAGTAAATATAAGGTAGACGTGCGAAAAGCGAGTGATGACTCCTGTAAGCGTTTTGTTGAGGATGACTTAACAAGCAATCCATGGGGGTGACCTATAAAATTGCTGCAAATAAGCTAGGTAAAACTCCGCCACTTAAGTAGTATCCACCTGGGTGGTGGAGTGTATACGGAGGATACCAAGACGTCTATGACGGCTCTACTAAATGCTCTGATGCCAGATGACTCTCCTGATACTGATTTAGATAGTCACCAAGTCGTCAGGCAGAAGACACATAGACCAGCTACTGAATGTAGCGACTTGTCTCTGGAGCTCTCTGATGACCTGGTAATGGAACTCATTAAATGCATCGCAAATAAGAAGGCTCCGGGTCTCGATGGGATTCCGGATCTGTTCATTAAAAGTACAGCAGATCTCATGAGCATCCTCCTACGAAGGTTGTTTGAAGATTGTATAACTCTAGGGTATTTCCCGAAGCATGGACATGCGGTAATTTGAAAGTTTTTCCGAACGAATTACAGAAGGACTTGGCCAAGACCAAGTCATGTAGACCTATTTCATTACTTCCTGAGTTTTGGAAGCTCTTTGAGAGAGTGCTTGTATACCTGCTACATGTGGACAAACTAGATCTTCATAACCCCAACCAGTTTGGGTTCGTGAAGGGTAAGTCTACAACGCATGCAATGAATGAACTCACCTTTATTGTCAGCGGCTCGAGAGATAAGTATTTCCTAGGTATCTTTCTGGACATAACCGGTGCCTTTAATAATCTCTGATGGCCCAATGTCATCATGAGACTCAAAGTCATCGGCGTAAATAACAAGATTCTACAGGTGCTACAAACTTACTTGCAGGATCGAAAAGTAATTTTCTCCATGAGGAAAGCTACTGTATATAAAGAATTGATCGAGGGCTGCCCGCAAGGGTCAATGCATGGTCCGTTATTGTTTAATCTAGTCATGGATACCCTCTTAGAAAAATTGGATGCGCAAGGTATTAAAGTCATTGTATACGCAGACGACATTTTGGTTCTAGTGAGTCGTAACTAAGAGAGTTCTAGAGATGCACTAATAGAGGTTGAAGGATGGGCGAGTGATAATAAACTTCCCTTTTCTGTTAACAAAAGCACGTACATGTTTTTCAAAGGCAAGTTAAGTAGAGACCCTACTGTTAAGCTCTATAATAAGAACGTTAAATTAATTAATATTAAAGATGACAAACTCCTGTTCACTCAGCATATGAACTATGTCGTAGACCGAGCTAAGACTCTATTTATTGCTTTAAGGCGTTACATGAAGCTAGGATGGGGACGTCCTCCTGACGTACTTCATACTATTTATGAGAGAGCCGTTGACCCAATAATGACCTATGGTTTCCTTGTCTGGGGTCATAGAGCAAGCCAGTCTAGAAATACAAGGAAACAAACAAGCCTCACGATTTTCTGTGTTAAGGTGATTAACACCTTGTACATGTCAGTTTCAAATGAAGCCGCGGGTGTGCTGGCTGGTCTTCCACCCTTACACCTAGTCGTGGAGAAAAAGATGGCTAAAGCGAAATTAAGAAACGGACAAGTGGCTATGGTGGGTAGTATGGAAAATGCTCTCCCAAACTATAACTCAATGCCTAAAAAGCTGCACGCTTCACTATTCTCTAAGTAGGCAAGCTAGTTGGGACAAAACCGAGAAGGGAACGGTGACCTATAAATTCTTTCCTGACTTACGCGACCAGCGCAGAGTCACTTCATGTACGGCGGAACTCATGCAGATCCTAACCGGCCATGGGGACTTTGTCTGTCACCTCTACAGGATTGAAAAGTCTGATAGCCCTATGTGCACTACGTGCAATAGGTTAGACGATCCCCTTCATCGAATCTTTATGTGCCCTTGTTTTAAACAAGCAAAGACCTGATAAAAACTAAGCTTCCAAACTGGCTAATAGATCCCAGTGAGCTTTTAGCTCAGCTGGCGGACTTAGCGGATCTGGAAGCATTTATTTGACGGAATAAGATAATAGTTTAAAACCCAGTGAACTAAACACTCAGCTGGCAGATTTGGCAATATTTGAACTCTAATTACTGGAAATGGCTAACAAATTATATATTTTATTTTTCCTATTGACAATAGCTGTGAAATATTACTGGAAATGGCTAAAAAATTATTTATTTTATTTTTCCTATTGACAATAGCTCCTAATGTGTACATAGCTGGAACACTTCGTAAAGCTGAAATTATTGCTGTATATACATATGTATATATTACTCTAAGTGGGATAGAGTAAAGTTTTATTTTATTTTAAATTCAACAATGGCCTACCTCCTCGTGGTTAGGGATGGGTGCTCCACTAGGACACACACGACCTGTGCGAGAGGCTGCATGGCCAATAAGGTAGCTTTCCCCTACCACACTACGCCACCCGAGCAAAGCCGCGCAGGTATAAAGCGGGCGATGCCGGGCAGGTAAAGTTAGTTCAAGTCACACTTGTAACTCACTCAGCTGAAAAGCGGAGCAACATATCCAACACTCAGCTGCAAAGCAGAGTAGCGGACAACAACGCCAGTCACTCATCTGCGAAGCAGAGTGAACTGCACATCATCTCTACACGGCCGTTCAAACACGAAAAGCGAGCTAACAGCATCATCACGGAGCCCAGCTAGAAGCTGAGGAACGCTGCAAGGGTCCGCCACACCATCCGGCCCGTGTCACCGCTGCCGCCATTACCGCCAAAGGAGACCAGGAAATCCTGCTACAGCCCACGCAAGAGATCGCGTTCGGTTTCACTCAGGAAGCCGCAACCGAAGCGCTTCAAGCTGTCGGCGCCGAGGCCAAACCACATGACCACCGGACAATACCAACTACGGCCGATCTCTCCCGCGCCTAATCGCACACACACCATAGATCGGAGCCGAATCCACTCACAATGACCCCAGGTTGGAGAGAGTGCAGCGTGCCCACCAGGCCCACGCGCAGTCCCGTGACTTGCGCCCAGACATCTCGATTTGTGTATATAGCCCAATATATTGACTCTATTATGTGTATATTTATACCACATGTATACCATTCGACTTCTTGTTTATGAGAATGACTATGATATGTGTCAAGCAATATTAAAGTATTTGTAATCAACACGCTGTCTTTACCTTTTTAAACTTCTCACTGATCGCAAATAAAGAAATCGTCGGCACGCTAACAAACTATAGCGCAAATACACTCATAAATATTTTAATCTTTATATTCTCACACATTTTGATTATAGTTTAAAATAAACAATAGATTTGAATTAAGGCAAAATATGTACAAATAAATGTTTCTTAAATAAGTTTACTCCTTTTTATAAAAAATTATATTATTTTAACGTTTGGGAACTAGTCTTTTATATAATGTGTTGTATATAAGTTGTCTGCCACCAATCTATTTTTAGACTATTTTCTCAAATTGTTCGCACTAAGTTGTTCTCTGACAAGGAACATTTATGTATAATGTCGCGCCTTCTCTCATTCTTGAAGCTTCCGCAAAATATTTCATGGAATCACGAACTAGGTGGCTCTGTCGCGCCTTCTCCCATTCTTGAAAATTGCAAAAAAATATATTTTTCAATCAATTGCTATATTACTTAGGATTTATTGTTTTAAAAATATGATATGCTAGATAATAAGATTTTATTAGCTCTTCTAGGAAACTGTGTTATTATTAAATGACATTAATTTATAAATTTCAATCGATATCTTCTCGTGTAGTAGTGTCCGGCCAAAGTTTCGGTTTCGGCCAAAATTCGACGGAAACCTCGGCCCGGCCGAAACTAGTGTTCATGCTGTAGCTGGCGCTTTCGGGTTTTTTCGGAACAGTTTCACTAGCCCTTTTTTTAGTTTGTTAGTTTGATAGTTTTACTTTGCATTTTATTTCATTTTTCTTCCTTTCTAAAATTATTATTTTATTATCGTTATTCTAAAGCTGTTGGTACAAAGGTGCCAAGTGCAAGATGAGGCAAGATCTCATTAATTTAATTTGTAGAATTAACACAGACTTAGTATAGAATTTAGAAAAAAAAAATGTAACGTTATTGTAAGTGAATAGCAAACATTATGAAAGAACCTGTTAGTAACAAATACTTCTTGAAAAGACTACTCACTTGATTTTGATTATTTATGAAATTTGTAAGGTGGTGATAGATAACTAAAATCTTTACTTCTTTAGTTGGGCCTATTCCGAGGTCACTTTTATAATAAAATCGCTTTTAGGAAGCATGATTTTAAATTACAATATTATGAGACCAAACGTCATTTTTAACAAAGGTACTAATAAAAGTAAGCTTGGAATATGGGCCAGTATGTAAAAATAAAGTGATTTTCTAATAAATTGAAGTTTTTTACTTTATGTAATAATCAAATAATACCTTCGAAGGAAAGAAAACACTAGATTTAATAAAAATTTAACTAAATTTTAACTTAACTACGTAAGTTTCGGTTCGATTGCGTTTCGACCGAAACTTACAGAGGAGCAGAATATTCGGTTACGGTTTTGACCGACAATCGTGTTTCAGTCGGACACTATAGTCAAGTATAACACAGCTTTAGCCTTTATGCATAACTAGAGACATATCTTGTATTTTAAAAATATTGATACATGATGTTGGAGTCATCGAGTATCATTAAATGTAAGCACCACATTATATTTTTAGAAATTTTTCCTAGGTAGGTTCTGCCAATAGCATTTGTAAAAGTTGTATAATTTCAAAGTCGGGTATTTCAATTATAGATTTTTTTACACTTCCAAATATGTATTTATTTTATAAATTATGAAAATAACTATTTTTTTTTCATTTTGTTTGATTTCATTATTCAATGTAGTTACTCTTACTCAAGTATATAGTAGTTCAAACTCAACTAACAAATATTTCAAAATTACAGTCAAATCTATAGTGGAATAGGGTCATCAACCATAATCAAATTATGGTAAATATGTGTTGTAAATAATATTTACATATTTAGCAAGTATGATTAACAATAAAAAAATTATTAAAAATTTATTCAGTTCCGAGATATTAAGGTTTATAAAATTCATCGCGTCATCAGTACTAGTAAAATGAAGCTTCTGATTGGCTAAAAAAATGACAGCCCGCTGCTCGCCATTAACTCAGGCAGGCAACATAATGGATACAAATTTATATGAAAACATTCTAGTGTTGGTGTTCTGTGACTGTCAGTCTGTCAGCTTAAAAGGTTAAAAGCGTTAAAAGTACGTACTTGTTGTGTGAATAATAAAAACGATAATTATAATTTTCTCTAAAAACTGTAGTATACAACACGAAGTTTTAAAGTTTGTCGTAGTTCAAACACATGACTCAAGCCCACTAGCGCCATAGAAATGTCAAAGTGAAAAGAGTTGTCAAAACAATATTTACCAACTTTCCATAAAAATATATTTGTTAATATTTTAGAGAAAATTATTGAACAAAGATAACATTTAATACATGTTTAATTTTTTATCAAATATAAAATGAAGGAAATGCAAATGAAAACCTACTGGTTGAGTTCCACTATTTAGTACTGATGACGTCATATTGCAGCGCTGTACATTAAATAATTATTTTCTCCCTTAATACTAACAATTTTTAAATCGGATTTGCACTTATCAACATATTTCTTTATGCAGATTTATAAAAAAAAATGGTTGATGAGCCTATTACAAAACCTGAAATATAATTTCCGGTTTGAAATTTTGACGCTGATGAACAAACCACATCACCGTTCAATTTAAATATCCGTTATCTTTTGTGTACTTATCTTTCTTTAAGTATACATCTGTATAAAATCTATTTTACCTTAATACCGTGATTTTATTTTAACGTGAAACATGAGATTTCTTATTGCTACGGTTACGACTTGACATTTGATTGAAAGCAATACATCATTTAAAATGAAAAATAGCAAATATAATATAGAGTTTAATCAATAATAAAACTCCATATAACTTCTAACTAATTAGTTAATAGGTATATGTAAAACTAATTTATAATATTTGTAATTTGGGTAAGTTTGATGTGCCTAGAGTGATATTAAATTTTTATGTTTTTATTCTTTAATTATTATACATATTGCCATAAAATAATGTCGTTTTTAATGTTCTCCAGTTTAAAAAAAATCAAGTACTGTGAGATCAGGAGACGAAGCAGGCTACTATATTTATCCACCACGTCCATTCCAACGACATAGAAATGTGTTATTTAAAAAAAAATCCCAATTTAACAGTTAATAATGACATGAATTTGACGACGTATGTTTAATTTTAAAGTGAATGTTTGATTCGCGAAAATAAAGAACTGTAGATAGCAGTGTTGTGCTATAATGGCGGTCGGCTAATGGGGATTACAATTCAGTGAACATTAGAATTGAATACAAGCTTAAGTAAAATTCTGTTTTTTTTTTTTTATAAAAATAGTTACACAATATCAAATATAATAATGGGAATATCATTTTCGAATATATTTGAATATATGAACAAAAAATCCAAACCAATGGTAGAAGGACAGGCTACGTTTAAAGGTAAATGCATATTGGTTCTTTATTGTAACCTCAATATAAAGTTTTTTTATTTATTATAGCGGGTCATGTTATATTATGTGGGTACAAAAATGACTGCGAAGAGAAAGAAATTGTTGCACTTTGTCTTCAAACAACTAAGTTAAAAGATGCACCACATAACATAAACATAAAATTAAAATATTGTATAGAAGAGTGGCAAGCCTTATATTCTTGTAAGGCTAGAAATAGTGTAGCAGTCCTAATTTATGCTCATAAGTAAGGCAAACATTATACTCGTATTTTATACAAATAAATATCAATATATTCACAGGGAACAAAACTTGCAAGAACTGAGTTGTACCGACTTAAATCAAGCTTGGTGAGGCTCTGGTTCTGGATCAACATCTTTAAATTAGAGTGCTCCAGTTAACGATACGCTCTTTTCCATCTGAAAATGATTGACATGAACTTCAGGACAATTTTTTTTCAACAATGTCAGGTAGATTTAACTATCAAAATTATTTTTTCAAGAGACCACATTAAGCATTTTTTTATAGTTATGTATGGTACAAGTGGTGTTACATTGCATATAAGTCATGTAAAAATGTGTGCAGCTCACGAGGCCCTGGGGTATTTTCTTAAGTGAATTTAGCAATTAACGCATGTGTGTCAAACATTTTATTATTTATGCATTCATTAATTTACACATTCTCTATTATTTCAGACAAATATCTCTAATTCTGCAGTAGAAAAATTAATTGACGGCAGAATAAACTGCATAGAAAATTGAGCATCAGCACGCAATGTAACTTCTATTCAGTATTATCTAAACCTGTATCATACACTAGATACAATTAAAATTATTTAAATATATACAACTCTATATTGTACAATATATCAGAAAATTTGGAAAGTACATTAAGTACAGATCAAACATAGGAAAATTTGGTCAAAGTCAATATAGATTAAGCATGTGAAATATATTTGAAAACATTGTCTCAAACAAATTTGGAAAATGGCAAGAAAATATTGAATTACTGACACATCATGCTATAATTTATTTACGTATTTACAAAATAAGAATCCAAATTGGGACAAAAAGTAAATTCATTTTTAAATCCCAAATTCACAGGCAATGTGAATACTAATTATAGAAAAATCACAGAAAAAAATGCAATGCAATTTTACAAAGACCAGACTGGAAATAATATTCTGTGGTTTTTGTATATATAAATTCTTTTTTTCCATGGCTGGGCTGCAGTCCCGATGGAATTAGCGAAGACGGATTTTTAATAGAAATTAAGTGTCCAGTGCCAGGAAAAGATGAAAGCATTACGAGCATATTGTTAAAATTAAAATATATTGAATTTGTACATAATGAGGTCTTGCACGGTTTTTTGTTTTTAGCTTTAATCGATAGAATATAGAAAAATATTAGACCCGTATTTTTTATTTTTCCCCAAATTAATCTTTAATAATGAAAAAACTGCAATTAAAAACAATGTGCGTGAAAACGCGGCTGAATTACCCCACTTCCCCTCTTGTCTAGTGACGTATCAGGGTTCTCGCCTAACTTCACTTCGTTTCAAACGTCAAATATAATGTTTTAACTTCCAAACTGACAAATTGAATAATCTTGTGCAAATATAGTGGCACAAAAAAGCCTTACAATGCTTTCAATCACGCACTGTCCACTTTCAAACAAGTCACCATGCCCCTTCCATGCGTGGCTAACTTCACCCCAAATAAAAATTATATTTCAAGAAATAAAATTGTGTTATATTGTTACATTAAATATATATTTTTCATATATATATATAAACATTTGATTTGAAATTATAATTTACATATTTTTTTCTTTTCTAATTTTTATGTCTTATCAAAAAACAAATATGTCTTCCAAAAAATCCTACACACGTCACAACATGGCTGACTTTTTGCAACTTTTTAAAAGTATGATACTTTAAATCGATTTTATGTAACATAAAATGTAAATAAAAATGAATTAAATTATACAGAGCGATAAATTAGACTTTGTAGATTCGATTTTAACAATAAAAAGGTTCACTTCATTTTTTTTGCAAGACCTCTTTTACCACAACTAAAGAAAAGACACAAATATTATGCGCAGATTCAATTGGGAATGTGTCTTTTAAGTTTAAGAATGTATCATTTTATAATATTTTCTTCCTAGGACGATTTCTATGTTATGATAGAATAGAATACGTTTATGATTTTTGTAGCGTATTAGTAAAATATTTCAAAGAAATTTATTTTAAACAAATATTGCCTAGAATTAGCTAGTAATGTATAAAAATGTATTAAATAAAATACTCTTTCAGAAACATGTTTTTTTTTTATTTTAGAACTTAACATCACACAAAATCGGATGTGATATGTTTACAAAGGTACAAACTAAATACATAATAGTAAGGTTGTAAACTAAATTGTATTGTTTTATTAAATACTCTAAATAATTTTATCCTCTGTATTACACGGTCAACATGGATTCGTGCTCGAGCTTCAGATTTAGTTAATTGTTTTCTATCTCTCAAAAACTGTGGTCGTACCAATTGAATTCCTCTATCCAAACATTCTTTTTTAATAGGAATGCCTGTATCGACCATTACTGCATCATGAAATGGATCGAGTAATTGCAAACATTTTTCATTTTTAACAATTGTTTTATCAAAAGTTCGGCCACCATATCCCGGGCTAATGAAACAGATACTTCCAGGATGCGTAACACCAACCATATATTTTATTGTATGACATTGTTTATAATTTGAATAAGTTCCAATAATACAAGCCAAACATTTTGATTTTTATATTTTATTTTCTGTAGCATCTAAAATCATTCGAACTTTTTTGTACTGTAAATAACATTTCGGTATGTTTCTTAAATGTTCATCTTTGGTCGGAAAATATATTAATTTCATTAAAGAGTGACTCATTACAACTACTGTCTCATGAAAATAATTTGTACTCTTAAAACGAAATTATAGCACAGATAAAGTACAGAAAGATAAGTCCGTTTTAATTTTATTAATACTACTAATATTCTTTCTTTAATATGTTTTTCTTGCACCTTCCATACTGGAATTGCAAATGGCATACACTGTTCTAATTTAATAAAAGTTTCAATTGTAACACCAGTATATGCACACATATTTTCATTAGATAGTAATAAATAATCAATTCATGTTTTTTTTTTATTTCACAAAATGAAATATTATCTTCACACTCTTTATCTTTCTTGTTTGGTAGAATTTCGTCCGAAGACGGCAGTGAATGTGAACATGATAGTTGACATATATCTGTATTTGTAGTCTTTGTACTTAAATCAACTGATTCTTCTGCGCCCGTCATAATTGTTGAACTGGTTGAAATAAATCATGATCCAACAAATTTTGATTAATAGAAGGCTTATTACAATCGATTGTAATGATTGATTTTGTTCTTTAAACATACAGAAACATTCATTACCTATATTTATATATTGTCATTAAATACCTATTAAAATTTTGTTGTTTCATTCTATCACCTCTAGCAGAAAGTTTTCGTTTTAATTTCTCAATTAAACATACAGGTAATTTTTGTGATGGAATTGCCCCATGGTTCAATTTGTTTTATTATTATTATTATTATTATTATTATTATTATTATTTTAATTATTATTAGCAATATTTCCTATTAAATGTACATAATAAGTAAAATAATAATAAACATTCTACACTATAACGTACCATTACGTTTAAATTGTTCTGAACACTCATATATTTACTAGTATTTTTTTTCTATTTTTATGGCATTAAACCATGTTTGACGCAATTTGTGGACCTTAGGAAAATAATGCATGGGCACATAATTTGTTTTATAATTGTTACACCGAACAAAATCATCATTTTAATGTAGCTAAACATAGTCAACACAAAGGCCGGCAATGACAGAATTTGCTTTCCCCATTAAAAATATTTTCCATTTCGACACCAGATGTCAGCCACTTTGTTTTTTTTTCGCAAATTCATTGCTGTCAGTCAAATGTGAAGTCGTAACCATGAATATGGCAAATCTTATGTTTAACTCACGATATATTAATGTAGTGCACTTACATTGTACAGATACATATATATATATATATATATATATATATATATATATATATATATATATATATAATTTACAGGTTTTATATTTACAAGAAGATAATTATGTATGTTTTTTTATTAACATATAGGGTAGGAAAAGTACAAAATTTTTCAGAAAATAATTTTATTAAATAGTTCATATCTCGGGTCTTAGTAAAAGTAGTTTTATCTCGCAAATTTTTTATTCTTATAATTTTAAAATATTGCGGACGTTTATGTTGTTTCCAAAAATAATGATTTTTTTTATTTCATTATAATAGATAATGGTAGAAATCTATAAATGTAATTTTGTAAAAAAAATCTGTAAAATATATTTAACGAAAACAACTTTTTCATTTAAATTTTATTTAATGAAAAATAAAACACACAATGTAAAGTATCCGCAGATATCTTGAAATCCAGCCATGATACCGTATCTTAAATACGTCCACTATTAAATTATGAACATATTTTAATATGAGTATACAATTAATTAATATATTAACGTGAAATGTATCATTCTCTTACAAACTACAAAAAATACTCACAGATGACAGTTGTTTAAATTATGCGGTTAAGGTATGTTCACGACAGCCACAATTTCAAACTGAAAATTATATTTCAGCACACTCAGCCTATATCAAGTTTCCTTCTTTTCTAACCAAGCGTTCGACCAAGTATTATCCTACATTCATATCACACTATACCAAATCCAGCACATACGCAATAGAATATACAGGGTGGCCCAGCGAAAATTATCAGCGTAGTTTTTGGCCACTTAACATTAATTTTGCTAAAAACGCTCGAACACGTCAATTTTAATATAAAGGGGGACACCTAAATGGATTAGTACCAATGGCATAACTTCAACCCTAAAATGGATGTGGACTGCACCTCAAAAATTTTAAATGAAAAAGGGTGTCAAACATGACCCAGTTTGAAAGGCCTTTCAATTCTCTTTTCAACAGTTTTTTTATTTTTCAAATCCGATCATTAGTTCCAGAGCAATATCATTTAAAACAAATTTTATCAGGTGTGCAAAACTGCTATCAAGTAGGCTAAAACAAATGACAGAAACTAAATAAACAATTCTTTCGACAAGTTCTTTGTAATAAACAAGTAATTTGTAAGTTGGATTTTTTTGTCGGGTTATTTGTATTCTAAAGTTTATGCCACGCTACCAGAATTTTTAGAAGATTTACGGCAACGTACCGTAGCTCCAAAATTTTGAGCAAAATCTTTATTATTGTATGGAAGTTGGAAATAGTCATTTTGAACACCTAATAAACTGATACTTGAGTTTCTGTCATTTGTTTAAGCCTACTTGATTGCAGTTTTGCACACCTAATAACATTTGTTTTAAACGATATTTCTCTGGAACTAATGATCGGATTTGAAAAATAAGAAAACTGTTGAAAAGAGAATTGAAAGGCCTTTCGAACTGTGCCATGTTTGACACCCTTTTCCATTTAAAATTTTTGAGGTGCAGTCCACACCCATTTTAGGGTTGAAGTTATGCCATTGGTACTAATCCATTTAGGTGTCCCCCTTTATATTAAAATTGACGTGTTCGAGCGTTTTTTGCAAAATTGATGTAAAGTGGCCAAAAACTGCGCTGATAATTTTCGCTGGGCCATCCTGTATACAAACTATAACCTCATTTTTATACCGGAGAACAAGCAAACGTCAAGCGCAATGTATTATATGCAGTTCGAGTTTGTTCGAGTTCCTAGTTTTTGTGCAATATTTTGGTGGAGGAGAATAGAGATTTTACTAAATTTCCGGATATAAAAAATAATAAATGTCAAATATACCCGTATTTACTAAAAACGAGATTAATGAAAACGCGCTCTGCGGAGAAAACGATTCTCCAAAAATAAATAAAAGTACGCTAGAAAATATTCTGATCATTTTGTAAATGGTTTAAAATAAAAAAAAAAATAACTTTAATATCAAAATTTTATTGATTATATTGCAAATTTAAACTTTGGATTAGAAAAAATTGAAAGATCCTTCATTTATATATCGACGAAATCGACACAATAGATAAGTGGTAATGGAACAAACCAGTTTATTTAAAAAAAGGGAAGATATTAGAAATAAAATGTAGTACTTTTAAAATTTGTTTCTATTATTTAATCAGTCTATACAATGTTATTATATTATTAAATTATTGAATGAGGTCTTGCAAAAAAAAAAAATTAAGTGAAACTTTCTTTGTTTAAATCGAACCCACGAACAACGGCGTAGCCATGATTTGCAGACGCTCCGCATTTTAGACAAAATTTACCTATTATATATCTATGCTGAATATATACTGGACCAAAAAAGCAAACAAATTTGAATGGTAAAAAAAATATGTAGGTTCCTTGTTAAATAACTATGTTTCTATAAATGCAAAACTCATTTTAAGATCAAATGTGACAAATAAATTACTCAATAACAAATTCTAAATACTATTTAAATAATAGCTTTAATAAACTAAATGACTAACTAATATTAATTTACAATGGATGGAATAAATTATATAGACTAAAATTTGAGATTACATGTCTATATACCAGGTGATTTTTTGTTCAAGGTGCACATAGGAAATTAACATGAGAAATCAGTTTTTTTTTGCAGGCTATTGCCCCCATTTTAACTGACAATTATGATTGTTGTATCAGTTGAAAATATATACATTATGTCGTTTTTTAATCGTACAAATTAATTTTTTAATTTATACAATTAATAGTTAATAATAGCGATAGCTATGGCATTTGAACAAAATTATAAAATAAATTTATTATATCATTACATAATAAAATTTACACAAGATTTTATCATTATTATTACTAATAAACTTAGTAATAATAAATAATCAAAAGCAGTATCATTTTGCGCAAAAAATCATATCTATTATTTTTTAGTTGAAATGCCACGGCTTATCGGTATTATTAAAAAAATGAATAAATTCAAAAAATTATTAAATATGACATAATGAACATATTTTTGGTGTCATTTGACGCAGAATTTTTTACATTCCTATTGATACCATAAGCATCAAATGACACCAAAAATACGTACATTACGTTGTTTTTTAATCGTATAAATTAATTTTTAAATTTATACAATTTGTTGATAATAGCGATGAAGTAAAGTTTGTAAAAAAACTCGAACTGCATATGGTACTACATAGCGTTTGTCATTTCTTTGTCCTCTGGTATAAAAGTAAGTTTATCGTTTGAACATACTCTATTTCACAATAAATCAAACTGTCACGGATTCTCCAACTCAAACACACCTACTAAGAACTCACATAAATTAACCAATTTTTCAATACATACTTACATACTTACTTCGGAAAAACTTCCTGGTGCACAAACATGTAACACTTCAATGTTTCTGAAACCAAATAGCCTGATGTACCACATAGATCTGAAAACATAAATGTGTTGTTTAAATTTACTCAAAGCATTAATTTAATGTTGCCGCAAGACGAGACAAATGTCACGTCTCGTTTCGCTATTTATTAATCTTGTCTCAACAAGATTTTGTCTCGTTTTTCGAGACGAAACATATATTATCGAAATAGGGTCGAGGCGAAACAAGACGACATGACCTAACGAGACGTCTCGAATGTCTCGATCATGGTAATACATTATTTTGATTTATTAGATATTTTTGTAACACATTTGCTTGGCGGCTGTTCATTTTTGGAATTTCTTTTGACAGAACATTCCAGATGTTCAGAAAACTTTTTTTTTTATTATAAAATTTATCAAATATTTTAATAATATTGAGTTCATATTATTGCTATATTTCAGTTTATTCGAGTCTATATTAGAATATGGATCAATTATTTGGTCCCCATATATAAAGAAATGGGGCCCTAAACCATTTTTTTCTTAAAGAACAGAGTGAAATAAAAATATTAGTAAAAAGCAACTGAAAAATCTTTAATAATAAGCAAAATACTAACTTTTAAAGTCAAAATTTTGGCTTGTAACCTGTTTTCTTCGCTAATGATGAACAAACTGTTAATTGTAGAGAGTATTAGTTATTTTCTTATTCGTATAGCTAATTATTATATTATTATATGAGTTTTACGATACAATTGAGTGAAGTTGAGTGAAGTTTGACACTGTCATATTGTATTTATAATATTGTGAAAAAAAAATCAAATTTATGCCTTATGACTTTCAAAATTTGAATATCCTTTTTATATAGCTTTGTTTATTCGGTTTTCACTTTTATAACAATTCCAAATGTATTAAAAAACATTTTAAAATATTTGAGGTTATCATCAAAAGTATAATGTTTCAAAAATGCTTTTGCCTAATAATAATAAAAGAAAATAATAAGTTATTAAATGAAATTTAATTTAGAAAAAATAAATTTAGTGTATTTGATTTACAATATTAGCAACCACTGTTGTTATGTTAACAGATTGACAGTACTTGTTAGTGTTGAAACCATATTATTAACTAATATACCATTAATCCTCCGTGATTCATACGTTCAAGTATATGAAATGGAGATATATCTACATCACTCACAACTGGTACGTAGTGCGTTCAACTCATGCTCAAAACCTCAAATTCTATAATCCTATTGACTATCGGCGGGTACAGAGATACCAAAAAAGTGGGACTTGGAAATTTAAGTCTGACGAAGAATGTACTTTTGTAAAAGTTTTACTTCAGGTGGCGATAAAAAATTCAAAGTAGTAATTTTATTATAAATAAACAATATTGGATTACTCTAGTACTATTATGTATAATAATTCTTTACTTTGTTCATATTTCTATAATTAATTATTTAATCTTAAATATTAAATTGTGAGTTGGAAGGAAATGTATTCTAGTTCGATGAGCATGCGCACGAAGTACACTGACTCCCTTATGTACGATGCAGATGTATCTCTATTACACTTTGTTGAACGTGTTTACAGTACATTGGTGAGATGGGAGATCAAAGATATATTATTAAAAGGTATACGCTTGAAACAAATAACCAGAAATCATTATGTGTATATAATAAATAAAAATATTGTACACAGTGCCGTTCCTGACGGGCGTGCAAGCCGTGCCTGCACGGAGGCGCCAGACGGAGAGGGCGCCGGAAGGCGCCTCATTATGATTAAAAAAAATGCTCTTGAATTACTAAATGTACCTAAATTTCTGAAGGCAAAAGTTGTTATTTTGTGAGTGAAACCAACTAAACACAATAAACATAAATAATCTCTTCATAACATTTATTTAATAAAAAATAAGACTATTAAACAAAAGTACTTCGTAACACCCCTACTTTGATGAATTTAACTCATCCGGACGAATATTGCCTTCTGCGCAGCGCAATTCTTCAGACGAATGGCGTACGCGTACCGGCGTACGGATTCTACTTTCTACTCAGTGTTGCCAGATATGGTGATTTTCCGTCATTTGGGCGATTTTTTTTTACGATGTTCTGGGGCAAAAAAATTATTTTGGCGACAGGCGATTAAAGCCACTAATTATTGGCGATATATGGAGTAATAATATATTATAGCAACAGACAAAAGAAAATTGTACCTGTTTATTTCGGTATTAATATTGTAAAGAAAACAACATCAGATGCTTTAAGATAGAGATAGTATAGAAAAAAAAAACCCAGGCTTTCAAATATCTTTAGTTTATTAGGAAAATGGGGTTTTATAAAAGATTGCATTTTTTGTTATTAAAATTTTGTTTACAAGATATATATTTTTCAAAAGTATTTTTATTTATAGGATAAATTTTATTTAAAAGACAATTTCAGCATATAGATCTTGGCGATTTTTGGCGATAATTTAAGTTTGATATGTCGACTTTTTATCGCGGCCATCTGACTACACTATATCTACGGTCAACCATGAGTCAAGAAAGACTAACTAATTTGGCCGTATTAAGCATTGAACATGAGTTAATTAATAAAATTAATACTCTGATATTGCTGACAAATTTGTGGAAGTAAAGGCTAGAAGGGCACATATTTAATTCATGTATAAAATTTTATTTCAAGAATAAATAAATTATGTTGCTGATAAATTGCTTTTATTTTCCTGTTTTATTAAAAGAGTATAATTGCCTGAATAGAAGAGAGACGTATAAAATGCACCTAGTAAAAAATAATAATATAAGCACAATATATAGAGCGACATGCAAAATTTTATTAACAGAAAGAAAATAAATCAAGTATTGAAGTATCAAGCAAATGAAGTTTATCATCCCTGTTAATAAAATTTAAACGGTGAAAAAAACGGGCGCCAAAAAATAAATGGCACATTGGCACGGAGGTGATAACATAGCCAGGAACGGCACTGATTGTACAAATCTCTTGTGTGAACTTGGTTCCCGGAATAGTTATATTCACACTCATCCGGGAACCGGTTCCCATACTTGATATGTAAACTAATTCAAACCTATGACATCTCTTGACTACTTAAAAAATTTACTATATGTATGTAAATTTATATCAGGGCATGTAACCGAAAAAAATACTGGTTAACGGTTAATCCTTATAGAGAACGTTATAATAATAAATGTTTTAGTTCGAAAACCGGTTTTTAAAAATTGGAAACCAGTTTAAACCGGTTAATATATCGGTTAAAAAAATAATTAAAATTAATTAAAAAAAAGTAATTATAAAAATTTGATAAAAAAAATTACAGAATAATTAATTAAAAAAATAATAAAAAAATTACCATCTGAGAAATATATAACATTTAAAAAAAAGCAATTTAATTAATGAATATTCACAAAAATTCCCGTAATATCTTCAGAAAAACGCAGATCACTTTTCAATTTTAAACTTGCCTGTGTTGACAAAGGCCGTATTTATTTGGGACTTTTTAAGTAACCTTAACAGCCAAAGAGACTACCTACATTTATGACTCTCCAATAAAATGTTAATTGTAAAAACTGTCATGACTCATATTCAAATACAAATAGATGCACAGATATAGAAAAATATTTAAAAAAAATCTCGCTAAATGATATTAAAATAAAGGTTAATGTTCGCTAAAACCGGTTTATTTTTTCTTGGTTAACGGTTACCGGTATTTTCGGCCTGAAAAATATCGGTTAAAATTACGGTTAAAGTTCGCAATTTTCGTTGAAAATATCGGTTACCGGTTTTTATTAACCAGTTTTTTTAACCGTTTACATGCCCTGATTTATATGCATATGAATTAAACGCATTAGGCATAATTAAAATTTTTTTTCGTAACAAAAACCAGAACATATAATCGCCTCGCTGTATCAATACTATTGCGTCATTGTTTCTGAATTGATAAACAATAACCACACCATCTGCTCTCACTGTCATACACTCGTGTTTCAGAAAACAATGACGCACTAGAATTGATACAGCCAGGCAGGGGCGGAGTTTGGCCTAGGCTAAAGAGGCAATAGCCTAGGGCCCAAAAGTTTTGGGGCCCGGATTCAAACTTTTTAATTTATTTAAAATGGATTCTAAATATTATTTCAAAACAAATTCCGAAATATTTGATGAATGTAATGTCTCTAGAAGTGCTACTTTTTGTCGGCGTCTTTCATAGAGTACGATGTGCACAATTCGTGGAAATCAACCAATTATATACGAACTGTGGGACGAAGTCACAGCGAAATAACGAAACTTTGCGATAATAGTCGATTGTCGATTTAAACTTTCACGTACTATTAAATTGATACATATTATTTTAAATTAAAAATATTTATCTACAGGACTACAGGTGATACTATTATTTAGTTATTAAAAAATTTAAATGATTAAATTTAAATAATTTGATTTTAGTTGTTTAACACGAAATTTAAAATGTCTACATACAAATATAAAAGTGGATATAAAAAAAGACTTGAAAAACAACGAAGGGAAGAAATTTAAAAAAAATCCCAAGATGCTCTTCAAACTTTTCTGACAAAAGGACAGAGAACTCCTATAAGTTATAAAGACGAATCAGATCTAAAAGAAGAGAACGTAAAAAAGAAAGAAGAAAAACAGGATGATAATAATTCAAATATTGAACAACCTGTCAATAAAACAAATATGAGCAATGAAGAAATTAAGGGTAACAAAGATACCGTAAACATAAACATACAGGAAACTAACGCAGACAAAGTAACAGAAACTGAGAATGAAACAGGCTCTGAAATACGAGCTGAAATATGTACTGAAATCAATGCAAGCTAACAATCTAAAGCGGCGGACAAAACAGAATTTTCAGAGGATATTGCTAAATGGCCAAAAGAAATAACAACTTCAAATTATTATATGAATGTAAAACCTCCGATCCCCTCCAAAAAAGGATCTAGAAAGCTTAAGTAAAAGCGGTGCAACTCCACAACGGAGTGTTAAACCACTATATATATATATATATATATATATATATATATATATATATATATATATATATATATAAAACCTCCTACAATATATAGTTCCTTAGAGACATCAAAACAGACTTACGTAGTAGGGACAAGGATTTATTACAGAAAATTAAAAGAAAGCGTTTTTTATAGAATAACTGTAAATCAAGAAAAAATTAAAAGGGACTGGCTCGTGTACACAGAAATTACCAAATGTGTTTATTGCTATGTTTGCAAATTATTTTGTTTAAAAAAAAAAGTAAATTAACAGAAGGTTTTTCTGACTGCAATAATATTTATAAAAATTAACAGAACACGAGAATTCCAGAGATCATATTTCTTCCATATGCATTTTTATTTCGAGATCGTCGGAAAAACAACGAATAGATAGTGCAATGGTAAAAGCACATGACAAGGAAAAACAATATCGGCGGGACGTTTTAAAACGAGTGATAGAAACTATCAAGTTTTTAGCAAATTTCGGGCTAGCTTTTAGGGGTCATAATGAATTATTTGACAATGAACAAGGAAACGGTACTTACATTGGTTGTTTACAGTATTTATCGGTATTCGATAGTTTCATTGCTAACCATCTGGAAAAATACGCAAATATGGGCAGTGGAAATGTGAACTACTTATCATCCACTACTTGCGATGAATTTATCCTTTTAATTAATGACATGTTAAAACAAAATATACTAAAAGAAATTAAAGCAGCCAAGTATTTTTCAATAATTTTGGACTCAACTCCAGACATGAGCCATATTGATCAATTTAGTTTTGTCATACGGTATGTACTATCTGAGTCTGACGGGTTAAAAGAAAAAATTATTTATTTTCTTCCCATTACATCACATACAGGTAAAAATTTAGAAGCCGTTGTATTGCAATATTTGACAGAATTAAATTGAGATATTAGAAACTGTCGAGGACAAAGCTATGACAATGCTGCCAACATGTCCGGTAAATATAATGGCTTACAATCAAGAATAAAAAATCATAGTCCTCAAGCAGAGTACACACCATGCGCTAGTCATTCACTTAACTTGGTTGAGAATTGTGCAGCAGAGAGCAATTTAAAAGTTACAAAAAATTTTGACATTGTCCAAAGTATATATACATTTTTTTTGGCTTCAACTTATAGATGAAATGTGTTAGAAAATAAATTTAAGAAAGTAAAGACTGTAAAACGAATATGTGATACACGATGGTCTGCTCGAGTAGATGCTATTAAGGAAATAAGACATGGCCATAAAGAAATAATTAATGCATTGCAATATTTAAACACCGATAATTCTCAAAAACCTATTGCGCGTTCTGAAGCAAATGAATTAGAAAAAAAAATTCGTGTGAATTTATATTATTAATGATCATTTGGGATCATTTACTAACTCAAATTAATAAAGCAAGTAAGTCACTACAAAACAAAACAATAACATTACATACATGTCTTGATTTATATGAGCTCAATAAAATATGTACAAAATACTCGAGAAAAAATTTGATTTTTTTGAGAAAGAAGCATCGTATATAAAGGAAGTAGAATATGCTAATGAAAACAGAAGAAAAATAAAGAGAAAAGCGTTCTTCGATGAAATTGGCAATGAAGAAAACTTACCATTAAGTGAAAAAAAATATTTTAAAATTAATACTTTTTATGTGCGATGTGATAGTTTATTAGTAGAGTTAAATAAAAGAGCAGCAATATATAAAAATTTGAGTGATAAATTTAATATATTTTTCACCGATGACAAAATCGATAAAACTACTCTAGTTAATAAAATGACAGAAATAATTGAATATTACAACAGTGATATAAATACAGAAGAATTTAATAACGAATTAGAACAATTTCTACTTCTTTCAAAGCAAAATGATTTAAAGGAACCTACCGAAAAGAACACATTTATTCACAATAAAAATATATTATCAACTTTTCCCAATGTTGATATTATTTTAAGAATTTATTTAACGCTCCCAATTACAAACGCTAATGGAGAAAGGTCTTTTTCAGTTATGAAACAAATAAAAACTATTTACGTAGTACGCTTGCACAAGAAAAATTAACATCTTTATCGCTATTGTGTAGAGAGCATGAGGAACTTGATAAAATGGACCATACTGCAATAATAAATAGATTTGCGAAAGGCGAAGGCGAAATATTTGAAATAAAATTTAATTTGTTAAATTTAATATTTTATAGACGTTTTTGTTTAGAAATGTGAATTTTGTAATATTTTTATTCTTATGACTATAAATATATATTTTATGTTTTTACGTAAGGGCCCGAGATAAAGATTTTGCCTAGGGCCCAAAAAAGTATAAATCCGCCCCTGCAGCCAGGTGACTATAGTAACATTTTGACACTGCCAGGCCGCATGCATGTCTTCCTTCCCCACCTTATAGTTTGCAAAATATTATATTTAGGACCTTATTAATGACCTAGAGGAAGTACAAAGACGATTTCTAAAAACCTTAGCACTTAGATTTGATCATGTATACTCAGCACAAGGAATAAATCATAGCGAGTTATGTAGGTTTGATATTTTAAAACAACTTTTATATTATAATACTAATTTCTACAAAACAAAACAAAGAACTAATCAAAATATATAGGTTTGTTCCTTCTGCAAATCCCTGACGAGTTCCTAACAGTTTCGTACTTTTTCATTACGCGCATGTGCAAGTTAAGGACTGTTTTGAACTGTCGGTGATTGTTTGTTGGAACACATGATCAGTAGTCAGAAGCATATACCTATTAGTAATTACTAATACGTATATGGTCAAAAGAACCATGCGCCATTTTTAACAAACAAACGTTAAATATATCGGTTAAAATTATAATATGCATGGTTGGTAGAAATTTAATTATTTTTACGAAAATAAATCTCTGTATTAATTTTTTTGTCTTTAGTTGGCCACTTAATTATTTGATGTAATAAATTACTGGCATAATTTATCAATCGATGTAAACTGCTTATAGTAATATCAAATCTATCAGCTACACTCTCAATTTCAATTCCTACAGCGTACATTTTTGAAAGCGCATGCGTGGATTTCAAATTTGTGGAAAGTAAAGAAACTTTTCTGACTGTCAGCAAACTGTCATGTGGTGCTGTAGGAACAGGGGATTTTTAGTCAGGGACAAGTCACGGATTTTCTCCAACCGCTGTTGGAACACCTATAATTCAACTGCGCAGACTCCTGACAGTCACGGACAGTTTCGTACTGTTGTAAAAACAAACCTATATATAAATAACAAAATGAATCATTTTTAAGCTTAACTCATATTGTATAAACATAAGAGTAATTTATTTGTTTTCTTACAGTAAAAGAAAATTTAATAAAGTAAAAATAACCTATTCGTAAATTATTAAGTTAAAAACTGAAAAACCACAATTACTGATTTTTGAATATAATTAATTTATTGTATGTATCCGGATTCTATTCTTAATTTTGTTCAAAGATTTATTTTTGTGATGTAGTCGGATGGTAATATGTATTTTCAACACATTATACATAATTTGAATTAAGTGATGATATATAGAAACTTGATTCAAAATATTATCATTGAAATGTTCCAAAATTTTATTACAATTACTTTTTCTTGTGAAAATAATTAATTTAGTAATGACATTACCTTTACTATATCTCTAAATCTTTTATAAATTTACATATCTCTACAACACTACAACAACGTTTGGTGGTAGATTTATTTACCTGTTAAACACAACAACTTTCTTTACTCGTTCAACACAATTGTAAGCAGAACAGTAACCATTTTAATGTTTATTTCAATAAAAATTAATTAAAAAAAAACTTTATAACAAAAATAGCGAAAATTGTGGAATGGGGTAGGTGACCAATTTCTAAATTTGGTATATGTGATAGCTTGTACAAAAATAATATACCCGTATTTTTTTAAAATTGTTAATTATATGTTGTTTTGAAGTAAATAAATAATATAGTACTTGGGAGGGGATTATGACGTCAACGAAGTTCATGAGAGCGGCGAAGGTAGACAGACGGAAATAGGTGGTGTGAGTGAGATAGTGCTAACTTAGTGAACGTCATAGTAAAGGACGCTGTTTCTATTTAACGCAAATTTCTAAACAATTGCTGATAAATATTTAACTTTTTTAATGTCAACGTTAATAAATATATATACTTTCTATAATTCAATAGTTTTTTCATTAAAATTCTACCTTGGTCACCTACCCCATTACAAACTCGAGCGGTTCTTGTATGACTTTTCCACTTCGTGCGTAATATTACACATGCTTTGTAAGTATTTATGTATTATTTATAAAGTAAGTTGGATATTGCCATAGTACAAGAAAAGTCATCTGTAGTACGATAAGAAATTCTGAGTACTAAAATGAATGATTATGTTAGCTCTCTTTCTTTTTAGAACTAGGGATTTTAGTCCACACCTAAATAACAACTCACTTTGATTTATTTTATAGAATATGAAAATATGCATTAAGTATCAGTGAAAATATTTTTAAAATATTGTTTCGTTCGCAAACTCTAAGGAGGGGAAAAGAAACATGCATATGGCAGATAAGACCTTAATTGATACACCTGCACGTCTGTATTACGAGATTTATTAAATATAAAACATAACATGTCATTATAATTAATGTAACTTATTTATTTAACATATTTCTTAGTTTCATTGTAATATTGGTATATTTAAGAACATGAATCTAAATTCAACTCAAATAATATTGAAATATACAGAATAAGAATTATAATATGTTTACTGAATTGTCTGATTTCTAACGAAAGTGTCACATTTTATATATAATTTATCTCGTGCTGGTATATATATATATATATATATATATATATATATATATATATATATATATATTACATTAAAATTGTTGTTGTATTTGATGTAAGCCTATCAGAAAATTTTATAACCCAACAAGAAAATGTCAAATTCGTTCCCTATGTTTTATTTTAAATTAAACAAGCAAGTAAACATTGCTGTCAATCAAATATCCAGTCTTAACCATGGATATGATAAATCCCCATGTTTCACGTTAAAAAATACTCACTGTATACTCGTACGAATGTGAATTTCCTGTTTAATCGCTTAATAAATCATTAAATGTATTTTTTTTTTGCTGCAAATTCCATTCCAATTTCTTTATCAGTACATCTTTAAGTTGAACTTATTCCTTTACGAAATCTACGAATTATATAAGGTTAAAAAACAATTATTTTCAAATTTTACCTTCCCAATACCTCCTTTGGTTCACATTTTGCATAAAATCCTTTTCGACGTCTTTGTCAGGTAATTTGTAATCATCTTCATCTTTCGCCATTCTTATTTTTTAAGTATGAACAAGATGTCAACAAGTAAACACAGCAAACAAATAGAGGTCACGTACGTAGCGGGCGAAAGCAAACCATGTGACCAACTTCGTGTAGTGCGGTTTTTCAAAACATTTAACGTTTAAAATCATTTATTATATTTTTGCTAATATAATATATATGAAACCTACATATATATATATATATATATATATATATATATATATATATATATATATATATATATATATATATATATATATATATATATATATATAAATTCTCTCATTTAACTAACTAACCTATACTTATTCTATATTGTCTATTATTATTATATACACACGATGTTAAACGAAAATATACACAAATATTTTATGAAGGAAAACATATATTCGAGTATAACATAAACCTTCAAACCATAATTTTGCTATATTGAAAAAGGCAAAAGTCGTGGTTTACAAAAGCAAAAAATAAATTAATATTATAAAAACATTTAATAAAAACTGTACTATTGAATAGTATATTATTTATTAAAAAAATACATCTATTGGACACATCTGATTTTTTATAACAGGTCATTTCACCAAATAAATGTTTTAAAAGAAAACCTAGATGTCAACATATTAATAAAAATGACTAAAATATTTGTACTTCGTATTTCGCTAAACTATGATCTAAACAATGACATAAATGAAAATTAAACAAAGGCGGAACACAATCGTAAGATATCATGTATCTTTAATAACTTAACTGCACATGTAAATTTACAAAAACAAACTAATAACAAAGCAATAGTAGTAGCAGTTTCATTTACTAGATGATCACAAAATTCTTTAAACATTTTCTCTAGATATTCCAATGTTCGCTATGCTTTTCTGCAACTAACTGCAGAATACAAAACAATAAAATTGGTATATAAATACATTTACTTGTATAAAGCCCCTTTGAGAAGTTAAGACCATTAATAATATGTTCCATCGATTGAGAATTATATATATTATATATATAAATTTAATGGCATCATTTGCAACAACACATAGTAAAAGAGTAATATAATTTCTAGAAAAATAGAATTAAAACTAATAGCATATATACATGAAACAAAATCGTAAAATCGTAACATAAATTTCAATATTTATCACTTTATAAAAGTGATTCGCTAATAGGCAATACCTTTAAAGAATGACAATTTATAATAATGTTGCACTCATGTCGCATAATGTACGAAAAAGTATTTCATTACGAAGAGAAGAGGAGTTGAATAAGTACAACACATTAGTATTCTATATTATAATGAAAGTAATTCAAAACATACAAAATATTAGTGAGAACCAAATACAACGCAAAAGATTTACATAACTATCTCAATAATACTTCAAATAGAACAGATAGCTACTTTTACTGCTACTTACAAAAAATGTTTTATTCACCCTTTAAGTTAATTTAAGATTGTTACTTTTGAAAGTTATATCTAGACAGTCGTATAATCACAAAGTGAAAGAAACAATTTTAAGCTTGCAAACAACGTGTATAAGCAATTAGTGTTTATTATCTAAATCGCTAACACGCTGCTTGTGACGATTGATTGCATCCTGATGGCGTTTAATTTGTTCTTCATGAAAACTTATTTCATCATTTAAATCTTCTTTAAGTTTTTTCAACTGATCTCTTTGCTAAAAATATGCAGTAATTATCAATTAGTCTTCTCAAATAGTAACTATAGTTACCTGTCTGTAAAAATACTCTTCCTCCTTAGCAGCCTCAGCTTTTCCAAATGCTCCTCCAGCTTCTCTAATGGATCCACCACCACCACCACCTTTGCCAGCTCCACTACCAAGATCACCTAGTTGACTAGAATAACTTGCTTTATATATTTTGCTAAAAATACCAGAAAAATTCAATTAACCTCATTTTGCATGAAATGGTTCTCAAAAATTATGCTTAATGGTTGTTTATTCTGTACGTTAACTGCGTAAATGCTCTTGAAATTTAAAAATATACTATTACAAATAAACTGCGTGTGACAAACGTTACATAATATTCTTCAAATAAACTATAATTATTTTCTACATAAAAAATACCTGAATAAATTTCTAGTAGTACGTAAATTAAACAATTGGATTGAATTCATTGTCTTTTATTTTCACTGGCAATTTCCACTAGAAAGATAAAAATAGAAATTGACGAGAAGTACCGTGTGAGCGGCTTAAAACTCGATAAGTTTCTGGTTTCTGATTCTCCAGTTCCAGCTGAGCTAACTTACATGAAGTTGTTTCTTTGATAAAAGATAAAAATTCATTACTAGTTTTTAAAATACAATATGCTATATAAATAATGTTAGATTATTTAACACAGTAGTTTAGTACTTCATATAATTAAACATTTCAAAATAGTGCATTCATCGGTACATTTGTGAAATGTATGTAAATTTCTGTGAAGTGTGTCACGTGTGAGGAAATTAATGACTTGCCGCGCATTTAAAATTATTGTTGAACGAAACCACCAACAAAACATATTATATTTCAAATCTGCTCTTTCCAAATTGTTATAGAAGTAGAACAAATATAATATTATATTAACATTACCATACATATTACTTTCTTATCCAAAATGAACTTATGTGTGAAAACAAAATTTGAAGCAATACGCTTTATGAATTGATAATAGATTAATAGAAGGTTATGAACTTATATGCTCACAAATTTACGAACTTACACATATTGCTAACAATTTTTCATCAAACTCATTAGCATATTCAATGTATGTTCACTATCACAATAATTTGATGGTTTAGTAACTTTTAGTTTTGTATTGGTAGTACACAGTTCTTATTTGTGGTAATAGATGTCGCTAAATGGTACAGAAATGTCAAATTTAAATATGTTATAAGTTAAAATAATGATATTTATATAGCTGTATTGTAAGCAATTAAATATCGGCAAAATAAAATTACTAATAAATATATAAAACAACATGTACTACCTCTTCATTTTTAAACTTTATCAAATTTATATAGGTATTAAAAATCTTTACAGGTTAGGAAAATAAATTTTTGATTTAATTATAAATTTGTTAATATTAAATGTTATAAGATAAAACGTAGTGCATGTTAAGCTGAAAATATTTTGTTCTAAAGTATGAGAATATAGTGATGTTTTCTTAAAGACATTACTAATTAATTATAGTTATAAACAAAATTAAAGAAACAAATTATGATTATGTTTGTATTTCATCATTCTAATGAGGAATATAAATAATTGGAATGAAAATGATAATTTCATCTTTTTATAAACAAGTTTTTTACTTATTAAAATAATGCTGATTTTAAACTAAAATCTCTAAAGACACCTATAGCTTATAGTCAGATGAAGCCGTATTTTTATTTGGTTAACAGTTAACGATACTGATATGTTTGAATTCTAGAACTCCGTGCAATTCGAGTCAAATTGTGTTTTCACAAATTAGCTACCGCTGCCCAAAAGAAGAAGCATGTAAAATATATTAAATATTATCAATGACTGATTGAAATTTATCACTTATTTATTAATATGTAATGCATACAAAAGATACATGCAAGACAAATTATTTTAGTAAGGTTTATTTGGTCAAAAGTATTAAAAATAATTCATACGAATATATCACAAAAAAATAATGCATCTACAGTTGATATTTTACGATAATCGTATCATATTTTTACATAATTTGTAATTTCATAATTAATTGTTTCTAAATGACCATATATTTTACAGAGAATACTTTCAATAGTCTAAAACCTTTTTTAATTAATATTACAGTTCATATTTATTTATTTTTATTTATAATTGAATTTGCTTTTAGTGGATAAAATAATTTAAAGATTTAAAATAGCATATTACTGAGCAAATCCTACAATGGTCACATAACAACATTGCATATCCATTTTATTTTTGTTATATTTAAATTCCCACCTAACCTTATTGGAATCTTATTTATGATGTTACCATATCTACATCGTTATTACACAATTTTATTTTATAATAATTTCATGGAACTATTTCTTAAAAAATTATTACTGTATTTGGAGTTATTTTTCAAAAAAATTTACGTAACATGTGTTTGTTTATGATGATCATCAATTAGATTCCATTAAGTTTAAAAAGGAATACAAGAGTTTGGAATAATTTAAACGCGTTATAGCGGCGGACAATAATATCTTGTTAACATGAATTTTTTATGAATATGATGTCTTTATATTTTATTATTTAAACTATAATATTTAAAAACATGGAGAAGGTTAACTCAGCCACCAATGCACACATGTCTTTTTCTTTCTACATAAATTTTATTTATAAATTGTTACACATCTTACACTTACAAATTAAAGAAATAATTATTTTATACACTTCAATTACTCTTGTAGTTTTCTGTAATTTTGTATTTCTGTATGTGAATTGATGAATATATATTCCTATATGTAATTGATATAGTTGTGTTGACAAATAATTTGAATAAAAGTATAAGATTGTGTTTCGTATAAAACATAGACATTGTTGTTGATGTCTGGTGTGCCTCCAGAAGAGTCTAACAGAATCAGAATCTGCAAGTACTTGGTTCTCGTGAACATCGTTTTACAACTAAGCTGCATTTTCTACACGAATCGTTATGTACCATGTCATTCACATTCAGTTGTTTCCTAAGGAATTTTTCTTTTAATAAAACCTTGTTCAAGATGATTCAGATACCTGTTAGTAAATCAGACTTGTCCCTGTGTTTGAAACAAAAATCCTCAAAGATGTACAGAGGGCATCGATCTTATAAGATATAAAAAAGGTCGATGACAGGGTGACAGTATTTGTTAAATTAGCAATAAAAATTGTTTTATCATTAGCATCCTTGGTCATATGCGATAGCTAAAGACAAAGCGCTACAGAAGAGCGTATTCGGTTTTGTAGGTTTATTATTTATTGACCTTACATTAATTCTGACCCTGGTATTCCATAGAGTGAAGCATGTTAGTTGACATAAGGAAATAAATATTGCATGCAAATAATAATGTTCAAGAAGTAATATTATATACAGTAGTTTTACCATAAAATGTTATTATCTTTTAATGTCACGTCATGTAAGAAATATACATTAATGTCTACTTAAAAGTTACATATTTCCTTATTTATTATATTAAATAATAATAGTTTTAAAATTGACCTTACTAACATAAATAATTTTATATCTATTTATACAATACAAATTTTATAAGACACGATTTTAGAGTATATTTTTTATTTATAACATTTTTTACCTACATTCAAATGTTATTATGTTTTTATTTAGATATTAAAAACATTTTTATATATGACATTTCTGTACTCTTCTGCGAAATCTATTAAAAAAATGAGAACAGTTTAATACCAATGTAAAACTAAAAGTAACTAAACCATCAAATTAATGTAGTAGGCATATACCTATTAGTAATAGGTATATGGTAGTAGGTAACTAACGTTCCTTATATCCAACACTTGGATCAAAAATTGTTAACAAAATGCATAAGATCTTACATGAACAAGATTGCAGGTGCGTGAGGAACTTCCAGAGATATAGAGGTAGGTAGGTACCTCTATATCTTTGGAAACTTCTAGTCAAAAGCTTAATATGCGGTGTTGAAAAATGCAGAAGTCAAGGTTAGAAGAAGTTGATGTAGTAGGACACGAGCGCACTGCTATTGTTTGGACCCAATCACACACGTCGTGGACAAGGATGACGTCAAATTTAATAAAGGAAAATATGTATTGGCAATAGTATGGTGTTTTTAAATAGTTATATAATAAAAAACTAATATGCTATCTATAAATGAGTTCTCTTTTTTACTGCTATCCCTCTCCATGACGTTTACTTAAAGTTCCCGCTCTTATCGCGACTACAACCAGTGTGAAGTTGATGTGAAATCATGCTTGAACTCAATCGACTGCAGCGCACTTGTACCTTAGTAGGGAGCGCATTCTGTGGATATTATATTAATTTTCTATGATATAACTATTTTAAAACACCATACTATAGCCAATACATCTTTACCCTTATTAAATTGACCGTTATCCCTATTCATGACGTATATTTAAAGTTCCCGCTCTTTTCTGGGCCATGGCCACTAAGGTGATTGCATATACCTATTAGGTATATGGGTCATTGGGCCCAAAACGACAGCAGCGCGCTCGTGCCCTCTATTGTAGTATATTTTGAAAATTTGACAAATGCATAATTCAATACCAAAGCAGAGCAGTGAAAAATTATTTAAATGTTTCATGCATTCTCAATTTTAGTAACGTTTTTAAACAAAGAATGTACTTTTGTAAAAATTGTAGTTCAAATAGTGAAAAAAATTCAAATTATTAATTTTATTATATAAATTAACAATATAAGATTACTTTAATAATATTATGTGTAATGATTGTTTACTTTGTTGACATTTCTATATTTATTTATTTAATTATAAATATTAGTGTGAGTTGGGAGGAAATATAATCTAGTTTGATGAGCATGCGCACCAAGTACACTGTCCCACTTTTGTGCGATACAGATATATCTCTATTACGCTTTGTTGAACGTCTTTAAAGTACATTGGTGAGATGGAATGACAAAATTTGTAGTAATACTCTTTTAGAAATATATATACCTACTAATAAAAACACTGTTCCGAAAGAAATTTTCATAACAATTTTAGTAATGGGCTGTGAAAGCGTGACGTCAAAAAAATTTAATAAAATTACAAAAATCAATCAAAAATGATTTAGAAGGGAAAAGGGCAGGGTAATTATAAAATGGAAGGAAAAAAAATCTATTAACAAAGGAATAAAATTCATGTTAACTAAGGCGAATTCTGGCGAACAACACAAATGCATGAATTTACGGATTTATTTACCAAAAAGTAAAGTCTCGAATCCATACAGATGTACGTTTCCTTAATAGCACCAGAGTGTATTATTCCATGATTGTTTCCAACACGGCAAACAGTGAAGCGTTTGATTGACAATTGAGATTTTTCTTTATTCTATATGATATCTGACATATATAATTACACTATTCAATTGTTCACTTGAAATAAATGTCAAAGTAGCTTATTTTTACATCAATTAAAGGGAAAGAAATATATTTAGAAAGAGAAAGAGCATATGGAAGTAGCTCGCAAGCTGCATTCATGAATCCGTGTTCGTCGCTAGATTTTGAAATGTTTCATGTTTCCATGAACACAAGTTTGGGTTCGTCGCCAGAATTAGCCGTTTGATTATGAAACTTGCTTTTCGTCATTGGAGCAATCACGCCTATAATTTATGTGATGAAGCGTTAGTAGAGACGTCTGTAACATAACACAAAGGCAGCTAAACTGTTTTCAATTTATGTCACTATATTAAAATGGACATATCCTTGTTTACTCAGAAAAAGTTAAAATGTCGATTTGTCGAATATCTTGGTCATATTTTTCAATTTTAAATTTTTTTATAAGGTTCGAATTTTCTACATAAATGGGAATTTGAAGAAAGAAAAAAGGCTGTTCAAGTTTGTTGTACTTACAACAGACCAAAAATTTTATATTTTCCCTGATTTTTAAGATTAATAGCGTTTTCGATTGGGGTGCACTGACTGCACTCAGTGCGCACTGCGGGCAACTGGCGTATTCGATTGGGATTTCCAGTGCAAGGGTGCAACCTTTTCCGTATTCGATTGGGCCAGGCAAATTGCCCCCAGTGCGCACTCAGTGCAATAAATACTGCACCGTCTCTAGCCGTAGTGCAGATTTTCGAACACTGAAAGGCGCGATGAATTTGATCTGGAAGATATCGTTACTTTGCAAACATTACTCAAATCTTCATCTTTAAGTTGTGATGAGAAAAATATTTAAAATGTGGTGAAGCAATATCGGAAAAGGCCGAAAGTGAAAGATTTTATCACTGAAGTACTAAATGTTAATATGTACAGTAAAATATACTTTTTATTTGAAATGAAATGATTACTTTTAATTCTTGTAAGCTTAACTTTAATGTAAATTTTTGTTTTCAGTTTAAAAGAAATTTGCGGTTGTCAAGGCAGACTTGCAATCAATTAACAACAATGTATGAAAATACACACTTTTTTCAATGTCATGTTTCTTTCGCTTTCTGTACCACAGCTTGATCCCGCCATTTCTAGTGCACTGAGTGTTTGGTATATTCGATTGGGGTAGTTTTACCTGCTCGACACTCGGGCAACCCGAGTACGACACCAGTGCCGAGCATGACGTCATACAAAAATTTCCGAGCGCACTCAGTGCACACTCAGTGCATCCCAATCGAAAACGCTATAAGTAATTAATTTCGTTGGTTAAATATTCAGAAATAAGATATATATTGTTTTATCTTAATATTATTTTCAAGCGATATTCTTGACGTTATAACATATTTTAAAATATATTTTTAAAATTGTTAAGAAGCTGAAAACGTATTTAAAATTGAAAAAACAGTAAAATTAGCAATTTTTAATTCTGAACAATATCGAACTTATAGTTTTTGCCGTAAAATGAACAGGAGACCAGAAAATTACATTATACTATTATAACGTGTTAAATACTAACCGCCACCAGATCACCACCCTATATCTATTCGTAGATAATAGTACGCTTGCTTTAATTTTATTACTATTATTGTCAATACACTATTTGAACGGATTACTTTTATGGTATTACTTAACTTCTTATCAACAACACCACAAAATATTTTATAAATTAGTGTTATCAGTTGTAAGAGGTCATATATGAATAATTTGACCGAGTAAAGAAACAGACCTTGAAGTTCAGTTAACGTAAGTTGATAGGACAGTAAACAACTAAACAGCATTCATTATGACAACTGATGATTACTTTATTGGAATTGACGTTGGTACGGGGAGTGTGCGGGCTGCTCTAGTAAATAATTCTGGTGAAATATTAAAAGTATCTATAAATCCAATTATTACCTGGAATCCTAAAGCAAATTTTTACGAACAGTCATCACAAGACATATGGCAGGCTTGCTGTACAGTTGTGAAAGTAAATGAGTTGGTTATTTAAAATTATGTATTATGCTTAAATATTACATGTATTACAGAATGTCGTTAAAGAAGTAAACACCAAACAAATAAAAGGGATTGGAATTGATGCGACTTGTTCTTTAGTGGTACTGGATAAAGACAAAAAACCGTTAACAGTTAGTGTATCAGGTAAATATGTTACTTTTTATGTACTATAAAAGTTCCTAGAAAATATATTACACTGAACGTAAAATGAAACATGAGTATCATGAAATAAATATTGTTATAAATATAACAATATTCTTTTTCTACCATTATTCAATTATTTCAATACTTTATATTTAATGTAGAAATAAAATACAAGAAACAAATATGTCTAGTGTTATATTTTCGGAATTTCAAATGTTATAAGAGAATCAGTTTTTTAGTTATTAAGTAGGTAATCTAGACACTTAATAGTTATAATTTTTAATTAGTTCATATATTTTCGTATAATTAGAATCACAAGAATTTAGAAAACATTATATCTAGTTAGCTAATTAAAAAAACTTTATCCAGATTATGAATTATTGCTTCAGTGAAGTGAACCCGGTTTTGCCCGTTATTGAGTTTCTGTGGCAAAGTTTTTATTTAAAAAACTCTTAGGTTACTTGATATTATTCTTTAGTTACTTACTTCGGTATCATGCACATTGAGCAAGATCAACGACACGTTTTTGTTTTTACCAACAGTTCTTTTGAATGACGTATCTGTCAGTTAATTTGAATGTGTTATCAGTTGTTTACTTCGAATGTAAGTTGTATATGTTGGGGAAGATAATCGAGCTAGTTACGATGTATTGGCAATTTTCTAAGTGCCTTATTAGTAAAGAGCGGGTGATATGCTATAAAAAAGTGTCAAAATATGCATGTAATATGCAAAAAAAATGTAAATATGCACTTTAAAATAAATATTTTTATATACAGTGTTTTATTTAGAACATTCCATGAAATGTATAAATACAATAAATATTATAGGTACTTTTAACAAGATAAAAAACATATAGTCCGAAAAAAAATAGAATTAGTTAAGCATCTAGTAAATTATTATTGTTTCAAATTCATAAAAAAACTCAAATTCTTCCTTGGAACAAACACTAAAAATGTGTGAATTATGTGAATGCTGATTTTTTGCTTTTGTTCATTTTTTTATAATATTTTAATTTTATTCGACATTGCTAATTTGTGTTATAGTTTCAAGCATACAAATTTCAGTGACAGCTACTATTTACTAACCTTACTTACAAAATAAGAATTACTTTAGCTCTAAACAGTTCTTAAACACTGTGACAAACACATTTTTTAGTTTGATAAGAAATACGATTGTAATGGTTTGAAAGTGTACATTTTATAAATATAAAGACTCATTTGTTAAAAGTTCGACCAAAATTATATTTCCTGTAATGTACTGTTTAAAAAAACCAAATTTGTCAAAAATTAATTTTTGATTTTGAAGAATGTATTAATATATGCACTAATATGCAAAATTTTTCAAAATATGCAGTAATGTATCATAAAATGCAAAATATGATTTTTTTTTATATTTGTCATTAACTTTTGATGAAATGTGAACATATGAAGAGTTTGTTGATATGCCTAATAAAAACGACACATGCAATTGCAAAGTATCCGCTCTTTACTTATCAGCTATTACTTTGGCTGCAATTTGTGCACGTTGGACAAAATCATGAACTAGGTTTGTATTTCTTAAATGGCAGTTCGTTTCAATGATTTATTTGCTGTTTAATTCGAGTGCTAGATTTACACGTTCGGCAATGTCAACAACTGTTTCTATCTATCATTTCTTATACGTTGTTAATATTTTGCTTATGTTTATCTTTTTTTGACTGTCTTATCTGTTGTAAGTTACTTCGACTACAATTTATACAAGTGTTATCAGTTGTTTAGTTCGAGTGCAAAGTTATTCACATGAAACTTTGCTTAGAACTAACATTGTGTTTATTTTGATAATAGCGTAAAAATACACTTTGATAATAATCTTCAACCATTATCAAGAGTATATTGCTGCTGCTTAACAGACAATATTAATTTTAAATAAAATATTTAATGTGAATCATTCATGATCTACAAATTTTAAAGAAAAGTTTATACGTTGGCAGAATCATCAATTTGGTTACGGCTACCCTTTGTGGCAGTTCTTCTGACTTATTTGTTACAATTTGGGAGCAAGTTGTGTACATAGATATAGGGCACTTGCATCAACGCACAACATGGTAGACCATCAGCTGATGAGCTGTTAGTGGACAAGCAATCAGTGTCAGTGTTGCCAGATATCTGAAAGAGACGATAGCTAATAATTTTTCACAATGTAGCCAAAAGTAGCCACTTGAGCACAAAAGTGTTGTCAGAGTAATATACATATATACAGAACACAGAACACATTACCTATAATTATTTATACATATGCATCATAAATCCTTACACAGCCCTTCAGATTATTGCTTTAATTTTTTAAATCAAACTTATACGGTAAATCTTCAAATTTTTTAAGAATTTGAAAGTCATTATTAATTTCTTCATTGTTGTTATCTAACGAGATTTATGTTTTATACATGTTACTATTAAAATATTTGAACATTTGAGGTGAAGGTTTAAATGATTTACAACAAATATTGTTATTGTATGAATAAATTCTAATACGTAATAAACTAGATCACATTTCTGTTTCAATTCTATTTCTTAATTTACTTTTAATACAATTCATAATAGGTCATGAAAGTGCTTTCGTCATAATCGAGCGGGAATTACAAACCCTGAAATATAATATCCGGTTTGAAATTTTGACTGTACTGAACAAACCATAACCGCGCAATTTAAATAACTGTCATCTGTTGTGCACTTATGTGTAGTGTGTATGATAATGATATATATTTACGTTAATACATTAATTAATTGTATATTCATACTAAAATATGTTTACAATTTAATAGCGGACATATTTAAGATATAGAATCATCGGTGGATATCAAAATATCTGCGGGTAGATTTCATTACTTGTTTTATTTATAAATAAATAAAACTTAAATAAAAAGCTGTTTTATTATATCTACTTAAAATATTTTTCATAAAAATATACATTTTTAGATTACTACGAGTACCATTATCTATAACAATAAAATAATCAATTTCTCGCAATTTGCATTCTTTTTAAAAACAATAGAGACGTCTACAACATTTTAAAATTATAAGAATAAATAATTTACGAGATGAAAATACTTTTAGTAAGGACCGAGATATTAACTACCTAATAAATTGATTTTCTGAAAAATTTTGTATCTTTCCTTTCCTATATGTTAATAAAAACATGTATATCTTCTTGCAAATATAAAATGCTGTAATTTACATACATATTTATAATATGCAAGTATATTAAATTAATATATTAACGTAAAACAGATTTTATTTAGAAATATACATAACGAAACACAAGTACACAGCAGATGACAGTTGTTTGAATTGAGCGGTTATGTGGTTTGTTCACCACAGCTAAAATTTCAAACCGGATATTATATTTCAGGATTTGTAATTCCCGCCCGATTGTGACGTCACGCTTTCACGACCTATACTAAATATTCATTATACTACAGCGTTTGATGTAGGGACAGATAGATAATAATGTCAAAATTAACTTACTTGCTTTATGTTCAATAATCTAACTCTTACTTTAAATGGGCAATAAATCTATCATTTAGGCTAGAATAAACACATTTGAAAACTTAACCTCTCTTTATTTTATGCATATAATTTCAAAAAACATCAACAAACCAACGACTAAATATAACTAGACAAAACATTCCCTATCCTTCCGTACTGAATGATTTGTTTTTGGTAAGCCAGAAAGAAAAAATAGAGATAGATATATAATGAAAGTATTGTTCGAGCATTCCTCGCTAGAGGCGTCACTGTAGTTGTCATTATTTTTTGTTATTTATCATTATTTACGTTTCTGTTTTATTAATGACGCTTTAGATTTGATTATATTTAAAACACATAAATTTAAAACTTCCAATTCTAATGTTAATCATAAAAGCACGGGCGCCTCTAGTGAGCAATGCTCGAACAATACTTTCATTTTATATCTATCTCTAGGTTTCTCTTTCTGGCTTACTGAAAACCTTAGACTAGGAATAGTGGGGAGACAGGGCATGCTGTGTAAGTCGCCGTAAGACGGAATTCAAAATCATCAGAGCGATTTTGACCCTTAATGATATGTCAAAATCAGCTGAAACAGGCTAACCGACCAGTTAAATACTGTACAATTACAGTTGTCCAAATAAATACTTGATTACTCATGAATCAACACATAATTTTATTTTATAGATGTAAATATATATATTCGTATGAAATAACAATAAACAGTACAATACAAATTACTAGAAATTAGAACTATGTAAATGTATAACAATTATAAAAGTTTCATTTTCTCTAATCGTTCCGTAGCAGCTCGTGTAATATTATGTTGATCTACAAAACCATGTTAAAATTTATTTAATGGACAATTTTCCACAATATTAAAAAAATTAAATGTAAATAAAGAAGGCGTTTTACGAACAAGTACAGTCGAACACATAAGTTTACAAACTAGGGTAGCCCAGCAACTTCATTTTATCAACCCCATTTTGTATTTACTGACGATCACGAGTACACGTTTTTAGTTTGACTCAGTTTTCTTAGTTTTAAATAGTTTAATTTTTAATAGATTAGTTTTTTTCTACTTTTGTTGAGTTTAGTTTACTTTGTATTCTTTTATATCATAAATTTTAGTTTTAGTTTATTTTTAAAATTTAGTTGTAGTTTTTAAAATTTAGTTTTGTAGATCACCATAATATTATACCAGCTACTATGGAATGATTAGAGAAAATGCCACTTATAATTTTACACTTTTACATATTTATTATTTTTAGTATAATTTTTATTGTATTGTTTATTGTTATTATATATGTAGTTACATCTATAAAATAAAATTATGTATTGATTCATGAAAAATCAAGTATTTATTTGGACAACTGTAATTGTACAGTATTTAACTGGTCGGTTAGCCTGTTTCAGCTGATTTTGACATATCATTAAGGCTCAAAATCGCTCTGATGATTTTGAAATATACGCGTCCATATGCCTTGTCTCCCCACTATTCCTAGTCTAAGCTGAAAACAACAAACCAAGAGAAGTTTTGTCTAGTTATATTTTGTCGTTGCAACATATCACAGCTAAGTGCTGAACGTTCACTGTTGTGCGCAAATGCAGCAATGCAACCAAACCTGACGGAAGGTTCGAATTTCAAATTTAGGCGCCAAAATTTATTATAAGTAATAGTGGATTTAAATAATTGATTTTATATATACAGATTCGCCATCCTTATGTGAGACATGGAGTATCGCAGCACAGTTTCAAATTTCGTCAATAGATGTCGTACGAATGAATAACAACGAACTTTCACTTTCTTTCAGGGATGTTCACGTAATCTACGACACGTAGATTATCTGATTTTTTACGCGTAAACAATCGCGTAATCTACGCACACATTTTTCATGTAAACAATGTAGACTATGTCGACTTTAAACTGTCATGGCACCGATTTTTAAAACGCAATATAGAATAGTTATTATCTATGAATTTTGATTCAAATTATATATTTAGATGATATAAGTAAGCATTTATTTTAATTTTAAAATAATAATGAAAATATGCATATAGGTCTGCAATGGCAACGCCAAGTAACAAACTAACAAGTGAACTATATACTATATCGCATTAACTCCGCCTACTGAAAAATATAACGAATAGGGTAAATTTATTTTTACCGCGGAATTTAAATGCACAGAAAGATAAAATCATTGTGACTGTGTATGTTCATCTAATTTATAAATTCATAAATTGATCATAGATGAGTTGTGCTGCACACCTTTTGAACGCATTCCATAATGGGTTACTTCACGTTTCATGTTAAAATAATAATGAATAGAAAAATACTTTTTTCTAAATTAATATTATTTTTAATAATCTCTGTCGTTTATATAGTTTGTAGGACTTATATACAGGAACAAAATAACATTTTTATACATCAATATACAAAATATTATAAAAATAAATTATGAATATTATTAAGTTAAGATCAGTTGAAAAGAATTTTAATACAGTAATTATAAATCCCATGTTTCAAAATATTCTTCCATCTGATCTTCTGACTCAGAAACTTTGAGAGTATAATAAATATGCATTAGTTTTTTGGATCGGTCAAATGTTAGTCGATTTCGCACTGGCGAGTGTATATACGACCAGTTTGAAAATACGCGCTCTATTTGAGCTGAACTAGCTGGTATTCTTAGTAATTTATTTGCTAATGAAGATAGTTGAGGATACTTTAAAGCAACCATACTCCAAAATACTAGAGGTTTTTTAATATTCTTCTCATATAAAGTTGAGAAAATACCAGATTTATTTTTAAAGCAGTCCCATTCTTCAATTCCATCACCATTTAAATTTTTAAATAAGAAATTATGGATTTTTTCTTTGTTCTCCTGACTTAACATACTGCTATCGTAGAAAGGATGCAAATAATGTGCCGTTAAAGCATAAACATTAAATACCATATTTTTACGAACTTGTAAATTTTCTTTCAATTTTTCGTGATATTTATCGGGTAATTTAAGATGCAACCATTGTTCTACTGAATCTGCTACAGAACATTCGGCATTTTGACATATATTTATCAATTTACAAATTGGATTTAATAAATCTATATTTTCTTGGACTGTATCGATAAATTCATCGTCAAATATTAGTTTCGAAACATTTTGCTTTATTTTCTTTGATTTACTATCAAATGACGCAACAATTATTTTCATGTATGGTAAATTTTTTATTAGATTTTCGTAGGAATCTCGGTATGAACACCATCGTGTTTCGCAGGGTAATTTTATTCGGTTTCCACCTTTTTGTAATAAAAGTTTTTCCAAATCTGTTTGTTTAAATTCTTTTAAAATAGCAACAACTTTGTCAGTAAGCGATTTGTTTAAAACATCTTTCGCCAGTAAATTTTCTGTGTGGCTATTACAAGTGCTATGCCAACTTACATGATTAATAAGCTTCCCCATTTTGATCATAGAACTTGCATTATCTGAGACAACCGCGTAAATGGAAGTGCCAAAAATCTCTTTTGCAATGTTCGTGGATTCGTATATAATTTCAGCTAGTTTTTCTCCCGTCTCAGATTCCAGCGACAAATCCCAAGCATTTAAAAACGCTTGTGTCCCATTTATACAGTGGATCATACTCACTACTGTTTTTGTGTTGCTTGATGTATTTTTCCAACCATCAATCAGTAACACAGAGTCTTCTTTTACCGTTTTTCGTGATCTTTCTATAATTTTATCATATGTTTTATCCAACAAGGTAGTTGACATTGCGTGCCTTCCTGGTAATTTTGGCGAATAAGCAGGACGCAATTTATTGATAAAATTTTTAAAATGTGGTGATTCGACAACACTTAGCGGTATATTGCATCCAAAGAAAAATAAAGCCAGAGCTTCATTAATATCGTTTTCTTCATCTTTGTGTAATAAATCTAAATAATCCGTAATTTTTTTATTCCTCTTTTTGGACTTTAAGTTAGATTCAGAATTATATTCTGGAGCACACGCGCGCTTTTCTAATGAATTTGTTTGTAAATTAATTTCAGAGGATTGAGTACTGTTAATTATATTTACTGGTGTTATTCTTCCATCTGGTAATACTTCCATAGACTCCCAACTCTAAAATAAAATATGAATTATGTAAGAATAAAGAAAAATTAACTGACATTATGATGATGATTTTTAACTTAATACTTGAATTTAAATAAATAATAAACTACTAACCCTAAGTGTTTCATCAACCACATTTGTATTTTCTCCGTTGTTAAGGATAACAATATTATCAATACTATCCTCTAAAATATTTTCATTTCCAGCATTTTGTTGTTCCGGAACTGGGGATGTGAATACCGATGAGGATTCAGAAATTATCTTACAAATGTTCCTACAAAATAAAAAAAGAAATTAATCAATATCAAGCAATTCTTCTTAATCTCTTTCTATTGAAGTAATTAACATAAGAAAATAAAATTAATAACTAACCTGTGAGCTTTCAGACGTGATGCTGCCGTATTTGTCAATGTTTTCTTGCAGTTTATGCATAAAGCATAATATTTATTATTGTCAATCAATTAACGTCAATCTTTTCTTTACAATTTTCTTTCATTTCCACGGCTATCCCTATTTTTGAGCTAATTTTCAGTATTTTCATATTTAATTTCTGCCGTTATAGGACATGTAAATTTAATTCTGTTTAATGATTCTGATGTAGAATTCTATGCTCTACAACTTTTATTTGAAGTTTTTTTACCTAAAATAATTAGGGAAGCAGGAAATTAAGAAAGTATGATTTTACATGTGAAAGTCCTATGTTCCGGGGTCGCGGTCACCACCCTGAAGAACTTTTTGGATTGGCAATTAACCTACAAAACAACTTCATTTCCGAAAGAACCCTGCATTACTGTACAGTTGTGGATAAAGTATAGTATTCTATTCGCATGTAATGGCTATTACTCATTCGAATGATTTACAACACTCGCTTTCGCTCGTGTTGGCAAACTCCATTCTCATGGGTAATAGCACACATTACATGCTCATTGAATAATATACTAATATCTTCTTATAGAGTATTTGTATCAAAGATTTAAAAACAATTTCATGAATAATAGACTTGAGCAAAGGTTTTACTAATATTTCAAGATTATAACATCAAATATTTAATTATTATAAATTTTGACTTTTCAAATGACATAGATCAATCTTTAGTCCGGTCAATTTAGCCCAAGAATAGGGGTAACCTTGCATTAATTCTGAGAAAGCTGAAAATTTACATAGATGTTAGGGACACCATTATTATGAAATTGTGAAAAGTCCCCATCGATCCCATGTCTGCAAAAAAATTTATTCAAGGTCAAAGGTTGCAAAAATGGGTTTTTTGAATTTTTCAGCGAAACGGTTAGTTTTATGAAAAAATATGTAATACAAAAATTGTAGATCATGCAATTATCTACAAAAATTGTCCTTACACATTTTTTCATAACACTAACCATTTTTGAGAAAAAACAATTACAGAACTTTCTTACGCTGTATTCTCCATAATAAGCATGACTAAGCTGCCTATGATATCATTGGGCTTGTAATATAAGTATGTGCCGTTGAAAAACAACTGCCTGTCATTCCATTGTTTTTACATGCTATGACTGGCTGTGATACAACATCAGCAATGTTTCGAAGGGGTAAAACAACAATTTTTAAATTGTTTGAAAAAGAAAATTTTATTACTTGTGCACAAGCTTTCGAAGATATCAACTCTTCACCAGAAACTCTAATCACCAACGGAATTCGCTTTCTTCTGTCTGTATATGGAGCTCCAAAAAAAAATTACTTCCATAGACAAATTAGGTTTCTTATCTTTTGCAAAACAAACACATAATAAAAAACGTGTGCAATTAGCTTGCCTTCCTCCAACCGCGGCTTCTGCTCACCAACATTTTTATCGTGTATATTACCGGGTTCAGGTGTGGCTTGGTAATCAACTAGACCCAGAACAATGGGGTTGGAAGCATGTCAATAATGTATTGGAACCATTCCACACGCTTCTTCCACCTGCACCAGAAAACCTCCTTAATTCTATTTTTTGCAACTGCAAAAAGGTATGTAACTCAAGATGCGGCTGTAAAAAAGTGGGCTTATTTTGTTCACTAGCGTGCACCACTTGTCAAGGCCAATTGTGTTCAAATATTGAATCTCCAACAGAAGAAGATTTTCACATCAACGACGAAACAACTGATGTATCGCTGTTAGTACAATTTATGTCAACTCAAGAAGATGAGGAAGAACAAGAAAATGGAGAGAGAGAAGAAGATGGAGGGGAAGAAGAAGAAATAATTAATGACGATGATGATGAATAAAATATGTTTATAACCAAGTATAACGGAACTTGTCACTCGAGCTGTATCTGATCGACAACGAGCACTCTGACAAGAATACAACGACTGAAAAGAAGAAGAATAACCAAACATTCATTAAATTTTACTGTAATAGACCGTGTAATAGGCCTACCAGGGAAACCACATTAAAAAAAACGCGCTAGGTACACTACCTAGAAACGTGTACACATTATAGACAATACAGCATAACAAAATTTTGTAATTGTTTTTTCTCAAAAATGGTTAGTGTTATGAAAAAATGTGTAAGGACAATTTTTGTAGATAATTGCATGATCTACAATTTTTGTATAACATATTTTTTCATAAAACTAACCGTTTCGCTGAAAAATTCCAAAAACCCATTTTTGCAACCTTTGACCTTGAATAAAAATTTTTGCAGACATGGGATCGATGGGGACTTTTCACAATTTCATTACAATGGTGTCCCTAACATCTACGCAAATTTTCAGCTTTCTGGGAATTTTTGCAAGGGTCAATGTCTAAATTGACCGGACTATCTTGCCAAAGGTGCGATGAAGTAACGAAATAAAAACCAAATATTCCTAAATGAACTTTATTGAAGACAGTGGTAGTTATATTAGGATTGCCAATGATAATTTATAAATTTAAAAAGTAAATACGATTTCATTTCAATGTGTTATAAAGTAACTAAATAAAATATTATATTCAAACTTTAAATACCTAACGCAATGTATTTAAATTTAATACCTATAATAATTTGTTTATATTAATTTTGAAAAATAAGTGGTCACTTTTCAAAATTTAAAGATTTTTTATTGGTATTGGGATTGAGTAGCAGAAAAGTTTAGTAATGAAAATTTAAGTTATCTTTGTAAATTTAATCAGATCAGCCGTTTAAACAATTTCTGTTTCTTTGAAGTATTTTTTTATTTATTTATAGTAACTGTGATATGCCTATATATTTAAAATTTTGAACAATGATTACTCTTTATAGTAATCAATTTTATTTTTGTAATCAAATATTGACTATTTACAGGCAATAACTTATTCTTTCATATTATTATATTAATTGTTTTTTCTATGTAAACTAAAATATTTTGCTATAAAATATTTCTTTTAAAAAAATTCCACATAGATTCGCTTAAGAATAATAAGAAGAATTTTAAAATTTCACCAAGACTTCATATGTCGATATAGTATATTACATAACGAGCGTGGAAAGTGGTAAATAACTTGCGAGTGTAGACATTGAAGAACGAGGCGCATAGCGCCGAGTGATTTAATACACGAGCAAGTTAGACACTTTCGAGCGAGTTATGTACACTATTTTTCAGACGACCACAAAAAAATTCATAAAAAAAGTGCAGCACTAGTGTGTTATAGTCATAACAGCACTAGTGTGTTAAGTTGCACTTTCCGTTGTTATTTACAGTGTTGTTATTGCTACTTTCGTAGGTGGTCGTCTGAAAAGAAATTTTTTGTCGTAACCTCTAAGAACACATTACTGAACTACAACAACATAACCGGAAGTCTAATTTGACTATCAAGACTCTTAGTTATTGTTTTATATATATATATATATATATATATATATATATATATATATATAACTATAAAATGTAATATTTATGTATTTGTGGTTTAATATGACAAAATAGTCATCTATATTGTAAGCAATATTTTTTTTTAGATCAGTGTTTCTCAAAAGTTATGTCGCGGTAAATTAGTGTTTTTTTATCATAATATTATTATCCGAATATCTTCTACGGTAGTAATCACTGTAATCAATTTTTATTAATGGGTGTTAAGGATCAATCTTTAATTTTTCATTTGTAATGTCTGAACCAACTTGCGCTTATTACATCAATAATAAATTGTAAGTCATCTTTGGTATCAAATTAAATGTCTTGTTGAGGGCTGATGTGCAGAAGAAACAAAAAATTGCTAAGCCGATCTGCATTTGTTTTTTTACAATTACTTGCCGGAAGTACACCGTGTTTGGTATTAAATTAAAGCATTCGACAAGAAATGAAATTAGCTATTGAAAGTTAATATTTCACTGACGCCGGAGGCCTAGGGAACGCATTCGCTAATCCTATATACTAAAAGGCTTAGACAATTTTTCCAATATATATTTTCATCAGACGATCGCCAAAATTTTGCAACGGGCTACAGCATAAACTGATTATCCGATTTTAATGATTTTTGCACCATATTATAGAGCTTGATTCGAATTAATTTCCTTTTTAGTTTTTATATTTTTACTGTGTGTGGTTTTTGTGTAAAAAAAATTAAACTTTGTGAAATTGGTACTTTGAAACAATAGCTCAAGCAAGCATTGGAAAATTTCAAGTGAATGCCAACTACTAGCTGTCATGTTTGACAAGTCAGAAGCAAACTTTAATCATTTATTACTTCTTAATGAATGAAGATATCAAAAATATGAAAGCATTGTTATACATTGTATACATGAGCAATTATTTCACTAAAAATTTTAGTGTCTTTCGTGGCGAATTTAAAATTTCTAATTTTTGACGTTTAAATGTCAGTACAGACAGTGTTGCCAAATGTGTCATGAAGTAACTACATAAAAACCAAATATTCCTATAGGAACTAAACTGAAGATAAAATCTGTTATTTTAGAATTGCCGATGGTAATTTATAAATTTAAAAATTAACTACAAACAGTGAAGTAACTAAATAAAAATCAAATATTCCTAAATAAAATAAATTAAACACTTCGCTGTATTTGATATCAAAAGAAAGAAAACAATAAGGGCCGGTTTTGAAATGACAAAAAATATGTGTCATGTCGATCTGCATTTGCTTTTCGCAAAAAATTGTTAGAAGTAGGTCGTCTTTGGGTTTTAATGAAATAACACAATGTAGACTGGTGTGCACGAATTACAAACATGTTCTACGTCGATTAGAATTGGTGTTTTGCAATATGTTGTCATAAATATGTCGTGTTTGGTATCGAATTAAAGGTCTCGGAAAGGCCTGGTGTGCAGAAATGAAAATTTTCTATGTTGATCGGCTTTTGTTTTATGCAAAAAGTTAATAGAAGTATGTCGTGTTTGGTACCTAATGAAAGGTCTCGATGAGGACTGGGGAGCAGAATTGACAAAAATGATCTATGCCAATCGGCTTTTGTTTTTTGCAAAAAGTTATCAGAAATATGTTATGCTTGGTATCGAATGAAAGGTCTCGGCGAGGGCTCGCGTAGATAATTGACAAAAATGATCTATAACGATCGGCTTTTGTTTTTTCCACAAAGTTGTCAGAAATATGTCGTGCTTAGTATCGAAAGAAAGGTCTCGGTGAGGGCTCGCGTAGAGAATTGACAAAAATGATCTATAACGATCGGCTTTTGTTTTTTCCACAAAGTTGTCAGAAATATGTCGTGCTTAGTATCGAAAGAAATGTCTCGGCAAGGGCTCGCGTAGAGAATTGACAAAAATGATCTATGTCGATGGGCTTTTGTTTTATGCAAAAAGTCGTATAAAGTATATCATGTTTGGTCTCAAATGAAAGGTCTTATTGAGGGCTCGCGTGCAGAACTGACGAAAATGATCTATGCCAATCGGCTTTTGTTTTTTGCAAAAAGTTGTCAGAAATATGTTATGCTTGGTATCGAATCAAAGGTCTCGGCGAGGGCTCGCGTAGATAATTGACAAAAATGATCTATAACGATCGGCTTTTGTTTTTTCCACAAAGTTGTCAGAAATATGTCGTGCTTAGTATCGAAAGAAAGGTCTCGGCGAGGGCTCGCGTAGAAATTTGACAAAAATGATCTATAACGATCGGCTTTTGTTTTTTCCACAAAGTTGTCAGAAATATGTCGTGCTTAGTATCGAAAGAAATGTCTCGGCGAGGGCTCGCGTAGAGAATTGACAAAAATGATCTATGTCGATGGGCTTTTGTTTTATGCAAAAAGTCGTATAAAGTATATCATGTTTGGTCTCAAATGAAAGGTTTTGTTGAGGGCTCGCGTGCAGAACTGACGAAAATGGTGTATGTTGATCGGCTTTTGTTTTTTGCAAAAAGTTGTCAGAAATATGTTATGCTTGGTATCGAATGAAAGGTCTCGGCGAGGGCTCGCGTAGATAATTGACAAAAATGATCTATAACAATCGGCTTTTGTTTTTTCCACAAAGTTGTCAGAAATATGTCGTGCTTAGTATCGAAAGAAAGGTCTCGGCGAAGGCTCGCGTAGAAAATTGACAAAAATGATCTATAACGATCGGCTTTTGTTTTTTCCACAAAGTTGTCAGAAATATGTCGTGCTTAGTATCGAAAGAAATGTCTCGGCGAGGGCTCGCGTAGAGAATTGACAAAAATGATCTATCTCGATGGGCTTTTGTTTTATGCAAAAAGTCGTATAAAGTATATCATGTTTGGTCTCAAATAAAAGGTCTTGTTGAGGGCTCGCGTGCAGAACTGACGAAAATGGTGTATGTTGATCGGCTTTTGTTTTATGTAAAAAGTTAATATAAGTATGTCGTCTTTGGTATCTAATAAAAGGTCTCGATGAGGACTGGGGAGCAGAATTGACAAAAATGATCTATGCCAATTGGCTTTTGTTTTTTGCAAAAAGTTGCCAGAAATATGTCATGCTTGGTATCGAATGAAAGGTCTCGGCGAGGGCACGCGTAGATAGTTGACAAAAATGATCTATAACGATCGGCTTTTGTTTTTTCCACAAAGTTGTCGGAAATATGTCGTGCTTAGTATCGAAAGAAAGGTCTCGGCGAGGGCTCGCGTAGGGAATTGACAAAAATGATCTATAACGATCGGCTTTTGTTTTTTCCACAAAGTTGTCAGAAATATGTCGTGCTTAGTATCGAAAGAAATGTCTCGGCGAGGGCTCGCGTAGAGAATTGACAAAAATGATCTATGTCGATCGGCTTTTGTTTTATGCAAAAAGTCGTATAAAGTATATCATGTTTGGTCTCAAATGAAAGGTCTTGTTGAGGACTCGCGTGCAGAACTGACGAAAATGGTCTATGTTAATCGGCTTTTGTTTTCTGCAAAAAGTTGTAACAAGTATATCGTGCTTGGAATCAAATAAGAAGACTCGATGAGGACTAGCGAGCAGATATGATAAGTTATCAGAAGTATATCGTGTTTGGTATAAAATGAAAGGTCTCGATGAGAGTTGACATGCAAAATTGACAGAAATGGTTCATGTTACCCCGCTTTTGTTTTTTGGAAAAAGTTGTCAGAAGTATGTCATGTTTGGTATCAAATTAAATATCGGTTGAAGGCTAATTTGCAGAAGTGACAAGAAATTGCCAAGTCGATCTGCATTTGTTTTTGTACAATTAGCCGGAAATACACCGTGTCTGGTATTAAATCAAAGCATTCGTCAAGAACCGCCTTGTAGAAATGAAATTAGCTATTAAATGTTAACATTTCAAAATGTTGTCGAATTACATAAGTCAATATTGCCAAATGTTTAATAAAGTAACTAAACAAAGAACAAATATTCCCAAATGAACGTTACTGAAGACAGTTATATTAGGCTAGGTCACGATGAGGGCTAGCGTACAAAATTAACAAAAATGTTCTATATCGAACGGCTTTTGTTTTTTGGAAAAAGTCGTGAGAAGTATGTAGTGTTTGGTATCAAATGAAAAGGTTCGATAAGGGCTGGCGTGTAGAATTATCAAAAAAGGTCAATGTTGATCGGCGAAGTATGTCGTGTTTGGTATCAAGTGAAAGGTCTCGGAGAGGGCTAGGGTGTACATATGATAAAAGTGTTTCATGTCGATCGACTTTTGTTTTATGCAGAAAGTTGTCAAAAGTATGTCGTGTATGGTACCACATGAAAGATCTCGGTGAGAGTTGGGGTACATAAAAGACAAAAATGTTTCATGTCGACCGGCTTTGGTTTTTTGCAAAAAAAATATTAGAAGTATATCGTGTTTGCAATCTAATGAAAGGTCTCGGTGAGGCCTGACGTGGAAATATGAAATAATTGTTTCATGTCGATCGGCATTTGTTTTTTGCACTGACAGCGGAGCTCTAGGGAATGCTCGGCGTAGCCGAGAATTCGCTAGTCCTATATACTAAAAGGCTTAGACAATTTTTCCAATATATATTTTCATCAGACGATCGCCAAAATTTTGCAACGGGCTACAGCATAAACTGATTATCCGATTTTAATGATTTTTGCACCATATTATAGAGCTTGATTCAAATTAATTTCCTTTTTAGTTTTTATATTTTTACTGTGTGTGGTTTTTGTGTAAAAAAATTTAAACTTTGTGAAATTGGTACTTTGAAACAATAGCTCAAGCAAGCATTGGAAAATTTCAAGTGAATGCCAACTACTAGCTGTCATGTTTGACAAGTCAGAAGCAAACTTTAATCATTTATTACATCTTAATGAATGAAGATATCAAAAATATGAAAGCATTGTTATACATTGTACACATGAGCAATTATTTCACTAAAAATTTTAGTGTCTTTCGTGGCGAATTTAAAATTTCTAATTTTTGACGTTTAAATGTCAGTACAGACAGTGTTGCCAAATGTGTCATGAAGTAACTACATAAAAACCAAATATTCCTAAAGGAACTAAACTGAAGATAAAATCTGTTATTTTAGGATTGCCGATGGTAATTTATAAATTTAAAAATTAACTACAAACAGTGTTGCCAAATTATGAAGTAACTGAATAAAAATCAAATATTCCTAAATAAAATAAATTAAACACTTCGCTGTATTTGATATCAAAAGAAAGAAAACAATAAGGGCCGGTTTTGAAATGACAAAAAATATGTGTCATGTCGATCTGCATTTGTTTTTCGCAAAAAATTGTTAGAAGTAGGTCGTCTTTGGGTTTTAATGAAATGACACAATGTAGACTGGTGTGCACGAATTACAAACATGTTCTACGTCGATTAGAATTGGTGTTTTGCAATATGTTGTCATAAATATGTCGTGTTTGGTATCGAATTAAAAGTCTCGGAAAGGCCTGGTGTGCAGAAATGAAAATTTTCTATGTTGATCGGCTTTTGTTTTATGCAAAAAGTTAATAGAAGTATGTCGTGTTTGGTATCTAATGAAAGGTCTCGATGAGGACTGGGGAGCAGAATTGACAAAAATGATCTATGCCAATCGGCTTTTGTTTTTTGCAAAAAGTTGTCAGAAATATGTTATGCTTGGTATCGAATGAAAGGTCTCGGCGAGGGCTCGCGTAGATAATTGACAAAAATGATCTATAACGATCGGCTTTTGTTTTTTCCACAAAGTTGTCAGAAATATGTCGTGTTTAGTATCGAAAGAAAGGTCTCGACGAGGGCTCGCGTAGAGAATTGACAAAAATGATCTATAACGATCGGCTTTTGTTTTTTCCACAAAGTTGTCAGAAATATGTCGTGCTTAGTATCGAAAGAAATGTCTCGGCGAGGACTCGCGTAGAGAATTGACAAAAATGATCTATGTCGATCGGCTTTTGTTTTATGCAAAAAGTCGTATAAAGTATATCATGTTTGGTCTCAAATGAAAGGTCTTGTTGAGGGCTCGCGTGCAGAACTGACGAAAATGATCTATGCCAATCGGCTTTTGTTTTTTGCAAAAAGGTGTCAGAAATATGTTATGCTTGGTATCGAATCAAAGGTCTCGGCGAGGGCTCGCGTAGATAATTGACAAAAATGATCTATAACGATCGGCTTTTGTTTTTTCCACAAAGTTGTCAGAAATATGTCGTGCTTAGTATCGAAAGAAAGGTCTCGGCGAGGGCTCGCGTAGAAAATTGACAAAAATGATCTATAACGATCGGCTTTTGTTTTTTCCACAAAGTTGTCAGAAATATGTCGTGCTTAGTATCGAAAGAAATGTCTCGGCGAGGGCTCGCGTAGAGAATTGACAAAAATGATCTATGTCGATGGGCTTTTGTTTTATACAAAAAGTCGTATAAAGTATATCATGTTTGGTCTCAAATGAAAGGTCTTGTTGAGGGCTCGCGTGCAGAACTGACGAAAATGGTGTATGTTGATCGGCTTTTGTTTTTTGCAAAAAGTTGTCAGAAATATGTTATGCTTGGTATCGAATGAAAGGTCTCGGCGAGGGCTCGCGTAGATAATTGACAAAAATGATCTATAACGATCGGCTTTTGTTTTTTCCACAAAGTTGTCAGAAATATGTCGTGCTTAGTATCGAAAGAAAGGTCTCGGCGAGGGCTCGCGTAGATAATTGACAAAAATGATCTATAACGATCGGCTTTTGTTTTTTCCACAAAGTTGTCAGAAATATGTCGTGCTTAGTATCGAAAGAAATGTCTCGGCGAGGGCTCGCGTAGAGAATTGACAAAAATGATCTATCTCGATGGGCTTTTGTTTTATGCAAAAAGTCGTATAAAGTATATCATGTTTGGTCTCAAATAAAAGGTCTTGTTGAGGGCTCGCGTGCAGAACTGACGAAAATGGTGTATGTTGATCGGCTTTTGTTTTATGTAAAAAGTTAATATAAGTATGTCGTCTTTGGTATCTAATAAAAGGTCTCGATGAGGACTGGGGAGCAGAATTGACAAAAATGATCTATGCCAATTGGCTTTTGTTTTTTGCAAAAAGTTGCCAGAAATATGTCATGCTTGGTATCGAATGAAAGGTCTCGGCGAGGGCTCGCGTAGATAGTTGACAAAAATGATCTATAACGATCGGCTTTTGTTTTTTCCACAAAGTTGTCGGAAATATGTCGTGCTTAGTATCGAAAGAAAGGTCTCGACGAGGGCTCGCGTAGGGAATTGACAAAAATGATCTATAACGATCGGCTTTTGTTTTTTCCACAAAGTTGTCAGAAATATGTCGTGCTTAGTATCGAAAGAAATGTCTCGGCGAGGGCTCGCGTAGAGAATTGACAAAAATGATCTATGTCGATCGGCTTTTGTTTTATGCAAAAAGTCGTATAAAGTACATCAGTGTAGAACTGACGAAAATGGTCTATGTTAATCGGCTTTTGTTTTCTGCAAAAAGTTGTAACAAGTATATCGTGCTTGGAATCAAATAAGAAGACTCGATGAGGACTAGCGAGCAGATATGATAAGTTATCAGAAGTATATCGTGTTTGGTATAAAATGAAAGGTCTCGATGAGAGTTGACATGCAAAATTGACAGAAATGGTTCATGTTACCCCGCTTTTGTTTTTTGGAAAAAGTTGTCAGAAGTATGTCATGTTTGGTATCAAATTAAATATCGGTTGAAGGCTAATTTGCAGAAGTGACAAAAAATTGCCAAGTCGATCTGCATTTGTTTTTGTACAATTAGCCGGAAATACACCGTGTCTGGTATTAAATCAAAGCATTCGTCAAGAACCGCCTTGTAGAAATGAAATTAGCTATTAAATGTTAACATTTCAAAATGTTGTCGAATTACATAAGTCAATATTGCCAAATGTTTAATAAAGTAACTAAACAAAGAACAAATATTCCCAAATGAACGTTACTGAAGACAGTGAATGTTATATTAGGCTAGGTCACGATGAGGGCTAGCGTACAAAATTAACAAAAATGTTCTATATCGAACGGCTTTTGTTTTTTGGAAAAAGTCGTGAGAAGTATGTAGTGTTTGGTATCAAATGAAAAGGTTCGATAAGGGCTGGCGTGTAGAATTATCAAAAAAGGTCAATGTTGATCGGCGAAGTATGTCGTGTTTGGTATCAAATGAAAGGTCTCGGAGAGGGCTAGGGTGTACATATGATAAAAGTTTTTCATGTCGATCGACTTTTGTTTTATGCAGAATGTTGTCAAAAGTATGTCGTGTATGGTACCACATGAAAGATCTCGGTGAGAGTTGGGGTACATAAATGACAAAAATGTTTCATGTCGACCGGCTTTGGTTTTTTGAAAAAAAAATATTAGAAGTATATCGTGTTTGCAATCTAATGAAAGGTCTCGGTGAGGCCTGACGTGGAAATATGAAATAATTGTTTCATGTCGATCGGCATTTGTTTTTTGCACTGACAGCGGAGCACTAGGGAATGCTCGGCGTAGCCGAGAATTCGCTAGTCCTATATACTAAAAAGGCATGTGTCGTGATGTTTATTTATTTTCATCATGACGATCGCCAAAATTTGTCACAAGCCTAACTGCCTGAACCATGAAAGGGATTGTTGTAAATTTTTTTTTAGATTGCAGGGAATAATGTGTAGTTGTGCCTTTTGGGGGTCTCATATTTTTACTGTAAGTGGTTCTTGTGTAAAAAAATAAAAACTGTGCAAAATTAATAACTTGAAACAATGGATCCTAGTAGCCATGTCTAAATTTAAAAAGAGTCACGAGGTCATCTGTCACTTTTGACAATCTGTCTATGAACTTTAAACGATTATAACTTTTTATAGAACATTGATATTAAAGAAGTAAATACAGTATCATGTATAATAGTCTTGAGCAAAGGTGTTACAATTAATTTAAGTTTAAAACATAACGTATTTAATTAATATAAATTTTGACGTTTCCAATGTCAAAAGTCAATGTTGCCAAATGTGTTATGAAGTAACTAAATTAAAACCGAATATTCCTAAACTAACTTCACTGAAGACGGTGGCAGTTGTATTAGGATTGACAATATTAATTTATAAATTTAAAAATTAACTAATATTTTTTAATACAAACAGTGTTGCCAAATTATGAACTAAATAAAAATCTAATATTCCTAAATAAAATAAATTGAACATTTTGCTGTGTTTGATATCAAAAGAAAGAAAACCATAAGGGCCGGTTTTGAAAAGACAAAAAAAAAATGTGTCATGTCGATCTGCATTTGTTTTGCGCAAAAAGTTGTTAGACGTAGGTCGTCCTTGGGTTTTAATGAAACAACACAATGTAGACTGGTGTGCACGAATGACACAAATGTTAAACGTAGATTACGATTTGTTTTCTGCAAAATGTTGTTAGAAAAATGTCGTGTTTGGAAAAAGTTGTGAGAAGTATGTGGTGTTTAGTATCAAATTAAAGGGCTCGATAAGAGCTGGCGTGTAGAATTAACAAAAATGATCAATGTTGATCGGCTTTTGATTTTTGCAACACTTTCTTAAAGGTACGTCGAGTTTGGTCTCAAATGAAAAGTCTCGTTTAGGGCTAGCGAGCAGAATTGACAAAAATGTTCCATTCCGGTATGCTTTTGTTTTCTGTAAAAAGTTCTCAAAGGTATGACGAGTTTGGTCTCAAATAAAACGTCTCGTTGAAGGATGAGGGCTAGCGTGCAGAATTGACAAAAATGTGCTATGTCGATCGGTTTTTGTTTTTTGCAAAAAGTTGTCAGAAGTATTTGGTGTTTGGTATCAAATGAAAGGTTTCGATAAGGGCTGGTGTGCAGAATTAATAAAAAGGGTTAATATTGATCGGCTTTTGTTTTTTGCAAAAAGTTTTTAGAAGTATGTCGAGTTTGGTCTCAAATGAAAGGTCTCTGGCGTTCAGGGTTGACAAAAATGTTGCATTCCTTTCGGTTTTTGTTTTCTGTAAGAATTTCTCAAAATTATGTCGAGTTTGGTCTCAAACGTAGTTACAATTCGTTTTTTGCAAAATTTTGTCAGAAATATGTTGTGTTTGGTATCGAATGAAAAGTCTTGGTGAGGACTGCTGTGCAAAAAAAATTTTCATGTTAATCGACTTTTGTTTTATGCAAAAAGTTAATAGACGTATGTCGTGTTTGGTATCTAATGAAAGGTCTCGTTAAGGGCTGACATGTAAAATTGGCAAAAATGTTCTATGTCGATCGGCTTTTGTTTTTTGTAGAAAGTTGTCAGAAGTATCTCGTGTATGGTATTAAAAGAAATTTCTCGATGAGGACTGGCGAGCAAAATTGACAAAAATGATCTATGCCAATCGGTTTTTGTTTTTTGCAAAAAGTTGTCCGAAATATGTCGTGTTTGTTATCGAATGAAAGGTCTCGGCGAGGGCTCGCATGCAGAATTGACAAAAATGGTCTATGTCGATCGGCTTTTGTTTTTGGAAAAAAGTTGTATAAAGTATATGATGTTTGGTCTCAAATGAAAGGTCTTACTAAGGGCTCGCGTGCAAAAATGACGAAAATGGATTACGTTGATCGGCTTTTGTTTTCTGTAAAAAGTTGTAAGAAGTATATCGTGCTTGGAGTCAAATGAAAGCACTCGATGAGGGCTGGCGAGCAGAAATGTCAAAAATGTTCCATGACGAACGACTTTTGTTTTATGTAAAAAGTTGTTAGAATTATATCGTGTTTGGTATAAAATGAAAGGTATCGATGAGAGCTGACATGCAAAATTGACAGAAATGGTTCATGTTGACCCGCTTTTGTTTATTTGAAAAATTTCTCAAAGGTATATCGAGTTTGGTCTCAAATTAAATGTCTTGTTGAGGGCTAATTTGCAGAAATGATAAAAAAATGCCAAGTTGATCTGCATTTGTTTTTTACAATTAGTTGGCAGAAATAAACCTTGTTTGGTACTAAATGAAAGCATTTGACAAGACCTGTTTTGGAGAAATGAAATTATCTATCAAATGATAATATTTCACGGACGCCGGAGGCCTAGGGAAAGCTCAGCGTAGCTAAACATTCGCTAGTCCTATATACTAAAAGGCATGTGTCCGTGATGTTTATTTATTTTCATCACGACGATCGCCAAATTTTGTGGACAGCCTAAGTACCTTAACCATGAAAGGGATTGTTGTAAAATTTTTTTTAGATTGCAGGGAATAATGTGTAGTTGTGCCTTTTGGGGGTCTCATATTTTTACTGTGAGTGGTTCTTATGTAAAAAAATAAAAACTGTGCAAAATTAATAACTTGAAACAATGGATCCTAGTAGCCATGTCTAAATTTAAAAAGAGTCACGAGGTCATCTGTCACTTTTGACAATCTGTCTATGAACTTTAAACGATTATAACTTTTTATAGAACATTGATATTAAAGAAATAAATACAGTATCATGTATAATAGTCTCGAGCAAAGGTGTTACAATTAATTTAAGTTTAAAACATAACGTATTTAATTAATATAAATTTTGACGTTTCCAATGTCAAAAGTCAATGTTGCCAAATGTGTAATGAAGTAACTAAATTAAAACCGCATATTCCTACACTAACTTCACTGAAGACGGAGGCAGTTGTATTAGGATTGACAATATTAATTAATAAATTTAAATATTAACTACTATTTTTTAATACAAACAGTGTTGCCAAATTATGAAGTAACTAAATAAAAATCTAATGTACCTAATTATATGGAACACTTTGCTGTGTTTGATATCAAAAGAAAGAAAACCATAATGGCCGGTTTTGAAATGACAAAAAAAAATGTGTCATGTCGACATTTGTTTTTCGGAAAAAGTTGTTAGAAGTAGGTCGTCTTTGGGTTTTAAGGAAACTACACAATGTGGACGGGTGTGCACGAATGACAAAAATGTTCTACGTAAATTAAAATTTGTTTTTTGCAAAATGTTGTCAGAAAAATGTTGTTTGGAAAAAGTTGTTTAGTATCAAATGAAAGGGCTCGATAAGGGCTGGCGTTTAGAATTAACAAAAATTATCAATGTTGATCGGCTTTTGTTTTTTGCAAAACTTTCTCAAAGGTACGTCGAGTTTGATTTCAAATGAAAGGTCTCGTTGAGGGCTAGCGAGCAGAATTGACAGAAATGATCCATTCCGATCGGCTTTTGTTTTCTGCAAAAAGTTCTCAAAGGTATGTCGAGTTTGGTCTCAAAAGAAAGGTCTCGTTGAGGGCTAGCGTGCAGAGTTGACAAAAATGTGCCATGTCAATCGCCTTTCGTTTTTTGCAAAAAGGTGTCAGAAGTGTGTGGTGTTTGATCTCAAATGAAAGGTTTCGTTGAGGGCTAGCGTGCAGAATTGACAAAAATGTTCCATGCCAATCGGCTTTTGTTTTTCGTCAATAGTTGTCAGAAGTATGTGGTGGTTAGTATCAAAATAAAGGTCTCGAGGAGGGTTTGCGTGAAAAATTAACAAAATTGCTCAATCTTGATCGGCTTTTGTTTTTTGCGAAAAAATCTCAGAAATATGTCAAGTATAGTGTCAAAAGAAAGGTCTCGTTGAGGGCTAGCATGCAGAATTGACAAAAATAATCCATTACGATCTGCTTTTCTTTTTACAAAAAGTTTTCAGAAGTTTATAGTGTTTGGTATTAAATGAAAGTTCTCGGTGTGGGCTAGCCTGTAGAAATTTCAAAAATATTTTATGTCGATTGACTTTTGTTTTATGCAAAAAGATATCAGAAGTATGTTGTGTTTGGTCTCAAATGAAAGGGCTCGATAAGGGCTCGCGTAGAGAATTGACAAAAATGATCTATGTCGATCGGCGTTTGTTTTATGTAACAAGTTGTTAGAAATATGTCATATTTGGTATCGAATAAAAGGTCTCGTTGAGGGCTAGCGTGCAGAATTGACAGAAATGTTCCATTCCGATCGGCTTTTGTTTTCTGCAAAAAGTTCTCAAAAGTATGTCGAGTTTCGTCTCAAATGAAACGTCTTGTTGAGAACTAGCGTGCAGAATTGACAAAAATGTGCTATGTCGATCGGTTTTTGTTTTTTGCAAAAAGTTGTCAGAAGTGTGTGGTATTTGGTATCAAATGATAAGTCTCGTTGAGGGCTAGCGTGCAGAATTGACAAAAATGTTCCATGCCGATCGGCTTTTGTTTTATGCAAAAAGTTGTCAGAAGTATGTCGTGTCTGGTATCAAATGAAAGGTCTCGGAGAGGGCTAGCGTGCAGAATTGACAAAAAATGTGCTATGTCGATCGGTTTTTGTTTTTTGAAAAAAGTTCCCAAAAGTGTGTGGTGTTTGGTATCAAATAAAAGGTTACAATGAAGGCTGGTGTGCAGAATTAACGAAAATGGTCAATGTCGATCGGCTTTTGTTTTTTGCAAAAAATTATTAGAAATATATCGTGTTTGCAATCTAATGAAAGGTCTCGGTGAGGCCTGACGTGCGAATATGAAATAATTGTTTCATGTCGATCGGCATTTGTTTTTTGCACTGACAGCGGAGCCCTAGGGAATGCTCGGCGTAGCCGAGAATTCGCTAGTCCTATATACTAAAAAGGCATGTGTCGTGATGCTTATTTATTTTCATCATGACGATCGCCAAATTTTGTCACAAGCCTAACTGCCTGAACCATGAAAGGGATTGTTGTAAATTTTTTTTTAAATTGCAGGGAATAATTTGTAGTTGTGCCTTTTGGGGGTCTCATATTTTTACTGTAAGTGGTTCTTGTGTAAAAAAATAAAAACTGTGCAAAATTAATAACTTGAAACAATGGATCCTAGTAGCCATGTCTAAATTTAAAAACAGTCACGAGGTCATCTGTCACTTTTGACAATCTGTCTATGGACTTTAAACGATTATAACTTTTTATAGAACATTGATATTAACCCATTACCGCCCAATGTCCTATTTATAGGACGGCAAGTTTAGGATTTTTTTAAAATTTTACCAATGAAATTATGAAAATTTTTGCAATGTATTATAAAGCTGTAGATCTCTTTGGATGAATATATCCCAAATTTATTGTTCCTTTTTTTAACATAACGACCAGAAGGCTTTTTTTTCACAGCATGGTATAATCGTAGTATGCACGTTTCATTTTAATAAATTTTTTAACCCGTTAATGTCTTTTTGATCAATACGAAAAAAATCTGTTTTACTACAAGAAGGGTGTATTATTTATTGCTGGAATTATTTTTCATTAAAACAAATTAGTCAATAAATAACTATTATTTAATTTCTGGTGTCCTATAAATATGACAATGGGCGAACGAGATAACATTATGTCCAGTTGCAAGTTATAACTTGCAATAAGTAATCACTACTATTGTATGTTTTGTGTAGTCTATGTTCGTTCGTATTTCGTTGCAGTTAGTAAAATAAATAAATAAAACAGTATCTCCATTTTGCAGATAATTCCAAAGCTACTCAAAATAAACATGATCGAGGTTTTAAAATTAGACCTTTATTGAATATGATTGTCGACCACTTTCAGCAATTTGGCATATTTGAAGAATCTCTGTCAATTGATGAAATGATAATTAAATATTATGGCAGAAATAGTTTGAAACAGTTTATTCGCAGCAAACCAATTAGATTTGGTTATAAGTTTTGGGCACTATGTGGTACTTCGGGATACTGTTATAATTTTGATTTGTATTGTGGGGCCGAGACGGTAGAAACAAAGTCATTACCTCTAGGCACTCGAGTAGTTTTAAAAATAAATATTATTCAATCTCCAAGCAACTACAAATTATATTTTGATAATTTTTTCACAAGTCGTGAATTATTACTACTTCTGCAGGATAAAGGATTTCGAGCCACAGGGACTGTACGAGAAAATAGAACCAGTGGTTGTCCCTTGAAGGAGAGCAAGATTCTAAAAAAATGTGAGCGAGGAGTTTTTGATTACAGTTTTGACCGCAATGGAGAAGTTCTCTTCGTTAGATGGAACGATAACCGGTGCGTCACGCTAGCGACAAATTTTGATTCATTTGATCCGATTTCACAAGCATCTCGATACAGTCGTGTCAAGAAACAAAAAATTAAAGTAACCCTAATTTAATAAAAAATTATAATTCATTTATGGGCGGTGTAGACCATCATGTCTGATTAGCAGAGAAATATGCAACTGGCATACGAGGAAAGAAATGGTACTGGTGCCTTTTTACCAGAATTTTAGATATGTCAGTAGTTAATAGTTGGATATTATATAGACAAATTCACGGTAAAAAGGCACTTACTCTGCTATAATTTAGAAGAAATTTGGCTGTTTCCTATCTTACAACCGGAAAGGCAAGTAGAACAAGTTTTCCCGTCCCTCCAGTTTTAGATATCCGTTATGATGGCAAAGATAATGTATTAGAGAAAAGAACAAAACAAAGAAGATGCCAAATGAAAAATTGTAAGAGCGAACCTCTCACATTTTGCAAAAAATGTGACGTAACTTTGTGTCTCAAATGTTTCGGTTCTTACCATGGCAAATAAAATTATTTCTGCAGTAATATTTATATATTAATATTATTTTGTTATTGTTAAATATATGTAGAAATTATGTTTTTTTTTTCATTCAAATAAAATTACATTAAAATACATAAGAGTACATATGTTATTGGTAGTGCCCAATGTCATATTTATAGGACAGCCCATATCCCAAAAATGGGTATGTGTAAAAAATTTTAAAAATTAAAAATAAAATTTTTGATTTTTTTTAAGACGTATGATAACATTTTTAAACAAATATTTTACAATAAATTTTCTTGGGCGTTAATGGGTTAAAGAAGTAAATACAGTATCATGTATAATAGTCTTGAGCAAAGGTGTTACAATTAATTTAAGTTTAAAACATAACGTATTTAATTAATATAAATTTTGACGTTTCCAATGTTAAAAGTCAATGTTGCCAAATGTGTGATGAAGTAACTAAATTAAAACCGAATATTCCTAAACTAACTTCACTGAAGACGGTGGCAGTTGTATTAGGATTGACAATATTAATTAATAAATTTACGAATTAACTACTATTTTTTAACACAAGCAGTGTTGCCAAATTATGAAGTAGGTAACTAAATAAAAATAAAATATTCGTAAATAAAATAAATTGAACACTTTGCTGTATTTGATATCAAAAGAAAAAAAACCATAAGTGCCGGTTTTGAAATGACAAAAAAAATATGTCACGTCGATCTGCATTTGTTTTGCGCAAAAAGTTGTTACAAGTATGTCGTTCTTGGATTTTAATGAAACGACACAATGTGGATTGGTGTGCACGAATGACAGAAAATGATCGGCTTTTGTTTTTCGCAAATAGTTGTCAGAAGTATGTGGTGTTTAGTATCAAAATAAAGGACTCGATGAGGGTTTGCAGGAAAAATTAACAAAATTGCTCAATCTTGATCGTTTTTTGTTTTTTGCGAATAGTTCTCAGAAATATGTCGAGTATGGTCTCAATTGAAAGGTCTCGTTGAGGGCTAGCATGCAGAATTGACAAAAATGATCTATTACGATCTGCTTTTCTTTTTACAAAAAGTTTTCAAAAGTTTATAGTGTTTGGTATCAAATGAAAGTTCTCGGTGTGGGCTAGCCTGTAGAAATTTCAAAAATGTTCCATGTCGATTGACTTTTGTTTTATGCAAAAAAAATATGTGATAAGTATGTTGTGTTTAGTATCAAATGAAAGGTCTCGATGAGGGCTGGCGTGCATAATTAAGAAAAATTTTTCATATCGACCGTCTTTTGTTTTTTGCAAAAAGTTGTCAGAAGTATATCGTGTTTGGTTTCAAATGAAAGGTCTCGGAGAGGGCTAGCGTGCAGAATTGACAAAAATGAGCTATGTCGATCGGATTTTGTTTTTTGCAAAAAGTTGTCAGAAGTGTGTGGTGTTTGGTATCAAATGAAAGGTTTCGATAAGGGCTGGTGTGCAGAATTAATAAAAAGGGTTAATATTGATCGGTTTTTGTTTTTTGCAAAAAGGTTTTATAAGTATGTCGAGTTTGGTCTCAAATGAAAGGTCTCTGGCGTTAAGGGTTGACAAAAATGTTGCATTCCTTTCAATTTTTGTTTTCTGTAAGAATTTCTCAAAATTATGCGAGTTTGGTCTTAAACGTAGTTACAATGCGTTTTTTTGCAAAATTTTGTCAGAAATATGTTTTGTTTGGTATTGAATGAAAAGTCTTGGTGAGGGATGCTGTGCAAAAAAAAATTTTCCATGTTAATCGGCTTTTGTTTTATGCAAAAAGTTAATAGACGTTTGACGTGTTTGGTGTCTAATGAAAGGTCTCGTTAAGGGCTGACATGTAAAATTGACAAAAATGTTCCATGTCGATCGGCTTTTGTTTTTTGTAGAAAGTTGTCAGAAGTATCTCGTGTATGGTATTAAAAGAAATTTCTCGATGAGGACTGGCGAGCAGAATTGACAAAAATGATCTATGCCAATCGGTTTTTGTTTTTTGCAAAAAGTTGTCCGAAATATGTTGTGTTTGGTATCGAATGAAAGGTCTCGGCGAGGGCTCGCATGCAGAATTAACAAAAATGATCTATGTCTATCGACTTTTGTTTTTGGAAAAAAGTTGTATAAAGTATATGATGTTTGGTCTCAAATGAAAGGTCTTACTAAGGGCTCGCGTGCAGAAATGACAAAAATGGATTACGTTGATCGGCTTTTGTTTTCTGTAAAAAGTTGTAAGAAGTATATCGTGCTTGGAGTCAAATGAAAGGACTCGATGAGGGCTGGCGAGCAGAAATGTCAAAAATGTTCCATGACGAACGGCTTTTGTTTTATGTAAAAAGTTGTCAGAATTATATCGTGTTTGGTATAAAATGAAAGGTAGTGATGAGAGCTGACATGCAAAATTGACAGAAATGGTTCATGTTGACCCGCTTTTGTTTATTTGAAAAATTTCTCAAACGTATATCGAGTTTGGTCTCAAATTAAATGTCTTGTTGAGGGCTAATTTGCAGAAATGATAAAAAAAGCCAAGCTGATCTGCATTTGTTTTTTACAATTATTTGGCGGAAGTAAATATTGTTTGGTACTAAATGAAAGCATTCGACAAAACCTGTCTTGGAGAAATCAAATTATCTATCAAATGATAATATTTCACGGACGCCGGAGGCCTAGGGAAAGCTCAGCGTAGCTGAGCATTCGCTAGTCCTATATACTAAAAGGCATGTGTCCGTGATGTTCATTTATTTTCATCACGACGATCGCCAAATTTTGTCACAAGCCTAACTGCCTGAACCATTAAAGAGATTGTTGTAATTTTTTTTTTAAGTTGCAGGGAATAATGTGTAATTGTGCCTTTTGGGGGTCTCATATTTTTACTGTGAGTGGTTCTTGTGTAAAAAAATAAAAACTGCAAAATTAATAACTTGAAACAATGGATCCTAGTAGCCATGTCTAAATTTAAGAAGAGTCACGCTGTTATCTGTCACTTTTGACAATCTGTCTATGAACTTTAAACGATTGTAACTTCTTATAGAACATTGATATTAAAGAAGTAAATACAGTATCATATATAATAGTCTTGAGCAAAGGTGTTACAACTAATTTAAGTTTAAAACATAACGTATTTAATTAATATAAATTTTGACGTTTCCAATGTCAAAAGTCAATGTTGCCAAATGTGTGATGAAGTAACTAAATTAAAACCAAATATTCCTAAAGTAACTTCTCTGAAGACGGTGACAGTTTTATTAGGATTGACAATATTAATTTATAAATATATATAAATAATTAACTAGTATTTTTTAATACAAACAGTGTTGCCAAATTATGAAGTAGGTAACAAAATAAAAATCAAATATTTCTAAATAAAATAAATTGAACACTTTGCTGTGATATCAAAAGAAAGAAAACCATAAGGGCCGGTTTTAAAATAACAAAAAAATGTGTCATGTCGATCTGCATTTGTTTTGCGCAAAAAGTTGTTAGAAGTATATTGTCCTTGGGTTTTAATGAAACGACATAATGTGGACTGGTGTGCACGAATGACAAAAATATTCTACGTCGATTAGAATTTGTTTTTTACAAAATGTTGTCAGAAATATTTTGTGTTTGGAAAAAGTTGTGAGAAGTATGTAGTGTTTAGTATCAAATGAAAAGGCTCGATAAAAGCTTTTGCTTTTTGCAAAGCTTTCTCAAATGTACGTCGAGTTTGGTCTCAAATGAAAGGTCTCATTGAGAGCTAGCGAGGAGAATTGACAAAACTGTTCCATTCCGATCGGCTTTTGTTTTGTGCAAAACGTTCTCAAAGGTATGTCGAGTTTGGTCTCAAATGAAACGTCGCGTTGAGGGCTAGCGTGCAGAATTGACAAAAATGATCCATTTAGATCGGCTTTTGTTTTCTGCAAAAAATTCTCATAAGTATGTCGAGTTTGGTATCAAACAAAACGTCTAGCTGAGGGCTAGCCTGCAGAATTGACAAAAATGCGCCATGTCAATCGCCTTTTGTTTTTTTGCAAAAAGTTGTCAGAAGTGTGTGGTGTTTGATCTCAAATAAAAGGTTTCATTGAGGGCTAGCTTACAGAATTGACAAAAATATTCCATGCCGATCGGCTTTTGTTTTTCGCAAATAGTTGTCAGAAGTATGTGGTGTTTGGTATCAAAATAAAGGACTTGATAAGGGTTTCGTGAAAAATTAACAAAATTGCTTATTGTTGACCGGCTTTTGTTTTTTGTGAAAAGTTTTCAGAAATATGTCGAGTTTGGTCTCAAATGAAAGGTCTCGTTGAGGGCTAGCATGCAGAATAGATAAAAGTGTTCCATTTCGATCTGCTTTTCTTTTTACAAAAAGTTGTCAGAAGTTTATAGTGTTTGGTATCAAATGAAAGTTCTCGGTGGTGTGGGCTAGCCTGTAGAAATTGCAAATATGTTCCATGTCGATTGACTTTTGTTTTATACAAAAAAAATGTCAGAAGTATGTTGTGTTTGGTATCAAATGAAAGGTCTCGGTGATGGCTGGCGTGCATAATTGAGAAAAATGTTTCAGGTCGACCGGCTTTTGTTTTTTCAAAAAGTTATTACATGCATATCATGTTTGGAATCTAATGAAAGGTATTGGTGAGGGCTGACATGCAGATATGAAAAAACCGTTTTATGTCGATTGGCATTTATTTTTTTTGTACTGATAGCGGAACTCTAGGGAATGCTCGGCGTAGCTGAGAATTCGCTAGTCCTATATACTAAAAGGCATGTGTCCTAATCTATATTTATTTTCATCATGACGATCGCCAAATTTTCGGACAAACCTACAGCCTTAACCATTTATGAAATTGTTATGTATAATAATATCAAATTGTAGAGAATGATGTGTAGGTGTGCCTTTTTGGTGTTTCATATTTTTACGTCAAGCAGTTTTTGCGTAAATTAATAAAAACCACACACTTTTTTAATTTTGAAACAAAATTTTTTAGAAGGATCCTAGTAGCCATGTCTAAATTAAAAAAGAAACAACCTGTCATCTGTCACTTATGACAATCAGTCTATGAACTTTAAAGGATTATATTTTCAAATAGAACATTGATATTAAAGAAGTGAATACAGTATCATGATTAATAATCTTGAGCAAAGGTTTTACAACTAATTTAAGTTTAAAACATGTCGGTGATGTTTATTTATTTTCATCATGACGATCGCCAAACTTTGTCACAAGCCTAACTACATTAACTATGAAAGGTATTGTTGTAATTTTTTTTAGGTTGCAGGGAATAATGTGTAGTTATGCCTTTTGGGGGTCTCATATTTTTACTGCGAGTGGTTATTGTGTAAAAAAATAAAAACTATGCAAAACTAATAACTTGAAACAATGGATCCCAGTAGCCATGTCTAAATTTAAGAAGAGTCACGCTGTCATCCGTCACTTTTGACAATCTGTCTATGAACTTTAAACGATTATAACTTTTTTTTAGAACATTGATATTAAAGAAGTAAATACAGTATCAAGTATATTAGTCTTGAGCAAAGGTGTTACAACTAATTTAAGTTTAAAACATAACGTATTTAATTAATATAAATTTTGACGTTTCCAATGTCAAAAGTCAATGTTGCCAGATGTGTGATAAAGTAACTAAATTAAAACCGAATATTCCTAAACACTTTGCTGTGTTTGATATCAAAAGAAAAAAAACCATAAGGGCCGGTTTTGAAATGACAAAAAAAAATATGTCACGTCGATCTGCATTTGTTTTGCGCAAAAAGTTGTTGCAAGTAGGTTGTCCTTGGATTTTAATGAAACGACACAATGTGGAATGGAGTGCACGAATGACAAAAATATTCTACGTCGATTAGAATTTGTTTTTTGCAAAATGTTATCAGAAATATGTGTTTTGTATCGAATGAAAAGTCTCGGTGAGGGCTGGTGTACAAAAAAGAAAATTTTCCATGTTGATCGGCTTTTGTTTTATGCAAAAAGTTAATAGACGTATGTCGTGTTTGGTATCTAATGAAAGGTCTCGGCGAGGGCTCGCGTAGAGATTTGACAAAAATGATCTATGTCGATCGGCTTTTGTTTTTTGCAAAAAGTAGTATAAAGTATATCATGTTTGGTCTCAAATAAAAGGTCTTGTTGAGGGCTCGCGTGCAGAACTGACAAAAATGGTCTATGTTGATCGGCTTTTGTTTTATGCAAAAAGTTAATAGAAGTATGTCGTGTTTGGTATCTAATGAAAGGTCTTGGGGAGGGCTCGCGTAGATAATTCACAAAAATGATCTACGTCGATCTGCTTTTGTTTTATGCAAAAAATTCTCAAAAGTATGTCGAGTTTGGTCTCAAATGAAAGGTCTCGTTGAGGGCTAGCGTGCAAAATTGACAGAAATGTTCCATTTCGATCGGCTTTTGTTTTCTGCAAAAAGTTCTTAAAAGTATGTCGAGTTTGGTCTCAAATGAAAGGTCTCGTTGAGGGATAGCGTGCAGAATTGACAAAAATGTTCCATGTCGATCGGCTTTTGTTTTTTTGCAAAAAGTTGTCAGAAATATGTCGTGTTTGGTATCGAATGAAAGGTCTTGGCGAGGGCTCGCGTAGAGAATTGACAAAAATGATCTATGTCGATCTGCTATTGTTTTACGCAAAAAAATCTCAAAAGTATGTCGAGTTTGGTCTCAAATGAAAGGTCTCGTTGAGGGCGAGCGTGCAGAATTGACAGAAATGTTCCATTCCGATCGGCTTTTGTTTTCTGCAAAAAGTTCTTAAAAGTATGTCGAGTTTGATCTCAAATGAAACGTCTTGTAGAGGGATAGCGTGTAGAATTGACAAAAATGTGCTATGTCGATCAGTTTTTGTTTTTTGCAAAAAGTTGTCAGAAGTGTATGGTGTTTGGTATCAAATGAAAGGTTTCAATGAGGGCTGGTGCGCAGAATTAACAAAAATTGTCAATGTCGATCGGCTTTTGTTTTTTGCAAAAGGTTGTCACAAGTATATAGTGTTTGGTATCAAATGAAAAGTCTTGGTGTGGGCTAGCGTACAGATATGATAAAAATGTTTCATGTCGATCGACTTTTGTTTTATGTAGAAAGTTGTCAGAAGTGTGTCGTGTTTGGTATCAAATGAAAGGTCTCGGTGAGGGCTGGGGTACATAAATGACAAAAATGTTTCATGCCGAACGGCTTTTGTTCTTTGCACTGACAGCGGAGCTCTAGGGAATGCTCGGCGTAGCCGAGAATTCGCTAGTCCTATATACTAAAAGGCATGTGTCGTGATGTTTATTTATTTTCATCACGACGATCGCCAAATTTTGTGGACAGCCTAACTACCTTAACCATGAAAGGGATTGTTGTAATTTTTTTTTTAAGTTGCAGGGAATAATGTGTAGTTGTGCCTTTTGGGGGTCTCATATTTTTACTGTGAGTGGTTCTTGTGTAAAAAAATAAAAACTGTGCAAAATTAATAACTTGAAACAATGGATCCTAGTAGCCATGTCTAAATTTAAGAAGAGTCACACTGTTATCTGTCACTTTTGACAATCTGTCTATGAACTTTAAACGATTGTAACTTCTTATAGAACATTGATATTAAAGAAGTAAATACAGTATCATATATAATAGTCTTGAGCAAAGGTGTTACAACTAATTTAAGTTTAAAACATAACGTATTTAATTAATATAAATTTTGACGTTTCCAATGTCAAAAGTCAATGTTGCCAAATGTGTGATGAAGTAACTAAATTAAAACCAAATATTCCTAAAGTAACTTCTCTGAAGACGGTGACAGTTTTATTAGGATTGACAATATTAATTTATAAATTTAATAATTAACTACTATTTTTTAATACAAACAGTGTTGCCAAATTATGAAGTAGGTAACAAAATAAAAATCAAATATTTCTAAATAAAATAAATTGAACACTTTGCTGTGATATCAAAAGAAAGAAAACCATAAGGGCCGGTTTTAAAATAACAAAAAAATGTGTCATGTCGATATGCATTTGTTTTGCGCAAAAAGTTGTTAGAAGTATATTGTCCTTGGGTTTTAATGAAACGACATAATATGGACTGGTGTGCACGAATGACAAAAATATTCTACGTCGATTAGAATTTGTTTTTTACAAAATGTTGTCAGAAATATTTTGTGTTTGGAAAAAGTTGTGAGAAGTATGTAGTGTTTAGTATCAAATGAAAAGGCTCGATAAGGGCTTTTGCTTTTTGCAAAACTTTCTCAAATGTACGTCGAGTTTGGTCTCAAATGAAAGGTCTCATTCGGCTCTATCATGTAACTCATCGCTTATATTTATCGATGTAGCTTAATTTTAACTATCGACTATGTTTTAAGCGAGCATTGCTAAAATGCTTAATATATAACAAGTGTCGCTAAGACAATAGCTACACTTTAAATTTTACCGATGTCGATAACAAATAAGAGTGACGGTAGTTACAATTTAGGAAAAAATATGTTTGACAACAGTGTAAATTTGTACATATGCGATTGTTTTGACATTTTTCTTGTCAAATTGATTTTTAAAAATAGGGTACAGTAACTCAAGTTAATAACATTTGGTTAGTTTAGTTCTGCCATCTATTGGTTCATTCCCAGAAGTTTAATAAAAATAATAATTTAGTTGGCTTTCATTTTTTATACAACACATTTGATTTTTTTGTAATAAATTGAGTACTTTAGTACGATTGACAAAAATGACAATTGTCAGAATATACTTCTTGAGAAATAGGTAGCAAATAAGTGCAAATTTTTGAGCGATTAAATTTTGTATAATGGAATAAGGAATAGTGACAAACATTTTAATAAAATTTTGTAAAAGATTTGGGAGGGAAATTGGAATATGCATAACGAATGGAAGTTAAAGTAATGACACGTCTAGCTATAAGGTTTGTTTTTGTTATAAAGTTATAAAATCGAACAGTTAGATATTTCTAAATGTATACGCATGGAAATCAATGTTACATTTTATTACAAAAATATGAATTTACTGAAACTATGCAATATTAGACTCAAAATTGAGAAAAGAGAAGTTAAATTTTGACATTTAAAAAATGTCTTTAATATTTTAGAGACAGTTCGTACCTTGTCTTTAATTATTAACATATTAGCGAGTATTATTAGCTATGATCGCTTAAATATTTGATACAATGATAAGATTTTAATACCAATGTCTTTAAAAACGTATAACTACGTCGCTTAATATAAGCGATGTGTTACATGATAGAGCCGATTGAGAGCTAGCGAGGAGAATTGACAAAACTGTTCCAATCCGATCGGCTTTTGTTTTGTGCAAAACGTTCTCAAAGGTATGTCGAGTTTGGTCTCAAATGAAACGTCGCGTTGAGGGCTAGCATGCAGAATTGACAAAAATGATCCATTTAGATCGGCTTTTGTTTTCTGCAAAAATTTCTCATAAGTATGTCGAGTTTGGTATCAAACAAAACGTCTAGCTGAGGGCTAGCCTGCAGAATTGACAAAAATGCGCCATGTCAATCGCCTTTTGTTTTTTTGCAAAAAGTTGTCAGAAGTGTGTGGTGTTTGATCTCAAATAAAAGGTTTCATTGAGGGCTAGCTTACAGAATTGACAAAAATATTCCATGCCGATCGGCTTTTGTTTTTCGCAAATAGTTGTCAGAAGTATGTGGTATTTGGTCTCAAATGAAAGGTTTCATTGAGGGCTAGCGTGCAGAATTGACAAAAATATTCCATGCCGATCGGCTTTTGTTTTTCGCAAATAGTTGTCAGAAGTATGTGGTGTTTGGTATCAAAATAAAGGACTTGATAAAGGTTTCGTGAAAAATTAACAAAATTGCTTATTGTTGACCGGCTTTTGTTTTTTGTGAAAAGTTTACAGAAATATGTCGAGTTTGGTCTCAAATGAAAGGTTTCATTGAGAGCTAGCTTGCAGAATTGACAAAAATATTCCATGCCGATCGGCTTTTGTTTTTCGCAAATAGTTGTCAGAACTATGTGGTATTTGGTCTCAAATGAAAGGTTTCATTTAGGGCTAGCGTGCAGAATTGACAAAAATTTTTCATGCCGATCGGCTTTTGTTTTTCGCAAATAGTTGTCAGAAGTATGTGATGTTTGGTATCAAAATAAAGGACTTGATAAGGGTTTCGTGAAAAATTAACAAAATTGCTTATTGTTGACCGACTTTTGTTTTTTGTGAAAAGTTTTCAGAAATATGTCGAGTTTGGTCTCAAATGAAAGGTCTCGTTGAGGGCTAGCATGCAGAATAGATAAAAGTGTTCCATTTCGATCTGCTTTTCTTTTTACAAAAAGTTGTCAGAAGTTTATAGTGTTTGGTATCAAATGAAAGTTCTCGGTGGTGTGGGCTAGCCTGTAGAAATTACAAATATGTTCCATGTCGATTGACTTTTGTTTTATGCAAAAAAAATGTCAGAAGTATGTTGTGTTTGGTATTAAATGAAAGGTCTCGGTGATGGCTGGCGTGCATAATTGAGAAAAATGTTTCAGGTCGACCGGCTTTTGTTTTTTCAAAAAGTTATTACATGCATATCATGTTTGGAATTTAATGAAAGGTATTGGTGAGGGCTGACATGCAGATATGAAAAAACCGTTTTATGTCGATTGGCATTTATTTTTTTTGTACTGACAGCGGAGCTCTAGGGAATGCTCGGCGTAGCCGAGAATTCGCTAGTCCTATATACTAAAAGGCATGTGTCGTGATGTTTATTTATTTTCATCACGACGATCGCCAAATTTTGTGGACAGCCTAACTACCTTAACCATGAAAGGGATTGTTGTAATTTTTTTTTTAAGTTGCAGGGAATAATGTGTAGTTGTGCCTTTTGGGGGTCTCATATTTTTACTGTGAGTGGTTCTTGTGTAAAAAAATAAAAACTGTGCAAAATTAATAACTTGAAACAATGGATCCTAGTAGCCATGTCTAAATTTAAGAAGAGTCACGCTGTTATCTGTCACTTTTTACAATCTGTCTACGAACTTTAAACGATTGTAACTTCTTATAGAACATTGATATTAAAGAAGTAAATACAGTATCATATATAATAGTCTTGAGCAAAGGTGTTACAACTAATTTAAGTTTAAAACATAACGTATTTAATTAATATAAATTTTGACGTTTCCAATGTCAAAAGTCAATGTTGCCAAATGTGTCATGAAGTAACTAAATTAAAACCAAATATTCCTAAACTAACTTCACTGAAGACGGTGGCAGTTGATTGACAATATTAATTTATAAATTTAAAAATTAACTAATATTTTTTAATACAAACAGTGTTGCCAAATTATGAAGTAGGTAACTAAATAAAAATCTATTATTCCTAAATAAAATAAATTGAACATTTTGCTGTGTTTGATATCAAAAGAAAGAAAACCATAAGGGCCGGTTTTGAAAACACAAAAAAAATGTGTCATGTCGATCTGCATTTGTTTTGCGCAAAAAGTTGTTAGACGTAGGTCGTCCTTGGGTTTTAATGAAACAACACAATGTGGACTGGTGTGCACGAATGACAAAAATGTTATACGTAGATTACGATTTGTTTTCTGCAAAATGTCAGAAAAATGTCGTGTTTGGAAAAAGTTGTGAGAAGTATGTGGTGTTTAGTATCAAATTAAAGAGCTCGATAAGAGCTGGCGTGTAGAATTAACAAAAATGATCAATGTTGATCGGCTTTTGATTTTTGCAACACTTTCTCAAAGGTACGTCGAGTTTGGTCTCAAATGAAAAGTCTCGTTTAGGGCTAGCGAGCAGAATTGACAAAAATGGTCCATTCCGGTCGGCCTTTGTTTTCTGTAAAAAGTTCTCAAAGGTATGACGAGTTTGGTCTCGAATAAAACGTCTCGTTGAAGGATGAGGGCTGGCGTGCAGAACTGACAAAAATGTGCTATGTCGATCGGTTTTTGTTTTTTTCCAAAAAGGTGTCAGAAGTATTTGGTGTTTGGTATCAAATGAAAGGTTTCGATAAGGGCTGGTGTGTAAAAAGGGTTAATATTGATCGGCTTTTGTTTTTTCAAAAAGTTTTTAAAAGTATGTCGACTTTGGTCTCAAATGAAAGGTCTCTGGCGTTCAGGGTTGACAAAAATGTTGCATTCCTTTCGGTTTTTGTTTTCTGTAAGAATTTCTCAAAATTATGTCGAGTTTGGTCTCAAACGTAGTTACAATTCATTTTTTGCAAAATTTTGTCAGAAATATGTTGTGTTTGGTATCGAATGAAAAGTCTTGGTGAGGGCTGCTGTGCAAAAAATTTTTTTCATGTTAATCGGCTTTTGTTAATAGACGTATGTCGTGTTTGGTATCTAATGAAAGGTCTCGTTAAGGGCTGACATGTAAAATTGACAAAAATGTTCCATGTCGATCGGCTTTTTTTTTGTAGAAAGTTGTCAGAAGTATCTCGTGTATGGTATTAAAAGAAATTTCTCGATGAGGACTGGCGAGCAGAATTGACAAAAATGATCTATGCCAATCGGTTTTTGTTTTTTGCAAAAAGTTGTCCGAAATATGTCGTGTTTGGTATCGAATGAAAGGTCTCGGCGAGGGTTTGCATGCAGAATTGACAAAAATGATCTATGCCGATCGGCTTTTGTTTTTGGAAAAAAGTTGTATAAAGTATATGATGTTTGGTCTCAAATGAAAGGTCATACTAAGGGCTCGCGTGCAGAAATGACGAAAATGGATTACGTTGATCGGCTTTTGTTTTCTGTAAAAAGTTGTAAGAAGTATATCGTGCTTGGAGTCATAAGAAAGGACTCTATGAGGGCTGGCGAGCAGAAATGTTTAAAATGTTCCATGGCGAACGGCTTTTGTTTTATGTAAAAAGTTGTCAGAAGTATATCATGTTTGGTATAAAATGAAAGGTCTCGATGAGAGCTGACATGTAAAATTGACAGAAATGGTTCATGTTGACCCGTTTTTGTTTTTTGGAAAAATTTGTCAGAAATATGTCATATTTGGTATCAAATTAAATGTCTTGGAGAGGGTTGATGTACAGAAATGAAAAAAAATTGCGAAGTTGATCTGCATTTGTTTTTTTTTAAATTACTTGCTGGAAGTATACCGTGTTTGGTATTAAATGAAAGCATTCGACAAGACCTGTCTTGAAGAAATGAAATTAGCTATCAAATGTTAATATTTCACGGACGCCGGAGGCCTAGGGAACGCTCAGCGTAGCTGAGCATTCGCTAGTCACTATACTAAACGATTACATTCACTATATATCTATCTATCTATAGATTTATCACGAGCATCGAGTAACTTTTGCAAAGGCCTACAGCTTGAAAAATAGACAAAAATGTTCCATGTCGATCGGCTTTAGTTTTTTCCTAAAAGTTGTCAGAAATATGTCGTGTTTAGTATCGAATGAAAGATCTTAGCGAGGACTCGCGTAGAGAAGTGACAAAAATGATCTATGTCAATCGGCTTTTGTTTTACGCAAAAATTTCTCAAAAGTATGTCGAGTTTGGAGTCAAATGAAAGGTCTCGTTGAGGGTTAGCGTGCAGAATTGACAAAAATGTTCCATTCCGATCGGCTTTTGTTTTTTGCAAAAAGTTCTCAAAAGTATGTCGAGTTTGGTCTCAAATGAAACGTCTTGTTGAGAGCTAGCGCGCTGAATTGACAAAAATGTGCTATGTCTATCGGTTTTTGTTTTCTGCAAAAAGTTGTCAGAAGTGTATGGTGTTTGGTATCAAATGAAAAGTTTCAATGAGGGCTGGTGTGCAGAATTAACAAAAATTGTCAATGTCGATCGGTTTTTGTTTTTTGCAAAAGGTTGTCACACGTATATAGTGTTTAGTATCAAATGAAAAGTCTCGGTGTGCTAGCGTGCAGATATGATAAAAATGTTTCATGTCGATCGACTTTTGTTTTATGCAGAAAGTTCTCAGAAGTATCTCGTGTTTGGTATCAAATGAAAGGTCTCGATGAGGGCCGGGGTACATAAATGACAAATATGTTTCATGCCGACCGGCTTTTGTTTTTTGCAAAAAATTATTGGAAGTATATCGTGTTTGCAATCTAATGAAAGGTCTTGGCGAGGCCTGAAGTGCAAATATGAAATAATTGTTTCATGTTGATCGGCATTTGTTTTTTGCACTGACAGCGGAGCTCTAGGGAATGCTCGGCGTAGCCGAGAATTCGCTAGTCCTATATACTAAAAAGGTCGGATTTATATAGTTTCTTTCATCATCGACGATCGCCAAAATTTACGGAAAGCCTATAACCTGAATGGAATTTCCGATTATGTTGAAATTTGCACCAGTTTGTGAGAATTTATGCAGATTAATTTCTTTGTTAGGTTTCATATTTTCACAGTTTGTGGTGTTTCTACAAAAAAATATAAACTGTACAAAAGTGGTCCTTTAAAACAATAGATCGAAGTGCACATTTCTATTTTCAGAAGAATCAAGCTGTCATCTGTCATGTTTCACAAGTCAGAAGCAAACTTTAATCATTTATAACTTCTTAATGAATGAAGTTATCAAAAATTTGAAAGCATTGTTATACATTGTATACATGAGAAATTATTTCACTAAAGATTTTAGTGTCTTTCGTGAAGAATTTAAAATTTTAAATTTTTGTCGTTTAAATGTCAGTGCAGACAGTGTTGCCAAATGTGTCATGAAGTAACTAAACAAAGAACAAATATTTCTATAGGAACTAAACTGAAGATAGAAGCTGTTATATTAGAATTGCCGATGGTAATTTATAAATTAAAAAATTAACTACAATTTTTTAATACAAACAGTGTTGCCAAATTATGAAGTAACTAAATAAAAATCAAACATTCCTACATAAAATAAATTAAACACTTTGCGGTGTTTGATATCAAAAGAAAGAAACCCATAAGAGATGGTTTTCAAATGACAAAAAAATGTGTCATGTCGATCTGTATTTGTTTTTCGCAAAAATTGTTAGAAGTAGGTCGTTCTTGAGTTTTAATGAAACGACACAATATGGACTGGTGTGCATGAATGACAAAAATGTTATACGTCGATCAGAATTTGTTTTTTGCAAAATGTTCTTACAAATATGTCGTGTTTGGTATCGAATGAAAAGTCTTGGTGAGGCCTGGTGTGCAGAAATAAAAATTTTCCATGATGATCGGCTTTTGTTTTATGCAAAAAGTTAATAGAAGTATGTCGTGTTTGGTATCTAATGAAAGGTCTCGTTGAGGACTAATTTGTAAAATTGACAAAAATGTTCCATGTCGATCGGCTTTTGTTTTTTGCAGAAAGTTGTCAAAAGTATCGCATGTTTGATGATATTTGTTTTAAACGATATTTCTCTGGAACTAATGATCGGATTTGAAAAATAAAAAAACTGTTGAAGAGAGAATTGAAAGGCCTTTCGAACTGTGTCATGTTTTTTTTTACCATTTAAAATTTTTGAGGTGTAGTCCACCCCCATTTTAGGGCTGAAGTTATGCCATTGGTACTAATCCATTCAGGTGTCCCCCTTTATACTAAAATTGACGTGTTCGGGCGTTTTTTGCAAAATTGATGTTAAGTGTTAGTTAAAAAATCAATTTGATTATATAGCGATAAAAATTGCAAACACTCTAATTTAAACGAAAATAAAAAAAAAATGAAAGGTTAATAATATACATTTATAAAACTAATTTTTATCTAATATTCATTTATATGTGCACGACAGTATTTATTTCTACACTATTTATATTCATACGATATCAAAATTTATTTCCACTTCACATGTCTCTGTTCTCCAATATCGTAAATAGTTATGTCACATAATACACAAAATAATTATAGCATTTATAATTATAAATTAATTTAAATTTAAAACTACTCCCCGAAAATCAGTAAATAGTTAAAAATTATTTTGCATCTAATAATATGACCAGGAATTGTAGATCGTCAGTCTGCAGATTTTTTTAAATTAATTGAATTAGCTCACATAAAAAATTAAAACCGCAGTGTTTTTGCTAGAACGCAAAGCTATTGGTAAACTTTTGACTTCTATATTTAAAATACATTACCCGAAAGGCAGAGTTATTATAGACTGCACCGAAATTAGATTTTAGTATCCTTATAAAATAGAAAATAGAATTATTGCATATTTTAATTACATGGAAACTTTTGCTGCTAAATTATTAATTGGAATTGCACCTCATGGATTCATTTCACTTTTTTTATTTGTAACAAATGGCTGTGAAATTTTAGAATTGTTACAGCCGGAGTCAGACTTCTTGCTACCGGGCAAGAGACTTTCAGGTATTAAATGTGAAGAAAATCTGAAAATATAGTTGCTGTTATTTTTTTTTCATTTTAAAAATGTAATATAAACTATGACGGTATTGTCGCTAGAGGCGTTGATGCAAAAAATATGCACGTCCTCTATAGTCTGATGATAACTGAAAAGTCGAAACGACGTTATTGTTACTTTAGGGGAAAAGTTTGTAGAAAATCATTTTTTTTGTTCTATTATTATTTGTAAAATATAAATGAAGTGTCCTTTAACCTTGCCCATTATTGTTTAGCAATTGTTAGTTTTTTTTAGTGACATATGAAAGTAAATAAATCCTTGTATATTGTGATCTCGTCAAATAAACATCACAATTTGTTCTGTCCTTAAGTGTTGTAATAATTTTATTTTTTATAGTTTTTCGTACATAATTTAAATATCATAATCTTTTATAACCAGATATCCGTCTTTAAAAATTCATAGTTATATAATGGAAATGTAATCAATTTGGTTGTTGTAATATAAAATTAAAATATTTTTTTTCAGGGAAAAATGATCAAAATGTTATATTATGGATGGATCATAGAGCTCAAGAAGAAGCAGATTTTATTAATGAAACAAAGCATTCAGTCTTGCAATATGTTGGTGGTAAAATTTCATTGGAAATGGAAATACCCAAGTTAATGTGGCTTAAGAAGCATTTAAAATCCGAATGCTGGGATAAAGCAGGAGCGTTTTTTGATTTACCAGACTTTTTAACTTGGAAAGCAACTGGATCTGAATCAAGGTAAGTTATAGGAATACTTATATACAAAGTCATGAAAAAAATTCAATACATTATGCATTATTTTCTAAAAGAAATCAAAATTACACAAATTAAATACTAAACTTGGAACAGGAGGATAATAATAAATTAATAACTCTGTATATAACAAAAACTGAATTAAATGCATAATACATACCTCTCTAAAAAACAGAAAAATATAAAGCTATACGTACAACACAAATAATAAACAGAATCAAAGTACGTAATTAATATTATATTAAGGCGATTTCGAGTGTATACTTGCGGTATGTTGCGTTCACACTTTCGGGCATAGAGAGCATGTAACCCGGAATGCTTTCGGTAAGTGAATTCCCAAACCAGAATTAATAATAACTAATTAATATGACCAATTACGCCCTTTATGCACTTGTATGCACCACCTTTCCTTTTTATGCACTCGTATAGTTTGTATTATTTTTTTTGAGCGGTCAACTTAATGTCTAGAAAAACTACAACTCCCCCCTCTCTCCCCAAATTAATAAATAAGTATTTTATTGTTATATATGGCTTGATAAACATATGCGGTAATATGCGCCAGTGCAAATTATTAATGCGCCAATCATGTTCAGGATGCTGAGGCAACTTCACCTATCTGTATGTTTGGATCAGTGCTCATAGCTGAACGGATCTAAGAGAGTCACTTCTCGGTTCACTATATCTATCTCTTTTTATTTTATTGCTGTTTTTTTTCTTTTCAAATGAAGTGGGGCGCAAAGTAAACATAAGTAAACAGGGTTAGTTTATTTTCAAGCAAAGACCAGCAAACTTATGTTTAGAAGTGATTTTACGTTGGATTACATAATAATGGATAAACTATTGTTTTCGGATAATGGGCAAATTGTGGCAATATAAATTTATTACGAAAATGTAAGTACAACAGAATAAAATTTTATGAAATAATATGTTTAAAATGGATTTCTTCTGCAGACGATAGTTACGTTATAAAATATATGATGGAAAATGTAGAAATAAAAGGCAGAAGTGTGGAAATAGTGAGATTAAGTGAAGGAAATATTATTATTAATATTTATTAATTTCGATATATCCAATATAATATATCTTGTTTTGCAAACAGAATCAGGCATTGCAGACTATGTTGTTCAAGTAAATGAAAAGAACAAAAAAATTCTGGAGACCATCCTTTTAACTCTAGTCTTTCTGTGGAATATTTGATGATTTAAATAGTGACAAGAGAATTTTTTGACAACAAACAGATTTGGAAGAATAAAGGAAAACCTATTACAGAAGATTACAAAGTAGCGGAACTTGTTTTAAAATTGAGAAACATGGAAAAATACAATAATCTATTTGTGAACAAAAAAAAAACACCAAATATGAAAGTTTGGCAACAGATAGTTGCTGAAATAAATGAAGCAGGTTTAAATATAGAGGATGGAAACGTTGCTGCAGAAAAATGCCGTCAAAAATTTAAAAAATATGTCAAGAAATTATATTCAGTGGCGGAATACCCATTAAACGCAAGAAGTGTGCGCTTGGGTTCACAGAATTGTAGGGGCCTCAGAATCTCAGGAGAATTTTATAAAATACAATTAAGTCATGTAAACGAATTTGTTCTACTCTTAGATGGCTAAACAAACAGATCATTTTTTTGTCTGCGACAAATCTTCTGATTTATTTTTTTAAAATTTATTTTGGATGTCAGAACAAATTCATTGAAATTGAGAACGATACTAATTTACTAAAAGAAAACCGAAACTACCCGGAGGTTAAAAAAAAAAGAAAACGGCCATTAGAGGAAACAATTACAATGAGGCACATTTTACTGTAAAACAAAATTTGAAAAATTGGAATATTATTTGCGACACACTCATATCTGAAATTTGCAGAAAAAGCGCCATTTATGTGATGTATTAAAGGATTTTGAATTATTTTTCAATTTAAAACTTTTTTTATGCAATAATTTTTATTCAAAATTTTGATAAAGTATATTCTCTGCACAAATTATAAATTACAAGTTCTTATATTTTACTATTTTACTTGTACGTAAATCTATTATAAATTTGAAACTGACTCACGCTGAATTTAATTAATGTGTGGACAGAATAATTGTGATTTGTGAAGTACCATAAAGATGTTTACATTAGATATTTTAAAAATGAAATTTTTAATATCATTACATTTATAAAAGGAGAAAATGTCATCAGTCCTGTTGACATGTACAAATTAATAACTGCGAGTTTGTAATCTACATTTGTATGTTGAAACTATTATTAATTTTCTTGGTTTAATGCGTGTGACTGATAAACCAGACATCTCCTATTCTGACTTTCTGACAAATGTAACAATAGGAAGTTAGGTACAGAATGGCTTACCAGTAGTTTAATCACAAAAAAAATGGGAATATAACTGTCAATAATGCTCACTAAGCTGGGAAAATATCGATATATCGATAATTATCGACATTTTTTAAAATATCGGACTTCGATATTTCAAAAATTATAAATTGATAAATCGATATTTCGATAATTATAGAAAAAATCTATAATTATCGATAACTATGGATAAATATCGATAAATCTTTAATTTTCGATAAATGTCAATAAATTTAGTAATTAATAACAATTACGGAAAAGTGTCAATAAGTTTCGATAAATGTCAGTATGTAGAATTAATGCTGACATGTATCGATGTACGATAATGAAACGGTACCTGCCCACTCCAATTATATTGTAACGAGCGAGACTCATCGATGATGAGTCATCAGGGCTGACCTGTCCGATCAGCTCCTGAGGGGGTCCAGTGAAACCTAGTACGGTCAGTGAAGACTGGGCATCAACCAAGAGACTAGATGAATACCTGGTGAAGGTTGAAATGATCAACCGAGGGACCGGAGGAGTAGCTAGTGAAGGTTGAAATGAAGTAGTCAATGGACTAACTGGGCTAGAGTGTGGAATGCTTGAGGGGTGTACCTCAAGAATAGGTCTTTAATAAAAGACAAATAAGTGCAGTATGATTGTTGTATGAGTCAGAAATGGCTGAAGTGGAAGACGCTGGTCATGTTTGTAATAAAATGTAACTAATGATATTTCTTGTAATGTATGTTTTCTAGATTAAGATTGCACGCGGACGTGCAAAAAGTCAGAACGGCCGTGTCGGGGATCACCCTGTATATTATCTATTATGGTTATAAACAATCGGGTACGTAAGTGCACGTGTGAAAACATTTGAAGACGCATGTGTGCTGGCAGAACCAAGGTCTGTCGGTCGGAGATGAAGGGTCCCATTGTTTTAAAGCGATAAGAAATTAAGAAGTGCTGATGCAGTACCACCATCGATGAGTTGCAAAGATGGATAATTTCAAAAAGGACATTACGTTATTGTCTGTTGATCGAGTTGGATCTTGGGATTGCCGCCTTATTTATTTTATATACATAGGTAGTTATGTTTAGTATCGTTTATTATTCAAATTTCGTTTATTAAACTTAGTTATATAAATATTGGTGTTTCATTTATTTTTTACACTTCACCCAAATAAATAAACGTTACAATAAAAAAGATTACATTCAATTTATAAAGAGTTGTATTTATGGTAAAAATGAGTGACTGCGACCAAACTGATACTGATTGTCAGTCACAATTGTAATTGTGTGTGTGTGTGTTGGTTTGTTTGAGTTTTATGGTTTATTCCAGAGTCGGCAAGACGTTTTTTTAAGGTCTTTTGTTTGTAGTGCGCTCTGTTTTGTCAGAGGTCCATTATTTATATTTTTATAAATGGTCTGAATTGCAAAGACCGGCTCATGAGCTCACGGTTCTACCGGCCCTAAGAGCATACAGTCAAAGCGATCAGAAATAGTTGTTGATAGTTGTATTTGAGGCAGGCACCCAGCTGAGTTGGGGAATCTGTGGTGGTTGAGCAAATTATCAATTGTTAGACCATCAATATTAGATCTGTTATATTTAATTAAAAATATGATATCATTGTGACAACTATAATTAACATTAAGGGAAATTTATATAAGTAAAATAACAGACATATATCTAACTTGTCCGAGCATCCTCGAAGTCGATAGAAATAGAAAAACACATAGTTTTTACCTATATGATATTAGGATATTATTGTTGTCTAAAATACTTGATGGGCACATAATACAAACACCAAAATATATCATTCTAGAAGAAACCAAAAGGAACAAAATAAGAATTGAGACTGGCAAGAGAACAATGAAATATGAAGAGAAAATAAGGATAAAAGAAGAAGAAACAATTTTAGTTGAATATTGGAGAGATATACAAAAAAGGGAGAAAAATAATCAATCAAATTCTAAATGGGAAATAGAGCGGAAAAAATATTACAAAAGAAATGGGTTATGTACAATAGAAGTAGAAAGACAACGACAAAGAGGAGACATGTTACAGGGAAGAGTAATAGAAACTGATAAAGAAAATCAAAAGCAGGATCAAGTAAATAGGATAACAGAATCGAGTTATAATCAACAATACAAAAATATTGTCACTCTCAGTTTACCACGGTACTTACATGAAGAAGGAAGAAAAGGAAGATTAAAATTAATCGCTCGGTTCAGATGTGGTAATGAAGAGAACGGTAATAAAAAATGGAAAACAACAGAGGAACAAAATTGTCGAATTTGTACAAGAAGAAAGAAACTTTGTGGCGTGGCACTTATTGTATGAGTGAGGTGGATCAAAGGAAGAAAGAAGCATGAACGAGATATTGGATGATACAGGTAGAGGAGAAGAATGGATGAGAAGAATATTAGAAAGAAGAAAAATGTAAATATTTAAATATATAATATGTACATATAAAACAAATTGTAAATAACAAATAATTCACAGTTGAAATGTATTTTCAAAGCCATCTTTGGCACGAATAAAACTATATCTATCTATCTATCTACTTGATGGGCACTTACGAACATATTGAAACAACAACATAGTTTATATAATAATTCCCGGACGTATGCGTACCGTACAGAAATTTGTGAAATCTACGTATATTCCCCAAATACAAATAATGGATTGTATACAGTATTTCCGTATGTGACAAGTTTTTTCTGACCTGGCCTGTAAAAATGAAAACAGATGTTCTTAAAATTATATTATGCGCAAAATAAATTTTTATCGAAAGATTATTTCTAATATTATTAATAACAAAATTATACATGCTAACAGTACTACTTAATTACAGATTTGATGTATTTTCAATATTTTAATTTCTTGTTTCTATAAGCTATTCATTGATAATTATCACGTTTATTGACATTTATCGATATTTATCGATATTTAGAGATTTGTCGATATTTTTTCATAATTATTATAATATCGACATTTATCGAAAAATATCGATATTATTTTATTATCGAATATTGATATCGAAATTCGAATATCGCGCAACCCTATGTTCACAAAACATTATATAGTTCATATATAAGATGATTATATTAATGATTTCGATAAATTGAAAGCTAGGAAAGAATCATTATAAATTATTAATAATGATAAATATTTCATAATATACTGTTATTTAAATACATTTTTTATTAATATATAAATTCTCTCTCTGGCCGATAATGAGTCCTAATGAATCGATATAGGAGAGCTGGGCAAGGAGAATCTTAATTATAAAGTATATATATGAAAGTGGGAACGGGAGCCCTCAAAATTAGAGTGTGCTTGTGGTCTGTCATGAGATAAAGTCACATTAAAAATATAGTGGATTTAATTCCTTGTCAGACTGAAATGCCGTGTTAGTTTGAAATGGATAGTACAGATAAAGAAACATGTACTATAAATGAAAATAAAGATTAAAATATTTCAGAAACCGAAGAAAGAAATTTTGAAGTAATAATAAAACGTGAAAAAAGTCTATGAAACCAAAGAATGAAGTCTTATCACAAATAAAAGAAATGCATTCCGAAAGTATTAATATGCAAATGTAGCAATTTAATGTAATGAAAGAGAAAAATCTTGACAGTTAAAAGGAAATATTAAATTTCGAGGTTATATCTTGAGTGAATCAACGATTTTTAGCGACACCACTGACCATGATCGTACACTAGTGATCCCTGGTGACCGCAACTAACCAGGGGCAAGTGAACGGGTATGTCTCTCGAAATCGCCTTTAATTGAACTTAGCTTTTTAATATTTTTTTTCTCAGCAAAAATGTATATTAAATTATTAAGATTTTAATGATGCTAATTTATTTTTTTCATTAGGCACTATAGATAAATTTGAGAGTTTTTCTTAAGAAATAGTAATAAGTATATATCAAGAAATATTAAAACCCTAAAAGAAATTCCTCCGATGATGATGATGATTAAGTTTTACAAAGATGTTGTTATTTAGTTTACTCTAACATTATTAACAAGTATGATACTGTTTTTGTTATATATTTTATTTTGTATAGAATTTTTTTATCAGTGGACATAGCCGTATGTCATTACCATAGTTACATTTAAAGTGATTGACAGCAATGTATTATTCCGTTTTTTTTGAACTGGACATATGGCATAGTTGTCAAAGTCATCAAACTGTCATATTTCAAAAAGAAGAAAAATGCAAATTGTATCTCAGTATAATTCTAACATGAGCCTGACACGAAATAATTAATATAGATTATTATATAGTTTTAATTATTATATTTCGTTAAAAAGTTAATATACATTTTGTAGTATATATCTGAGGTAACTTAAAATGTAACTCATTTTTACAAAAGAAATTAACACACATTAGTTTCAATTTTTATAAAACATATTTTAGAAAATTTCTAATTAATCATAGAACTTAAAAACAAAAATAAAATTCACATTTTATTTATGCACTGTATTATAGTTTATAATATTAATTTGCAAACATACGCGTCGAATATGGTATTTATATATATATATATATATATATATATATATATATATATATATATATATATATATATATATACAGGGTGAGTCACCGAAATGCCCGTCTTCGATATCTCCCTTGTCGTTAGAAATACAGCATAAATTTATTAACAAAAGTTATTGGTCAATTCAAGGAGCATAACGTAAAATTATTTTCACATATACAGGGTGTTGCGTTACGGCTCGGCGAAAATTGTTTGCCTTTTATTAAATGGAACACCCTGTATATTTCTATATTTTTTCAAGTGTATTTCATTCCTCTATACGGACATATAAATTTTGTTTTAGTTTTCCGCGGCGTTGCCAAATTATTCCGTTTATTCTCTAAAAAAGACCAAATACACGCATTGCTTTATAATGACGTACTGAAGTTATTTTAATAGTAAAAGTTAAGAATTTTTTTTTCTGTACAACTGTAACTACACTCTATGTTTTCACATATATTTTTTTAAATGTAATTATACAGGGTGTTCAATAAAGCGAATCAAACTTACTCAATTTCAAATGACTAAAACTCGTCATTTTCATCTCCAAAAATATTGGTTTTAGGCATAGGGTACCCTTAATAAAATATGAAGATAATACAAAAAGACGCACAACTGAATTATAAAATATAGGGTGTCCCATTTGAAAATGACGAGTTTTAGTCATTTGAAATTGAGTAAATTTGATTCGCTTTATTGAACACCCTGTATAATTACATTTAAAAAAATATATGTGAGAACATAGAGTGTAGTTACAGTTGTACAGAAAAAAAAATTCTTAACTTTTACTATTAAAATAACTTCAGTACGTCATTATAAAGCAATGCGTGTATTTGGTCTTTTTTAGAGAATAAACGGAATAACTTGGCAACGCCGCGGAAAACTAAAACAAAATTTATATGTCCGTATAGAGGAATGAAAGACACTTGAAAAAATATAAAAATATACAGGGCGTTCCATTTAATAAAAGGCAAACAATTTTCGCCGAGCCGTAACGCAACACCCTGTATATGTGAAAATAATTTTACGTTATGCTCCTTGAGTTGACTAATAACTTTTGTTAATAAATTTATGCTGTATTTCTAACGACAAGGGAGATATCGAAGACGGGCATTTCGGTGACTCACCCTGTATATATATATATGTTGATTTTGATATTTCCACGAGTGTTATTGATGATACTTGGATTTTTCTTCCGGGTTTCTTCTCGTGTTGGTCTGGTCTTCTCTTCTCCTTCGTTTGTTTGACGACGTTTCGGCAAGGTCTCACTTGCCATCTTCAGGTCTTTGAAAAGTTTCTTGTTCTCGATCTGGTATTCGGTCTCGAACTGACATTCATTGGTGATGGTGCAGGTTTATATGCCGTGACCTTGCCGAAACGTCGTCAAGCAAACGAAGGAGAAGAGAAGACCAGACCAACACGAGGAGAAACCCGGAAGAAAAATCCAAGTATCATCAATAACACTCGTGGAAATATCAAAATCAACATTACTCGCCTCTACGGGGAGGAGACTCTACAAGATACCAAGAAGTTGGAGAAAATTAAGATCAAGAGAAGCAGACTACTTTGCAACCTGACATTCCTGGAAAGATGCCGAGATAATAACATCATTCCGAAGAGCCTAAGGATTACATTCCAAAAGAAGAACCAGAAAACAGATAACATCCTGCAAAGAGCAAGCCTAGCTCTACTGAGACAAGCCATCCACGACACCAGAAGAGATTTGGATCACACAAATATCCAACTCCTGAAAGGGCATCTAAAACTAAGCAACAAGATCCGATCTTGTGGACAACACTGGACCAATTAATGGAGTTCCGTTGCGAGATCGAAACCAACCTGACGAAGAATAAACACATTCAGAAGTTTAAGAAGCTCCTGGAAGAAAAACAAAAAACAAAGAAGAAGAACCACCATCTGGACCCCAAGAAAGTTGTATACAACCTCTCAAAAGTACAACTGGATGAAGCATCACAAAACGTATTAGCCAAAGGTTTTAACTATGCAGTAGCTCCAACACATATACCAGTGGAAGAAATAATTTGTGGCGTAGAATCTTCTATTATCAATATGGAGAAGAATAAAGCTGAAGAAATCCGTCAAGATGTCTCACGCATATTGAGAACAGCCCGCCCACCAAAGAAGAACCTGTCAACGGAAGAACACCAGGCACTACGTTTGCTACGGCAAAATCCGGATATCACCATCCTACCAGCAGACAAGGGCAACGCAACAGTTGTGATGAACAGTGAAGACTACGACAACAAAATAAAAGTACTTCTGGAGGATCCAGCATATATTCGAATATCCTCTGATCCAACTACATACCTGGAGAAGACTACAAAGATGAAGATCAAAGCAAGCCAGATTGATAACGAAACACAAGTACAGCTAATTCCAAGGGAGAAATCATCGAGATGCCCTAAATTCTACGGAATACCAAAAATCCACAAAGAAGGCACTCCACTGAGACCCATAGTCAGCTGTATAGGATCACCGTTACAACAACTGGCAAAATACCTGGCTAAACAACTACAACCGTACGCCGAAGAAATAAAATCCAACGTCAAGAACGCTGGTCACTTCATCGAGCTACTAAAGAAAGAAGTTGTCCAACCAGGAGACATATTAGTCAGTTTCGACGTAGTATCACTCTTCACGAACATACCGGTGGAAGAAACATTGGACATCATAAAAAAGAAATACAAACCTGCAGAACACATCCTGGAACTAACGAGACACTGCCTGAAGAACACCTACTTTATATATAAAGAACAGCGTTACAAAAAAGTGGCAGGAGCCCCTATGGGTTCTCCACTTTCACCAGTCCTGGCAAACTTATTCATGGAAGACTTCGAAACTAGAGCTCTCGAATCCGCCAACCAGAAGCCAAAGTTATGGTTACGTTACGTCGATGACACATTTGTAATCTGGACCCACGGAAGAGAGAAGCTAAATCTATTTTTGGACCACCTCAACGGAATCCATCCTAACATCAAGTTCACCATGGAAGTCGAAGAAGAACGCCAACTCTCATTCCTTGATGTACTTGTGAAGAAACGCACAGACGGAAGCCTAGGCCACACAGTATATAGGAAGACAACACATACTAATCGTTATCTGAACGCTGACTCTCATCACCATCCAGCCCAGCTGAAGTCAGTAGTGAAAACACTCATCACAAGATCTCAACGTTTAGCGGATAACGAAAACCAACAAAAGGAAATGGAAACCATCAAGACAGCACTACTCCAAAACGGTTACAGCCAGAGGAACATAAAATTGGCTCTGAGGCCACGAAAACCTAAAAATGAACAGGGAGAAGAAGAAAAACTATCCACTAAAGCCTACCTTTCATACGTAAAAGGCACCACCGACAAAATAAGCAGAGTACTAAAGAAAAATGACATCAAGACCATCTTCACCACAGACAAGAAAATCAGTACAATTCTGCCAAACCCGAAGACAAAGATCAACCTCGAGAGCCACGGTGTATACGAAGTCCCTTGCCAGGATTGCGACAACACCTACATAGGCCAAACTAACAGAAGAATTAACGTCAGGAGAGATGAACATCAAAATGCAGTGAGAAAGGACATGCAAACTTCATCCTTAGCTCAGCACGTGAAAGCCACATCACACACAATCGACTTCGAAAACACAAAAATGATAGCCAACATCGAACACAACACCAGAAGAATCATCAGAGAAGCCATAGAAATCGAAAAACGACCAAACAATCTGAATACGAGGGACGATACACAAAGGCTACCACTCACATGGAAACCAGCACTAAACAAGTTGACACGAAAGAGAAAGGAACAGACGCCGAACACCACACCAGCAAGAGAACCAGCGGCGCAGAAAGACTCAGCACACCAATCAGGACCAACAACCAGGAGCAGCTCAGTGAAACGTCCAACCGTGACCACAACCACGGCATATAAACCTGCACCATCGCCAATGAATGTCAGTTCGAGACCGAATACCAGATCGAGAACAAGAAACTTTTCAAAGACCTGAAGATGGCAAGTGAGACCTTGCCGAAACGTCGTCAAGCAAACGAAGGAGAAGAGAAGACCAGACCAACACGAGAAGAAACCCGGAAGAAAAATCCAAGTATCATATATATATATATATATATATATATATATATATATATATATATATATATATATATATATATACATATACCTATAAGTAATATTTTTTGATAATCTTCATTAAAAAGGCTAGTCAACGGATTCGGAGAATTTGATTCAGAAATAATGAATGCGTGGAAAAATGGAGGTACAACTTTCATTATGGTTGACTCTGTACCAGTTTCTCATATTTCGGTTAACATATTTGTTTTTCATTTTCTGATATAGCAGGTATGGACACTTGTCACGGTTTTTGACGAACTTAGGTTTATTTTCAAGCACCTGTTGTTGCAGTTCACTTGTCGATGTCGTTTGATATTGGTCGTCTCTAAGTCCGGGCTTTGTCCAGTACGCCAAAAAATCTGTCACGGATTTACTTTTTGATTTCAAATAAAATTAAATTGCTGCTACATTGGAACATGTTTTTCCTAGCTCTACAATGCCGGTACAGTGGGCATAGACAATATCTTCGTCTTGTAGTATTATCCATTGTAAGGTAAGGGTAGGGTACACAAAGCAACAATCAAGAGGAATAATAATATTATATATCCTTTTCATAAGAGAATAATGAACAGAAGCAGAGTATACCTAATTTAATATTCTGTAGATTATATAAAAATACCTTTATAATTCATATGAGTGAATCAATACGGCTTGAACACGTATAAGTCATTGAAATTGAACCTGGCAGTGAGAACACATTTACATTTGCTCAACTGAATGTTGGGTCGCTAATTTCGTGTTTTATAAAATTTAAGGAGTTTCTGTATGAGAACGATTTCGATGTCATAGCTTTAACAGAAACTTGGATAAGTGAATCTGCTCCATCACACTCATTTACTGTTAGTGGCTATAATTTTATTAGTGTAGTAAGATCTGGTAAACGTGGTGGAGGCGTAGCATTCTATGTAAGAGATAGTATTTGCTTCAAAGTCTTAGACAGTACTTTTGCACATAAAAATAATGTAGAGCACTTGTGGATTCAGTGTACTATTCACAATTATAAAATTTACTTTGGTGTTATCTATAACCCACATTCTGAATTTTACAAGGATTTGTAAGCTTTGTGTACTTAATTCACTTTTCACGGAATTTAGTACACAGTGTGACTATTTGATATGTACGGGAGGATATAAATGTAAATTTACTTGTAAATGGTCCACGTTCAGCTTTTTTTGAACATATAGTGTCAGCAAATGGTGTATACCAATTAATAGATAAATATACCCGACCAATTTCAAAGTCGCTTATTGATGTTATACTAATCTCAGACAAAAATGTTTGTACTAATTCTGGAGTGATTAATTGTGAACATCTTTCCGATCATGACGCTATATACTGTATCCAAGATTTGCCAAAAACTTATTTCTCAAAAAAAAATATGTACATATTTAAAAAATTTTAATGTAGACTATTTTTATAATGATTGCGAAACTGTTATCTGGAATGATATCTTAAATATGAATAACATTAATGATAAAGTTGAATTCATCAATAAAAATATAATTACTTTATATGACAAACATGCAACTATAAAGACTACTTCAGCTCGCCAACATCATAGCCCATGGATTACCCCTGTAATTGTAAAATTAAGATCATGCAGAGGAAACAAAATGAAACACTCGCGTATTATAAAAAACATAAAACCCAATCAAAATTTGAATACTATAAGCAATTACGAAATCTAACAACTGCTGCTATACGACGGGAAAAGCAAGCGTTTTTTCAGCATGATATTAATAGCAGCATCAATAATACCAGTAAATTGTGGAATAATCTCAGACGTTTGGGCATTAGTAAAGAGAACAGAGATAGAATTCCAGAGACACTATGCAATCCAGATGAATATGGCCGTAATTTGTTAAATAAAGTTGATATTTCAAGTGTCAACCACACTACTATAAACTATTTTCTTAACAATAAATTCATCAATGACAATAATCAGCCTTTTACCTTTACCTGTGTAGTTAGTAGTGTGGTGAATGGTATTTGTATGGAGCTTAAATCTAATGCAATAGGAGCACATGGAATATCTCGTAAAATGATTTTACTTATTCTTCCTTTATTACCAGACTATATCACTCATATCATTAATACTTGTCTGCTTGAAGGAGTTTTTCCTGAAACCTGGAAATCAGCATTAATAAAACCAATTTGCAAAAATAGTAATGCATCAACCTACGATGATTTACGGCCTATTAGTATATTGCCTACATTGTCAAAAATATTAGAATGATCAAATAATGTCTTTTGTTACGGTGAATAATATTTTACCAACTACTCAATCAGGATTTAGGAGTGGGTACAGTACTAATACGAGCCTTTTTAAATTGATTGACAACTTAATTTCTAACTTTGACAATTCTAAAATATCAATTCTAATACAAATAGATTTCTCAAAGGCATTTGACATGATAGATCATAACCTCCTGTTAGCTAAGCTACGTTATTACAACTTTTCTGAAACTGCTTTTAAGGGGTACAAAAATTACTTTGCTAATATAAATTTTACTGTCAGCCTATCTAATAATTCATTCTCTTTAAAATCAACTTCTTTCTTATTACAACGCGATGTTCCGCAAGGCTCTATTTTAGGACCGCTTTTTTTCCTAATATATATATATAAATATATATATATATATATATATATATATAGTAGACATGCCATCAATTCTCAATTTTTGTTCAGTGTACTCGTATGCGGATGACACTCACTTTATGGCAACCATCGATCCATCTGAGCTCCATGAAAATTGTGAAAAAATTAATAATGATCTTGATAAACTCGTTGCATGGGTAAACGAAAACGGTCTCAAAATAAATTGCCACCAAATTATCAATGTTGATATTTGGCACATCTCCAGTCCCTCATATAACTCTTGACAATGCTACTTTAACTCCAAGTCCGTTTATCAAAATATTAGGATTGACTATTGATAAGGATCTTAATTTCAGACAACACTTACACAACAAATTACAAGCAGCCAGATTTAAACTTCGCTATTTATATCAATATAGACATGTGCTTTCTAGTGATCTTAAACTTCGCTTAGCAAACACTCTAGTGCTTTCAATTATAGATTATTGTGCTTGCTGATATGTACCTCATCTTACGCAAACAGATAAGAAAAGGATTACTATTTTACAAAATTCGTTTTGTGTACGGTATCTGCAAATATGATCATATTTCAAGCTATCGGATCCTAGCTAATATGGATAATATTAAAACGCGCGTTAAGAAATTTTATATGTGCCTCGTCCATAAAATTAAACTGTCAGGAATTCCATCTTACTTACACAATAAATTAAATTTAAAGCATTATGATTATGGCCTACGTACCAGATATTTATTTGCTGTACTCTCTTTTAAAAAAACTAAATTCAAGTGTTCGTTTTCTTATCTAGCGCCTATGTTGTATAATATTCTGCCACATGGTTTGAAATCTCTCTCTTATGTATCACATTAAACATTTTGTTAATTCTCATGATATGATTATTTAAAATATTTTTTGACATTTATGTACACTATATTCTTTTATGTATTAATTCAATTTTTGTATTGTTTTCTGTTCGACGTTCATTTCATTTAATAATTTTGTATATATTTGGTTGTATCGGTTAGGTGGAAGAGCAGCTTTTGGCTGAACTTCGCCGTTCACGTAGGTCAATAAAGTATATTATTATTATTATTATTAGTATTATTATTAATATATTACGTATTTTTAACATATATTCATTCAAAAAATGTTTAACTTTATTTTACACACAAGGATACACACAAGCCAGTTTAGCAAAAGCCTCCAAGCTCTTGCAGGATTTCATTTCTTTTTGCGTAAATGGGCTTATTTGCATATAAGGTAATTACTAATTGTTTCATAATTTATTTCCGGCATCCTACCATTTTTTCAAAAGTGAGAAGTTTTTAAAGTGAATGTGTCCATTCCTCCCAAAGGGATAATTTTTTTCAAATAGATAAATAGAAAAACAACATATATAATAATCTGTGATAACATGCAATTTTAAATTATAAACAGTTTAAACTTGGTTATAATGACTGGAAATAAGACAAAATTCTTACTATTATTTTTTATGAGCCCCTTTTTCTAATTTAATTTTGTTTCTTAACATTTTTTCGTATCTCTTAACATAAAATTCCCGATGCCGGTTTCTTTACCAAACACCTGTATACACGTGTGTCTGTGTATACGAACCATTGCTTATTATTTATTAGAAGGAATAGAAAAGTTTGCTTTATATAAAAGTTTTGTTACATTAAATATATTCTTTGATGACATCCACAGAAAAAAACTAAAGTTTGATTTACATGCAACGGCTATTAATATTTATTCTTTAAATAGGGACTTACTTTATTTTAGTAAATTAAAAACCATCCTTTTTGCCTTTCAATAATGTCAGTAATTCATAACATTCCATTTATTATTTGTGGGAAATAATAAAATATTTTCTTTTTTTTTGAGAGAAGCTATCACTGATTATTTTGAATAATATTATCACTGCGGCGGTACAACTTGAAACCAAGATATCTTTTATTAAACCCAATCCAGAAGCGAATTATAATAAACTTGAAAAATTAAGCTAAGCTAAGTTTTTGATTTTGAAATCAAGATACGTGGCTTACTTTGAATACTAGTTGCAAAATGGAAGAATTACAAAAATAAATGCCTGAAATTTTATTATTTCATATGTTACAGATCATTGTGTTCCCTGGTATGCAAATGGGCTTATTGCGTGCAGTCCGATGGAACGAGTGGATGGAGTGAGTCTCTGTTTGCTGCTTTAGACTTATCAGAACTGCTGGTGGATGGCGCCCAAAGTATAGGTCGCGAAGTGATGGCGCCCGGATCTCTATGTGGTGCTGGCCTTACCCCTGAGGCAGCTCGAGATCTTGGCTTACTTCCAGGCACTGCTGTCGCTACTTCCATTATAGACGCTCATGCTGGTGGATTAGGCATGCTTGGTTGCTCTGTACATTCTGCACCTACAGATTTTCATAGTCGATTAGGTAATATATAAAAATTTTAATAATACACATATATTAACCACTTAAATTTAGTAATATACTTATCAAATTGTAAATAATAGTGTACAATTATTTACAGTCACCTGTAATTAGTTAAGGTAACGCATAAGTATCCTTCAAGGATTTAATACTTGTGTCATGGGGTCGAATCCCACTGCGGGAGCGAGTATTTTTAAATCAGCACTGCCATTGCAGAGTTAAAATAGAACTGTAAACAGTCATTTTCCTTCTCTGCTTTTCGTTTTGAAAATATTTTTCTTTGTATGAATTTCAAAGATATACTATTAATTAATGAAACAATTTTCTTTTCTTTTCTTATGTTTAATAATTAAAATGTAGGCTTTGAATTTGTATTTTAAAATTGAAATTGTGCATAATATCTGCTGAAAATCGTACTGTTTGAATATCACTGAAGTGAGTACAGATGATGCCATTGTCAAGTGAAATGGACGAAGCACGATTTACTTCGTTTTTCGTTGGTTGTCATTTTTATAAAATGTTCTAAAACTGATAATAACAATAACATCAAATCATATTGATTTCTCTGATCAACCTATGCTAACTGTTGCTGAACCAGGGCAGGGACGAAGTGGGACTAAATATGGCCCGGGAAATTTACTTGACACGGCACATACATCATACAACCTTTTAAATTTTTGAGTGCATTTTTTTGTCAATATACGAGTAAAGTTAAAAAAATATAAAGTATAATTTCAGCTGCACAACGATCTTTTCATTAGTAATAGCAATAACCACAGTCGGCCCAAGAGAAGAGTGCGAGTGTACAAGACCTCGCGTTTCTGAAAACCTTGCGTCATTATTTCATTTCCCAAAATGAAAGTATTTCATTCCTTTTGTTTTAGTCCGAAAATCCATACATTTAAATATTTTCGTCACTGAGACCCTTAGCACAAAGAAGAGTCGATTGCATAACCGGAACATGAAATAGTATGCGGTTTTTTATGAAATTCGGATAATATTCAAAACTTTACTGAAGACGATCTTCTTAAATGTTGCAAGACGATATTAATTACATTGATTTATTTAATGAAATGATAAGTTGTCATTGTATTTTGCTTTAAAACAAAGATACATTATTATATAAAAATAATTTCTTTGCATTGTATCCAAATGTAGTTAGTGTTCTGAAAATTATATTATCCTTACCAATTACCGTTGCGTCTGCAGAAATATCTTTCTCAGGATTAGAAATAATAAAAATTTACTTTGGATCTAGCATTTAATTTGTTAATAATTTTTTATTTGATTGAAATGTTCATTTTATAAAAATTAATTAATTACTTATAATTTTCACATACTTGTTGCTATATAAATTTGTACAATTTAATAAATAAAAAAATATAATAAAATATTACTTTGTAGCACGAAATTTGATTCAAGGCCATGCAATTTAACTTTGTACTGGGCCCTGATTTTGATCCGTCCGGCCATGGCAATAACCGTGGTCGGTACTGGATGCATATAGAGGCGGTTTGCTAGACTTTAAAAGATTATAAAATAAACGAATCAATCAACACATTGATACCCTTGGCCGTAAGCCGTACGCATATTTTGAAGCAGAAGCAGGTGGGCTTTTCTAAAGCAGGCGGCAAAAGTCAACCATACGTCCATACACTTGGTATTTTCTCGCCTTCTTAATAGATAAAAAACCACGCGGCTTATATTAATTAGTACAAGAATTAGTGGCAAAACCATGGCTTACCGGGAAATTACCGGAATCCCGGTGGCCCAGTTCGGTCCTGAACGAGGAAGAACTGCTAATGGTAAAACACTAGAGCAGGTTCGACCTTTTTCAAAAAGCACAAGAAAGTCTAGCACTAAAGGTATAAAAAGGGTTAATCAAAAATTTTAACGCAAATCTGAAAAAAATAATAAAAGACAGGAGAAAAAATAAACCACTACTGAAAAGAACATTGTTTCGAAACGACATAACCGCAGACAAACGATCTGATTCAGAATCGGAAATAAGTGATGAATTTATTGATGATAACAGGGGATAGAAATATAGGAGATTTTAGTTCTCACTATATTTTTATTTATATTTCGTTACTTTTTTCAGAAAGAAATTAAATGAAACTTTTATATTTCCCCGATAAAAGCAATATCGACTTAAATGACAGCGTTCTTAAATTACCACAGCTCAAAATAATCATTGATACAAAACATCAAATTTTCTAATTAAACTAGACAATTACATATTACTACAATTTTTTTCAAATCTATTGTAACGTTTTATTTATTTAGCTGAAGTGTAAAATTGATTAAAACACTAATATTTATATAACTCTGTTTAATAAATGAAATATGAATTATAAAGAATAATTAAAATAAGTAACACTATGAATAAATAAACATAAACACTATTTCAAGACTAATAATTATTAATAAAGACTTAAACACTAATATAATTTATTTAAATAGTTAAAACTAAGCAATATTTATTTCCACACTATTTATATCACACAAGTATTTATTTATATCACCATCTGTTCACTACACGTATCAATATAAGGCTGTCCTCGCGATCTCTTGCTCAGGGTAAGTAAAACTCTTAATTTCTAGAATGTTCTCCACCCTTTTCGTAAACAGAACAATGGGGAACGGACGAACTTGTGATCTGTTCGTTAGCGGCCGCCGCCCGCGCCTGGCCCCTTGGATCGCTACACTATATAAGATATTCCTCTGTGTGCGTGCGCATGAAATTATAGATTTGCCGGTCAGAGCTACAAAATTATACTATAATCTAGGGGAGAAATACACTGTTCGTGCTTCAGATATAACATCCAGAGTATAATATGTCAACGTGCTTTTAAAATATTTTAACTTTGTCGGGGTTTTACCCGGGAAATTGGGTATGGGTCGAATGTTTATACAGATACACATACGTACATGAACACAAATTATATTTATTTACTCGTAGTATATATATATATATATATATATATATATATATATGTATATATATATAGTGTGATTTTGTAGCTCTGACTGGCAAATGTCTAATTTCATGCGCACACACGCAGAGGAATATCTTATTTTAAATATGTGTAATGTGTACGATAAAAAGTACATTTATCTTATCGTAGTTATAAATAAATTGTCTATGCGTTAGATTGTTTTTACCTTGCTTTTATAAAAAGTGAAGTAAAATACATCGCTAGAAAATGATATTCAACGTGAGGAATTATATACAGTGGCATTTTAATATAATGTATGTACTTTTTTTCATAGGTTTGATTTGTGGTACTTCAACATGTCATATGGCAGTGAGTTTAACCCCCGTATTCTGTGATGGTGTGTGGGGTCCATATTACAGCGCTATGGTACCTGGCATGTGGCTTAGTGAGGCGGGTCAAAGCGCCACTGGTCGTCTCGTAGATCACATCATTGAGACGCATCCTGCCACACAACACTTGATGAGTAAAATTCCCAATGGCATGTACGTTCTTCTATTATTTCATAAAATTATTATTATTTCAAACAGGGCAAGTAATGAGATTTATTTGTTATTCACTTTTAAATCGTCATTTATTTGAACTGTTTTCCGCCAGGGAAACTAACAGTTACAAACCACTAACCTGTAAAAATATCTGCTAGTTTTACAAAATTTTGACATAAAATTAGTTACTGTCAGAATTTGGTTTTAATTTTAATTTTATTTACAAGTGAATTACAAGTAAACTATTGCACATTATACGCGAGGTAACATTTTTTTCTGCTTCTAGGATGTTTTACCTCGCTAATACTGTAAAATACTATTGTGTGTCAGATTTATTAATTTCATTATATCTTAAAACAGTAATTATTAAATGAATTATTTATATAATTTTCAGTAAACTTTGACGCAATGTTAATTTTTTATTAAAGGGATGATCTACCTACAGCATAGTTTCGTTCCTACTTTTCTAATCTCTCGTTTTTGGTACATTTTAGAGAAAAATGTTGTTATAGTGTGTAAAGTGATTCTAAGCCACAAATCTACCAACAATAACTTTATTATAAATTGTTTTTAGGATACTATTCTTAATATCGAACTGTTTTTCAAATTTTGACTTTTCAATAAAATCCAAAATATAAATTATATTTTATTAAAAAATCAAAATTTAAAAAAATAGTTCGATGTTAAGAATATTATATATATATATATATATATATATATATATATATATATATATATATATATATATATTAATTTGCGGTAGATGTTACCTTCTGAAATCTAAACACTAACAAAAAAAAAAAAATTAAAAAATAATTAAATTGAAAACTATTAAACAATTACAAAATAAATTATGCTGAAAAAACTGCCTCACAAAGTACACATACAGTTAACTACTTACCACAAAACAATACAAAACCAGATACCACATTCATTCGGTCTCTCTAGAAATTTGAAGAAATGTTCAAACAACTAACGAATCAAAATAAAGTAATAATAAACCTATTATCCACGCTAGTAAATAAGATTTGTAATGACTAACAGTTTAAGAGTTGTATTTTGAAGTGCTAATGGTTTAGCACAACATCGGCAGGAAATAGAGCTCTTCTTGAATGACCAAAATTGTTGTTTTATTATTAAATGAAACACACTTCACTGACAAAAACTTCTAAAATACAAAACATACCACACCGAACATTTAGATGGAGGTGCGTGAAGTTAGCGAACCAAAATTAAATAAATATATTTTCATTCACGAAATACATTAGTAAATCGTTTGTAAATATTTGTAACCTATAAGAAATCATTTGTAACATTGTCAGTTACAAATTATTCAATAATGAAATTATACCCGCCAACTTCACGTTGCGAAAGCAAATTATTAAAAATGATATATTTTTTTTAGAAAAACGTTAGTAATTTGTTTGTAAGGTTTTGTAACCATAACAAAATGATTTAATTATTCTTCGTAGTGGTACAATTAATTACCAAAGGCGGTTTGCTAACTTCACGTTTGGAAAGCAAATTATTAAAAATTATATATATTTTTTAGAAAAACGTTAGTAACTTGTTTGTAAAGTTTTGTAACCATAACAAAATCATCTAATTATTCTTCGTAATGCTACAATTAAATACCAAAGGCGGTTCGCTAACTTCATGCTTCGAAAGCAAATAATTAAAAATTATATATATTTTTCAGAAAAACGTTAGTAACTTGTTTGTAAAGTTTTGTAACCATAACAAAATGATCTAATTATTCTTCGTAGTGGTACAATTAATTACCAAAAGCGGTTCGCTAACTTCACGTTTGGAAAGCAAATTATTAAAAATTATATATATTTTTTAGAAAAACGTTAGTAACTTGTTTGTAAAGTTTTGTAACCATAACAAAATGATCTAATTATTCTTCGTAATGCTACAATTAAATACCAAAGGCGGTTCGCTAACTTCATGCTTGGAAAGCAAATAATTAAAAATTATATATATTTTTCAGAAAAACGTTAGTAACTTGTTTGTAAAGTTTTGTAACCATAACAAAATGATCTAATTATTCTTCGTAGTGGTACAATTAATTACCAAAGGTGGTTCGCTAACTTCACGTTTGGAAAGCAAATTATTAAAAATTATATATATTTTTTAGAAAAACGTTAGTAACTTGTTTGTAAACTTTAGTAACCGTAACTTGTTTGTAAAGTTTTGTAAACATAACAAAATGATCTTATTATTTTTCGTAATGGCACAATTAATTACCAGATGCGAATCCCTAACTTCCACTTTAGAAAGTAAATTAACAAAAATTATATAATTTTATTAGCAAAACGTAAATAACTTGTTTGTAACGTTTGGCAACTATAACAGAATGTTCTAATTATTCTTTGGTTTAAAAAATTCTTTCACTTTCGTAATCTACACATGTCATACTACGTACCCTTAAATTTATGACATTAAGTTCATTTCCATCCTGTAAATATATTCAGAAAAATGTTAATATCTTGTATTCCTAATAAAACATTGTTATTATTCTTCGTAATGCTACTATGCATTCTTCGTAATGTTACTACATATGTTACAATGAATTACTTAAGTGGGTTTGCTAACAAGTTTGTAATTAAATGTATAATTATTTCTCAACTTTATAAGTAAGAAAAAAGTAAATAATGGCTATGGTAAAAAAAGTATTTAGTATTTTAAATTATATTTTCCTATTATATATTGTAGCTGTAATAGAAGAAAACAGTTCTTTTTCGATTCGGACCTGGAAGATTTTTGTCATCTGGCATGGAAAGTTTGTATCAAGAATGATAATTCATAAAAATTTCAAAATTTTGTTGAATAACTAACATAGGTAATGTTTAAATTATTGAAGTTAAAATTTATACTACATTTTAGATACTTTTTTAAACATTATCTATATCTTTAAATTTGGTTTAGTCACTAAATGTATGTTTAATTTAACCAAAAATATTTTATCATGTAGCATGTCATTTAGTACAATTTGCTTTAAAAAATTTTAATTAATGCATTTAATTTACTTTAAATTGTAATAATATTACATTCCCGACAATCTTTCTAACTTTGTATAAGAATACTTTCTCCACCATAATATTTCATGTGAATGTTATTAAGAGAAAATATTAATATTAAAATGAACTTGAACTACTTGCCACTAGATGTCAAATGTTAACGCTTTTCGGCGTCAATATATTTTTTAAGTAAAGTTGCTTTTTTCGTAAATTATTTAGTTAAGTATTTACCAACCTAATTTATTAATAATAATGATATTAATTTGTATTAACTTTTTTTAAATTAACATACAAAATATAGGAAAGCATTCATTTTGCGATTTTTAACTTTTTGAACACCACCATCTGGTGCTCATTGTATATAACACTTAATAATTCTTATATATTATGCGATGGAGTTTTTTGTAGTATTTCATTCGGTATCCATAAATTTTAAATCATATTATAATATTTAAATAATTATTTGACAATTATAATTAAAAATGTTGTACTTTTAACAACAGAACTATAAAATCAAAATATAATTGTGTTTCAGCTACCAGCCACTAGATGTGAAAAAATTCTGCTCTTCGTCTATAATACAAACTTCCCGAGAGTGCATCCGATTGTAAATTTTATTACCCTTATTATTACCTACCAGATGTAAGAGACGCTATTCTCACTAAGTTTGACAACATAAAATTATTTCGTAAATATATACATATAAGAATATTAGATTCATTCAATGTAAGTACCTATATCATTTTTATTTATTGTTTTGATATCATTATAATGTAAGCCGTAGGCGTATACATAATATATATTTTAATATATAGGCTTACATTATATAGATATCAAAACAATGATTAGTTTTTTATAATATTTTCTTTTTATTTTCACTGCATTTTATTAATTTTAAATCCCATGTTAAACTAGTTTATCCATGTTTTGGTTTAAACTCTGTAGTTTCGGAATGGCAAATTTTATTTAAAATATAATAAATCAAAATAATTTTAAAATATATTTTATTTAGATGCCGAGAAAATGTAAAGTTACTCAAGATGAAATATTTGTGTTCTCTTAAGATGTGTCGAAGATGTGAAAAAAAGTATGAACTCTGTTTCTGCAAAAATTTGGCGGGAAATTAGTGTAGAACTGAACAATAAAATATCACCAGCTGCCATATACACAATTGTAAAATGTAACCGCTATAATTGTTTAGAAAAATTAGGAATCCTGGAAAAGAGCAAAGACTTTTTCGAATGCGATAGTAGTAACTCCTCAGAGGAAGATACTAAAGATTTTTCATTTTTTATTACTTATCAAGATTGGATGAGTTTACGTCCGAAATATTCTAATGAAGATAAAAACAAGTGCAGTAAACGACTTCGTTTAAAACCTGGTTGGTCTCATCTATTTTATGAAAAATTAACAGATATTCGTATACCAATAAGTAAAGATTGTATTTGGATGTTTAAATCTAATTATGTATCATTTGGAACTATATACTTTTTAAATGCTTACGCATATTGTAAGGAATGTGATGCAAAATTACTAATAAACTGTAATGAACCAAAGGAAAATGAAAATGTAGAAATATATTGTAAAGTACAATGTAATAAAAGTGGAATACACATAAACCGATATAAACGGCCACTTAGTGGTCAAATTAGAGACGAAATTGGTAAATCACTTTCTGACGGTCAGCTATCAGTTACTTGGCGTCGTGAGAAAGCTAGAAAAATGGCAGAAAATTTAAACGAACGAGTACTTTATAATTTAAACACATTAAGAAAATGCAAACAGGAATATAACGATAAAACAAAATTTTCAAATGTTCCAAAAAATAAATGTATCATTAAGAATATTCACATAATGAAATACACGCAACCTTACATATCTATATTGAAACATATTTCTCTCGACCCGTTCCATATTCATTATTGGACAAACGATCAGCTGCATTTGTATAATAGTTACTGCAAATTAAATAATACCACAATACTTTCAATAGATGCAACAGGGTCTTTATGCAATAAATTGGAAAGACCATACAATCAATTATCAGGGCACATATTTTTGTATACAGGAGTAATCCACCTGGGCACATCTGATGGTCAAATACCGGTGGTACAGATGTTATCAGAAGAACACAGTATTAATTTTATTTCTTTATGGTTAAATGAGTGGATATACAATGGTGCCCAAACACCCAATATAGTTGTTTGTGATTTTTCATTTGCTCTTTTAGGAGCAATATCTAAATCTTTTGCACAATGCAATAATCTGCAAGGTTACATTGAAAAATGTTTTAACGTTTTGATGGGTACTGATAATAAATTACCATTGACTTTCATAAGAATCGATCATGCTCATTTAATAAAATTAGTTTCACAGTGGACGTCTCTCAAAAATAAAAGAAAATTACACAAAGAATTCTATATTAGATTATTTTCAAAATTAATTAAATGCGTAACGGTAACAGAATTAGAGATTATTGTTCTACACATACTGAATGTTGCATACAATGAATATGAAGATCATGATACAGTAAAAAACAGTTGTTCATTTTTAAAAAATATTATTGCTGATAAGATTCCTATTGGTATTGATGAAACAGAAAAGGATAATGACTTTGATTTCATGTTAAATGATACAGAAACCCCAAATAGTATTAATAACTGGATTGATAATATAAATAACCAAGTAACTATAATAGGGGAAGAATTAGAATCACCGAATTATTACTGTAACCCAGATTTTGCTAAATACTTGATAAGAATGTTAAAAACGTTTATCCTTTGGTCAGCAGTAATGGTTAAAGAGTTTAATTATGGTAAGACTACATGTTCTTCTTCCTCAGTTGAAGGATACTTTAATGATTTAAAGTCGAGAACTTTAAAAACCATTGTAACTCCCATGAATATAGACAAATTCTTAAATATTCATATAAATTCAATAACTGGTCAGTTACAACTCGCTCGTGTCATTTGGGAAAAAACTGAATATCACAGTAATGCTTCTAAAGATGAAAGTATTTTAGTATCTGAGTTAGATGAAGGAGTATATGCACCGGAACTACCTATTGCACAAGACGAAAACAAAATACATGAGGAATGGCGGGGACTTAGTTCAACCGAAAAAGACCGAGAAAAAGCACGGATAAAACATGCAAAAAGGACTTCGTAAAAACTCTATTTCTGGAATTTGTAAAACCGAGGAAAAAGTAACTAGAATTTTAGAAAATAACGTTTTTATTGAAACAAATGGTTGCAATCCATTCCATTTAAAAGAAATACCAGTTTTACTTAATATAGATGATAAAAATTATATTTAACGAGGCGCTGTTAAATTCATCCCAGCTAAAATTAGAAGTGGAATTGGTCACTACGTAGCATATTGTAGAAGAATAGATGCAGTTTGGGAATGTTACGATGATTTAAAGAAGAAAGTGTCGATTTGCACAAATTTAAAAAAATATCATATTTTTCATTTGCTTATGTATACAATTTAATTATGTTTTTAGTTATTAATAACATGTTTTGTTTTCTTTTGAATTCAATTTATTGTAACTTATGTGCTGTGATGCAGAGTTTATTTTTTATTATTACCATTTTTTGTTTTTGTACTTTATTATAACATTTTTTTATTATATTTTTTATAATGTTTAATATATATTTTTTCTTACATATTATTCCTTATTTATAACCGAAAAATTAATTATACTCCAATTATAAATACAAAAATTGGTGGATACAGGTATCTTTCAGGGCAGTAAGTTTTTCTCCTTTTTCCCCACTGTTGTAGTATGCTGTTCATAACCAAGAAAAACAAAAGTTTCCTCCAATATTTTTATTATGAAACTTTATCTAATTTGAAAGCGATTTATAGTTTCTGAAAATTAAAATTGATATTATATATTAAGTCATAATATCTATTTTTTAATCGTATCATATATCTTATTTTTCTCTATTAATTGCTGTTACATTAGTTAATCTATTTTAAGAGTTATAAAAATATGTAAATATGTTTCAAATAACTTTTGTGTTCCTTATTTAGAAATTTGCATCAATAGTAAACATTTTAAGAAAATAATTAATAATGACTGCGAATCTTTTAAAAACACATAACATTTTTCAAACTTTGGGTATTTCTAATGTTTCTATCATACAGTTTTAATGTCTAAAATAAGTGAGCAACTTTCCATTTGTTACTATGGTGCAGGAGGCAACGCTGGCAAGTCATATATTAATATAGTATCGTTAAAATTTTCACTTTAAAAACTTTGATGTTTAGAATAATTCTGTATACAAATTTTTGAAAAAAAAATTATTTAAAATATATAAACCAACTAATACAATAAATTATGTTAAAATAAGAACAGTGTTTAAAACGCATAAACCGGGATGTCGCAACCTCGAATACGCATCATAACGCTTTTTATTTACATTGGGAAAATTATAATTGTCAAATAATTATTTAAATATTATAATTTGATTTAAAATTTATAGATACCGAATGAAATACTACAAAAAAAACTCCATCGCATAATATATAAGAATTATTAAGTGTTATATACAATGAGCACCAGATGGTGGTGTTCAAAAAGTTAAAAATCGCAAAATGAATGCTTTCCTATATTTTGTATGTTAATTTAAAAAAAGTTAATACAAATTAATATCATTATTATTAATAAATTAGGTTGGTAAATACTTAACTAAATAATTTACGAAAAAAGCAACTTTACTTAAAAAATATATTGACGCCGAAAAGCGTTAACATTTGACATCTAGTGGCAAGTAGTTCAAGTTCATTTTAATATTAATATTTTCTCTTAATAACATTCACATGAAATATTATGGTGGAGAAAATATTCTTATACAAAGTTAGAAAGATTGTCGGGAATGTAATATTATTACAATTTAAAGTAAATTAAATGCATTAATTAAAATTTTTTAAAGCAAATTGTACTAAATGACATGCTACATGATAAAATATTTTTGGTTAAATTAAACATACATTTAGTGACTAAACCAAATTTAAAGATATAGATAATGTTTAAAAAAGTATCTAAAATGTAGTATAAATTTTAACTTCAATAATTTAAACATTACCTATGTTAGTTATTCAACAAAATTTTGAAATTTTTATGAATTATCATTCTTGATACAAACTTTCCATGCCAGATGACAAAAATCTTCCAGGTCCGAATCGAAAAAGAACTGTTTTCTTCTACTACAGCTACAATATATAAAAGGAAAATATAATTTAAAATACGAAATACTTTTTTTACCATAGCCATTATTTACTTTTTTCTTACTTATAAAGTTGAGAAATAATTATACATTTAATTACAAACTTGTTAGCAAACCCACTTAAGTAATTCATTGTAACATATGTAGTAACATTACGAAGAATGCATAGTAGCATTACGAAGAATAATAACAATGTTTTATTAGGAATACAAGATATTAACATTTTTCTGAATATATTTACAGGATGGAAATGAACTTAATGTCATAAATTTAAGGGTACTTAGTATGACATGTGTAGATTACGAAAGTGAAAGAATTTTTTAAACCAAAGAATAATTAGAACATTCTGTTATAGTTGCCAAACGTTACAAACAAGTTATTTACGTTTTGCTAATAAAATTATATAATTTTTGTTAATTTACTTTCTAAAGTGGAAGTTAGGGATTCGCATCTGGTAATTAATTGTGCCATTACGAAAAATAATAAGATCATTTTGTTATGTTTACAAAACTTTACAAACAAGTTACTATCGTTTTTCTAATATATATATACGAGAGCGGTCCGATAAGTACTTAGACTCACCGCCCTATAGCACAACAATCGCAAGAGCAATTTTTTATTGCTTAGAACATCATCGTAGACAGCTACTGTCAAATTTTCAGACGATTCGAACGCGAAGTTTTGTTTTACCGCGTGAGGAAGCGAGCGTGTCCGCAGATTTGAGAAAAATGGAAAAAGAACAATATCGGTCGGTGATTTGATTCTTGTTTTTGGAAGGGAAATCGCGCAGCGAAATTAAAGAACGCTTGGATGCTATATAGGGTGACTCTTCTCCTTCGATGGCGACCGTCAAAAATTGGTTTAACGAGTTTCAACGTGGTCGCACGTCGGTTTTTGATGAGCCATGCCCAGGTGCCCCGAAAACGGCTACCACGGAGGATAACGTAACAAAAATCCACGATTTCGTATTGGCACACCGCCGATTGAAGGTGCGCGAGATAGCTGACACAGTAGGCATCTCAAAAGACCGCGTGGGTTATATCCTGCATGAATTATTGGGTATGAGAAAGCTGTCGGCGCGATGGTCCTGACAATATGCGCATCCGTGAGACCACTTCAGAGCAGAATTTGACGATGTTTAGGCGCAATCCGAAGGAGTTTCTGCGTCGTTTCGTGATCGTCGACGAAACATGGGTACACTGGGACACACCAGAGACCAAGGAACAGTCGAAACCGTGGACTTCACCCGGCGAACGTGCTCCAGAGAAGGCGAAGACTGTCCTATCGGCCGGAAAGGTTATGGCCACGGTTTTCTGGAATTCAAAAGGTGTGATCTACATCGAAGGGTAAAACGATTACAGGGCTCTACTATGCCGAATTATTGGGCCGATTCGACGCCGAATTGCAGAAAAAACGGCCCCATTTGTCGAAGAAACGAATACTCTTCCAACATGACAATGCACCGGCTCACACCTCCATCGTCGCCACAGCCAAATTGGTAGAATTAGGCTACGGACTGCTACCCCACCCACCGTATTCTCCGGATTTGACTTTTTTTTGTTTCCAAATTTGAAAAAGTCACTCGCTGGGCAGAAATTTCAGTCGAATGAGGCAGTTATCACCGCCACGGAGGCCTACTTTGCAGACCTTGAGAAAATGTTTTTTTTTTAGACGGGTTACAGAAGTTAAAGCATCGCTGGATCAAGTGTACAGAACTCAAAGGAGATTATGTTGAAAAATGAATCGCCATTTTTCAAAAAAAATTGTTATTCTTTTGTAGGCTAAGTACTTATCGGACCACACTCGTATAATTTTTAATAATTTGATTTGGTAAATAATTGTACCATTATGAAAAATATATAAAACATCTTGTAATGCTTACATACAAGTTAATAACATTTTTCTAAAAAAAAAAATACAGTTTTTAATAATTTGCTTTCCAAACGTGAAGTTAGAGAACCGCCTTTGGTAATAATTTGTATCATTACGATAAATAATTAGAATATTCTGTTACGGTTACTAAAGTTTACAAACATGTTACTAACGTTTTATTAAAATATATATATATATATATGTATATATATATATACATATATATATATATATATATATATATATATATATATATATATATATATATATATATATAATTTTTAATTATTTGCTTTCCAAGCATGAAGTTAGCGAACCGCCTTTGGTATTTAATTGTAGCATTACGGAGAATAATTAGATCATTTTGTTATGGTTACAAAACTTTACAAACAAGTTACTAACGTTTTCCTGAAAAATATATATAATTTTTAATAATTTTCTTTCCAAACGTGAAGTTAGCGAACCGCCTTTGGTAATTAATTGTACCACTACGAAGAATAATTAGATCATTTTGTTATGGTTACAAAACTTTACAAACAAGTAACTAACGTTTTTCTAAAATATATATATAATTTTTAATAATTTGCTTTCCAAACGTGAAGTTAGCGAACCACCTTTGGTAATTAATTGTATCACTACGAAGAATAATTAGATCATTTTGTTATGGTTACAAAACTTTACAAACAAGTTACTAACGTTTTCCTGAAAAATATATATAATTTTTAATAATTAGCTTTCCAAACGTGAAGTTAGCGAACCGCCTTTGGTAATTAATTGTACAGCTACGAAGAATAATTAGATCATTTTGTTATGGTTACAAAACTTTACAAACAAGTTACTAACGTTTTTCTAAAAAATATATATAATTTTTAATTATTTGCTTTCGAAGCATGAAGTTAGCGAACCGCCTTTGGTATTTAATTGTAGCATTACGAAGAATAATTAGATCATTTTGTTATGGTTACAAAACTTTACAAACAAGTTACTAACGTTTTTCTAAAAAATATATATAATTTTTAATAATTTGCTTTCCAAACGTGAAGTTAGCGAACCACCTTTGGTAATTAATTGTACAACTACGAAGAATAATTAGATCATTTTGTTATGGTTACAAAACTTTACAAACAAGTTACTAACGTTTTTCTAAAAAATATATATAATTTTTAATTATTTGCTTTCGAAGCATGAAGTTAGCGAACCGCCTTTGGTATTTAATTGTAGCATTACGAAGAATAATTAGATGATTTTGTTATGGTTACAAAACTTTACAAATAAGTTACTAACGTTTTTCTAAAAAATATATATAATTTTTAATAATTTGCTTTCCAAACGTGAAGTTAGCAAACCGCCTTTGGTAATTTATTGTACCACTACGAAGAATAATTAAATCATTTTGTTATGGTTACAAAACCTTACAAACAAGTTACTAACGTTTTTCTAAAAAAAATATATCATTTTTAATAATTTGCTTTCGCAACGTGAAGTTGGCGGGTATAATTTCATTATTGAATAATTTGTAACTGACAATGTTACAAATGATTTCTTATAGGTTACAAATATTTACAAACGATTTACTAATGTATTTCGTGAATGAAAATATATTTATTTAATTATGGTTCGCTAACTTCACGCACCTTTTAGATGGTACAATAATAAGGGACAAAATTACCCACTACGAAATAGACAAATTCGAAAAGGAATATCTACAAGCCACAAATTTAAAAATATTAGACAATAACGGCGAAATTACTATCACTGTAGTATATTGTCTGCCAAAATACTCCATAAAAAAGAACAATTCAAATACTACTTCGAAACGCTTGCAGAAAGATTCATTGTAGGCAGCAATCCTATATACTAAAAGGCATGTGTCGTGATGTTTATTTATTTTCATCACGACGATCGCCAAATTTTGTGGACAGCCTAACTACCTTAACCATGAAAGGGATTGTTGTAATTTTTTTTTTAAGTTGCAGGGAATAATGTGTAGTTGTGCCTTTTGGGGGTCTCATATTTTTACTGTGAGTGGTTCTTGTGTAAAAAAATAAAAACTGTGCAAAATTAATAACTTGAAACAATGGATCCTAGTAGCCATGTCTAAATTTAAGAAGAGTCACGCTGTTATCTGTCACTTTTTACAATCTGTCTACGAACTTTAAACGATTGTAACTTCTTATAGAACATTGATATTAAAGAAGTAAATACAGTATCATATATAATAGTCTTGAGCAAAGGTGTTACAACTAATTTAAGTTTAAAACATAACGTATTTAATTAATATAAATTTTGACGTTTCCAATGTCAAAAGTCAATGTTGCCAAATGTGTCATGAAGTAACTAAATTAAAACCAAATATTCCTAAACTAACTTCACTGAAGACGGTGGCAGTTGATTGACAATATTAATTTATAAATTTAAAAATTAACTAATATTTTTTAATACAAACAGTGTTGCCAAATTATGAAGTAGGTAACTAAATAAAAATCTATTATTCCTAAATAAAATAAATTGAACATTTTGCTGTGTTTGATATCAAAAGAAAGAAAACCATAAGGGCCGGTTTTGAAAACACAAAAAAAATGTGTCATGTCGATCTGCATTTGTTTTGCGCAAAAAGTTGTTAGACGTAGGTCGTCCTTGGGTTTTAATGAAACAACACAATGTGGACTGGTGTGCACGAATGACAAAAATGTTATACGTAGATTACGATTTGTTTTCTGCAAAATGTCAGAAAAATGTCGTGTTTGGAAAAAGTTGTGAGAAGTATGTGGTGTTTAGTATCAAATTAAAGAGCTCGATAAGAGCTGGCGTGTAGAATTAACAAAAATGATCAATGTTGATCGGCTTTTGATTTTTGCAACACTTTCTCAAAGGTACGTCGAGTTTGGTCTCAAATGAAAAGTCTCGTTTAGGGCTAGCGAGCAGAATTGACAAAAATGGTCCATTCCGGTCGGCCTTTGTTTTCTGTAAAAAGTTCTCAAAGGTATGACGAGTTTGGTCTCGAATAAAACGTCTCGTTGAAGGATGAGGGCTGGCGTGCAGAACTGACAAAAATGTGCTATGTCGATCGGTTTTTGTTTTTTTCCAAAAAGGTGTCAGAAGTATTTGGTGTTTGGTATCAAATGAAAGGTTTCGATAAGGGCTGGTGTGTAAAAAGGGTTAATATTGATCGGCTTTTGTTTTTTCAAAAAGTTTTTAAAAGTATGTCGACTTTGGTCTCAAATGAAAGGTCTCTGGCGTTCAGGGTTGACAAAAATGTTGCATTCCTTTCGGTTTTTGTTTTCTGTAAGAATTTCTCAAAATTATGTCGAGTTTGGTCTCAAACGTAGTTACAATTCATTTTTTGCAAAATTTTGTCAGAAATATGTTGTGTTTGGTATCGAATGAAAAGTCTTGGTGAGGGCTGCTGTGCAAAAAATTTTTTTCATGTTAATCGGCTTTTGTTAATAGACGTATGTCGTGTTTGGTATCTAATGAAAGGTCTCGTTAAGGGCTGACATGTAAAATTGACAAAAATGTTCCATGTCGATCGGCTTTTTTTTTGTAGAAAGTTGTCAGAAGTATCTCGTGTATGGTATTAAAAGAAATTTCTCGATGAGGACTGGCGAGCAGAATTGACAAAAATGATCTATGCCAATCGGTTTTTGTTTTTTGCAAAAAGTTGTCCGAAATATGTCGTGTTTGGTATCGAATGAAAGGTCTCGGCGAGGGTTTGCATGCAGAATTGACAAAAATGATCTATGCCGATCGGCTTTTGTTTTTGGAAAAAAGTTGTATAAAGTATATGATGTTTGGTCTCAAATGAAAGGTCATACTAAGGGCTCGCGTGCAGAAATGACGAAAATGGATTACGTTGATCGGCTTTTGTTTTCTGTAAAAAGTTGTAAGAAGTATATCGTGCTTGGAGTCATAAGAAAGGACTCTATGAGGGCTGGCGAGCAGAAATGTTTAAAATGTTCCATGGCGAACGGCTTTTGTTTTATGTAAAAAGTTGTCAGAAGTATATCATGTTTGGTATAAAATGAAAGGTCTCGATGAGAGCTGACATGTAAAATTGACAGAAATGGTTCATGTTGACCCGTTTTTGTTTTTTGGAAAAATTTGTCAGAAATATGTCATATTTGGTATCAAATTAAATGTCTTGGAGAGGGTTGATGTACAGAAATGAAAAAAAATTGCGAAGTTGATCTGCATTTGTTTTTTTTTAAATTACTTGCTGGAAGTATACCGTGTTTGGTATTAAATGAAAGCATTCGACAAGACCTGTCTTGAAGAAATGAAATTAGCTATCAAATGTTAATATTTCACGGACGCCGGAGGCCTAGGGAACGCTCAGCGTAGCTGAGCATTCGCTAGTCACTATACTAAACGATTACATTCACTATATATCTATCTATCTATAGATTTATCACGAGCATCGAGTAACTTTTGCAAAGGCCTACAGCTTGAAAAATAGACAAAAATGTTCCATGTCGATCGGCTTTAGTTTTTTCCTAAAAGTTGTCAGAAATATGTCGTGTTTAGTATCGAATGAAAGATCTTAGCGAGGACTCGCGTAGAGAAGTGACAAAAATGATCTATGTCAATCGGCTTTTGTTTTACGCAAAAATTTCTCAAAAGTATGTCGAGTTTGGAGTCAAATGAAAGGTCTCGTTGAGGGTTAGCGTGCAGAATTGACAAAAATGTTCCATTCCGATCGGCTTTTGTTTTTTGCAAAAAGTTCTCAAAAGTATGTCGAGTTTGGTCTCAAATGAAACGTCTTGTTGAGAGCTAGCGCGCTGAATTGACAAAAATGTGCTATGTCTATCGGTTTTTGTTTTCTGCAAAAAGTTGTCAGAAGTGTATGGTGTTTGGTATCAAATGAAAAGTTTCAATGAGGGCTGGTGTGCAGAATTAACAAAAATTGTCAATGTCGATCGGTTTTTGTTTTTTGCAAAAGGTTGTCACACGTATATAGTGTTTAGTATCAAATGAAAAGTCTCGGTGTGCTAGCGTGCAGATATGATAAAAATGTTTCATGTCGATCGACTTTTGTTTTATGCAGAAAGTTCTCAGAAGTATCTCGTGTTTGGTATCAAATGAAAGGTCTCGATGAGGGCCGGGGTACATAAATGACAAATATGTTTCATGCCGACCGGCTTTTGTTTTTTGCAAAAAATTATTGGAAGTATATCGTGTTTGCAATCTAATGAAAGGTCTTGGCGAGGCCTGAAGTGCAAATATGAAATAATTGTTTCATGTTGATCGGCATTTGTTTTTTGCACTGACAGCGGAGCTCTAGGGAATGCTCGGCGTAGCCGAGAATTCGCTAGTCTTCATACTAAGCATATACAGTGGGGATCACGAACTTACAATCCCAAAGGTAGAAAAATAGGAAATGCTATAATAAACAACGACCTCTGTTTCAATAATTCACCTTTGATATTGACAAATAAACAGCACAATTATTACAAAGAAGAAAAAGCATCATTGTTCAACATAAAAGTATACTGGAAAGATTTCCATATACACATTGATGGCCATATAAACCTCAACGTGCCTTTAGATACCGAAAGTAATATAGACAAGATAACTGAACATATAACAAAAGTTATCCAAATTTGTGGCTTGTAGATATTCCTTTTCGAATTTGTCTATTTCGTAGTGGGTAATTTTATCCCTTATTATTGTACCATCTAAATGTTGGGTGTGGTATGTTTTGTATTTTAAAAGTTTTTGTCAGTGAAGTGTGTTTTATCTAATAATAAAACACTAATTTTGGTCATTCAAGAAGAGCTCCTGCCGATGTTGTGCTAAACCATTAGCACTTCAAAATACAACTCTTAAACTGTTAGTCATTACGAATCTTATTTACTAGCTTGGATAATAAGTTTATTATTACTGTATTTTGATTCGTTAGTTGTTTGAACATTTCTTCAAATTTCTAGAGAGACCGAATGAATGTGGTATCTGGTTTTGTATTGTTTTGTGGTAAGTAGTTAACTGTATGTGTACTTTGTGAGGCAGTTTTTTCAGCATAATTTATTTCATTATTCACCTTTGCGTTATAGATAGAGTAATCTTCTCGATTTATAGGGATAAATAAACGTTAAATTATTTTTACTATTATTATTATTATTATTTTAAAAATTTGTTTTATTGTATTATCGACTATTAAAATCACTAATATTCTTATGTTTGTAAAAAATCGAAATATCGGTGTGATTAATTATTAACGCGTCACCAGATGTTTAAATGCAGTGGTATACAACCCCACATGTAATATGTGACTAATGGAGTTCTTAATATAGAAGACTTTTTTAACAGTTACGTTGGAGAGAATATGTCAGTCGGCGAGATAAAAACGGCCATAGTGAGCCGTAGCTTTTTTCAAAATTGATATCATTGTATTATCGACTATTAAAATCACTAATATTCTTATATATGTTAGTATTTATTTTTACTACATTACGTGTTAATGTTTTACATATAAATTTAGATATTAGTATTTTTACATTTTATTGGTTGTATCGTTGTCTTATTGTCTTTTCTTCTTTTATACGAATTGCTATTGAATTTTCGAATTATTACTACTGCTGGTTCTTGTCTGTTGTATTGGAGTAATGCAGGAATTGTAGTCTGTACGTAAAATAATTTGATTTATTATTGGTGTGTCAAGCGGAAGAAGTTGTTGTGAATGTAGGTATTTCTACATTGGTGAATATTGATGGCGATGAGTGAAATCCACCACTTGTTTCTGGCATTGTTGGTAGCAAAAGTGCACCAGTTCAATTTAGGAATTCAGTGGGTGTGCGATCGGTTAGATAAAAAAACGCGTAAATTCATTTCTCTTTGCGGATAGCACCTTTTAAATAGATACTCACAGAGGTATGCTTACAAGTCTTCCTCTTTCGTCCCAAATTTAAGCTAAACTAACATAACTAAACTAACATAATCTACTCTAACCTAACCTTACCTAACCTAATCTAACCTGACCTAACCAAAGCTAATCTAACTTAACCTGACCTAACCTAATATTACCTAACCTAACCAGACCTAAACTAATCTAACCTGACATAACCCAACCTAATCTAACCTAATCTAATCTAACTTGGCCTAACCTAACCTAACCTTATCTAACCTGACCTAACCCAACCTAACCTGACCTAACCGGATCTAACGTAACCTAACCTTTTTTTTTGGGTTGGAGAGAATGCATCATGCACACCTAGCGTCATGCTGCAGACGTCCCCCAAGGGGTATAGGTAGTGTATGACTTTAACCTACTAAACTCAACCGTCCCTTACCACCCCAAAAGTCGTGGTACGCTTTCGCATTCTTCGCCGACTAGTGGTTGTCTTCTGTCCTAGGTCACGTTACGTTGTCGTTTTCTTTCTTCCACCTCCTTGTCTGAAATAACGTGAATTATGTAATTATTTATTATTTCCCAATTCTCGTGTATTCTGGTCATTTATATCATGAAGTTTGTCACTTGTATCGGTTCCGGTAGTCTGGAGTTTATTGTTTGTCTTTCGTTGTTATACCGTTCGTACTGAAATGTGTGTGTCTTAGTGTGTCAATGTCGGCGCAGTAGATGCAGGTGTTTGCTTCTGTCTTGTCTATCCGTTGAAGGTATGCTTGGAAGCATCCATGTCCTGTCAGAAACTGGGTTAGGTGAAAGTTTACCTCCCAAAATCCCCTTTCCATTTAGTCTCTAAGGTGGCATCAGCTCGTGCAGCCATGTTCTTGTGTTGTATGCATTCCATCTGTTCTGCCACTTGTCAAATCTGTCTCGTCTCTGTTCGTCTTTAGTCTGTTTAGGTTGTCCCTGTGCTAGTATTCGTTCCTCTACAATAATTTATAGAGGAACTAGTCTTGCTAGTACCTGGAGACTTCTGTTGATATTGTTCTATACCCCCGGTTTATCCCAAGTGAAAGTTTTCTATTTAGAGTGCCCAAAGTTTGTTACACTCTTCATATTTTAGGGCGGAACCTCAGATCGGCGCTGCGTAACTAACAATCGCCTGCGCTGTTACTGCTAGCAGGCGTCTTTTCTGTTCCGATGGTCCCTTTAGTCTAGGAAACATTGTTCGGAGAGTGTTTACTGTTCTGGAGACTCTAAGTACTACTTCCCGCACATGGGATAAAAAAGTGTGTCCCCTATTAAAGGTAAGTCCCAGGTAGTTTATGTCGTTCTTTGGTATTATATGTGTGTCCTCGACGGTGAGATCGAAGTTATCGAACTTTTTCCTCCCCACCAACATGACAGCCTCTGACTTTTCTGGCGCCAGGTTCCTCTCTCTTTTAGTCACTCCTGTATCCCTGTCAGAGCTCGGTTCGCTTCCAACTGCAGTGCCTTTTCACTTCTTCGACGTGCTATGAGATGGGTCCCCGTCCCTACTGGAATATTTACGATCCCATTATAAACGATGTTCCATGATGTTGGGCCTAAAATGGATCCTTGTGGGACTCCACAGGTTGTCTCATAGATTTTGTTGTTATATACAATTCGTCTATCTTGCAGATAGACCCCACCATATTCATCAAGTATGGTGGGAACTCCATACTTAGCATAGTGTCGCGGATATGCTTCTATGGCACTGTGCTGAAGACGTTATTTATGTCTAGGGTGCATAGCCCCCTTGCTTTGCCGTTCTTATCTCTTTCTGTTTCGGCCGTTTTCTTTATTTCCATCATTGAACCTTTCGTGGATTTTCTCTTCTGGAAGCCGTATTGGTGTTTAGATATAAGTCGCTTTTCTAAGAAATTTCATTATTCTGTTGTTAATAACTGCTTCCAGAAGTTTTCCACAGGTGCTTAGGAGACAAAGTGGTCTGAAGGCACTGGAAGATGTCAGGTCTTTTTTCCCAGATTTCAGCAGAAGGATGGGGTTTCCTCGTTTCCAACAATTTGGGAATTATCCTGCACTGAGGGCTTGTTCAAAAGTTAGTACGAACCACTTTGCCGCCTTTTTTGCTCTCATGCCTTGTCCTGCTAGTTTTTTATCTTTTTCTGGGAAAAGGTGTCGTATGATGCATTCCACGTCTTTGTCCGTCGGCTGTGCTGTTGTCGTCTGTCTTGTTCGTTTCATGATTAGATTATATGGTTTCCTCCATATTTCGTCCTCTATTGTCTCTATCAGTTCAGTCCATTTTTTCTCCTTTTTCCTTTTTATTTCTGTCGTGAGTCTCTTTTTAGGTCCCTATATGTCTGTTTTGCGTCGCTCGTTTCTGTCACGTTGTTTAGAAATATTAGAAATAATTTTTCAATAAATATTATAGGTAGCTATGTGAAAATAAAGAAAACCTAACAATGTAAAACAATTAAATTAATATCAAAAATTTATACATTTGTTTGTTACTTATTTTAACTTATTTTGTAAACAAAAAAAACATTTTGAGTAGTTCACAAAGAACGAATTAATTTCGAGAATCATAGCCACCTATAATATTTGTTTAAAAATTATTTCTAATATTTCTAAATTATCTCAATTAATACATCCTTGATTAAGACTCTTTACCACCAATGTGGAAGCAGTGTTACTGTACGCATGTGAAACTTGGAAAATAACTAGTCAAATAAGCCACAAACTCCAAGTGTTCATAAACAAATGCCTACGGCGCATACTTCGTATCAACTGGACCGATCATATAACAAATAAAGAACTAATGATTAGAGCACAGCAAAAGGACATTAACCAAAACATTAAACGCAGAAAATGGAATTGGATCGGCCATGTCCTCAGAAGAAACCCGGAAAACATAGCGAGAAGTGCGCTAGATTGGAACCCTCAAGGTTCACGCCGAAGAGGAAGACCAACAATCACTTGGCGGCGCTCCATTCTGAAAGAACTGGAAAGAGAAGGAAGATCCTGGAACCAAGTCAAACCCATAGCACAGAACAGATCCCGATGGAAAAACTTCGTGGAGGCCCTATGCTCCTCAAAGGAGATTTAGGACATTATATATATATAATACATCCTTGAAAAGAGAAAAAAATGGCGGTTTCTATTTTATTAAAATAATTATAGGATACCATTTGAAAAATAAAAGTTGTTAGTCCTATCTTGTAAACCTGACTTTATAAAAAATATTTACATCTGCCATCAAATAATATATTTAAAATGATAAAAATTTTATATGAGCCATTTTTTTCTATTACTCACAATAAAAAAGTTAAAGGGGGTGGCGTCTTCCCAGACTCACCCTGTATAATTGAGTTAAGACTTGGCTAATTTTTTCCATGAGCGTTTCGTTAATATTCTTTTTTTTTGTCGCAGTGGATTTCCTCTGCGATCACTGTTTGTTCTATACCCGTGTCCTTAACTTTGCGTTTGTTGCCCTTTGTTTTTGTGTCTATCGGGCTAGACTCGTGAGCCGGTGGAGTAATGTCTCTATCTTCTGGCTGCAGATCCTGCACTTGTGCCAGTTCGTCCATGAGAGACATACTTTCCTTGGGTGAGGTACATACCAATTTGTCTAGTATGCTGTTACTAGATTCTCCTCTGGCGTCCATCGACTCTTTGATGCTTATGAGAGATTCGGTAATCTGGTCTATTTTTCTTTCCAAGTCGTTAGTCGTTAGTTTTGTCTTTTTTTCTTCATTGCTATTTTGTCCCCCCTTTTTCCTATCCCCGCTATATAAACTGGAAGAAGCCATATTAAAAGTAGTTTGCCCACTTACCACGGAATGCTCTGACGCATGCTCTGGGCAGATCCACCTATAGACGCGCGTAGTTACAGCCCTCCTTCCGGTCCGCAAAATATATGCCTTTCAACCTCCTGAAGGAGGCTAACGTTCCTCTAGGCAGTTCCATCTTGGTAGATTCTCCCTCCGAGCTCACCGTGGTCGCCATGGCTGGGCCATCCATGGTAACTGTCTCTTCCGGCTGGTCACGGCGTTGGGCCCAACAGCTACTCGTCCCGGTGCACTTGCGCTAAACCATAGCTGCAGCACAGTCATTTACGGATTACAGCTCCCATGGAGACTCTTCCTAATTCCTGGTAAGGCTACGAAGTAGGGCTAATCGAGGCCTACGATCCAACCAACCAGCGACCCCGGCGCCTTTGTCGACCTAGCCCAGGCTTTCGCCTAGCTGGGTGATCTGTATCATATATTGGTCGTAGAGGGCCGCTCAAGTTTCCCGAGTTTTCACTGCTGGGACCCCCGTCGTCTGGTCCTGTCGCCTGTAACAGAAGACAGGATTACACATATCTGGGTTCTTTGTTGTGGTTTTCTTTCGGAGTTTTCCTTCTCCAAGGCAGTTTGTTCCTCAGAACTCCCGGGCCACTGCCTGCCCGTGGTTTCATTTCGGAGTAACCTTTTCCTAGGCTGGTGCCTTGTAAGGCTAACGAGTTCAGTCATCCCGAGGCTCAATACTACAAGATGCGTTCAATTTCCTGGAGTAGTCTGGTCCCATGACCCGCCTCATGACTGTCGACCATAACAGTCGTGAGCATGTCGTCTTTAGTCTGGGTTTTCCCGTTCAGTACGTTCTGTAGCCCAGAGTACCCATACTGTGGAGTTTTATGTCCAAGGCAGGTACCCGCCAGCGTAGCACGGGCCAAGCAATACTTCACGGAGGTCACTTAATACCTTGACAGGTATGTCCGCCACGCTAGCTCTCCCACCACGGCAAGGTAACGACATTGTGGAGAGAACCTAACCTAACCTAACTTAACCTGACCTAACGTAACCTAACCGATATTTTGTATTAAGGAGAAAAATGAATTGCAGGCTAACATGAAACAAATACATTTCGTACGAATTTAAGTAATGTATTTAGAAATCTAGACCTGTTTATTCTGACTTTTAATCGATATGAAAGATTTTATTCCATCTTTGAATAAATAGTTACATCAATTAATTAATATATGAACATTTGAATTATAAACCCTGATGCTGTTATGTAATATTTGATGCGCTTTTGCAATGTTCATTTGATGCGCTTCTGTAACAAAAAAAAACCATTTGATGCGCTTTTGTTATACGCCGGTCACAGTTGAGGTTTGATTCGCTGTTGTTGCAGCAGTATAATAAACACTTATAATTAGATAACTGATAATTAATTGGTTATGGATTGTATGATTTCTTCGGTGCTCTGTGTTCATGTTTGTTCACTAGTCGTGTTCGAATTGTACTAAACATTTTTTTTTATTTCACGTTTATATGGCATACATTAATAATATGAAAACTAGTCACAAGACCAACAATTAATTTTAAAAATTAAAACTGAAATTAAGGATCTCTAAAGGTCACCTATTAGTGTTTCATTTGACTGCCGGCGATGCACTATCATAACAATTATTTTATTTTTACGGGTATCAAAAAATACCTATTTGGTACAAATTGCAATACTAATTAAAAAATTAGTACTTCACGCTTTGGTTCGCTTGTCATATGTATAATTAGTATATTATTTTACTTTTACGTACTTAAGCGCTGGGTTATCAGCGCTATTTAATATTTACATATTTTCTTATTTTAGATTTAGATACATCAGCTTCACGGCTCTTAGGATCTCTAAAAATAAATTTGTTTATTGGATCGCTGGGTTTTTCCTGTATTTGGATTTCTTCTTTATCAATACGTTTTTTTAAAGTTTAAAGATTTTTTCACTTGATGTTTTTTCGATTAATTTTGCTATTTTGTTTGATATTTATTTAGAGCATGCTATAGTAATGTTTATTTATATGAGTGAAATGTAAATATAATTGATATACGAATATTTATATAACTAAGTTTAATGTACGAAGAACAAATTATAGAAACATGATAAAAGTAAGTAACACTATTAACAAATATAAACACCAATTTAAGAGTAATAATTATTAATAAAGACTTAAACAATAAGAATATTTATTTAAACACTTAATACTAGGCATTATTTATTTGCACGATATTTATATCACTAACAACTCCTAATAATATCGTCCCGGTCCCTTCTGCTTTGGTTTATATATCTGAGTAATTAGATTCTGATATATTCTGGCAGCTTCGATGCGTCAGTACAAGAGAAGAGGGCTTAAACGTGTCTCGACCTGTCTGCGACCGTCACCTGCGGCTTGACCTTGCAATCGCTACACTATTATTTTATTATTAATTTTTAGTGTTTTTCAACGAAAATTGCGAACTTTAACCGTAATTTTAACCGATATTTTTCAGGCCGAAAATACCGGTAACCGTTAACCAAGAAAAAATAAACCGGTTTTAGCGAACATTAACCTTTATATTAATATCATTTAGCGAGATTTTTTTTTAATATTTTTCTATATCTGTGCATCTATTTGTATTTGAATATGAGTCATGACAGTTTTTACAATTAACATTTTATTGGAGAGTCATAAATGTAGGTAGTCTCTTTGGCTGTTAAGATTACTTAAAAAGTCCCAAATAAATACAGCCTTTGTCAACACAGGCAAGTTTAAAATTGAAAAGTGACCTGCGTTTTTCTGAAGATATTAGGGGAATTTTTGTGAATATTCATTAATTAAATTGCTTTTTTTTAATGTTATATATTTCTCAGATGGTAATTTTTTTATTATTTTTTTAATTAATTATTCTGTAATTTCTTTTAATCAAATTTTTATAATTATTTTTTTTTAATTATCTTAAATTTAATTATTTTTTTAACCGATATATTAACCGGTTTAAAATGGTTTCCAATTTTTATAAAGCGGTTTTCGAACTAAAACCTTTATTACTATAACGTTCTCTATAAGAATTAACCGTTAACCAGTATTTTTTTCGGTTACATGCTCTGATTATTTTTTACATTTCGAATTTTGGTCCATACTTCTGTTGGTGGAGTATCGGATGTTAGAGTAGCGACATAATTTTTCCAGGTTTACTTTTGCTATCTTTTATAATTCTTCTTTCTTTAGGTCTGGTTCTTTTTAGTTCGATTATGTAGTCCAGGTTCTTATTCTTCTTGTATCTAGACAGAGCTTTTTATTCCCACGGATGGTTTCCTCGCAGCTTTTAATTTTCAGGGAATGTTTTTTTTTGTTTTGGTGATTTGTTGTTCGTCCTAAATAATTTTTGCTTTTTTTAGGTTCCATTGAGAGGATAATTGTGGTAAGATAGTAGGAGTTGGAATTGTTTGAATGTTAGTTATTTTTTATGAGGAAGTGATGGGGCTCTATTTCTATTATTTCCATATTGTAGTTTGGGGCTATTGTGGGGTGAACAAAAACTAATGTGGAGAAAGTACCAGATGATGGGCGTAGATATGTTGGACTACCGTCGTTTAAAAGAACTAGTTGGTTGAAGATATTTTCTAATATTTTTCTGTGTGAGTTTGTTTGTTTTGATCACCATATTGGGTTATGGGCATGAAAGTTTCTACGTATACCTAATGTGAGGGTGTGGTTGTTGGTTTCTTAAAGATTGTAGGTCGTGTTGCAATGGATTGTTGAGTGGATGTTACATATTGCGTGATTTTGGGGGTACTTAATACGTTCAACTATTATTTCAATGTTACTGTTTAAGTTAATTTCTTCTGATTCAATAGAATTTTTTATTAGAACGGCTACACTTTAACTAGCATGGTCATACTCTTTGATTGAGAAGTTTATACTTGGTTTTTCTTTTGTTTATTGTGTACAGATAATGTTTGGTCCGTATTCGCTTATTAGTAGTTGTATATATGAATTCTCTTCACGTTTGATTAGGAGAGGTTCTGGGATGTTCTCTGCAAATATGTATCTTCTAAAGCTAAGAACATGTGAGAGTACTTTGTCTTGTACGCTTGCTTTTTGGAAATTAAGGAATGATACGGGTTTTCAGTTTTCTTCTTTTAGAGCGTCTTATTATAATGTTGTGGGGTACGACGGACAGACATTTGATATTAATGAATTAATTAGTTAATTTTTGGGCTGATTTTATGAGTCTCCTTGTTTCTATTTCATTGTTTAGAATTGTTGTTGTGGGATTCTGCATAACAGAATCTATTTTGAGCTTAGGTATATGCAAACTCTATTATTTGAGATTCTACAAATAAATGTTATATTTTTGGTGCCAACAATATTTCCTGTGCATTTCAAAAATTCGATATTTTATATTTCGTTAACGCAATCTTTTTTATCGTTGCGTTTAGTTCTTGCTACTTGTTTTCAGGTGTTTTAGTTTATATTCTGGAAGTGTCTGTAATTGTGTAGTTAGTCTATCGTTTAACAGATGTCGTGTTTCCTGCAGTGTTAGGAAGTTTAAACACACGTATCTTGTACCTGAGATGTAATGCAATGGACACAATATAACAATCATGTTTTTCAATATTGCAAATTTTTATGTAAGTATATTAAAATGTTTCCAAATTCACTTGTATCTAAAAGTAATAAAATTAACCCTGAACCCTAAAATTATTTGAAATAAAACTACTAGTATTCAAGATTACAACAAGACAACTATTTCAGAAATCCTAACAACTCTGATGAATAAAGACGGATCGGGATTATGTAATAACAAAAGTTACCTGAGAATGATTATCTAATTATAAACTAAGATTATGTCGCCCAATAATATTGAGTTATTAAAAATTTAAATCGTCTAATAACAAAAAGAATTTAAGTTTATATCAATTCAAATAGACTGGACTTAGTTATGGGATCGAGATATGCGTTCATAAAATTATTTTTAATTTCTTTAATATTAAACTCTCGAATGCATCTAAATATGTTATGTATTTATTGTTATTATTTTTATTATTAGATGGTGTAAGGGTTGTAACTAATTTATCGATAGTTTTAAACGGGAAACATTTATATTTAGCTATTTCATTAATATAGTTTAGTTTAGTTTTAACTCGTTTTTTATTTAAACGAAAGTTTGTTAATCTGTTTTTTATTAGAATATTAAACTAAGGTAGTTTGTGTTGCCAAAGTGATTAGAGTCTTCAGTTATCACTCTGTTAGTGTTCGTTAAGTTCCTGTAAATATTAAAATGTGGTTAATTTGTGTTTTGAATAACCAGTACGTCCACAAATGCTAATTCTTTATTACTTTCATTTTCGATCGTAAATTTGATTGATAGTAAGAATGTCTAGATTTTTTTTCAAATTGCAATTTTTGGTTTTAATTGTGACAAAAATTTCATCTACATGACTACATCAAACTAGTAAAATTTTTGCTTTTTTTCTTGAAATGTATTTCAAAGTTACTCATAAATAAATTAGCTAGAAATTGTGATTCTTATAACTGTGTCTTGTTTTTGATAATAATATTTATTATTTACTTGAAAATAATTATGATTCAAAAAAGTTCAGTAAATTTTTAATATTCATTTATTTTTATTACCCCCAAGTCGATGTTTTCTAAAAAATGGTTTAAAATATTCTTATGTTTCTAGGAATAATAAATTTGAAAATAGAGAACTAACACCGAAAAAAATTCATCTCAAGTTATATCTTTATCTTTCCTAATAAATTGTGATGATTTTTGTACGGTTGATTTGACAAACTACTAAATTCATTGTATAACCATTTTGAAAGCAAATAAAAATTTGGTAATTAAATATATACATTTTTTAAGGATATTTTTATATTCTCTAAGCATTTTAGGTAATGTTAACTTACTTTTTGACAAACTTATTTAGTTTTATTTAAAATAAAATAAATAAGGTTAAGGGGTAATATTTTTAATTAAAGTTCTTTACGCTTGACATATAAATAAAAGAGAAAACTTAAAAAGGATAAAACGGAAATAAATATACGAAGAGAAGACTTTAGTGAATTTTTTTTTACATTTTCGTAATAAATTATATAATATGCATATAACAAATTATCTTAAGAATTTGTGAATAAAGGGCTTTATTATTATTATTATTATTATTATTAGGATTTAGCTATATATACATATATATATATATATATATATATATATATATATATATATATATATATATATATATGTGTATATACATGTAATTCTAAACTGATCTATATATTTGTGTTGTTTGGTATTCTTGAGCATTGTTGAAAAACTAGTTTAAAATACTGAATAATGCAGTACTTCATTTACATATAAATGAGTACGATAATGGAGAACTACATAATACATTACATCACTACATGGTGGTTCCATTCGCTATAGAATACGAAAAAAAAATTATTTTGTATCGCTATAAATTACTATAATACCACATTAGAAAGGTGTTAAGATATTGTCACACTTAAATGGAATTCAGTACTGTAAACCACAAATAAAAAAAAACCTGCATCTTCAATAAATACGTTTAATTCAATTTTTTGTTTCAATAATAATATGTATAGTGGAATATTTAATCGTCGGAGAATAATTTTGCACAGTGAACATAACTTTTAAGAAATTTGATAAAACGCTGTTTTGCTTTGAATACATTTTTGTGAAAATAAGAAAAACAACTAATGTTCTGTAAGCAATCACTTATTTCTTAAACCTTTTCAAATATTTTTTATTCTACTTTCTTTCATTGTAGCATAAACTGGTACCTTCTTCAGGGTACTTATTTCTAAACTATCGTTGTGATTGAGATTAATAATTCTAGTTTTAGGAAACTCAATGGCTTCTCTAATTAAACTTGTTTTAAGAAATTTTGATCTTGAAATAAATTTCGTATCTTGAAAAAAATCCTTTAAAGCATGTTTTGCAACTGGCGATTTGTAAGGATGCTTCAAAGTGATCTATCTTTAGTGTTTATTTAATCTTGTAGAAATAATTTTATCAGTCTGACAAATGTACACTTTCCCGCATACACATGGAATCTGGTAATTCCTGAAGACTGAAAAGGAATGACGTCTTTAACTTGCTCAACATATGTTTTATAGTGACATTAGGACATAACAATATTCTCGTGTTCTTCTTATTTAGGACTCTACTTATCTATTCTGTGACTTTCTTAACATACGGAAGCGAAGCATATATCATGTTTCTATCGTTAGCATTGCTTGTAGATGTTCTTACATCTACATGAAAACGTTCTCTTCCACAATAAAAATTATTTCAAATAATTTTACATTACATTGCATTATTTATTTCATAGAGAGAGCCAGAGCCGTGCGTAGAAAAAGTTGCACCCGGGGCAATTCCTAAATATGGCGCCCCCCATACAATTTTTTTTTCTAAGATTTTTCGCGGGATTAAACTTAATTTTTTAAATGAAATTGATGGGTCAAATTTTGAATTAAGCACACAAGAAACTGAGTTTGAAAACAACGTTTTAATAAAAATCAAAATAAATAACATTTCGAAAATTACATAAATAACATAGAAAAAAATAAATATAAATATACAAAAAATAACTTAATTTAACCTTCCTTGCCTTCAATGAAGCGAATTCGTCAATAATTTTTTCCAAATCTAATGATTTGGTTACTTCATTTTTTATGGAGAGTAAATTTAAATTGCTTAATCTGTCCTGGGCCATTGAAGATCTTAAATAAGATTATATCAATTTCAGTTTACTGAAAGATCTTTCTGCTGATGCGGAGGTTACTGGGATATTTTAAAAAATCTTATATGCAGTTTCCATATTTTTGTAAGTCGCAGTCAAATTAAAATGATGAATAAACTGAAGTATTTTAAAGTTCTTATCTAATGGTTGAAATAATTTTTTTGCACTTACAATCTCACTTAAAAAATCTGGACCGTTTAAATTAACTGCATACTTGATTGCGAGATCAATAGCATTTTTACTCAGTGCATTTTCATCTAGCGAGTTTATATTTGATCCAGAAAGAAAGTTAAAATCTTGCGCTACTTTTTGAAGTTTTTCAAATCTCCAGTTGAGTTGCTCGATTATTGTGTCAACAGCTTCTAAGTATGTTATACGAAATTTCTCAGTTTCGTCTAAATTAACATGTTCGTCAGAAGCTTCGTAGTCAAATTGTTTTCGTACTTTTCGTTTTCTTTTTTCGTTAAATATGAGGTCTACACCCACTAATTTTGCCAGATCAACACTCTCTTGACGTAGAGTAATGAATTTTTCATTTCTAATTATAATTATTGTATCTCTAAGACTTTGAATTAGTTTGCTGGCAATAGAAACCGTTTTTTTTTTCTTGTAAGATGCTGTTCCATACTACTAAACTGCAAATAAAGTAGAAATATTTTATTCGTTTTATAAAATTTTTTGCACCTGTGTACGTTTCCTCATTTCTTTTAATTTTTACAAGATCTTCTAATGCTTGCAAGATATTATGTAATTGTTTATGCACTGCAGATACAGCATGTTTTTTTGAGGACCATCGAGTATCGCAGTATTTCTTCAAAGAAACAGATAAATGCGATTGTAGTATATCCCATCTATGTGATGAAGAAGAAAAAAAAACAAATAAATTTTGTATAATGCCAAAAAATGTTTCCATTTTTGGGGATACGCTGGCGGCGTGAACGCCAATTAGATTTAAAGAATGTGAAGAACATGGTAAAAAATACGCATATTCATTCACTTCCATAATACGAGATTGCACTCATTTATATTTCCCTGCCATATTTGCACCATTGTCGTAGCACTGGGCTCTACAGTATGTAATATCGATGTTGTCGACTTGCAATTTTTCCAAAATTTCTTGTGCCAGTCCCTCACCTGGTTTTTGTTTTGATTCAATAAAATCAATAAACCTTTCTTCAATTGAACAATTTCCCTGTTCTGTAATTTTGACGTATCTTATAATTTGTGTCATTTGCTCTTTATGAGCTGTGTCTGGAATGCAATCAAAAGAAATAGAAAAATACTTTGCTTTATGAATCTCATTTAAAATTATTATTTTCACTTCATTGCCACGGACATTTATGACTTCTTTTTGAATATTATTTGAAAGGTAGGATATCTTTTTTCCTGGAACCTTTATCATATCGACATGGCTACGCATTACGGGAACATGTTTGGCGATTAAATTAATGATTTTTAAAAAAATACCACAATCTTTACTGTCAATGTCATTTGATGAGCCCCTTAATGGTAAATTGTTGTCAGCACAAAAAAGAATGACGTTTATTATTGCTTTTAATATGTGTCGCCATTTATTTTTTCAGCCTGAATATTTTTTTCCAACTCAGAATCAATTAAACCTGAGTGTGACTGTAATCGTCTTTCGAATTCTTTCCAACGAATGTATGATGTTTTGTGTTCCTGTGAGTTTTCATGTTCAGAAATTTTGGGATTTATTTTTTTCCAATTAGAGATCCCACAATCAGGATTGGGTAACTGTGGAAGACAGTTATTAAACTTTCCGAACAATAAACATGGAAAACAATATAAAGATTTATGGCTCTTACTAAATATAAGCCAATCGCGCTTTACAGTTTCTCCATTTGGCATAATTTTATAAAACCATTTGATCGAAAACCGTCGTCCTTCATTATCTATTGTTTCCGAATAATCTGCGTCCTCGTCCTGTTTAGAACCTTTCTCAACAAGGAAAGAAATCAAAGATTTACTATATGGACGCGTCCACGTGACTGGATCCGAGAAATTAAATAATATTTCGTCTTCAATTTTATTGGGATTGATTGTCTTGTCTTCTTCAGTAGTCTCTGGAAGTGATGATTTCTCTTTACTTTCCAGTTCATTATTGCTATCTACTTTTTCACAAACACTAATTGCTGAAAAGCAGCCTGTATCTGTGTTTTCCTCCCTATTCAACCATTTTTTCCACTTACTGGCTAGTTGTTTTTTTTCTTCTTCTCGTTTCTTTTTCAATTTTCTATTTTCTGTTCCCGATTTCTTTGGGATGTTTTTTTTTTATAAAATATTTGCAGCTTATAACTTTAGTGGGTTTGTTGTTTGCTGAGATTGGCAAACTTTATGAAATGGATTTAATTTACAGCCACTAAATGCAAAACTACAAACCAAAATATAAGAATATGAATGAGGAAGACCTGTAGATTATGTATGAGTATTTACCTTAACACACGTAGATTCCTATTTGTTGTACAAATTTTTTTAAATATTAGAAAAATCTTCCGATTTTCTGCCTCTACTGTTACTTCAACTTTCACAGTAAATGTGAAATAAATAAAAATTATAAAATCCAATGATACATTGTGCCTCAGGAGGTAGGGGGCGGCGCGACTTTGTTGTATTTAATAAGCACCGCGCAGTGTTATTGTTAGTGTTTTGTAAGCGGTTAAACTAATTGAAGGGATTATAAAACTCGGTATCGTGCACAAAGACCACCCAAGGTTTCGGTTCGAGGTCAACGACATCTTTATATCGTACAAGCGTCGTGTTGTATTGTCTCTTACAAGAATTTATAATACATATTTTTAATTTAATTCTCAATGAGTTTGGCGCCCCTTTCTTAAGGCGCCCGGGGCGGGCGCCCCCTTCGCCCCCTCCCCCCCTCTTTGCACGGCCCTGGAAAGAGCTACAAGATCGGTTAAATTAGTAAACAATTTCTATTTTATAAGACTTCTTTAATGAGGAAAACAATTTTTTTTTCTGAACCAGTTGTTTTCAAAATACGGGGTACAACTTTCTTGTTTTACATGGGAAAATTATATATGTATAATTTTTATTTAAATATGACTATTCAAAGAGAAAATAAATCAGTAAAATAATTGTTAATATTATTGCTGTTAAACTTTTTAAGTGTACTTTTATTATTTCTGCATTTGATTTACGTGATACATATTTCTATAATACTAAGACAAGCTACATGTTAGCATTTTTGATCATTGTACACGCTATTATGTGCATGAAGCTCGAGTGCTTTTTATTGGGTAAAATGCGATGGAAATCATTGGTCGTGGTTTATATGCTCATACTAATATATAAATGTATAATTTTATTTAATACGCACAATAAATTAATTAGCTATTTTTACTACAGAAATAATTGGATTGTTGAACTTGAAATTTATATACAATATTAAAATTGTAGTAACAATAATACTAGTTTTAATTTTATTCATAAAATGATTTGTTTTAGGCATATACAAGAGTATTTGCAAGAAAAAATAATGAAATTGGCTCAAGAACAAAATTTATTGAATGAAGCATTTCTTACAAAAGATCTTCATATGTGGCCAGATTTTCACGGTAATAGGTCACCACTTGCGGATCCAACATTAAAAGGAATGGTAGGCAAAATATAATTTTTATATAAATATGTTATGAATATAATAGAATGTTATTATTTCAGATAATGGGTTTAACATTAACTGTAGATGAAGAAAATTTGGCGTTATTATATTTAACAACATTACAAGCCTTGGCGGTAAGTATATGTTTGTTAATTACAAATATTTCATGTTTTTGTAATTACAGAAGATATATATATATATATATATATTTATATATATATATATTTATATATATATATATATATATATATATATATATATATATATACAGGGTGTTTGGCGAAAGGCCGGCACCCAGAATATTTCGTTTATTATGAGAGATACAGAAAAATGTTACGGAACAAAATTAAACTAGTCAAAGGGACTCATAAAATGATCTTAGTAAGAATTTTGTGTCGCTTCCGGTTTGAGAGGAAGTGTGTACAACTTTGATTCTAGCATAGGGAATCGCTATTATTATATTTTTTTTCGGAATGTACATAAAATTAGCTCTACAATGATACCAAAATATCATTGTTTTACTTCAACCATTTCAAAATGGCGACACTTTATTTTTAAAATATTTACTAATAAAAATTCATAAAAAATACACCATAGCCACCTATTTGAAATTTTGTTACATAAAACCAAACAAATAATGTCAAAAATTATTAGATCTACCTTTCCTGACGATGTAATGGCAGAATTTGTTATATGTGATAAATTGTGCAGAAAATGTCCGCGGCCATTTTGAGTACTTTTAATTTTAATTTTGTTTATTATATTTAGTAAGAGTTATTGTATTGTGTTGATTATTATAAGCTTTTTTAAACATATTTTTTTCGTTAATTACATGTAGTTGTAAGTACATAAATTTGACAATAAATTGTCGCCATTTTGAAATGGTTGACGTAAAACTATAATAATTTGATATCATTGTAGAGCTAATTTTATGTACATTCCGAAAAAAAATATAATAATAGCTAAACCGGAAGTGACACAAAATTCTTACTAACATCATTTTATGAGTCCATTTGACTAGTTTAAATTTGTTCCGTAACATTTTTCTGTATCTCTCATAATAAACGAAATATTCTGGGTGTCGGCCTTTCGCCGATATATATATATATATATATATATATATATATATATATATATATATATATATATATATATATAAAATTATATTTTGACAGTTGTCATTTATATTTATGTAATAAGAAATTTTAAACAAAATGTTTCATAGCCTAGTGAATAAGACTATGGTTTAATAAATAGAATATTATAAATTGAGGGACACAAGTGCATCATTTAATCCACTTGAGGGATTAAGGGCACTTTAGTCCTGTGGTATATACACTATGTTTTGCACTTCTTCATATATACTTTAAAATAATATTTATTGGGTTATATTTTTATAACTGTGAAATAAATGATAGCTTTTTCTGGTAAGCTATGCTAGGTTACATACATATACCTATTTGTTTCTGCGGTAACATAATGCTTGTTTATTAATTTGATCATCCAGGAATTAAATTCATATTTTATCCCTCAGAGATTAAAAGTGCTACTTCAGTCATTGAAAATAAGTAGTAACGTAGGCTTTTACTTCAAGAAGTGCAAAAAAAAAAATATTGTCTAGTCGGGATTTGAGTCCACATCGACCCTTCTTTATTTTTTCTTAAAGAAACTATGTAATATATTTTATTATAAAATTAGTTTGTTATTATAAGTTAACATAAATATTTTAAAATTTTATTATTACAGGAAAAGTAAAAAAAAATTAAACATTTTTGCTGGAATGTATCCCCATTGTCTATATCTATCTTATTATCTAATTCGAAATGATTTCAAAAAACTTTTTTATTTTGTTAGTTCCTTATATCAAGAGTTCTAGTGTTCATACGTGTGGAAATTGAGATCGTGAGTTCAAGTTCTTGCTATCGACATGTGATTTGACGTAAGAAAAAAAAACATAGTGTTTATTATACTTGATTGCTATAGACTTGTTATCTATACATCTTGTAAAAAAGAAACAATCGATAGTACGTAAAAAAACACATTATTAATAATATGTAGATACTGTACATATAACATATACTGATAATTGTAAAATTTTCATTCACTTTAATCTCAATTTGAAATATTAAAACTAAAAAGGAATAAAAAACTTCAACAATACAATATTTTCAGTATGGGACACGGCATATCATGGAACGATTGGAGACCAGTGGACATTGTGACTTACGCGCTGTAGTGGTGTGCGGCGGACTAAGTCGAAGCAAGCTGTTCGTGCAGGCATTAGCGGATGTGCTGCAGCTCCCCGTTCTGGTACCGATCGCTAGTGAACCGGTACTATTGGGTGCTGCTATGTTGGGAGCTGCTGCTGCAAAGGCCTTCCCCAGTGTGCGGCAAGCTATACATGCTATGGCTGGTGACGCCTCGATTGTGCATCCCACTGAAGATCCTGCACTATTACGCTTTCATCACAACAAATATAGCGTTTACCTCAAAATGCTTAACTTACAAAGAGAAAGTCGAAAAATTATGAATTCTTCTTAATGCCTGATTAATGCATGTCATTGATTAAAGAATGGTAGACATAGTATATACTTCAATGGAAAATCTACAAAAAAGAGTAAATGAAAATAATAAATAAATAAATTTTAATAATTAAAATTAGCATCGTATTTTTCTTTATATTTCGGTAAGTGGTTCAAAAACATTCGTTTTGTTTAGAGCCCATGATATTTGCTTAGATAGGTTGAGTTATTATTAGGTTTGAACCTACAGCAGTATAAAACTGTCTGTGACGAAGTCTGCGAAGTTTAATTTTGGGTGTTCTAGCAAGCGTTGTAAAAAATCCTAGACTAAATAGGTTTTTTGTACCAATAGTCCATGAATTAATTTCCTGATGGTCAAAAAGGTTTCTATCCACATCCACAAAATTTAAATATTCGCATGTGCGAAGAGCACATCGTTGATTGTTATGTTGTCAAGAAGTTCGCATGTATTATAGATTTCTATTTTTTACCTTGTATTGTGTAACAATCAAATAAGGGTAACATAGATTACGAAATTTTATCAAGTAAGTAAATCTGATGATCATAATTTCGAACAACTTCTAGAAGATAGAATAAGACCCAAAAATTTTAATTAACTTTTATTAGAAATTTGAATCATGTGAAAGTTTGTAGAAAACTTTAGAATAAGGAAATATGAAATAAGATTTGTTACCGAATGATTTGAAAGTAGGCGATACTGTACGTGGAATATATTTATTTATTTTCTTATGTCATCAAACTCCAAATTTCAAAGATTTAGTAGATAGATTTGATATAGGTAGTTAGCATCGCGTAATAAATTATATGACATTAATTGGCCGAGTAAATAAGATAAAAATGAGATCAAGAACAGAAAAATATCAAAATAATGATTAATTCGACGAATATGATTATCTTCTAACTTCTAACACCGAATTTGTAAACTCCGTTTCGGGACATAACAATTACATATACAGGGTGGCCTAGTGAAAATTATCAGCGCAATTTTTGGCCACTTAACATTAATTTTGCTAAAAACGCTCGAACACGTTAATTTTAATATAAAGGGGGACACCTAAATGGATTAGTACCAATGGCATAACTTCAACCCTAAAATGGATGTGGACTGCACCTCAAAAATTTTAAATGGAAAAGGGTGTCAAACATGACCCAGTTTGAAAGGCCTTTCAATTCTCTTTTCAACAGTTTTTTTATTTTTCAAATCCGATCATTAGTTCCAGAGAAATATCGTTTAAAACAAATTTTATCAGGTGTTCAAAATTGCCATCAAGTAGGCTAAAACAAATGACAGAAACTAAATAAACAATTCTTTCGACAAGTTGTTTGTAATAAACAAGTAATTTGTAAGTTGGATTTTTTTTGTGGGGTTATTTGAAGTCTAAAGTTTATGCCACGCTACCTGGATTTTTAGAAGATTTACGGTAACGTACCGTATCTCCAAAATTTTGAGCAAAATCTTTATTATTGTATGGAAGTTGGAAATAGTCATTTTGAACACCTAATAAACTGATACTTGAATTTCTGTCATTTGTTTATGCCTACTTGATTGCAATTTTGAACTCCTGATAAAATTTGTTTTAAACGATATTTCTCTGGAACTAATGATCGGATTTGAAAAATAAAAAAACTGTTGAAAAGAGAATTGAAAGTCATTTGAAATTTTTGAGGTGCAGTCTACACCCATTTTTGGGTTGAAGTTATGCCATTGGTACTAATCCATTCAGGTGTCCCCCTTTATATTAAAATTGACGTGTTCGAGCGTTTTTAGCAAAATTAATGTTAAGTGGCCAAAAATTGCGCTGATAATTTTCACTGGGCCACCCTGTATATGTAATTGTTATGTCCCGAAACGGAGTTTACGAATTCGGTGTTAGAAGTTAGAAGATAATCATATTCGTCGAATTAATCATTATTTTGTAACATCAGTAAGTTCGGAGTTTATACCATTATATGACACTCTTTGCTTTCTATCATGTAAATAATTAGTAAAAAAAATTATATTAATCTCATCAAATCCAAGATGTTTTAATTTGGCTAACAACAATTCATGGTTTACCGTATCAAACGCCTTGCTGAAATCTAGAAGAACGAGATAAACCATATTATTTTTGTCGATATGATTGAGGATGTCATCTGTGATTTTAAGTAATGCAGTGGTAGTGCTGTAACCCTTCCTAAAGACAGATTGAACGTCGGGAAGTAGATTGTTACTATTTAAATAGTCATAAATTTGATTATAAACTATTTTTCTAAAATTTTTGAGAGTGTTGGAAGGATGCTTATGGGTCTAATATTGTTTATATTATCTGGTGTCTTGCATTTCGGTAACGGAACAATGTTTGCAGTTTTCCAAATATCTGGTACCACCCCGTGCAATAGACAGGAGTTAATAATATGAGTTATCTGTGGTAATATCATATCGAACGAAAGTTTTAGCATAGTTAAATTTATATTGTCAATCCCAGTTGCATTTGATTTAATAGTACTAAAAATATTTTCGATTTCCGTTTCTGTTACTAGTGTTAATGAGAATATTGAATCAGTTACTTTATGTGAATTGTAAAAGGTTAATAGGTCTGAATTGCACGTTGTGTTACCAGTATTGTTCGCAAAAGTGGTGTTCAATGTATACACGTCGCTTAGATGTAAAGGTAAAGGCGGAGTAGCTTTAGTGTTAATATTAAATTCTTTTAGGGTTTTCCACATATCGGACTTATTATGTTTTATTTTATATTCAGCGTAAGCTTTTTTTTCTCTTCTTATAGCGCTAGTCACCTCATTTCTTAGATGTTTGTAATAGTTCCATTTGGCAGTTGATTTTGTTCTTCTAAATTCATCAAAAGCGTTGTTTCTAAACTTTATCATGATCTTGATGACATCGGTTATCCATGGCTTTCGAGGTTTACGAATTATTACAGTACGGACGGGTGCTACGGTATCAAACGTTTGCAATATAGCGGCGTTAAAAAAAAGATATTTTATCATTTATGTTGTCCATACAGTACATGTGATTCCAATTAATGTTATTAAGATATGACTTTAAGTCATCTAAATTAATATTTTCAAAGTCTCTGAAGGATGTAATCTTAGGAACACATCTATCAAAACATAAATCCAATGAACATGAAATCATTCTGTGATCGGATACATTATGCATGTCATATACGTTAATATTAGAAATGATAGAGTTATCTGACGTTAGCAAAACATCTAATAATGTCTCAGATGTTGGTGTGACCCGAGTTGGTTCAGTAATAACTTGTGTCATATTAAACTGAGAGTATAAATTTATAAGTTGCATAGTAACATTAGATGAAGGATTCAACATATTAATATTTACATCACCTGTGCAGAATACATAGTTTACGGTAGGGAAAACGTGACTTAATGCTGATTCCAAGCTGTCAATAAAATTTGGTATGCTACCAGATGGACATCTGTATACGACACCTATTGCAAATTTAATTTTGTTCATACTAAAAGTAATCCAGTATTGTTCAATATTACTATTACTTTATTTTATGTTGTTATTGTGTGAAACAATAAATTTTGCTAGAGATGTTTTAATGTAAAAAGCACCACCACCACCTCTTCCATCTCTATCACTGCGATAAAGTATGTAATTTTGAATAGTAAATAGATCATCAGTAATATCTGAGTTGAGCCATGTCTCACTAAGCGTAAATATATCAATATTATTATTACTCTCTAAATAGTCTTTAAAGTCATGGTAGCTAGTATTAATTGATTGTATATTTAAATGAGCTAAATTTATCATATAAAATTTTGGATAAGTTATTATTTACAAAAGGTAAATAAAAAATTATAACTAAATGTAATGTACATAAGTAATATATGATGTAGTTATAAATTAATTATAAACATGCATTCTGTGCACACAAACAAATCAGTGCATCATCTTATATAGATGATAATAAAACTAGGTGAAAAATCTAATAAAAATTACAAGGAATAAGAAAAAATTATAATGCGAAGAGTAAACGCCGTATATGTTTAAACATACTTTATTTCTTAATTAAAGAGACAATACTTGTTAGAAAATAACTTAAAAAATACAGAAGTTCATTGCCCTATCGACACAGTGTCTCACAAGTCATTGACTCAAAAAATTAGTAAATAAAGGTTATAACTTGAAATAGAAATAAATTATGTTTACATTTAAATTTTTACAGCGGGATTTTACACAGCTGATCTATATGGCTTAGTTTATAAATTTTATCATTCACTTTGACATTAATTAACCCATCTATAGTCCATGTATTTTTAACGCCGAAACGCTTAGTGCACTCACTTAATAATTGCATTCTATTTCGCGTGAGATCTTCTCTTATAATAACACCAGTGTTTTTCAGTTTGGTTTTATTTGAAAACACTTGAGCACGAACGCCGTACGACACAAACTTTATTATCAATGGCCTACACTTATCTTTTTGTTTCCTCCCCAATCTGTGGCACCTGTCGATGTCCTCAAGACCGATGGAAATCTTAATTTTGTCTTTAAATAAATCCACTAGAATTTCGTCAGGATCTTCATTGGATGACTCACTCACACCAAACACTCTGAGACAGTTTCGTCGGCTATACTGTTCTAGTTTATAGTTAGCACTTTGTAGATCGTTAATTAATTTGTCTTTTTCACGTATTTCCTTTTTCACTGTCACTAGTTCTTCTTTGACACTATTTATTTCTTTCAAAATAAACTCAAATTTAGAGTCTATTATTTTTTCAATGCGCGAGGAAACGGCGTTGACTATTTTATTTAAATCTTCCTCACTCATGGTAGCTTGTAGGGATTTAGAAGTATTTTCTAAATCGTTTTTATTTTCCTTTCTGCGAGACATTTTAACAGAAAAAAAAAAGAAAAAACTGGGCTAGCACTAAACACTTTACAATAGAGAGCACTGATTTGCAAGCACGCTTAAGTACGTCTACTCAGCACGACAGCTCATCACAGAAGATCTTGAAAAGATAGCTTAATACGCACGATCTCACTGTCTCATCATTAAAGAGAAAAAATCTGCTTTCATGCTATTAGGTTAGAAAAACTCCAAACAATGTTTACTCCACTATGACTTTATAGAAGTAGAAATTAATAACACAGACATCAATATTGTATCAAGTGTAAGAAATTTAGGACTGTTAATAGATGCTGAGTTACGCTTCAGACAATATGTGACCTTGTTAATTAAAAAAGCATATTTGGCGCTAAAAAAATTATATATGAATCGCTTTATTTTATCACAAAAATATCGAAAAATACTTGCAGATAGTTGTGTGCTTTCAGTATTCAATTACTGCGATGTAATATATGGTTCCTGTTTAACAATTCGAGACAAGCAAAGAATACAGAAAGTGCAGAACATTTGTGCGCGCTTCATATATTCGATACCTCGGTCAGAGAGAACTTCTCCACTTATAGGCATTTAAAGTTTAGATCCCAGCGCCACTGCGGATAAAATTTGAAACCCTCCGAGAGACATTGCTGACATTAGAATGAATTAATTAACACGTGAAGTTGGCAAGAATTTAGGTTCAATTGCAAAAATTTAAGTATTAGTACTTGTATATTTGTATATTTTAAATTATTGTAATTTGATTTATTTTTTTGTAAAAAAGCAATATAGGTTTATCTGTGTCATGCTATTATTCAAATTATTCGTTTATTTTTCGGGGTTTCAGGTTATGAATCAGCTCAATGCTGAACAAAATTTAAGGTTTCCTTTAATGGAATACCTTAATTTTATTAAAGGAAATGAAAATTCCAGAAGTGTGTATGATGGGAAAGAAGTTCTTAATGCCGGCCACATGCTGTATTTTGGCGTCTACAAATGAAGAGGTCAATCTATATGAATTATATTTACAATCATCGGCTTTGCAATGGGGTATTCCAAGTTTTTTTCATTTTTTAATATGTTATTCTATGCATGAAAATATTAGACCCGTATTTTTTCTTTTCGCCGAAAGGTTTCAAACACGCCAGAAATAAATTTTTAAAGTTTCAATAAATTACACCCTAGAAAATCGGCCGTGCGTGTGACGTCACAGGCACTGAGAATCAGCTGAGAACATCATTCGTAGGTCTGAGTCAGAGGCGTGGCGCGTTCGAACAAGAGCCAATAGGCTGACGCGAGTGCCTTCTTTGTCACAACAAGGCAGATACTGAATTTTACGTACTCGATTCAAATGCATTATAATTTCATTTTGATATTATGGTATTAAAAATCAGAAAAATAATGATTATATTCACTTTAGTATTACTTATATATGGTAAACAATGATATCCAATAAGAATTTCTTTAAAAGCCCTAGGCTTGGAATACCCCATCATCACCGTATATTATTGAAGGAACATTTAAAATAATAAATTATCAGTGTTCGGTGAAACCCATAGTTTGTTCATGCAAAGCTGGTAAAGGTGAAAGATACAAACATATTTCTACAATTTTGTTAAAATGTACTAGGGGTGGGATTCTGTAACTACATAACGCACTCAAATAACAGTTAATTGCGTTATTTGAGTCCGTTATCATAACAAAAGATAAATAGTATCTGTCACAGAACATCAGTTTGTCCACTTCAATAAAATTATATTTTTTTGTTAAATGAGGTTGTATGATACTTATTTCATCTGAAATGAAATATTTGATAACTACAAAATTTTATGTTTATGTCTATTATTTCCATCGGTTATATAACGCACTCAAATCATAACGTACTTAGTTACAGAATCCCACCCAAGGACTATTATGTCAGAAGGCACCAATGTTTGGTTTTTGCAGACTAATTGGACTAAATATAAGTACAGAAAAATCCAACTGCATGAGAATGGAAAAAGCACCAAGTAATAAAAAAGAGACAGTAGTCGACATCGAACAAGGACAAGAATTTAGATTCGAACGAGTTAATCATTTACATATTTAGGCACAAAAATCTCTGAAAAATGCAAAATGAGTGAGGAAATTTGAGAAGGGATAGCGAAAGCGAATAAAACGTCTGGAACATTATACAAATTATTGTCAACAAAAGATGTATCAACAAACCTAAAAAGACAAATATATAATACAGTTCTAAAACCATCCTTAATGTACGAATGTGAGACCTGGGTTCTAACCAAATAAGATGAAAAAACGCTAGAAGTATAGGAACGAAAGATATTAAGACGAATATACGGAGGTGTGAAAGAAGAGAACCAGTGGAGAAGGAGGACAAACCAAGAAATAGAAAGTATATATGAGGCACTAAATATTACAACCCGAATAAAAATGCAAAGGATATGATGGCTGGGACACGTCGAAAGGTTAGCAGAAGAAAGAACACCAAAAAAGAAGAGAGGCAGACCAAAGAAGGCAAGGAATATGAAAGAATGGAAAGAAATCGTACAACAAGCCCAGGTCGAGCTAATATATAATAATAATAATAATATTAATAGTAATAATAATAATAATAATAATAACATAACCTTTATTGGCAAACTTCAGCATCAGCTGTCCTTACACTCAACCTTTACAATACATGAACAAGAAAAAGAAATATACATTTTTATTCTACACATATTGAAAATAAGATTTTCCTGCGTGTGCGTGCGTAAGAAAGTAGACATTTGCCGATCCAGATCTACAAAATCTCACTATTTCCTAGGGATGAAAAAAAAAACAGTTCGTATGCGGACTAACAGATGGCGTTTAATACGTTAGAAATAATAACCAGAATAAAATAAGTCAATATGCTTTTAAAATATTGTAACTTTCGATACTTTTAATACATTATATTCTAGGTATTTATTATTGTATATTCTGTAAATAATAAAACAGAATTGGTATCTTTATTTATATGTCAAAATAAAATGTTTGTTTTTTGTTCTTATTCTATTTCTCATGTTGGTAATCAAATTCACAAATTTCATTGAGGTTAAGTTAAATGTGAAATTATACAATATTCGTAAGATGTTTATATTATTTTATCTACAACTATTGAAATATGGGTACATTATACGTGTGATACTACATATAATATACTACTCATATTACACAAATGTAATACGAAATGTCATGATACACGCTACACTTTTCTGTAATAAATAGGGCATATAATTTAACACATAATATTTTATTAAACTGTTAATTTATTAATAACATATTTTTTATTATAAATATCAATATATATGCTTATAAAAGTATAATAAATACAATTTGAAAAGTGATTTTGACATTTAAGTGCTACTGTGGCGCCATCTTTTAAGCTATATATGAACTACCCACACCTAACTGAATTTTTAACAAATAATATCAGATTTGTTATATGCCTGCTAGTTGTAGATAAAGTATAGTATTTGACTCGCATAATATGGCTACATTACACTCAGATGATTAAAAATACTCGCTACCGCTCGTATTTTTAATTACATCATCGTGTAATATAGCCTACATATTATGCTTGTTAAATAATATACTATTATTATGTTGTTTTGTTGTGTAGGATAAAAATAGTGTGTGCTACATGATAGTAAAGTTGTTTTCTAGTCCTCAAGAACTCAGCGTTATGTAGTTACAGAATCCCACCCCTTGTCTGTTAATTCCACTTCTTTGTATTATTACCTCCAGAACCAGATTAAACAGAGTGGTTGATAGTGTGTCTTCTTGCCTAAGTCCAGTCCTCACGCTAAATTGTTTCGATTTATGTCCGTTGACTTTAACTTTGCTTCTTGTGCCATCTAGCGTAACTCTCGTCATACGTATTAGTTTTGTGGGTATTCGAAGTTCCTCCATAGCCTTCAATAGTTCCTTTCTGTTTACTGTATTGTATGCTTGTTTAAAATTAATGAAGAGCATGTGCATAGCTAACCCCTTCTCATGTGTCTCTGCTTGGAGCTCTTTTAGGACAAAAATCTGATCAAAGGTTAACATATTTCTTCTAAACCCTGATTCACCGACTGTGGCGTCCATTATATTTCTTATTTTATAGTTCATCCATGTCGCCATTACCTTATATACCACATCTAGTAGGGCTATTCCTCTGTAAATTTCGCAACTTGTTTTTTAGATCGGGCAGAATACTGCTTCCTTCCAAGTTTCTGGCATACATTCCTCTCTCCAAATGGCTACTACTAATTTATGTACTTCTCTTATAAGTTCTTCCCTTCATATTTGATTACTTCTATGGCTATTTCGTTGTCTCTCGGGCTTTTGTTATTCTTCATATTCATTATTATACCTTCTAATTCCTCCAGCTCTGTTACTTGTTCTCTTTCAATTTTATGGTCTTCGTAGGTTTCTGTATCTTGGTTTTGTTCGTTCGAGTGTTCGTTAGTCTTCAATAGTTCCACGAAATATTCGGCCCGTCTGGTTGTTGTAGCTTTTTCGTCTCCTATGAAGTTTCCTTCTTTGTCTCTACAAAATAATACTTTAGGAACAAATCCTTTCTTTTCTCTTTTAACTTTTTGATAGAAGTTCCTTAATTCTTTTCTATTATAGTTTTTTGTACCTGTTGCACTTGTTCTCTTAACATGGCTCGCTTTTTTGTCCTGCATATTTTCTTATATTTTCTTCTCTGCTCTTGATATATAGTTCTATCGTTCTGGGTTCCCCTTGTAAAGGACAGTATTCTAGGTTTTCTTCCTTCAACTAAGGCTTGCCTTACACTCTTCATCGAACCAATTGTTTTTTGTTCTATGTTTTTTTCTTACTCCCAATGTTTCTTCTGCTGCTGTTTTTATGGCATTTTGAAGCTTCTTCCATCTTTTCTCTATTGAATTCTGTTGCGTGTCTGCGCTTGTTTGAATTGAGTTTTTTACTTTTTCTGCGTACTTATTCGCTAAGTCCCCGATTTTTAAGTTCCCCATGTTGAACCCTTGCTGTGGCTTTTCATACTTTTTTGCTTTCAGTTTTTCCTCTTTCATATCTGTTATTACCAACAAGTGGTCTGAGTTTGCTTCTGTTCCTCTATAGCTTCTTACATTTGTGATTAACCCTGAGTGTTTTTTCTCGATCAAAACGTGGTCTAATTGGTTTTTCTCCCACTTGGATGGTCCCCAGTGCCTTTATAAATTTCCTTGTGTTTAAAATAAGTGCTTTTAATTAGTAGTTCGTTTTCTGTTGCGAATTCTATAAGGATTTCACCATTTTGGTTGGTCTCTTCGTGTTTGCTTTCGTTTCCTATTGTTGGTTTATATCTCTCTTCTTTTCCGATCTTTGCGTTTGTATCCCCTACTACTATTTTCGCTACCCCGATATACCCTTCCTAATTTGTCGTAGTATTCAGCTTTTTCTTCTAAATCTTTTTCGTCTAATAGAGCGTGAATATTAATAATGCTAAGCTGTCTCTACCTTATTCTGTAACACATTCTGTCTGATATAGATTTTAATTCCATTATTGCACCTTTTAGGCTCTTACTTATGAGGAATTGCTTTTTCACATGCAAATTGTGCGTTGACCTCCCAAACTAATTAATTTCTTGTTTTTCTTTCAAATAGAACGTGGAAAACAGTTATTTCAATAAATTCACAACTTGATTCACTATGCATTCCAGTTAACGAGAAAAATACTGAAATTTTGATCAAGCTAACCGAAACTGTGGCTACAGAATGCTGCGAGAAATTAAAACAATGTGCCAGCTTCTGGCTGTTTCGTCGACCTCCTCCACCCTCTCGCACTCCGTAGCAACAAAAAACTGCGGGAATACGGTGCTAATTTAAAACTGGCACGATTCAGTCCTCAATCAAATGGGGTGACCGGGGGCGCATATAAACCCCTGCCCCCCTCTCAGTGTAATTCAAATTCCTCCCCGGACGAATGGCGAAAATATTTGACCAAATATATTATTACCTGTATAATCATCTCCAAAGTTTTCATTTGAATTTTGTTGTACTATATTTTGTTTTGACAGTAATTAATTTTTGAAAACTTTATTTCTTTAACAGCCATGTGATCCTTGCTCGTTGCCTATTGACATGAATTACAGGTATGAATGTTCATGTGTGAAAGAAGACGCATCGGTCTGCTTCATCAGTATTTCCCGAAAACTTGGACAGTTGCCACGACAATGGCAGGTGAAGTCAGCGACAGTAGGGAATCAAGTGAAACAGATTTTCTTTCTGCATGTGTATTATTAGCAACATCTTTTTCAAGGTGGAATAATGACGAGACGAAAGACTGTTTTTATTACGAAACACCGATGCCTGTATGAAATGTAATCAAACTTCCCGCCACTGTACTAATATAGTCTATTAAAGAAATAGTTTGCAAATGAAATATTTACTTTAAAATGAGTTTTTACAGAATATTTTTAATTCAATATATACGGGAATAGAACAATACAGTTATTTTTGGCGTAACTAAAATATAACTCTTAAATATAAAATATTATATTTTTACATGTATCGTATTGGAGATATAGTGGACGTACAACCGTCACAGACAGACAAACAGACACATACGCACACACGCACACATACATGCACAAACACACTCACACATACACATACATGCACAAACACACGCACAAATTGTTACGGTTTAAAATAATACCAAGACTTTATTTTAATTTTATTTAAAGTATCGAGGTAGGCAACCCTAATTACCTAAAAGTAATGTCAATCTGTCTGGTCATAGCATTCGCTCTTTTCACTTAATTAATAGCTCTAAAACTTGTAAGAAAAATTTAAACGAACATTATAATTTTGGCAGTTAAACAGTGTGGTTGTGATTTTGTATCAGTTATAATTTTGATTACTAGTGGAGCAATTTTGAGAATTGGTTGTATTTTTATCCATTAAATAGGGAGCATTGATCAAAATCTATTTTGAGGAATATATTTATTTCCACGGGAGAGCCCGGAGTAATACCACCATCACTGCTATTTTATTCTCATAGCCGCATTCCAACTAAGGTATGATGCGTTTAAAATTTATAGTTCTATTAGTTTATCAGAATGGTATTTTGTAAAATTCATTTACTAATTCTAAATTAACAAGTAAATTCCAAGCGTTTGCTCATTCTTGTGCACGTTTCAGTGGCGTGCATTGGACACTTGACCAGTAGATTAACAATTACTTTTCAGGCTTGTAATATTTGGTACTGTCCACGGTTAATACCGTTACTACCACCAACGTACAAAGTTCCGTCGTTTTGACCGAACCATCTCTATTGACCGAATGGTCTGTCTGTGAATCTGTGGAGGAGTTAGTGATTGCGTGGTCATTCCATCCCGGATGCGCCGCCGCTGACTCAATACACTGGACAGGGAACTATCGTGCCATCTACATCCGCGGCGAATGCCGAGCCAGATAAGCTTATTTACTTTGTAACAAAACGTCTGATCCAGTTAAACAAATACTCGTTTTGTTATTTATCTTGCTGTTGACTAGTTTCAAAATTCGTTCTGGTAATAAATAGTTCAAAGATTTGTAAAGAGATCCGAAATTTCGTTTGGCTTTTAAGTTTATTGTTATATTGCTTTCAAAGTTTTCTTTCGGACGGTCATAAACCATCAACCCTGACAGAACCATTTTCTGATTCTCGGAAGACGCCAGCTTTCCAATTTTTTGTGCATTTCAGGGTGTTGAGAATGCACCCTGTTAGAGACTATGGGGTGTAACACATTTACACGTCCATGGAGAAGATGACCAGTGAAATTGCGAGAATCAGAAAACGGGGATGAATTATGCAGCTTGAAGTGGGTGGGCCGTCTGAGATAGATTTTTGAAAATTAAGAAGTTGAGGGAGTCACAGACAGAGAGTCAGCGAGTAAAGAAGTAGAGTCAAGCATGACTCGCTTTGTAAATATTTATTTGTAAGTAAGTTTTAAGTTATTATCCTCATATGTAACTGTAATCCATTTATTAGTAGTTTAACTTTTAACTTGTAATTATTTATTAGTAGTTTTTAACTTTTAACTTGTATCATATTTGTAAATTCTCTTTTATTTTAATATATTTTATTGTTGTTTTCTTATTATCGCTTTGTTTATCCTAATTATTAATTCTTTTCCTAAAAATTAGTTTGATTATTCTAATTAAAAATAATCTGGTGGCAGCAATTTTAAATCATAAATTCTATCAATTTCGACATTTTTATTCAAAATTAAACCCCAAAACTCAACAGTTTAAAATTTTTGTGTTCCATTGTTACAACTGGTAACGAGCGGTGAGATACGAATATTCCGGTAGCCAAGCTCCTTTGAATTTGAGTTAGAAATTCTAATAGCCACGCTCATTTTAATTTAAAGTTAATACAAAATTTAATTACAATGAATCAACCATTAGTGTTTGAAATGTTTAATTGTGTACCAACTTTTGGCGGTGAAGATCATGAATGTGTTGAAAAATTCATTGCAAATTTAGAAAATTTTCAGAAAAGAACTAATATTTCGTTTAAAATATTAGAAGCTCTTGGTTATTTGCATTGTACAGGGAAAGCCAAGCGATATGCACTTTTACATGCTGAGAAATTACAGGGAGATTGGGAATTTTTTGAAAAACTTATGAGAAAGAGATTTGAGAAAATTAATTTTGATGATGTAAAAAATATTAAATCTGTGAAAGTTTTTGAGTCAAGTTTGCAAATTCAAAATTATTTCCAATCTCAGAGAGTTCCGGTAGAAAATCAAAATTTAAATTCGGAAATTAGCACAGGAAATATTCAAAATTATCGGGGTAGGATTCCTTCAAAAGAACTGGAGACCTATTCTGTGGCACGTATCACTTGTCACTAGTGACAAGATGATGACGTCAGCTCGTGATAGTTTTCGAGTGATACTTTAGTTTCTTTTGAATGGTTAGGTTTTTTCCAGTACATGTTTACGTTGGCAATACATTCAAATATTCAAAATATGAATCACATAATAACAAGCGGCCATTCTGGGATCTCTGTATCTCCACAAATTTTACTAATTATTTATTTAATGTGTATATTGTTAATATTTTCTACGTTTTTGTAAATATTTTCTATATTTGCAAAAATACATAATACAAAAAACAAAATACAAAAATACATTATACAAAGTAGAGAATACAAAAATTACGAAAATATATAATGCAAAAATTATAAAAATACATTATACAAAATACAGAATACAAAAATACATAATACAAAAATTACAAAAATACATTACACAAAATACAGAATACTAAAGTACATTATACAAAATATAGAACACAAAAATTATAAAAATACAATACATAACATACAAAAATACATAATACAATGTAACAATGACTGAACTATTGGATTTTGGGTTTTAATTTAATAAAAGTTATTTATTTAATTTGGAATATTAATGTCGAAAATTGGTAGAATTTAAATCGCTGCCACCAGATTATTTTTAATTAGAATAATCAAACTAATTTTAGAAAAGAATTGATTAAAAGGGATAAACAAAACAATAATAAGAAAATTTAACAATAAATTATATTAAAATGAAATAGAATTACAAATTAAAAGTTAAAAACTACTAATAAATAAATATAGGTTACATATGAGGATAAAACTTAAACTTACTTACAAAATATTATTTACACGAGTCATGATTGACTCTTCTTCACTTGCTGACTCTCTGACTGTCACCACTCCAACTCTAGTCCATCTCCAACTCCAACTGTCTTTTATCTTAAAAATTAGCTTATTTAAAGGTCGGGCATACCCCCTCTAAGAGGCGGAATAAACTGACTTAGGTATGGAGAAAGTGACAACTAGAACTTTCCAAAATTGAAGGTTTTCTTCGAAAAGTCCAGTGTCAACTTTCTCATTTTGCTAAAAGTATTCTAATCGGAATTTGGAAACTGTTACTTTCACAAATAATGCATTTTTAATAGCCAAATAGAAATTTTGAAACAACATTAAGTCAATTTATTCACTCTTTTGAAACTAATAAATAATATTTTAAAATTATTGACATCGGTAAAACATTTTGTTACATCCCTTTCCCCTTAACTTGAGCTATATTTTCAAAAATATAACATTTTTAAAAATATAACTCATTTGTTCCCAACTACTAGATTCCGAACTCTAGGTGCTCCCCACACTCGATGGCAGCGATCTCCTTGTACTTCGTAGCTCGGCAGACGTCGGTTCCATTTCCGTTGTCTTCATCAACTGTCGGCCATACTGCGGTCAGCATCTCTTCTGTGACCCAGACTTTTCGCTTCCTCGACAATGCAATTCTTGGAGAAGACAATCTCGACGCCTCTGATCTCTGAAGGCAGATTCTGCTCGCCATCGATGTATGAAGGTCCCCAGATCATCATCCTCTAGCAGTTTGGCGGAATGTCGGACTGTAACAAAATGCCTAACCAGTATCATCGTTCAAAATACAATTGCTCAATTCTATATTTCTTGCATATTCTTTTATCAAAAAAAAACTATTACTTGTTTATCAAAATACAATTGTTTACTACTACAATTCCTGAATGATTCTTTTATCAAAAACAATTACTTTTATTTTCATGAATTATTAACTCTTATTTAACTAATAATTAATATTTTTATATCAATAACTAACAAGAAAAACTTTAACTATTTACTACCATACCATAACCATAACATCCGCAGGTCTTAGCTTGGAAGGAATTATTCAAAAAAACTAATTAACTTAATTTCATCTCCCAGCCTAAGACATACGTTGGCTATCACACGGGCAGGAGTGCCAATATCCTGGATACATTCAACGTTTATGATCTGATTACCCGAGGGATTACAAAACAAAACGAAATCTTTTCTATCTGTGCCGCTTTCGGCATTTATAAACATGGTAAACTAATCCCTTTGCCTTTACTGCATAATTATTTCCTTTTACAAATTCTAATGCCAAATAATTTTTAAATCTGTTTTCTTCTAATATAAATTGATTATAAAATGGTTTTCTACTAAAATTGCTAATTCTGACTCTATAGTTTCTTTTTAATATGAAATACTTGCTTTTACTAATATTTGTACTTAATTTCGAAACCTTCGTTTTAAATTTATTAACTAATTTAATTTTAACTTTTTTCTTTATTTTAATAAACAACCGCTTACCTTTCTTTCGTATTCTTCTGTCTTTACTCTTGTGTTTCCCGTCCGAATCCGAAACCGGACCGCTACTCTTCCACCTGGGCCGATGGTATGTACCGCCACGCGCCCGGGTTTTATGGCCTCGACTTTGTCCGTCTTTCCGTCTCTCGCTTGGTCGGTTGCTCGAACTTTTCTTCTTCTGCGATTCCACTATATCGCCGACGTCTCCACCAGGACAACACACCACGTACTTTTGAACATTCATGACTGATAAATCTTTAATTGCTACACTCTCTTCACGCGTCGAAGAACTATTGAATTTCTTCTCATCTTCTGTGTAAACGATCTCTACGATTGTTTGTATCACAGGAGGTGTGGCAGTATGCTCTTCTTTAGCCGTTTCCCTGGATTCTGCGAGTCTCGCGCCAGAATCATCTCTCACAGGTGCCTTTTCTGAGCCATACTCCACCCTACTCTCCTCTTCTAAACTTGCACAATTCGTAGAGTCGTTTACCTGTTCTACTTCTGTTGTCCTAGTTGCCTCTACCCTGACGTCGTTGTTTGCTTCTTCTTCGACGCTATGGGCTGAACTCCTTGTTGGATCGAAATTGTCGTCTCTCTCCTCCGAGTAGTTCAGCTCATCATCGGTGCAGATCACTGTCTCTTCTTCACACTCACTTTCTGTATATTTATTGTTCGAGTCCGGGTAAACATTTTTATCACTACTATCACTTAAATCATTGTAACTAACACTCTTTTCATCACTCATACACTCATACTTATCACTGAAATTATCTAACTTTTGTTTTTCCTCACATGTAACCGTTCTTTCTACTATTTGTTCTACTATTCGGGGGGATTCCTTCAACGGACAATCTTTCTGTATGTGCCCCATGTTTTCACATTTGAAGCACATACGATTCGCAAATTTTGTGGGACAGTTCCATTGCATATGTCCCATTTTTTCGCATCGAAAACACATCAATTCTTGTACAGGAATCCTTCCCCGATAATTTTGATAATTTTCCGTGCTAATATCTGAATTTAAATTTTGATGTCTTAAATTATGTACCGGAACTCTTTCGGGTTGAAAATAATTTTGAAAGTGCATTCTTGAATCCACAACTGTCGTAGGTCTAGTAACATTTTCAAAAAAATTGTTATTAATTTTCTCAAATCTGGTTTTCATTCGAATTTTGAAAAGTTCCCAATTTCCCTTGAATTCCTCAGAATATAACCGTACATATTGTTTTGCTTTTCCCGTACAATGCAAAAACCCAATAAACTGTAATCTCTCAAATGAGATATTAGTATTTCTCTGAAATTTTTCTAAATGTACAAAGAATTCCTCAACACATTCATGGTCTTCACCGCCAAAAAATGGTATACAATTTAACATATCAAGTACTTGTTGATTCATTTTAACAAATTAATTTTGAAAAGGTAGCCTGAACGTTAAAGCAACAGGAATATTCGTATCCCACCGCTGCCACCAGTTGTAACAATGACTGAACTATTGGATTTTGGGTTTTAATTTAATAAAAGTTATTTATTTAATTTGGAATATTAATGTCGAAAATTGGTAGAATTTAAATCGCTGCCACCAGATTATTTTTAATTAGAATAATCAAACTAATTTTAGAAAAGAATTGATTAAAAGGGATAAACAAAACAATAATAAGAAAATTTAACAATAAATTATATTAAAATGAAATAGAATTACAAATTAAAAGTTAAAAACTACTAATAAATAAATATAGGTTACATATGAGGATAAAACTTAAACTTACTTACAAAATATTATTTACACGAGTCATGATTGACTCTTCTTCACTTGCTGACTCTCTGACTGTCACCACTCCAACTCTAGTCCATCTCCAACTCCAACTGTCTTTTATCTTAAAAATTAGCTTATTTAAAGGTCGGGCATACCCCCTCTAAGAGGCGGAATAAACTGACTTAGGTATGGAGAAAGTGACAACTAGAACTTTCCAAAATTGAAGGTTTTCTTCGAAAAGTCCAGTGTCAACTTTCTCATTTTGCTAAAAGTATTCTAATCGGAATTTGGAAACTGTTACTTTCACAAATAATGCATTTTTAATAGCCAAATAGAAATTTTGAAACAACATTAAGTCAATTTATTCACTCTTTTGAAACTAATAAATAATATTTTAAAATTATTGACATCGGTAAAACATTTTGTTACAACAACAATTACACAAATACAAAACACAAAAATACATATATTATATATGTCGATACAAAACATCATCCTGGGCGTTGTAAGCAACTGGTGAAACTTCTAAATCAATTTCATCGTATCCTGGTTCTGGCTCCTCGACATTGTAGTGTTGGGCGATATTGTGCAAAATGGTACACGCTAATACAATCCTGGATCATATTAAAACTTAAAAAATAAGATATAATATTAAACGGAACGTAAAATATACGCATACAAATAAAAACCCATGCTTCAAATCCTGTCTTTGGATATTATTTCTCGGAAATTGTATCCACTGCCGCATACATTTATTAACACATTGGTAAATTCATTCAAGCTGCGGTTCACCATCGGCTGACTGACACATGCCAACAAATTGTTGCCAACGCTTCGTTGGTTGCTTCCAAGCGCAAGGAAGTTCAATCCAATTAGAATCTGAAACAAACAAAGTATGACAATATAACAATACTATTTTAAAATATTATTATTGATATGATTACTCACTCGCATGTTGTTCGGTATTGTAGTAGGCGCGCCTTGGCCAGCATCCATGTGCGAAACCAAAGTATTTATCAAATACAGGCACGCTTCCTTATTCAGTCGAAAATTAGATTTAAATTCTCGCTCTGAGATACTGAACGGATCTTGCATATCTCTCATATGCTTTCTAAACAACCGGTCTTCTTCTCTTCTTTCTTCATTATCCAACTGTTTCAATCACTGCTATCTGCCCGTGTAAAAATGCCATACTTCCTTGAATATAAAAATAAAAAGTATTATACTTTTGAAAAATTGATTTATTTTTCACTTACCTATAAGCAAATAATAGTACGTTCACCTAAACACAAGTAAACTAAACTAAAATTTTAAAAACTCCACAAAATGAAACCAAGAAAAATACACTGTATCACACGCCCACTCTGTATCACTAGTGATAAGTATCTAACACTACCTGCTTTGGTGGTGATAAGTCTACCACTTAACATGACGTCATACCGAGGTTTCACATCAATTCTCACAGATGGCAGCACGTCTTTCACCTAAAACTTATCACTTATCATTAGTGATATGTGCCACAGAATAGGTCTCCTGATGTGTTTTCGATGCAAGAAAATGAAAGACATGCAGTGGAACTGTCCTGCGAAATTTGCAGATCGTATGTGCTTCAAGTGTGAAAACATGGGGCACATACAGAAAGATTGTCCGGTGAAGGAATCGCCCCGAGTAGTAGAACAAATAGTAAGCAATTCGGTTACATGTGAGGAAAAACAGAAGTTAGATAATTTGAGTGATAAGTATGAGTGTATAAGTAATGAAAAGTGTGTTAATTATAATATAACTTTTAACTTGTAATTATTTATTAGTAGTTTTTAACTTTTAACTTGTATCATATTTGTAAATTCTCTTTTATTTTAATATATTTTATTGTTGTTTTCTTATTATCGCTTTGTTTATCCCAATTATTAATTCTTTTCCTAAAAATTAGTTTGATTATTCTAATTAAAAATAATCTGGTGGCAGCAATCATAAATTCTACCATTTTTGACATCTTAATTCCAAATTAAATAAATAACTTTTATTAAATTAAAACCCAAAACTCGATAGTTCAAATTCTCGTCTGCCCCATTGTTACAACTTATTTTTTTGTTCATTTAAATTTGTTCCTTTATTATTATTATAGTTGAATATCTCAATATTATTGTTTTGGCGCTAAAGCCTTATTAGTACATTTAATATTTGAATACTATTATCGTTGGCTGTAAATAGCTCACGCAAGTGGTTCAACGAGTTTAGTTACATTTTAGTTATTTTCTTTTCCGACTTATTAGGGTGTGTTAGGCAAATTAGCGTCTCGGATTTTTAGTCTTGCTTTATGTTTTGCGCTAGCATCTTGCACCCATTGATCGATCAACGGATAAACCGTGCCTATTGTTGCGCCCGTTCTCAGACTATTGCACTTGAATTTGATCCTTGTCGCTATAGGCGTATTTCACTGTCTGATAGTCGTTTAATCATTTTGCATTTGGTTTTCAATAGCGTAAGCTTATTTTACACTCTGCTTGAGTTATAGTTTTTTTTATGATGAATTATTGTGTCATTGTTTTAATGATATTTATTAGTATTTTCAGCGCATTTATTTTGTACCTTATTTACTTATATTCAACAATAATTCTTGTTATAATTGATCAAGTTTACCTAAACTTTATTAAATTCAATTTAAACCTGAGTGGCGACTTCGTATTATTTGCTTTTGTATGCTATCCCTTCCCGTAGTGCTCGTTGATCAGCATTGTTGGACTCTTCGTGGTCAACTGGCGCCCAAATTAAAGTTATTTGGATGCTGTATTTACCTAGCTTATTTATTAAGCGACTTAAAACCCCGACCCGTCTCCACTGTAGCTCAGCCGGAGTTCAACCGTACTTGCGCGGGATTGTCCTTTAGGGGCGTAGCAACATACACATACATGTACACGCACCCACAGGCATACCGACAAGCATACACACACACACACACACACACACCCACACACCGACTCATAAGCACACACACACACACCCACACCCACCCATAAGCACACACACACACACCCACACCCACCCATAAGCACACACACACACACCCACACCCACCCATAAGCACACATACATACACACCCACACACGCACACCCACACCCACACACACACACCCACACACACTCTCACACACACACACACACACACACACACACACACACACACGCGCACATGCACACGCGCACACACACGCGCACACACATACACACACACACGAGAGAGAGAGAGAGAGAGAGAGAAGCAGAGAGATATAAATAGAGAGAGAGAGAGAGAGAGAGAGAGAGAGAGAGGGAAACAGAGAAATAGAAACACACACACACACACACACACAGAGAGAGAGAGAGAGAGAGAGAAAGAGAGAGAGACACCACAGTAAAAATAGTAAAATCGTATTTTAGGGACCCTAATTCGTGCTAATATGTTGAAAACTCGAGAAATTTGATCAAAGACAATACCTCCTTTACAATATATCGATATAGAGTAGGTAAAAAAAAATTACTTTCACCTATTAGTTAAATAAACTTTTTTGTCTACTCTGTGTAGTTATTCCTGTTAAGTAAGTAAAAGTGTTTGAATTAAATACGATTTTAGTAATTTCGGTAATGTTATACGTTCGCTTCACAAACATGAAAGTTTAACCAAGCACATGCATTAGGATTTTCAAAATTAAAGAAAATTTTTTGGTACAATTGAAGATGTGCATATATCATAAGTAATAAATATTTTTTAGTATTTTTTAATTGTGAAGCTCTGCTTCATCCACCTTTGGAGCCACGAACCGCCACTGAACTTTACGTTGACAAATAATTGTGTAAATGTTAATTTTTTATAGTGGTCGTAGAAAAAATAAGTTTCATACTGAAAAAAAATATGAAAATGAATATTTGGATTTTTAAATGTGTGAACATGGTTAGCATTTATAAAATAAATATAAATGTTTGTGGTAAAATAAAAATATACATATGAATCATACATACATAGCAACAGGAAGGATATAAGTTCACATCAAATACGATATGAATTTCCTAAAACATGTTATTAGTATTTCTTTCTTGTTTATATAAGTACGTGAAGCTAAATCTGTTGTGTTTTGGTGAAGTTGTTGTAACTATTATAAAATGAAATTTACTTTTATTGCTTTTCTTTCATTTACTATAATTTTATTTCTGAATGGTAAGAAGTTCATGATCAACTTTTTTATACTGTATTCATTAACATATCTTATTATACAAACCTATTACAAAATTAGATTCTTTGATTAATAGAAACATATTTTAAAATTTTGTACAATAGCAACCGAATTATGAAATATTTGGAATACTTTACATTGTTGTAAATCAAGTTATTGTTATTGTTAGGCGTTGCAAAACACTTTATAACTACCTAACACGGTTTCATAACCGATTAATTTATTGTTTTAACATTTTAACATAATAATGTATTATAATATTATATATTTAAATATAATTTTTCAGTATTAAGCTATTATTTTTTAAAATAAATTAAAGTTAATTCTGTTATCTAGATTCCAGTAAACGAATCTAATCGAAATTGGTGCTCACATAGTCACATACATATAATACTCATGTATTGATATAGATGTAATATATTTATAGTGTCATTGATTTTGTATCAATAAAGCAATGATGTATCTTCACAATAATAAAAAAGTGCTAATTTTTATATTTTTTTCTTCTTGAAATTCAATATATCTATTAAATTTTTTTGTGGTTTTGAGAAGGAAATTCAATAGCAAAATGAAAAAAAATAATAAAAGAAGAGTACCAATTGTTTTTTGCATTTTTTTTTTAAATTGCGTTAATATTATTAATAAATTATTTTAATTTATTTTTATTTGTATAATTATATTATTATTAATAATTACCACAGCATTCACTTTTTCCATTATTTTATTTTATGTATAAATATACATATAATTTCATTGTATTCTTTGTCCTTATAGTCCAAATTACTGATAATTTGTGGTGGAATTACAATACCACATGATTAAATTATTAGTTGAGTTTTATTTTAGATAATGCGTCTGATACAAAATTCAGAGACCATTTCTTATGTTCTGAACATAGGTGAAATAAATTCTTTTAATTTTTGACTCTATATTATTAATAGATTTAATTGACGACGCTGTAGGTTCTCGGTGAAACATCATGAAAAAATTGAATAATAAAACACTCGCTGTTATTCAATTTTTTCTATATTATTAGTTTTTGTTTAGGTTCCTTCAAAGAATGTAGTCGAGATGAAGGATTCTTTTCGATGATAAGATTGTGGAGTAACTCCTTGCTATGAGAAAACTTTCATTTTATAGTAACAAGAATGCATATATAATAAACTATTTTGTTAGATGTATAGTAAACGTAAAAAAGTTGAAAAGTCTCTGTTATTTCTATTTTGTTTCTCTTTTTAAGGTTTAGAAATTTTTCCTTGGCTATCTTAAAATATCCGTTAATACTTTAATAAGGATATGAAAGATTTAATTTTGGATATGTAGGGAAGTGTTTTACTTCTTGATTTTGTTTATGATTGATTTTATTCCATGAAGTGCAATTATTTGCATATAAAGTGGCTTACAAAATTATTCGCACACCTAAGTTTTCTATTTTAAAAATAGAGTACCCACTTACAGAAATAATATTGACGAAGCGATCATAATCTTTCAAATTCCAAAAATAAAGTGTAATCGCCAATAATGAAAAAAGTATATTTTTTATGTAAGTTATATAAAAACAAAATGCATACAAGAAGTACACAAAATTATTCGTTCGGTTATGAAATCTCACATATAACGAGTCAATATTTATACATATACATATATATATAAATAACATTTATTATTGCGGAAATATTAATCATTTAACTAATTTGTACAACGTGTTTTCAGAAATAGGTAACAAAAAAAGAAATTACGTTAATAGAAAGGCGTCTATATTTGAAATTAATTTCCCAGTGTAAATCTTTAAGGCATGTTACCGAAATTGTGAGAAGATCGCCAGGGCCGGACAGGCAACTAGTATAACAAATATATTGGCCCGCCTACATCTCTTACAACCATTTAAATAATCTACTGTAACAATCTCTTGAACACAAGTCTATTAATTATATAATATAATTATGTAAATAAAATGATTTATGTCAATAATGCAACCCAGTGAAAAATTTACGAAAACTTTACATGCACTTCATATAAAGGCCACCTCTAATAATCGCCTAATTAAGAATAGATGCAAATCGATCTTTTGCTTCAACGATCAACTAGATACTTAATACTATACTTGATGCTTCTCCGTATACAATGGGTATGTTTGGGATATAACCCATTGACGTCCCCATACGGTCATATAGTGAACATATATAGAATAGTCTGGGCCTTATGGTATACTTATATTGGCCTTATATCAAACACATATTGGTAAAATGACTACGAGATCCGTAAGAAACATAAGATAGGTTAAATTGGGTTAAGTTGTCCCATTAGTTGACTATTTTAATCATGTATTTGTTTTCCTGAAAAAATGTATAGGTCACTAGGCATGAGAAGACATTAGTTTTTGAGGAATTGACTGCGGTCCTCAAATTTTTATAGCTCATATACCTTTCGAGAAATTCATAATAACTTTCAATTTTCATATGGTGTTCAAAGTTGTATTTAATATTATTAAATATAGATTATTTTTCTCTTTTCAATGATATAAAATACATGTACATTCAAATAAAACTTTATATGTTTCAATGAAATGTGCTTTGGTAACAAAATCAATTTTTTTCTTTTAAACAAAGATGTTATCAGTTCAATTTGCTAATCTCCTAAATATTTATAAAGAGTAAAATATATGTCGGATAAGGTTGTCGACTTGTTGCGTAACGCTTAAGTAATATGCATATTTTGATGTGAAGCATAGTAAACTTAATTTTGTCAGTAAATTCACATTTAACCACTAATTGAATTGAAAAGTCAAAATACATCAATAAAATGGGCAACTAGTGCGACAATTTTGTCCTATTATAACCCACTTCGTATCTCTTCCATTTTTTGGAAACTGTTTACAGAGCTGGTGCCATTTCTGTGCAATAGTGTCTTTACTATTTCCCATTGCTACTTTCACCGATGACTTCAACAAGTTAAATTCTTCATATAAATTGTCTTCTGAAACATCGCATGTCATTATCGCACCGTTGATTATTCCCCGAAAAGGAGAACTGAGCTTATCCTGCGCGGGACATTTAATTTTCGGCTAAAAATCACGACGTCTGGCAACGCTGAAAGTGGCCCACATGACTTCCTTCTAACTATACGACCATTAGTGACAAAACTTTTTAAAGTTATTGGAATAGTCTATGTTCCAATAGACGGTTTAAAAAATTTAGATATATCTAGTGACAATTTATTTTGTGAATTTTTTTGTTTTTAATTTAATTTCATTTAACGCTCAATGTAACTTTCATTCTATATTAAATATTATTTAACGTCCCCCATGGAAAATATTTTTGAACTGGTCCTCATTTGTTTTGTTACTTATAATGTTCTGAACAGTTGAGTGCGATCTTCACACAATTCTGGTTGCATTTTTTTTAAACAAGAAAGAAAAGACAGTTCATTCTTTTAATTCATAATGGTGCTGAAACTGTAGAAAATGATGTTTTGGGAGTATCTACAGGATCTATTTCTATTTGGTGATCTGATAGTCAGAGGTTCAATCAATTGTTGTAAAATAATTTGATTTGCCTAGTTTTTCAAGATGTAAGTGTTTTCTGGAATTAAAAATTTGTCCTTTATAGGTTTTTTATTTAATTTTCTATAATTAATTACACTCAAAATTTTTATTTGCCAGAAGCGTATTTTTTCATAACACTATCTACTAGTAGATTGAAGCACATATTAGAGAATACGATTGATGAGTATAACGATGTAGTCGCTAAGCTATTTTTCAATTTACTTTTCCCCTTATTCCTTATACAGACGCATTTTTGTAATTTCCTGCTTTTCTAATTATGTTAGGTAAAAAAAATTTAGAAGCCCATAAAATTCTGTATCTGAATCAATAAGCAAAACTAATTTTACATGCTTTGTAACCTCAGAAATTACGTATGAAAATTACGTAAATCGCCCCAAAAATATCAATACCTCATGCATACTTCGACAATGAAAGAATGAAATTTCTTAGGAGAATATTGGAAAACCAATACTGTACCATGAATTAATTTTGATAGATAATGAACGCTTATAACTTGTCTACGATGTAAAAGACTACGGTAATTGTTCGTATTAAGCAAGTGATCATAAGGTAGTGTTGCACTGCGAGACGAGAAAATCTCGCATCTCGCCTCGCCTCGTCTCGAATTATCGAGACGAAAACGGGAACAATATAGAAATCAAAAATACAAGAAGAGAACGATATGAAAAAATGCGAGTTCTTAAAGTCGCGCGTGATTCTCGCAACTCTCGCATTTTACATACCTAATGTGAAAGCAAATCTAAAAGTAATTTTTATTTCATTTTATTTTCTTACCTACGAGAAAAAAAGGTTTTTCTCATTTACCACGTGAAATAATTTAGATTCTATTTGAATTTGTTAATGTATTCTAGGATATGAACTTAAAGTTGGATTAATTCGGATATCTTTAATTTTTGTGTACCAAGTACAATGTAACAATGAAAATTAACTTTTAAATGAAAAATTTGTAGTAAATCAATTAATTATTATCTGAGTTAACAGAATTTTAAATAACATTTGTTATTATTTTCTTTGACCTTTATTTGTTATCACAGCATTTTTACAACCTTATTACTTTTAAAAAATCTGATGTGGAGACCATATGACTTCCATGTACGCCAAGTTATACACATTTTATGTTGCATTTCATTTAAACTTATTTCGCTTGAAAGTGAGATCATTCTACGGTTAATCGTGCTTCAACTTCCATTGGTTTCATATCTTTGAACTTCCCTCCGAAATGGATCATTTTTGGAAAATTTTATTAAAATGTTTATCACTATACCTTATTGCACTCAACAAAATTATTGTAATCGTTAGAAAACTTGTAAAGAAAGACACGTTCTTTTCGTTTATGTCGTAACTAATTCTCAGGAATATCTATATTTTGCTAGCTGTCAATGTAAATTTAACAAATCAAATGTTTCCTACAAAAATTAAAAGCCAACTAAATTATTAATTTTATTAAGATTTTGCCAAAATTAAACTGCCCTTTTGGAAAGGCTGATTGGAACCAAAAATGGATGTTTATAAGTAGATGGTATAGCAATTCCATAAACAAAATTTTCTACGACTAATGGTTTTTGAGATATGAGAGAAAACAAAAAAACACTACGAGCAAAGTGCCCTTTTGGCACTGTCGATTACAACACAAAAGGGAGGTGCACATCTAAATGTTATAGCAGTCCCATATACAAAATTTCAAAATTTTCTGGTCAGGCATGGATTCAGGGATAATCGAAATGTATTTCCGTTGAAATCTGAAATTCGAAAATTTTCGCGATTACAATACTTCCTTTACTTCGTACAAGGTAGTAAAAAAGTGTCATGTTCATTATATAATATATTTTATTAATTATTTACATAGGTAGATACATTTTAAACTAGAAAAATTACTAACAATATAAAAAAATGTAATTTCACATAAGAAGAAAAATAAATAAAAATGGCTACATTTCACCTAAAAAAACTAATTAACATTTTAAATTCATTAATTCGAAACTGAGAAATGAAAAAATTAGTTATTGTCAGGTGAAATGTATTTTTTAATTCTCGGTTTTAATTCGGACTTCATCTATGAATTTAAACATAATAAAGCTCTTGCTGATTCTGGTCTTAACCTGTTCCTGTGTTTTCTAATAATAAGTGCTGCACGTGAAAATAATCGCTCTGCAGAAACAGATGTAGCAGTAATTGAGAAGAAGGCCTTTGCCATTTTAGAAAGATTTGGAAATTTGTGTTCATTTATGGACGTAAAAACGAGCAAACAGTATTCAGAAGTGACCATTCTTCATTGCTCAATTTAAATTTTTTTAATTCCGTATTATTATTACACAGTAAATCTATTGCTGGTTGCATGCTAATTGATTTCTGTAACATCTCAAAAGTTGAATTCCACCTTGTTTTTATATCAGTAGGTGGATAAGTTACCGATAGATTACAAGTGTCGCAGCAGCTCTTAAATTTATTTTTTATTTGTTCGGAATACTTTATTTTACGAACTAAGAATTTAACTTTGTCAACAGAAGTTAAAGACAGCATTTCTTCTGAGTCACTATTACTTTCTGATTCGGAATCAGTAGAACTCAGAATATCCATCTCGACAATGTCATTACTTTCTTTTTCAATATTTAGTAGTTTCAGAGTATCCTGTACTCCTAGGTTTAAAATATGGCCGAAACAACGAAAATGTTGGTCTATAGGATCGAAATCTATGTTTTCAGTTTTCAACAATTTAGAAAATTTTGAAATAAATGAAGTATTCGCTGATGCGTTATCCATCGTTATTCCCTGTACTTTGTTTCTTAGTTCATAGTTAGTTAAGACATCATACAGTAAAATAGCAATATCTTTGCCAGTGTGCTTACCATTTGATGGTACAAAATCTAAAGGTAAAGAGTACAGTTTCCAGTCATCAATGAAATGTGCCGTAATACCATAAAATTATCGGTTTGATACTGATGTCCAACCATCAATTGTAAATGATATTTTTGAACTAATATTTTGCAGTAATTTTTTGCATCCATCTTGCATAACATTAAAACGGATTATAACTTTTTTTAATAGTATTTCGTTTCGGGATAATCAGGTGATTATTCATACACAAAAAAAAATTGTGTTTCTGGATCATCAAAAAAGTTGAAAGGTAAATATTTTAAAACTAACCAATCAATGAGCTTTTCTTCAAAATTTTCCTTATTAAATAGTTCTTTATCAAAATCCTAAAAAAAATACAGAATGGTTAGGAACATTCTGTAACTGATTAAGCATGGGGATTTCGAGAACTAGAGATACGAAGCCGGTTAAATTAGACAAAAATTGCCTCATGTTGGTAATAATTTCTCGAAAACGGTATGAGGTATAAAAATTTTGAGTAGGTAGTGCAGTGAATTCGTCGTTAAAAAGTGCCTGAATAATGTGTTACTTATAATATTATTTGTATTGAAATAAAATAGTTATAAGCGAAAAACGAAAATAGAAAAATTTACATTTTTGTTTATATCTAGTCACCTATGCATTTTTTGGGAAAAACAAAAACATATATAAAATTACCTCCACAGGAGAAATTTTTTGTCTAATTTTATAGTTCTCGAGATCGCCATGCTTAAACACTTACTTTGGTCACCTTTATACCTGTAAGTGAATGTGAATACATACCTTACTACTACCACTACCAAAAAACTCGTCAATTGTATAGTTATCTTTATTTTTCGGATAGATAGTATGATATTCTTTTTTATGAATACTTTCCAAATGTCTTTTGAGTCCTGAAGTGTTCCCTCCTGCCATTTTAATTATAATATTTTTACCTTTCTTTTCACACAGAAGGCATTGTCCAACTTTATCCTTTCTTTTACCGGAACATTTAAAAAACTCTGACAGTTTACTAGTTCTTCTATTTTGCTCTATTATTTTAATTTTTTCTTTATTTTCTTCTAGCATATTAGTGTCCTCCACCGACGGTGCAGAAAATGGTGACGAAGACTCTAGGTTTTCTTCATTTTTCTCTGAACCAGACTCAGATTTTGAATCTACATCATCTATCTTTCTTTTCATACTTCTTTTCATTATAAAAGATAATTGTTAAATTATATGCACTAATATTACTTTATCAGTTCACACATTAAAACACAATGAACGTGTCGTAGCATGCAAACGTGCATCTAGTTGGAATCAGAGTTGCCAAAATATTGTCTGGTTTGATAGCAGATGGCAGGACCTAATAGTTTCTACAAAAACTTATTTGAATGCACATAAGCTGGAGAGTGCTGCCATTTAATGTTTAAAGTTATATCCATAGTTACAATGTTAAGTGTACTTTGCTTAAATCGTTACAGCATTTTTTAAATAATAAATTGTATTAAACCGGCTAACCGGCAACATTGTACGACGCAAACTGTATTGTGCGCAAGCGTTCTGTTTTAGCGAGATCTCGTGCGAGAAAGGAGGCGAGATTACAAAAACATAATGCGAGTATGAGACTGAGATCGATATTAGAAATCTTAATTTGAGACGAGATCGATATTTTCTAAATCTCGCCTCGTCTCGCCTCATATGCAACACTATCATAAGGCACTGATCTATGAGGGTAACATTTATAACATTTAAAATATAAGAATTTGAGAAATTTTCTATGGACTTTTCCAGATGTACTTCATAACCTGGGTACCAGATTACGCAAGCATATTCAATTTTTGAGCGCACGAAAGAGTTATAAAGTGATACTAATGCCCGTTTGCACCAACAAGGCTTAAATTTTAAACCTGACTTGAACAAAAAAAATCTAATCGAATTTTTGACAGCAATGTTAAATCATGCATTTGACATTTTATTTCGATTCGATATTGTCTATTTAAGGCAAGCTTAAAATTTAAGTTATGTTGGTGCAAACGGCCATAAACAAGATAGATTTGTAAGGTGTCTTGAATTATTTTTTTTTCTGGTGGTATTGTCCCGTCTTCAAATTTTAAAAATCCGGTTATCCTGGATAAATCATCTTCCTATTCATCGTCTTCGCTAACGCTGAGCTTTTTCTTTTGCTGGGCAAACGATGAACTATTGTACTCTGTTATCAGATCACATGACCCTATGCTTTTTCCAGCATTGACGTTTATTTTTTTTCCTGTTTTTAGGGTTTGAGTTGGTTTGGTCTTCAGTTAGTCCAGATGATCTATAACTACATCTGTCTATGAATAGTCCATGTTGTTTTTATTTATACATTCATGCTTAATTTTATTTAGCGCGACATGGGGGGTTGCCACAAGCTTCGAAATCAGCACATGCATTGGCTTTTGATCTGTCTCCTAAATTTTCCACAACGCTTTTAAGCATTTTTGGAAATGGAACAAGAATGTTTATATAAAGACACAAACGTACGTGAACACAAATTATATTTAGTGCAAAATTGCGAACAAAAATATACACATTCTGGGTTTTTACAATTACAAAAATGGAGGCACGTGAGTCTACACGGACGGCTTGGTCTGGACTGACTTGCGACTGCAACCACGTGAACTTCACCCTTATGTCAGGGGCGACTCGTAGTCTCGGGCGGGTATCACAACCATCTATTTTTTTCGAGTATAGTAATATAGTTGCACTACATTTCGAGTGATCTATAAGTAGGTTTGGTTCCCTTCTTCAGAACTATTTTAACAGCACCCGGATCATCAACGAAGTTTTTTTCATCGTAGTTTATTATATTTAAAGGCAAGATATCGCGCACTACGTCAGCTAGATTTTAAAAATAATCTTCAACTGTTTCGTAGCTCAATTTTGCTCTTATACGTTTCGTATTTTCAGCTAGTTTCCATGTAGGTTAAGTTTAGCCGCATTTTGTTAAAAATTGTTGTACGATGCGTTTGATATCAATAGATTTGACGGGGAATCTCCAAACAGAAAATATTCAAAGAGTTTCCATCAGAAAAATTTTCGGCATCTCTATTTGAGGCTGGTTGTTAATCCATGTTTTTCTGGGTTTCTATGGCCGCTACTGCTTGCTCCATATATGTATACAAGCTTTTTTTTATACATTTTTTTAAGAATCTGTAAAAAAATTAGACAATTTCTGATATTTTGCGTATAAAAATTAATTAATGATATACACAAATCAATCATGCATTTTAATTTCTGTGAAACCTTTTATGAATAAATGGTATTTCACCAAAGATTATGTTTTGTTGTGTAGAATCAAACGAAGTTATGCTTTTTATGAAACGGCTATTTCTGGTTATAATTATTTAATTTTGCTTTTTGGTTCAATTTTTTTGCCCGCTGTGAACGAATCTACACAAAAACAAATGACTGATCTATGTCACCCAGTCTGATTCATTACACCCCGGTTGACGGTAGTTCATGGAACCTCGAAATTAGTTCATGGAACCACGAATTAGATGGCTCTGTCGAATCTGATTCTAAAACAGCGATACGCAAAAATTTTCAGGCTTAACTATTTATATATTCAACCAACGGCTAACCCAAATCTACGTAAATCTGTTCACAGAAAGATAGACCCACTACCAGAGCTGGTAGGTCGGGCCTAAAGTACATCTGGAGTATTCCAGACTCCTGACTGCATAATAAAACCTTTGAACTACCAAGTTGGACTCTGCATTATGACTTACTGACTCCCTGACTATTGTCTTCTTATAACAATGTTCTGTATAATAATCAAAAAGTTGGCTGCAAAAAATATATATAAAACACAAATTCAAACGCTCATTGTAATGAAGTAGAATATAACAAACCCGCAAACGATTCAAAATGTACTGACACATGCAAGTATAATTTTAGTTTTCCGCAAAAGAAAAATGCTTTCAATTTCAAACCTTTCATTTCACTGATATACCGATTATAATCTAAAACAAATGTTCTACATTCAAAGAACTTAATATTTTGAAATGTAGATATATTTATTATATTTTTTAGATGAAAACTTTTACAAAAACTAAGTATCTATCTAATTATTCAATAATAATTGATATTTAAAACAATAAACACTTTCTGAAACGAAATATTAATCGAGAAATGCGTGTGATGACATATGCTCTCAGTCAAATGTGACTGCGAATGGATTGCATGAAAATTCATATTTTTATTACGAAATAATGCAAAAGAATGTTTCAAATTATTGGATATTAGTATATATTAGTATAATATAAATATTTTTTAATATATTCTTAATTTTTATCACTTACAGATGACATGTTAGATTACTGGCTCAGAATGTAATCAAATGAAATAAAATGAGGCTATTTTATCATAAATAATGCTATGAAGTGAAGTTGTTGACAGAGAAGTGTGCACGTGTGTGAGCTCCGTGGTTTTTAACTCTAAAAGGGTATACCATGAGCAATTTAGTACGAACAGCTGATTCTCCGTGTGTATCAACAACAATACTGCATCGCTAGTTACGAGTGTTATCTTAAGAGACGTTGACCGGAGATAAGAAAAAAATAGAGATAAAGCAAGTAAGTGCTACGTGACAGGAGAGAAGTTAACTTCTGAAGAGTCGATCTGAGCGTGGCGTCTATCGCCGTCAACGTAGCGACTTTACGCCATAAGTTAGGCAACGTATTATGTCTACACGTGAATCAGACAGCGAATCAGACAGTAAACGCAAACGTGAAGGGCAACAGGACGGATTTTTTAAAAGGAGCAAAAAAACAATAAGGACCCCCACATAAACAGATAAGTCCAACGACATGGAAGACATGAAAGAACTAATGAACACTTTGTTACAGGAAATTTTTTATAAAGTTAGGTTTACAAGATACGACTGTGTTTAAAAATTATTTCTAATATTTCTAAATTATCTCAATTTTCTCGAAATTTTTCAAATACATTAATAAAAATTAATACATCGTTGAAAAGGAAAAAATTGGCGGATTCTATTTTATTAAAATAATTATAGGTTGCCATTTGACAAATAAAAGTAGACAGTCGTATCTTGTAAACCTGACTTAATAAAAAATATCTACATCAGCCATCAAATAGTATATGTAAAATGATAAAAATTTTATATGAGCCATTTTTTTCTATTACTTATAATGAAAAAGATAAAGGGGGTGGCGTCTTCCCATACTCACCCTGTATATTGTGTTAAATACCGTCATTTTTGTTTTATTAATTATTTCTTTTTTCCTATGAAATTGTGTTTCATTGCGTGATATATTTTTGTCGTTTTAATTATATTTTCGTTTATGTCAGCATCTTGTGTGCCGTTACTATCTATTGTTATGCCTAAATATTGGAATTTATGAACTTGTTCAATTGTTTCACTATTTACTGTTATACATATTAATATTTTTACAGGTTGTAGATTTCTATGCCCTACATGTATCTTATTGAATTTTTGATCGTACTCCTCTATTATCTCATCCATAAATATCGTAAAAAAGACTGGGCTCATTGCTCCTCCTTGTCTCAAACCGTTCTTTGATTCGAAGAGTTCTCTTTTCCTATTTTGGCTAATTACGTAGTTCGTGTTTTTGTTATACAGTTCTTTTATAGCATTTAGAAGATTGTTGCTTATACCTTTTCTTTTCAGGATTTTCCACATTATCTCTCTTTTTACTCTGTCAAACGCTTTTTCTAAAGTGATCTTAGACTTATGTATTAAGTCCTTAACTGTGAATATATGGTCTTGGCTACTATATATATATATATATATATATATATATATATATATATATATATATATATATATATATATATAACCTCCCTTAAAGATTTACACTGGCAAAGTAATTTCAAGCAGATTAGCCTTTCAACTACCATAATTTCTTATTTTTGTGAACTATTTTTTTAAAAATCTTGTACAAAATACTCAGACAAATGATAATTATGCAATCACAGATGTTTCATGTTTATAAATATAAATATTGACTCGTTATATGTAAGATTTCATAAGTGTACGAATAATTTTGTGTACCTAGTTCTTGTACACATTTTGTTTTTATTTAATTAACATAAGAAAAATAATATTTTTTTCATAATTGGCTATTGCATTTTGTTTCTGGAAAATAAGAGAATCTGATCCCGTCAATAATACATCAATATTTTTTTGAAAGTGCTCCATTTTTCACTTTTTAAATATAAAACTTAGGTGTACGAATAATTTTGTGAGCCACTGTATATATGTATATATATATATATATATGTATATATGTAAGATCGTCCAGTGAAAGGTTTAACTTGCCCTACGTTGTGATGTAAATTGGGATAGGTATTTGATATATCTGATCTTCTGCATTTATTTTACTTACTTAATCGTTGAGTATTTCTACCTTACGGTGTAAGACTTTTCCTGGGATCAGTGTAGGATTGAAGTTGGTTTCTTCTTCCAGCACTCTCTTCAGGCTCTTCTTTCTCTTGTCAGGTCCTTGATGTCTTGCCAGCGGATATCTCGTGCTTCTAAACCTTCTTTTACTTCCTCTTGCCACTTTTTAATAGGTCTACCTATTCTTCTTTTTCCTAGCGTTTTCGTCTTGTACACTTTCTTCACAAACCTATTTTCATCCATTCTCATCAAATGACCTAGCCATCGTAACTGTCCTTGTTGTATTATATGTTCTACTGGTGTTGTTTTTAATTCATTTCTGAAAGTTTCATTTCTTATTTTGTCTTTCCTTGTTTTCCTTTTTATTCTTCTTAGAAACCTCATTTCTATGCTTCTTATTTTGCTTCTGTGATTTTTTGTTGTAGTCCATGATTCACACCCATATGTTAGAATTGGAACAGCGATTCTTTTAAAAACTTCCACCTTTATTTCTTCTGGAACTTCTTTATTTCCTAAGAATTTTTTTGAGATGGCGTTATATAATCTTCCTGTCGCACCTATTCGTTCCCGTATTTCTTCATCTAGTTTTCCATCTTTATGTAGAGTTACCCCTAAATATTTAAAAGAATCTACTACTTCAATTCTGTTGTTTGCTATTCTAACGTCACATTCTTGGTCTCCGTTTATAATCATGATCTTGGTTTTTTCTGTGTTTATAGTCATATTCCGTTTCTCTAGTTCTCTATTAATAATATTCAGGTTTTGTTGAATGTCTTTCTCGCTCTCACCGAATATGACCATGTCATCTGCATAACACAGTTCCGCTACGCTCGTGATTCCCATGTTTTTGAATCCTATTTTGTATGGCTTCATTTCCTGCTTACTTGCTTTGATAGCGTCGTCTAAAATTAATGAGAATAGTAAAGGGCTCAATATACAGCCTTGTCTTAATCCTGTTTTTGTAGTGAATGTTTTTGATGTTACGTTTCTTGCCCTGACGTAGTTTTTACTATTTTCATACAGACTTTTTATTGCTGTGATCATGTATTGTTCTATTCCTCGTTTTTTAAGACATTCCCACATATCATCTCTTATTATTTTATCAAAAGCTTTCTCGAGATCGATGAAGCACATGTATATTTTTCTTCTAGTTTCATTTGCCTTTTCTGCCATTTGTCTAATTGCAAAAATGTGATCTTGTGTTCCTCTATTTGTTCTGAATCCACATTGTGAGTTTTCAATCGTCTCTTCTATTTGACATCTTATTCTTGTTTCCAGAATTCTTGCATAAATTTTACCTGGCACACTTAGCAAGGTTATGCCTCTATAATTTTTGCAGTCCTTTGAATCGCCTTTTTTGAATATTGGTGTAATTATTCCAATTTGCCAGTCTAATGGGGTCTTTCCTGTCTCAAGAGCTTTGTTCATGATCTCTCTCATTTTTTCTTGTCCCTTTTCACTCAATGCTTTCGTCATTTCCGGAGTTATTTCATCATGGCCAGCAGCTTTTCCATTTTTGAGTCTATTTATGGCGTTTAAGAATTCCTGTTCAGATATATATTCCACTTTACTTCGTTCTAGATCTTGATTATTCGTTTGTTGGTTGTCACAGTCTACTATTATCTGTCTTGTATGTCGGTTAATTTCTTTTTCATCCAAAAGTTCTTTAAAATAACTTCGCCATCTTTCCATAATTTCTTCTTCTTTATTTAGTAGTTGCCCATTGCTGTCCTTTATATTTAGTAAAGTTGTTGGTTTTTCTTTCCTCATCTGTTTTAATATACCGTAGAACATTTTCTGGTTTTCTGTGTAGGATTCTTTTAATTTGTTTCCAAATTGTGTCCATTTATCACGTTTAGCATTTTTCACTAACATTTTTACCGTGGTTCTTTCTTGTTTATATTTTTCGTAACTTTCGGTATCTTTTTTACTTAGGTACTTTTGCCAGGCTTGTTTCTTCTTGTTTATTGCTTCTTTTATTTCTTGGGTCCACCAGGGTGACTTTTTTAGTTGTTTATTATTTATTTTTGTTGTTCCACATTCCTCTCTTGCTGCTTGTTTTATAATTTTTTTCAATTTGTGCCAATTATCGTGTAGATCTTCTGTCCATGTTTCAGTTTCAATTTTGTGGTTTAAGTTCTTCTGATATTTGTCCTTTATATTTATTTCTTGCAAGCGGTATATTTTAATTTTTTCTTGCGTTATATTTGTTCTTTGTTCTTTTGTTTCTCTAAATATTTTTCGCATCTTCATTGTTAACATAAAATGATCCGATCCTATTTCCGGCCCTCTTTTTACTTTTACATCTATTATTTTTTTCATTTCTGCTTGGTTCGGTCCTAGTGTATTTGTGGATATCTTTATGTGTGAATCTTGTGTTTGATATATATAGATCGTTTTCAACGCAGAGATCTATTATTCTTAATCCATTTGAGTTTCTAAAGCTTTCTCCTTCTGTATTCATGTACCTTTCAATTCCTCTATTATTCTTTCCTACTCTTCCGTTAAGATCCCCCATGATGATTATTTCGTGACTCGTATTATCAATTTCGGCTTGTACGTCTTCGAAAAAAGTATCTTTGTTTTCTTTCAAATCATTTTCATTAGGGCCACATACACATAAAATAGTAACATATTCATTCCTTGTATCTGTCTGCAGATCTATTTTTAGGATTCTTTCATTCACGTATTTTTCGTTGACTATCATATTTACCATGTTTTGTGATATAATTATCCCTACTCCTGCTGCAGCCCATTCTTGTTCCTCCACTCCCGACCAATACATCCAATGTTTTTCTGCAATTTTTATTAATCCTTTACCCTTTTTCTTTGTTTCAGTTATTCCTAAAATATTTAGCCCAGCTTTTTCCATTTCATTTATAATTTCTAATTCTTTACCTTTTATTCCTTTCACATTCCAGGTTGCCAAAGTCATATGCCTTTTCCCTTGCCTTTTCGTTTCCAAATTCCGGTCCGTCAACGTTGTTAGTTTTTTGATGTTCGTCTTTTTTCTATAAATACTTCCTTTTTTTCTTCCAAGGCTCCCGTGTTCTCATTCCATACATACATCTTATTGTTTATACTGATTTTGTTGTAGTATATTTTCACCTGGTTTCCGTTTTTCTGTTCTTCTTTGGCTTTATTTCGTATTGCAGCTTGTACTTTCCTTTCTTCTACCGTATAGTCGTTTTCAATGTATATTTGTTTTCCTTTTAGCCTATATTTATTTTTCATAATTTCAATTTTCTCATCAGTATTTTGTAATTCCACTAAAATTGCGTTGTATGAATCTGATTTTTTTATGTTTGAGCTAGATTTAATTTTAGTTTCCACCCTTAATATATTTTTTAGCATGCTCTCTATTTCGTTGTTTGTTTCATTTGTTGCTAACTGTATACCTTTTATGATGATGTTGTTTGATCTCTTTCTTCTATCTTCCATTTCTAGGTTCTTTTCCAGTGTTTCAATCCTATTATTTAATTCCTTTTTTTCACTGTTCCATTTTTCCTCCTTTTGTTTGAACTCTTTTTGCATGTTTTCAATAAGAGTGTTATTTTTGTTGATTTCCTTTTTTAAGTCTAGATGGTTTGCTTTCATTTCATCTTTCAGTCCATTCATCATTTCAGCTTTTAAATCCTTCATCATATCCGTTAGCATGTATTTTATTTCGTCCATATTCGTGTCAGGTATTTGTTTTGGCGGAGTTCTTGGTGTTTTCTTGCTTCTTTTTGTTATATCAAAGTTTTCGAGTGATTCCCTACTTCTTTTGTATGTCTCGATGTCGCTGATTGAATTGGATCTGGTTTTACTATCTGACATTTATCCACTGATTGAAAAATTAATTCGCCTAACTGCTCTTCCATCCGCAATACACTAAAGTTAGGAAACTTGCTGCCACACCGGCGTTCCGCTCACTACTTTCACCTTTCTCTCAGCCTTTCACTCTTATGCGCGCGCACTCTTTACTTTACACAAGGCTACCTGTCAATGACACTTTAACTACACATTCAAACTTAAAACTTAAATATTTATTTAATCTTACTATCCACTTTTTAGATAACACTCACACAATGCACCCTCGGGTTACCGATTAAAGTTTAATTGTCTGGATTGCTCTACACACGATAAAGTCCGATATTTGAATAATTTATCGATGCGCTCACAAAACCACTAACGACCTTCACCTTGACTGAATCAACCTTCTGCATTTATTAAAAACGTAAATTATTTAATTCATCAGTAATTGATTTGTCAAATAGTGCTGTGAAATATTACATTTTCTGGTATTCACCTTAAGAACCTGAGGAAAACTACAGTCGATACCTCAGGTAGAGAGACAGTTTTGACAATTTAACAATTATATATAAACTACATTCAGTTCCCAATAATTTGTTATAATCATGTACTGTAAAATTGGGTGATTGCGACCAAACCGATATTGGAAATCATTTACAGTTGAAAGGTGTTTGGTTGGGTTTGATCAGTTATTCTGATGTCTTTTGTGTCTGGGGACGCACGGTATTGCATGAGGGCCAATATTAGGGAAGACACCTTAGTGAGCTGGGGAGCCTAATGCGATTGTCTCTGAGAGGTCTTACGCCTTCATGGTAGCGGTGCCGGAACAGGGTTGTGTATTTTTTATTTATACCCAAGTGAACGTAGATAAACCAACGTTTATGCTGAAACGACAAAGTCTTGAGTCTGAGAGTTGTGCAGAGCACAAAGTCTCGCAAATTAAAATTGTTAGACAACCAATATTAGATTAACCATATTTAATAAAAAATATTGTAAGGTTTAATTATTTAGGTGAAGTCTAAAACTAATTGAAATACTAATATTTATATAACAGAATTTAATAAACGAATAATAAGTTATAAAAAGATAATAAAAATAACTAACACTATGAATTAACAAATATAAACATTAATTTAAGAATAATAATTATTAATAAAGACTTAAACATTAAATTTATTTATTGAAACATTTAACACTGCGCACTACTTATATACAAGATATTTATTTCCACAAACTATTTATGTTAACTATACGTATTAATATCAGACTGTCCTCGCAATCTCTTCTGCTCGGCTTAAATAGTAGAGCAATTAAATACGAAAATGTTCTCGTGCCCTCGAGACCACAGAACAATAGAAGCGCGGTGAGCGGGTTTTGATAGGTCTGCTAGCGGCCATCGCCCCCGACGCGATCTTGGGATCGGTACATTGCCCCCTCCTTAAGACTGTTTCGTTCCGGAACAGTTCGTCCTGACGAAATTTGCACGAATCACCCTTGGTTGCATCTGGAGGTCTTGAAGAATAAATAGTCAACGATTTTTTGAGCTCTTCTTGTCCTTTAGGGTTGAAGCCGTAGACTAGAATTTCCACTCCGGTAAAGCGGAAGACTGTCTCTAACATGTTTCTAACAATCCTCTAATCTAAACAATATAGTCCACAGCCTATCTTCAGTACTGCCAGCTTCATGATGTCATTTTCCAACAGATGCTCCTTCATATCGCACAGCGACTCCCATAAACTGAAAAAAACTCTCTGAAACAAGTGACACGTCTTTGAACTGAGCTTCGGAAAACCTCTTCCAAGTTCTTTATGTGGTCCTCAAATGTTTTTCTTACCACAATTATATCGTCTAGGTGAGCGAAACATGTTTTCCACGATAGTCCGGCCAACACTGTTTCCATTAGACGTTCAAATGTTGCCTGGGCATTGCAGAACCCGAATGGCATAACAGTAAATTGCCGGTCCGGTATCGATGGTAAAGGCTGTCTTTTCCTTGTCTTTTGAATCTAAATCCACTTGCCAGCACCCGCTCTTTATATCAAGTGTAGAGAAAATCTTCGATCCAGCCAAAGTGTCCAGTGTATCGTCTATTCGAGGTAGCGGGTAGCTATTCATCTTCGTCACGTTGTTAAGTTGACGATAATCGACGCAAAATCTTGTAGATCCATCCTTCTTCTTCACTAGCACAACTGGTGAAGCCCATAAACTGCTCGAAGGTTTGATCACACCTTCCGTCCGTATGTCCTTAATAATACCTTCTGCTTCTTCCCGTTTAGCTAGTGGTAGTCTTCTTGCTGTTTGACGGATAAGTCTATTTTGTGATGGACTACATTGATTCTTCCTTTGTCCTTCTTGTCAAATTGGAATACATCTTGAAAGTTCCCAATTAAAATCTTAGCCTTAGTTTTCTGGTTGACGGTCAAGTCCTGGAACGATGTTGACAGCTCCTTAATTAGAATATCCGGAACTTCACAGGATGTGCTGTCTTTGGCCTTCACATTTCAAATAATCGATGATACCGCTGAATATTCACCTACTATGGTCCCTTTCTTTAGTGCAACGGAATAAAAATTAATGTTCATTACTCGACTTGGGATTATCTTGTCGGTTTTGGGCAACGATTTTCCAATTCAGTGCCAGTTTTGGCATCATTATTTTTCGGCTGGAGCATGAAAATGTTTGCTTCACAGAAGGTACTAACTGCGTATTCATGATCGATTCACTCCGTTCTGGGAGTGTTACATCTTCCATTATCAATACTCGCATAGCATTTCCCCTGTTATTTTCTGCAGAGCCTTTGCGGGTGACATAATTCACCGCAATTCCAACAGCGGAGTTTCTTTCTTCCAGCGGCATGAATTTCAGATGGAATTCGTCTTATCTTGTCTTTTAGATTCTCAGTGTCTTCAATCCTTTTGTGAATGAAAGAATGTATAAAATAAATAGTACGCACGTGGTATGGAATTGCACCTCATAAATGTTGTTTTCTCAAGTGGCTATGTACACTACACTAATATTTCCTATGTTGGCCTGCAGAGGAATGTAAACAAATAATCATAGACTCGTGTATAATAAAGCGGCCATTAATGTTTTTGTTACAGTGTTCATGAAAATATAGAAGAATTTTACAAGAATTCCTATGTGAAATTGTTACTAAAATGTTTACCTTAATTATACAGGCTAGCAGTACTGCTTCAATATACACAGTGTGGTGACCTGAACAGAACATAGGGATTTAATATGTAAAATCTTATGTTCGTAAATTTTTGCTTCCTTAATTATTTTAGGGAAAAAAATTTAAATAACAATTGTAAAAAATAAAATCTTGCATCGGAATCAATAAGCTAAAATAATTTTTCGTGCTTTCTAAGTTGAGAAATTAGGTATGAAAATGATGTAAATTCCCTCAAAAATATCGGTAACCATGGAATTGAGACACGAATGAATAAATGGTTAACGGCTTAACTGTCACGTTAGCTGCGTTAGTTTATTATTATTATTTGAAATTATTGTTAAAGTGAACAATATTACATAAATTAATTTTGAACTTAATAAATTTGACAAAACACACACATACGCACGCACATATATATATATATATATATATATATATATATATATATATATATATATATCAACAGGATAATAGTTAAAATAAAAATTTTGTTACAGGAATAACATGCCAACAAGAGATCTCGAAGCAATGCTTGCGTTGTCTCTGTGAAACGATAACAAAATGTAACTACACGCAGAATTGTACTGGTGAAGTATGTGGTATTTTTTATTTAACGCAAAAATATTGGGAAGAAGCATGGAATATCACGATAAATGGAGGAGCGCCAAGCAATGTGGCATACAGACGCTGTGCAAATACTCCTAATTGCGCAGCAAAAACTGTGAACGAATTTATTAAAAAAAAAGCCCGAGTAAGTATTACTCCGTTGACAATAGACGATAATAATGTTATGTCTTAATGGTCTTAATACCACGGTAAATGTATTTTATTTTACGAGTACTTATTTACGTGTTAGGTATTGGAATTTAAATATGTACTATATGTCTATAATATTAAATACACTTTAATTCCATGAAAGTGAACTTAGCAGCCGATTCGCATCAGCCGATTCAAAATTGAACTGCTTGTGAACAAACTAAGCCGCGCGGCCAGCAGCGTTACACCAAGGCCAACTGTACCTAATAAAAATTTATACAAATCTTAAATAGACGTTATTCAACGTTTATAGCTATATTCCAAGTCTGTTACTAATTAAAACTTAATTATTAAGTATAAAATGGACATTAGCAGTAAGTGTTCTTGTAGATATTATACAATTATTGATATAAATGACATTTATAACCTTGAGCTCTAACGCGCTAAATTTGAATTTATATGAGGTATGCACACAAAGAATATTATTATTTCTATTAATATAAACATAAACTTTGCACAATTTCATTCTTTTATTGTTACTAACAAAATGCAATAGACAATTTCTGCCCATGACATGAGCAAACTGAGAATAAATGAGATAGACAAGAAAAAAATTATTATTGTTATTATTAACGACCGTCTGAGTTTCAAACTTTGTATATATACTCCCTAGATTGTTACTAACAAAATGCCATAAACAAATTCTACCCATAAGCCGTATATAAAACTTTATCAATAAATTACGGTCTACGGAGAATATATGACATAGACATATGAAGAAAATAATTTTTATTGTTGTTAATAATGATCGTCCGAGTTTCAAATTTTGTATATATCATCCCTAGATTGTTACTAATTAAATGCCATTAACAAATTCTACCCATGAGCCGTATAAAAAACTTTATCAATAAATTACGGTCTACTGAGAATGACATAGACATTTGAAGAAAATAATTATTATTGTTGTTAATAATGATCGCCCGAGTTTCACACTTTGTACATATCATCCCTAGATTGTTACTAACGATATGTCATAAACAAATTCTACCCATAAGCCGTATAATAAACTTTATCAATAAATTACGGTCTACTGGGAATATATGTCTATGAGATAGACACATGAAGGAAATAATTTATATAGTTTTTTAATAATAATCGTCCGAGTTTCAAACTTTGTATATATTATCCCTAGATTGTTGCTAACAATATGCCATAATTTATTGATATAGTTTTTTGTACGGCTCATGGGTAGAATTTGTTTATAACATTTTGTTAGTAACAATCTAGGGATGATATATACAAAGTTTGAAACTCGGACGATCATTATTAACAACAATAATAATTATTTTCTTCATATGTCTATCTTATATATATTCTCAGTTAACAATAATTTATTGATTATTGTACGGCTAATGGGTAGAATTTGTTTATGGTATTTTATTAATAACAATCTAGTGAAGATATATACAAACTTTGAAACTCGGACGATCATTATTAACAACAATAATAATTATTTTCTTCAAATGTCTATCTCATTCTTAGTAGACCGTAATTTATTGATAAAGATTTTTATACGGCTCATGGGTAGAATTTGTTTATGGCATTTTGTTAATAAAAATCTAGGGATGATATATACAAAGTTTGATACTCGGACGATCATTATTAACAACAATAATAATTATTTTCTTCATATGTCTCTCTTATATATATATTCTCACTTAACAATAATTTATTGATTAAGATTTTTGTACGGCTAATGTGTAAAATTTGTTAATGGTATTTTGTTAATAACAATCTAGGGATGATATATAGAAGGTTTGAAATTCGGACGATCATTATTAACAACAATAAAAATTATTTTCTTCATATGTCTACCTCATATATATTCTTAGTAGACCGTAATTTATTGATAAAGTTTTTTATACGGCTCTTGGGTAGAATATGTTTATGGCATTTTGTTAATAAAATCTAGGGATGATATATACAAAGTTTGAAACTCGGACGATCATTATTAACAACAATAATAATTATTTTCTTTATATGTCTTTCTTATATATATATTCTCACTTAACAATAATTTATTGATAAAGTTTTTTGTACGGCTAATGTGTAGAATTTGCTTATAGCATTTTGTTAACAACAATCTAGGGATAATATATACAAAGTTTAAAACTCAGACGATCATTATTAACAACAATAAATAATATTTTCTTCATATGTCTATCTCATTTATTCTCAGTCTGGTCATGTTATGGGTAGAAACTGTCTATTGCATTTTGTTAGTAACAATATAAGAATGAAATTGTGCAAAGTTTATATTTATATTTATATTAAAATAATAATAATCTAATTGTCATTTGTATCAATAATGTATAATATCTATAAAAACGCTTACTGCGAATGTCCACTTTATACTTAATAATTAAGTTTTAATTAGTAACAGACTTGGAATATAGCTATAAACGTTGAATAACGTCTATTTACGATTTGTATAAATTTTTATAAGGTACAGTTGGCCTTGGTCTAACGCTGCTGGCCGCGCGACTTAGTTTGTTCACAAGCAGTTCAATTTTGAATCGGCTGCTAAGTTCGCCCTCATTTTAATTCCGACATTTTTTATTGTTTCTGTATTGGTATACATATATCTACATGTCGCGTATATTAAAAAGGCGTAATTAGTATTAATATTTTGTCATTATAATTCGGTCCTTTTGTACTCGGGGGTGTCTATGCTAATGGATAGTCTTAGTTCTTCGTGTTCGCATAAAGGTTTTCCATATATATATATATATATATATATATATATATATATATATATATATATATATATATATATATATATTATATATACAGGGTGTTCCATTTAAAAGTGCCACCATTGCTATCTCGAGAACTATAAGATCTACGAGGTTGGTTAAATTAGCAAAGAACCACCATTTTACAAGACTAATACAATGAGCAAAAAAAATTTTTTTTTCAACTTGTGGTTCTCAAAATACGGGACACAACTTTCTTATTTTAAATGGAAAAAATGTAATGTAGGTCAGGGTAATCGAGAACAACCTGGAAGGTTGGAATTTGAATTAGGCTTTTTGCTTAATTTCCTGGGTCTGGATTGTTTTTTGCTTTTGCAATCTGTAGAAATTTTTGCGGTTTTTAAATTTTGGTCTATTTCTTTAATATTTTCCTTCTTGAATTTTGAAGTTTTTGTTTTTTTTACTTTTTGTTTGTTGTGTATAAAAATGGTTTCGGGAATTTCTGGCAATTCTTCGCGAGTCTCATTTAATTTTTCTATTAAATTCGTTTTATTATTTGATAGTTTTAAATTTATGTTTTTGTACAACAATTTTGTTTTTTATGATTTTGAGTATAATCTTGTATAATTTCTTTTTCTAAGTTGATGTCTAAAGGAGAGTTTGTTTCGAAATGTCCGTTTATTATTTTTATTGGTTTAAGACCGGTTGAACTGTGGTGTGTATGATTATAAGCGAGTACAGCGTAATGAACTTTATTTTCTATAGTTTCGCTTTTGAAGGAATTTTGAAGGTTAAAAAGCCGGATGTATTCCACCAATGTTGAATGGAATCTTTCTATGAGACCGTTTGAATTTGGGTGTTGTGAGCAGGTGAAATGAATTTCAATTTTGTGCAGAGTGAGTAGTTCTCTTACAACATTGTTTTTAAACTCTAAACCGTTATCGGATATAATTTGTTTTGGGATACCATGATGAGAGAAATATCTTACTAATTTATTATATATTTCGATGGCGTTAGTTGATTCAACTAGATATGCTTGAGCATATTTAGAAAATGCGTCAATAATGGTGAGAAATTTACAATTTTCTAGGCTGAGAGTATCTACGTGTACTGTATGGAATGGTTTGTTTGGAGTTGGGGTAATATTATATTTTGTTTTTATCGGATTACGTTCGTACTTTGATTGTAGACAAATTTCGCATTGATTGATGTAATCACTTATATCTTTAAATTGATTAGGCCAATAGTAAATTTTTTTGATTTGATTAATTGTTTCCTGAATACCTCTATGATTGGTTTTTCCTTCATGATAATTCTTTATAGTTTCGGATATATTAAATTTATTTTCTAAAGCCATTAATTTGACATTGCATTTAACAAAATTAATTTCGGAACTTTTGAAATATTTTTGTAAGACTGTGCTAAATCTTTCGTAAATTGGTTGTTCAAAATAAAGGTGATATTTTACTCTAGGGCTAATATAAAGTTTTATGAAATTGATTACATCATTGTCAAAACTATTTTTGGAAATTTGGATTGTGATTCTCATTTTATCTTTATTTAGTTTAGTGATGTTAGGAATATCTGGAGAGTGTAGGACTTCTGAGAAGATGAGTTGATTTTTACCAACGTTCACAGGGCTAACAATGATGGGAATTCCCACGATGGGGTGTTCAGGATTTGAGTGTACGGTTACGTCTGGGTCATCGTGTTCTGTGTTATCATACTCATGTAGTACATGTGTTATGTTATCTAGTGGTGCTCTATCTCCAGTTTCAACGATAAGAGACTCACTGTCGTCTTGGTTTTGTTGTGGTAATTGTTTAATAAATTCTTTTGCTATTCCAACACCCATTTTTAAATCTTGGCTGACACAATGTGCTAAACTTTCATCATGGGGTGCGTCAAATAAATTGCCTTCTACTTCTGTTATTACGTTTTTCTGATTGGCAATGTTTTTAATTTTGAGGTAATTTTGATAGTTGTCTGACGGAGTAAATTTTGAATTTTGAACAGGGATGTCTTTAGTAAGCGGGATACGACTAAGTGCATCTGCATTTGTATTCAGTTTACCCTTTTTATACATTATTTCATCAAATTCTTTTAGTTTTAATCTCCACCCAACTAATTTGGAATTTGGCTCTTTCAAGGAAAATAACCATTGCAATGACTTATGATCCGTGATAATTTTGAATTTTCGTCCGAATATATATGGCCTGAAGTACTTAGTTGCCCAAATAATTGCAAGTAGTTCCTTTTCTATAGTAGAATAATTTTGTTCGGTATCATTTAGCGTTCTACTTGCGTATGCTATTGGTAAATCTGATCCGATTGGGCCTTGTGATAACACGGCGCCAATTGCGTGATTGCTTGCATCAGTCGGTAGGTTAAATGGTTTTGAAAAATCGGGATATTGGAGGATTGGTTAATTAATGAGAAGATTTTTACAGGTATTAAAACATGCGAGGTATTCGGGATCTTTGATTTTTATATTGGCTTTTTTTTAAGCATTTAGTGAATGGTTTTGTAATTGATGCGAAATTTTGAATAAATTTTCTATAATAACCGAGTAAACCGAGGAACCCTTCAATTTTTTTGGTGGTTTTAGGAATGAGATAGTTTTTAATTGCCAAAATCTTGTCCGGATTCGGTCTAACTCCTTCAGGTGTAACTACATGGCCTAAATACGCAACTTCCTTACGTAAAAACTCAGATTTGTCAATCTGAATTTTTAAGTTTGCTGCTCTAAGTCTGTCAAATACAGTCCGCAAACATGCAAGGTGTTCTTGCAGGCTGGTACTAAATATAATTACATCGTCGAGATAGATGAGACATATGTTATTTACTAAATCACTTAATACATTATCCATAACACGTTGAAAGGTGGCGGGAGCATTTTTTAAACCAAACGGCATTCTTAAAAATTCATAATGCCCGTTCTCTGTTGAAAATGCGGTCTTTTCTATATCATCGTTGTTAATTTCGATCTGGTGAAAGCCAGAAGCCAGATCGAGTGTTGTAAAGTATTGATATTTGCCAAGTTTGTCAAGGAGGGTGTTTATATTGGGAATAGGGTATTTATCATAGACGGTTTTGTCATTAAGTTTGCGGTAGTCAATGACCATCCGCCACTTTTTCTTCCCAGAGGCGTCAAGCTTCTTGGGAACAATCCACACTGGTGACGACCAAGGTGATTGTGAACGCCTGATGATATTTTGTTTTAGCATTTTACTAATTTGTTCTTGTACTTCTTGCCTATGGATTTCTGGGTATCTGTATGTTTTTGTGTGAATGGGTAATTCGTCCTTAGTCCGTATGTGGTGTTTAATTTTATTTGTGAATGTTAGTGTTTTGTCATCGGTATGAAATATGTCTGTGTATTCCTTCACTAATTTTGTAATTGCAGTTTTTTCTTCCGGGTTCATATGGTCTGTTCGTATTTGTGATATGTCGAATTCTTTTCTTAAATTTTGATTATTAAAGTTTATATTATTAATTTCAAAGTTATCTAAAGATTGTACTGAGATTCCTATATTCATAGTATCAATAATTTCCTCTGTTTTGCTCAAATTAATAACGGGATAATGAAAGTAGTTATCGTTTACTTTTGTTATACCTCCAGGTATTACAATATTATTAATTTTTGTTTCTGGAATAAATATTTCTCCGTTAGATATACAATTAATGTGAAATTTTATGACTTTTTCCGAATTGGGTTCTATTTTTACGTATTGTGGACGCGGTATTAGTTGTTGATAGTGGAGTTTTATCTCACTACAAGGTGTTATAATTTTATCGTTTACTAAGTCGATATTTGATTCTAACAATTTCAAACTTTCAAGTCCTAGAAGGATATCAAAGTGGTCATGGAAATCAAAAAGGTAATATTTTATCATAGTTTCCGGTTTTTTAAATAATTCTGAAGAGGGTAATATCAAACTAAAATTTTCTGTAGATGTGCCGTATGCAGTAGTAATTTTGAAGGGCTCATTTGTTATTTTATCGTTGTAGAATTTCTGCACTGTTTGTGGTTTTATAAATGAACGAGTACTAGCTGTATCGACTAAGACTTTTAAATTATGTTCCGGGTATATGATAAATGGTAGTTTGCTATTACTGTGTGTTAAGGACATTAATTCGTATCTGTTTCCGAGGCTGGTAACTCTAAAAAATTATTTGTATCTTGTTCAGTATCGACAGGTTCGACATATTCTTCGTTCTGTACAATTTCATAGTCATATGTGTCATCGTATGTTTCGTTATTATAGTCGTCTATTTCTGTGTTGTGTAATTCTTCTACTGTGTAGTGAGGTGTTTGTGTATATGGTCGAGGCTTGAATTGTTGAGGACGATTGTTATATCCGGACGGACCAAGTCTGGGTGTGGTTTGTCGAGTACTAATACTCATAGGTGTAGGCTTAGGCAATTTTTGGTTAGGGTTTGATTTGAAAACATTTGTTCTTGGTACAGAAACTTGGTTAAAAGGTTTATATTGACGATTTGGAGCTAAATCGGGTCTATAGACTAGCTGAGGTGGTTGTTGCCTAAATTGTGTGTGAGGGTATTCTTGTGTGTATTTATGGTGTGTTAATTGTTATTTTTTTGTGATATTGCTAATATGGTTAATTTTGGTTTTAGCGCTGCTTTCTAATTGGAAGTCGTTAGTTAACATTCCGAGTGCAGTATTTAGATCTGTCGGGTTTTTGGTACGCATGAGTGTACCCAAAGGTTCTTTTAACCCGCGTAATAGTATACGAAGGGCATATAGCCTAAAATATTCTGACAATACTGCCGCTTCTGCTGGTTTATTTATTGTGACATAGGCAATTTGTAAATAAAGGAAATTTTGAATTTTATTGTAAAAATCGAATGGTGACTCATTACCTTGTTTCAGTTCGGTTAATTCTATACCCAAAGTAAAACAATCTCTTTTATCCGAGTAGGAATTAACTAGAGTCTTTTTGATATCATCCCATGAAGTTATCGTGGTACTAGCTAATTGTATGGCAGCATCGCCTTTTATTTTTGAAAGAATTGTGGACATTATATATTCATTTTGAAAGTCTTCTTTTTGTGTTCTATTATAGAACGTAGTTAGTAGCTTTTCGCAAACTTCAATAAAACGTGGTAAAAGTTTGGCATCGCCGTGGAAATTTGGAATCATGTCCAAATATTCCTTTTGAATTCTTGGGGTAGCCATTGTTTCCGAAATTTATATTTCAAATAATAAAGATTAGAAGGGAATTATAGGAAGCAACCGAATATGTGTCTATATTAAAATCTGTTAGATTTGGAGGACTGATATCACTGAGTGATACAAAAGCACTTACAGGATTGTCGTCCTCGTGTCCATGGGCTCGTCGTTTCGGGCTTGGCGGACGTTGTCGACTGCAGCAGCACTGTGTTCAGCGGGGCTCCTGGAGACTCTCAGCACGATGTTCGCTCGTGATGTGGATTCTCGCGACGGTATCGTTGCACGTTCGTAATTCCCAATTAATCGTAAAAACGAACCGAAATTTATTGAAATCCGTTTGGGAATCCTACCGACTGCGCCTGTTATGTAAACGAACTCGGGTGTTTGTAAAAAAAACTATTTTTTTTCTAATTGTTTACAAAGTTACGACACTTCGGTCTCTCTACTATAACTCTAAAAAAATACTAAACACTACAGAGTTTTTATAACATGAGATAAAGATTGTTGCAAGATCAGCGATTCCTGTGGGACTCGGGGATCTAACTTGTATTTAAAATATATTACGTTGTGTTTTTATTTCCCATTATGCAAAAACCAGTTTCATATTGACTGTTTTTTGCTTTAAAAATATTATTGTTGTGTAATTTCTTCTGATTTATGATACCCTAATATATCCCAATTTATTCTATCCGAAACATTCTCAAATTCTATGATTCTGTCTTCATCTGTTTTATATTTATTTAAGTTCTTCGACAGCTATGCTCACTAGAACCTTGGTACATTAGAGTGTTATAATTATATACATACCATATATTTAATTACATTTCATGTGTTCTTTGCACGAGGTGCTTATGAGTGTAGTATGTATGGCCTATAGTTAATCTTGTTACGATAGTTGAATATCTGCGGTTTTCTAAAGACTTCTAGTTGACTGTATCTACTTTAATTCTCTGACTGTATTGTCTCTCGTATAGTGGTATTGTATGTTACATTCTTATTTGTATCTTGCGTTTAATTATATTTTCGATTTTCGACGTCACTTGGTTGTATATTTATTTGTATTATGGTTTATTCAGTATATGCCTGTATTGCATTTTTGTTTGCTATTTCGTGTTTTTTTAATCTTTATGTCATATGAAATCCTTAGTATTTTGATATCTCTACTTGGTGGTGGATAGCTTAGTGTATACTGCTTTTTATTTCTTGGATGGTTTTATTGTTGTTTTTTTTCTCGATGGTATTCAATGAGTCTTTGCAAATAAAGAGTTTCCTGTTTTCTTCTATTTCTATTATGATTTGTGTGGATTTTTTAAGGATGTACAATATTTGCTGTAAATGAACTGGTGTTAATAGTTCGCTTTTATTTTGTTGATTTGATCCGTCTTTATAAATGAAAGTGTATATTGGTATTCTTGTTTCTTATTTCATTGTATTTGCTATGCTACAATTCTCTAGTTGTATCGTTTTTAGTGAGTTGGTTTAGTATTGTTACCACTTTTCTTAACATTAAGGGATTAGAAAGGAGTGTTTGTTTTATTTGTAGTTGGGTGATGTTTAAAAGAGGAGTAGTATTGAGAGTACTCCATCTTTGTTTTTGGTTAAATATCTTCTGTATCATTTAAAGCCAACGAAATAAATAGAAATATAATTAGAGAACAACTTGATGTAGTCTTTCTTCAGTCTAAAATTTTTAAGAATAAAAAAATAAATCAAAAAATAGAAGAAATGGTTGTTTTACACATAAAATTTATTTATTAAATCAGTGGTTATAAATAGTAACCTATATTTTTTTCGTCGCAATAAATAGTTTTCTTCTGATTTCAACTATGTAAAGATATGTCCTCGAATATAACGTTCTTTTATAAAAAGTGCAATTTAAAATTTTGGTATAGTGTAGAAGGCCAAGAATAATGTTAAAATAATAGATTTTCTTTAGTTGCAAACTATGTTGTCAAAACATTTTACAAACACATTTTTAAAAATTGAGCGTAGCGTCATATCCCAGCGTTGCTAATCTTTAAACCAAATTAAAATATCGCTGTGTTTGAGTAGTTTGCAAACCACAATAGATTACAGACCAAACTGCAAGTAAAATGATTGTAGAACAGGTGAATTTCACTTTCCAATTTCATCTGCGGCTAAAACTTTCCTAGGGTTGTAACGTCAATGGTGATGATACATTTATTTTATTTGCAGTTGATTTGATTTTCGATATAAGAAAAACTGTATGTGTTTATTTTTAGGATTGTAATGGCGACGGAAATATTAACTGTGTTGACTTTGTGTATATACACATCCGAGGTTCAGATAATTGCACCGCTGGACTTTTACCGAGACAAAACGAATCTTTCTGGAACTGTGTTCACCAGTTTAATTTAAATTATTAATTCTATATTTACAATTAATAACGAAAATAATGAAAATGATAAATATAATTAATTTATATCTACAGGTCAACATAACATCTTTTAATACTTTTCATCAAATATGTTATCTCTGTTCAGCATGTGACTATACACTTCTTATTTCAAAATGAGACCCTTCCATCAGACGTTTCGAGAAGCGAAGATACATCATGATGCAAATCAACTTTTCACAATGCGACTAGGGTAATGGCATCAATGATGGACACTTTAAGGTCTCATTTAGAAGGTTTTATTTTCATATTTTAAATTAATAGATATTTAGACTTTGAAATTTATTTATATTATTTATAGGTTATACTTACCCTTTGAATTATCTGCTATTAATTTAATTAATATAATCTATAGTAACGAATTTTTTTAAATTTATATTTTTAAACACCATTTCATGACACCTTCAAAAATCTGATTACACCAATAGATGACACATTCTAATACTGATATTTGGCACCTATAATTAGAAGATTACGCGCAATTATGTATCAAAATAAAACACTGAAATATTTAGTACGTATATTTCAAGGTTATTTAACCTGAAATTAGACTTTACGAACAAAATTAAACCAAAATGCCTTTGCAATAGTAGATAATTCTGGGAGTCATCCATTGGATAAGCAGTTCAGAATTGTGTCTCAATATTTGACACCTAACTTCGTAAAAATTATAATAATTAAAAATCAACCAGTAATTCGATCAACGAGAAAACTAAATCATGATTTATTTAACTAACTTAATGTAAAAATAAAATTAATAGCATGCTATAGAAATAATATTCCTAATATACCTTCTTTACTCATTAACAAAGCTAACATGTGTTAGCTATTGCAATACGCAAAATGCACTAAAATTTTTGTATAAAAATATTCTCACATGATGCAGTTGATTTTTGATACAATATCTAAAGTAAATTATCGTACAAAATACATAAATAAAGATCGACGCAGTTACTTATTTTTTTTTTTACGTATAATAACAAACTGTCAACCATAGGGACAGTGTCCATAATTGGTACCTTTAGCCTAAAACAGTATTAACTTAAGACGTATATTCCATAAAAAAAAATGTACACGTAATTGAAATATAAAAAAAATTGAATATATTTCGAATTGTGTGAATGTTTTGTTATTATTGACAAATTTACATAATGCGTTCTATTTTGTAACAACATGAATAATAAAAAAGAAAAAATAAATTTAAGTGTCATGACAGAGGTCCGTGATATTTAATAATGAAACATGTAACAAAGTTTTATGATACGCTTGGGCACAAGGGCGCCGGCAGGGTTTTATTCAGAGGGTGCACAATTTTTCTTTATTTTACTGTTGATATGTATTTTAAAAATTGGAACAAGCGTAACAATTAATCATATGTGATATAAACATCTGGTTATACTTTATTCATCTTATAGCATAAATAACGAAGAAATTTTCGTTGTACAGACAATTAAATTTTCATATTTATTGTAGAATGAGCTCCAAATTATGCTACATTAATAAAGTTTGGATTTAAAGAATTTTAATTGCATGATGATTGGTAATTGATTGTGAGTTGCGTTGATACAATATTCTGAATATGTATATCGAAATTTAGTTTAAAATCAAATGTTACTCCCAAATCTTTAATTTCACTAAAACGCTTTAAGATGGAATTTCGTAATTTGTAATTGTACAATATTGGAGATTTTCAAGTAAATGTTAAGATTTTACAATTAAAATTTTAAGATTATTTGGATCCTGAATTTGGTTGAAATTTGAGATTTCTCGGCCTTCGAGATCCGATGAGTAAAACGCAATTGTTTTGTAACAATGAGGTATATTCTTTATTATTATTATAGAACGTTCCGAGGATGATATTGTCCCCATCTTCAGCGTGATTTGATGAAACACTCTTAAATAAAGATGGTAAACTATTAACTATCTCGGTAGGAGATATTAATGTTTTGTCATACAAAATAATTTGACATGGTATTTGCTATTTTTTTATTTTTTATTTCAATATAGGCCCAAAACTTGTTTTCATCAGTTAGTAAAGAATTCTCGTATTTAGAAACAAATGTTTTATATGTTGTTTTCAATATTTCTTTTAATTTTTGCTCGAAGTTGTTTATAGCAATTGTAACACAAGGTATTTAGGGGATATATGTTATGTTTAAGTATTTTACTTTTTACTTGTAAATCTTTAATTTTTAAGCTGTAAATCAAGAATGGTAGGAATGGGATTTTAGGTTAAGTCGTGCATTCGTCAAGTAAAAAATAAAGTATTGTATAGAAAAAAGTCAATTGTATCATTAGCACCTCTAAATATTTCCCTCTGATTCCCATCAAAATTATTAATAAAAAAATAAAGTTGTAATTAGCTTTCTTGAAAAATAGGTCTGATCATTTGGCTTTAAATTGTTATTAAAAATAGGATCAGTAATGTTTGATAAATTCCATTTGAATCTGGATAATACTAAATCAAGTTATCCAATATATATACAGGGTGAACACGAACCTAATGTCATAAATTTAAGGGTACATAGTATTTAATGTGTAGATTACGAAACAGAAAGAATTTTTTGAAAATTCGAAAAATGAAAATTCGTCTTTTCTTAGCAAAACTTTTTTTTACTGCTGTTTTAATTAATATTTCATTAAAAATATGGTTAACAGAAGTACGTTCAAAATTAGTTGTATAAGATTCTAATTAATTAATTAGAATTTTTGACGAACGTAATTGTGTAATAAATAAAATATTTCAGTATTATTCTTGAAAGTATTGACTTATGTAGGTCATTTTGGCAGTGTTCTTGTTCTTAAAAAAATGTATTCTAATTCTAACTTAGTGGATATGTTGTTAATTTATGGTGAAGTGAGACAAAACGCGGTATTAGCAGCAGAATTGTATGCCGAACGGTATCCTCGAAGACGCCACCCTGATCGCAGGATGTTTATCACTGTGACACAACGTCTTCGCGACACGGGAAATTTAAAAAGGAATTCTGGACGTGATGGCGGCAAACGCAGACTACGCCACGACATGGAGGATGAAGTCCTAGACCTAGTGCATGCCGACCCAACAATTAGTACCAGAGAAATATTTCGTGTTGTAGGAGACATATCTCAGGCGACTGTTGTAAACATTTTGCATAAAAATGATTATCATCCATATCATTTTCAACGAGTCCAAGGGTTAATGCCTGCTGATCACCACGCTAGAATGACATTTTGTCAATGGATTCTTAAACAAAATGCTACAAACGTGAATTTTACTTTTTCAATGTTATTTAGTGATGAAGCAATTTTCACACGTGCCGGTTTTTTATAATTTCCACTCGCATTATTGGGCCCAAAGAAATCCACATGTTGTTGTGTACATACTCCCCCAAACATTAAATGGTAACCAGTATTTGGATTTTTTGCAAAATATCCTTCCAGTATTATTGGAAGATATTCCATTAAATATTCGTCAAAATTCATGGTTTTAGCATGATGATGCTCCTCCTCATTTTGCGAGAAATGTGCATCAGCATTTAAATAATATCTACGGAAACAGGTGGATTGGCCGTGGAGGTCCTGTGCAGTGGCCACCAAGATCACCTGATCTCAATCCCTTGGACTTCTATCTATGGGGTCATTTAAAGTCCCTAGTTTATGATAACCAAAGCCCGCCAGAAAATATTGTATTGAATTAAAGATAAGGATTCAAAATAGTGTACAAATTATTCGACAACAAAATCACATGCACTTGGTATGTAGTGTGTCACTAATTCAACGTAGTGCACTGTGTACGGCTGTGAGAGGTGATAATTTTGAACAATAATTATGAATTTTTGTATTCATTCTTTGTTTTGATACAAGAAAATGTAAATTACTAGTATTATTACCATTTATTAGTTTAATGTTAATCCTTTCTGTTTTTGTTTGTTATTTTTTTTTTTAATAAAAATAAGCTAGTGAAATGTTAATATTTATCGTTTTTTGCGGCAATGAACTCTCAAAATAAATATTATTAAAAATAATGAAGTTTTGATTACCCTTCAACATAACGTAAATTAGTTTAAAGTATTTAATTATGTTTTTATTTATAAAATAATATGTGTTGCCAGTGATTCAGTGGTACCAAAAATGTGAGCTTCATGAAAACTACCCGTAAATAGGCGAATTTTCAAAAAATTCTTTCTGTTTCGTAATCTACACATTAAATACTATAAACCCTTAAATTTATGACATTAGGATCGTGTTCACCCTGTATATATATATATATATATATATATATATATATATATATATATATATATATATATATATATGTGTGTGTGTGTGCGTGTGTGTGTGTGAGGTAATAGATACTGGCCTCCATTCTGCTAACTAACTGCCCGGCCGCTGTGTAACATTTTCCTTTTATCCTATATACTAAAAGGCATGTGTCCCAATCTATATTTATTTTCATCACGACGATCGCCAAATTTTCGGACAAACCTACAGCCTTAACCATTTATGAAATTGATATGTATAATAATATCAAATTGTAGAGAATGATGCGTAGGTGTGCCTTTTTGGTGTTTCATATTTTTACGTCGAGCAGTTTTTGCGTAAATTAATAAAAACTACACATTTTTTTCATTTTGAAACAAAAATTTTTAGAAGGATCCTAGTAGCCATGTCTAAATTTAAAAAGAAACAACCTGTTATCTGTCACTTATGACAATCAGTCTATGAACTTTAAAGGATTGTATTTTCAAAACCACACACTTTTTTCATTTTGAAACAATTTTGAAACTAAAGATCCTAGTAGCCATGTCTAAATTTAAAAAGAATCACGCCGTAATCTGTCACTTTTGACAAATGGTCTGTGAACTTTAAACGATCGTATTTTCAAATAGAACATTGATAGTAGAGAAATGAATACAGTATCATGTATAATAGTCTTGAGCAAAGGTGTTACAATTAATTTAAGTTTAAAACATAACGTATTTATGTGTCGTGATGTTTATTTATTTTCATCACGACGATCGCCAAATTTTGTTACAAGCCAAACTGCCTGAACCATCAAAGGGATTGTTGTAATTTTTTTTTTTAGATTGTAGGGAATAATGTGTAGTTGTGCCTTTTGGGGGTCTCATATTTTTACTGTGAGTGGTTCTTGTGTAAAAAATAAAAACTGTGCAAAATTAATAACTTGAAACAATGGATCCTAGTAGCCATGTCTAAATTTAAGAAGAGTCACGAGGTCATCTGTCACTTTTGACAATCTGTCTATGAACTTTAAACGATTATAACTTTTTTTAGAACATTGATATTGAAGAAGTAAATACAGTATCAAGTATATTAGTCTTGAGCAAAGGTGTTACAACTAATTTAAGTTTAAAACATAACTTATTTAATTAATATAAATTTTGACGTTTCCAATGTGAAAAGTCAATGTTGCCAAATGTGTGATGAAGTAACTAAATTAAAACCGAATATTCCTAAACACTTTGCTGTGTGTGATATCAAAAGAAAAAAAACCATAAGGGCCGGTTTTGAAATGACAAAAAAAATGTGTCATGTCGATCTGCATTTGTTTTGCGCAAAATGTTGTTACAAGTAGGTCGTCCTTGGATTTTAATGAAACGACACAATGTGGATTGGAGTGCACGAATGACAAAAATATTCTACGTCCATTAGAATTTGTTTTTTGTAAAATGTTATCAGAAATATGTGTTTTGTATCGAATGAAAAGTCTCGGTGAGGGCTGGTGTACAAAAAAGAAAATTTTCCTTGTTGATCGGCTTTTGTTTTATGCAAAAAGTTAATAGACGTATGTCGTGTTTGGTATCTAATGAAAGGTCTCGGCGAGGGCTCGCGTAGAGATTTGACAAAAATGATCTATGTCGATCGGCTTTTGTTTTTTGCAAAAAGTAGTATAAAGTATATCATGTTTGGTCTTAAATAAAAGGTCTTGTTGAGGGCTCGCGTGCAGAACTGACAAAAACGGTCTAGGTTGATCGGCTTTTGTTTTATGCAAAAAGTTAATACATGTATGTCGTGTTTGGTATTTAATGAAAGGTCTCGTTGAGGGCTGAAATGCAAAATTGACAAAAATGTTCCATGTCGATCGGCTTTTGTTTTATGCAAAAAGTTAATAGAAGTATGTCGTGTTTGGTATTTAATGAAAGGTCTCGTTGAGGGCTAAAATGCAAAATTGACAAAAATGTTCCATGTCGATCGGCTTTTGTTTTTTGCAAAAAGTTGTCAGAAATATGTCGTGTTTGGTATCGAATGAAAGGTCTTGGCGAGGGCTCGCGTAGAGAATTGACAAAAATAATCTATGTCGATCTGCTTTTGTTTTATGCAAAAAATTCTCAAAAGTATGTCGAGTTTGGTCTCAAATGAAAGGTCTCGTGGAGGGCTAGCGTGCAGAATTGACAGAAATGTTACATTTCGATCAGCTTTTGTTTTCTGCAAAAAGTTCTTAAAAGTATGTCGAGTTTGGTCTCAAATGAAACGTCTTGTAGAGAGATAGCGTGCAGAATTGACAAAAATGTTCCATGTCGATCGGTTTTTGTTTTTTGCAAAAAGTTGTCAGAAATATGTCGTGTTTGGTATCGAATAAAAGATCTTGGCGAGGGCTCGCGTAGAGAATTGACAAAAATGATCTATGTCGATCGGCTTTTGTTTTATGCAAAAATTTCTCAAAAGTATGCCGAGTTTGGTCTCAATTGAAACGTCTTGTTGAGGGCTAGCGTGCAGAATTGACAAAAATGTGCTATGTCGATCGGTTTTTGTTTTTTGCAAAAAGTTGTCAGAAGTGTATGGTGTTTGGTATCAAATGAAAAGTTTCAATGAGGGCTGGTATGCAGAATTAACAAAAATTGTCAATGTCGATCGGCTATTGTTTTTTGCAAAAGGTTGTCAGAAGTATAGAGTGTTTGGTATCAAATAAAAAGTCTCGGTGTGGTCTAGCGTGCAGATAGGATAAAAATGTTTCATGTCGATCGACTTTTGTTTTATGCAGAAAGTTGTAAGAAGTAAGTCGTGTTTGGTATCAAATGAAAGGTTTTGGTGAGGGCTGTTGTACATAAATGATAAAAATATTTCATGTCGACCGGCTTTTATTTCTTGCAAAAATTTCTCAAAAGTATTTCGAGTCTCAAATGAAAGGTCTCGTTGAGGGCTAGAGTGCAGAATTGACAAAAATGTTCCATTCCGATAGGCTTTTGTTTTCTGCAAAAAATTCTCAAAGGTATGTCGAGTTTGGTCTTAAATGAAACGTCTTGACAAGGGCTAGCTTTCAGAATTGACAAAAATGTGCTATGTCGATGGGTATTTGTTTTTTGCAAAAAGTTGTCAGAAGTGTGTTGTGTTTGGTATCAAATGAAAGGTTTCAATGAAGGCTGGTGTTCAGAATTAACGAAAATGGTCAATGTCGATCGGCTTTTGTTTTTTGCAAAAGGTTGTCACAAGTATATAGTGTTTGGTATCAAATGAAAAGTCTCGGTGTGGGCTAGCGTGTAGATATGATAAAAATGTTTCATGTCGATCGACTTTTGTTTTATGCAGAAAGTTGTCAGAAGTATGTCGTGTATGGTATCAAATGAAAGGTCTCGGTGAGAGTTGGGGTACATAAATGACAGAAATGTTTCATGCCGACCGGCTTTTGTTTTTTGCAAAAAAATATTGGAAGTATATCGTGTTTACAATCTAATAAAAGGTCTTGGTGAGGCCTGACGTGCAAATATGAAATAATTGTTTCATGTCGATCGGCATTTGTTTTTTGCATTGACAGCGGAGCTCTAGGGAATGCTCGGCGTAGCCGAGAATTCGCTAGTAGCTTACTATGCTTGTTATGCATCCACTCCGACACGGCCATCCTGACTAAATCGCATGTCCTCGTGTGATGTACCTGTAACAAAGCTCTAACAATTAATGTCTGGCAAAACAGCAGTATCTAAATACTGCATTAGTAATCTGACGTTATAACAGTTTCAGCAACCTGACATCTAAACACTGCGTCAGTAATCTGACGTTACATCAGCGCCAGCAACCTGGCATCTAAACACTGCTAATTATTTTTAATGACCTATCGATTAAACATCTCTCCACTCATTAGAAGAGGGCTCATAATTTGAGCTGTTTTCATCTTATGTGCTGTCATCCATTATGTGATCATTGGGCACAGCTTTTAAATGTTCATGAGCTTACTTGTAGGTTCATTTGCCCTTCAGAGATATCAATAAGTCCTTCAAGTATTTCCAGGACCTTAAATTGCCCTCTACATTTAGAATCAAATTGTTTGGTTTCTTTTTTCGTTTTTAATCAGAACAAAATCTTCCACACTAAAATACTTCATATTTGCTTTGTTTTGATCAAACCTGCTTTTATCACATGTAGTAATTTAAAATACGCATAGCTGCTTCTTCTCGTGTTTGATTTAAGTCAACTAGACTCACTGAATCATCACCCAATAAGCTGGATGCATGTAACTTGTCCTGTTCTGTTAGTTTACGTTTAATAATAATTTGTTTAAGTTCTATTTCATATTTTAATATACTTTTGTTACGCTTTTTTATGGAATTTGAATAAACTGCCATATTCAGTGAATATTATTCACCTTTTAATATCAAAATTAGTTTTGGTTATTTTTAATTTAAAAATAACCAGGTGGCAACGTTAATATCCTTCTACCTTTTCGGCAGTTATCATTGCAAAATTTATAAATAACTTTTCTTCTTTTTGTTGTTACATTTGTATAGTTCCATATCCTACCTAACTTGCACCGGTTTATAACTCGATTTGGTTCGTTGGATCAAAGATCATTAAAATTTGCTCACTTGTTAAAATTTGGATTAACTTCTGTCGAATTTCCTTATAAATAGAATTTTATAAAAAAAGCGGTTCTATTAGTAGTTAGTTTATACAATGGGGCCATTGTTTTTCAAAATCCGCGGACGAATTGCAGAAATTAAGATGCCAAGTCAATAAACTATCGTAATTGTATAATGATGCTGGCGGTGGTAGAACACTCAGAGATTCTAACTTTCTATTATTCGGTTTCATTTCACCACTACTTATAACAAATCCCAAATATTTAATTTTATGCTTTAGAAAAGAACATGTATATAAATTTAGTGAAAATTAGAATTTAGTTAAAATGTGTAAAATGAATTGTAATCTTTTTAATACTTCATTAATTGTAGCAGCAGTAATTAAAATGTTATCCATATACATTATAACATACGTAATTGTCAAATCCCCTAGTGCTTAAATTATTTCTCTTTGGTACACGGAAATTGGTATCTGATGTAAATCGCTGGCCATATTTAGGTTGATGAAAAAATCAGCTTGTAGTAATCTGGCGATCTGATCGGAAATTAATAGCTAGGGTATCTGTCTGGCATTGTATTCGAGTTTAATTCTCGAAAGTCTACATACATTTGATCTCTACCATCTTTCTTTTTGACTAAAATGATTGGCCTAGAAAACGGTGAACAACTTCATTTATTAATATTTAATCGTACAATTTTTGAATAACTTTTAGTCTATATGGTCATCATTGTGCTGTGCAGTTAGGATCAATCAAGCATTTTTATAGTTGACTAATGCTTACGCGAGTCTTAGGTAATCCTTCCACGAACGAATTTTCGAATTTATTGAGCAATGATATTAATTTTTGTTTATTATGTAGTGAGCTGTGTAATTTGTTACAAATAGTGAGTTGTGTATAAGAAATGCTTGAGTAGGTGATGTGCATGGGTGTATGTTACTGCCACAGTGCCACAGTACCCCCCTGTCAGTGATTTTCAATCCGATGGAATCGTTCTATCATGTCATTAGCAGAAGGATGGTATGCTGTCGTTCGTAGAGATGTGTCACTCCAGGTAGGCAATTTAAATATCTAAATAGGTGACGTTCAAATTGTCAACCTTGATCTGTGGTGATCCTTGATGGGGTACCAAATCGAGCAATCCAGTTGGCGTAGAATGCTCGAGCAACTGTAATTGTTTCTTGATCTGTTAAAGGGATGGCTTCAGGCCAGCGGGAGAAACGATCAACACATGTTAAAGAGTATCTATATCCTTCTAAATATGGCATAACAATAATGTCAATATGTACATGTTCAAATCGTGCTGAAGCAATTGTGAACGTGCCAGGAGTGGTTGAAACATGACGGGTTATCTTGGAACGTTTACATTCAAGCAGTGACGATACCTTACTCTGGAGTCTTTTTTCTTAGACGGCCACATGGATGCTGGCCAAGGCGCACCTTCTAGAATACCGAACAACATGCGAGTGAGTAATCATATCAATAATAATATTTTAAAATAGTATTGTTATATTGTCATACTTTGTTTGTTTCAGATTCTAATTGGATTGAACTTCCTTGCGCTTGGGAGCTACCAACGAAGCGTTGGCAACAATTTGTTGGCATGTGTCAGTCAGCCGATGGTGAACCGCAGCTTGAAGGAATGTGTTAATAAATGTATGCGGCAGTGGATACAATTTCCGAGAAATAATATCCAAAGACAGGATTTGAAGCATGGGTATTTATTTGTATGCGTATATTTTACGTTCCGTTTAATATTATATCTTATTTTTTCAGTTTTAATGTGATCCAGGATTGTATTAGCGTGTACCATTTTGCACAATATCGCCCAACACTACAATGTCGAGGAGCCAGAACCAGGATACGATGAAATTGATTTAGAAGTTCCACCAGTTGCTGACAACGCCCAGGATGATGTTTTGTATTGACATATATAATATATGTATTTTTGTGTTTTGTATTTGTGTAATTGTTGTATTTTTTATTTTTGTATGTTATGTATTGTATTTTTATAATTTTTGTATTCTTTATTTTATATAATGTATTTTTGTATTCTGTATTTTGTGTAATGTATTTTTGTAATTTTTGTATTTTTATAATGTATTTTTGTATTATGTATTTTTGTATTCTGTATTTTGTATAATGTATTTTTATAATTTTTGCATTATATATTTTCGGAAATTTTTGTATTCAGTACTTTGTATAATGTATTTTTGTATTATGTATTTTTGCAAATATAGAAAATATTTACAAAAACGTAGAAAATATTAATAATATATACATTAAATAAATAATTAGTAAAATTTGTGGAGATACAGTGATCCCAGAATGGCCGCTTGTTATTATGTGATTTATATTTTGAATATTTGATTGTATTGCCAACGTAAACATGTACTGGAAAAAACCTAACCATTCAAAAGAAACTAAAGTATCACCCGCAAACTATCACGAGCTGACGTCATCAACTTATCACTAGTGACAAGTGATACGTGCCACAGAATAGGTCTGCAGCTGTAGAGCAGATGAGTTGTTCTTGACCAAATCTTGCAATTCTTCGTTAGTTTTCTGCGCTGTTGCAAGTGTTTGCATGTCGAAAGCTAGTAATTTTTTCTATGCTTGATAGAGCCTCGGCGACAACATTTTATTGCCCAGAGATATGCTTGAGTAGGTGATTGTTACATAAAGGTAAGTCAGTATCAATTTTGTTCAGAAAATTTGTGAGAAAGGACTTCTCGACCAATTATAATATTACTTTTTATAAATTGGTTAGGCAGAAGATGAAACTAAAGTGTTATTGTCAATTACAACAGTAGCTAGTCGCCTAAAGAAATTATTTTATTAATGGGGGCCTGTACCATAGGTCGAGATATTACCGTTTTGTAGAAGAATATGAAAATTCATGAGTATTAGTGAAAAAAATTCGTTTTAATATTATTTCGTACGCGAGTTATAAGAGATTAAATTTTGTTGCGATATCCCGTGACGTCAACTCTCGTTTGCAGTTTTATTGGTTCCCTGATTTTAAAAAAGACATTCGCGCGCCCCCAAGTCTCCCAACTTGCAGAAGCGAGAAATGCATGCGGAAAAATTAAAACTATACAAAGAAGTGCCATTTTGATCAATATCCTATCAAAAATGTAAATAGTTAAGCAGTTGATGAATTTGTATAATTACAATATCTTGTAAAATTAACAAAAGTAATATATAATTACATTAATAATTTCAACATGAGTGCACAAGATATGAAATTACCATGGAAATTAAGGTAGGTGTAATTTCTATATTATCCTTTTCTAATCTTCTCCCTTGCTATATTTTATAATGACCTAAACTAATTACTTATTCAAAGTCTCAAGTATTTTCAGACCAATTTTATTTAATACTAATGGGTTCAAAGAAATTAGTATGGAAAGGAACTATAGTACCAAAAGATTTTCGACGAGGAATAACTTAAAAGTAGGGAAGGAGGTTTTGAACCAGCGACACTAGTACATACAGACTACAGATAATCATTATTCAATGTATATTTGAAGTAGACGCTACACCTGGGAATACGAGATTGTTTTTTAATGGTATACGGATTTTTAGGGTCTGGCATGCATTTTTTAATAGGTTTTAAAATAGATTCAAAATCAACATAAATTACATATGGATGTCTTTGCATTCTTTGAATGTTTTCAAATTACTTTACTAGTTTAATTGTTATAATACCAGCAATATCTGGGTCTGGCAAACCTTTATGAATGTGTACTTTAAGTTCATCCAGAGTATCACCAGTGCAATTTTACGTGTGCTCTTTTATTTCATTTTTATTATTACTAAAACATCTACATCTACAACAAACATGTGTAGTTTCAGACATTATTAAAATACTTTGTACATTACTAAAACAAATTTCTTGGTGCTTCATTAAATATCCTTCAGTTCTCGAGGTGTAGTTTAAACATCTTCGACAGAAATATTTAGAATTTCTATTTATTTCTAGTTGATTATTTAAAAGCGACTTAGATTCTTAATCAAACAATAATTAATCATGTTTTTATTTGTAATGTATAACAAGTCTATATTCCTATTAAAGAAATCATTATTGTTGTGGTGTAATGGGTAAAATGTTTTTCTTTCATAACTAAAAAATGTTATATTAATTTTATTAAGATATTCAAATTTATGAATATCTTTGATTTTAACAGGGAAATTTATTCCCTCAAAATTTAATTCCTTTATATATTCCGATTTATTATATTTAGAAATTCTATATGCATGATTCATAACATTTACAGGATGTAGGCAAGATATTACACTATACATAAAACATTTATCATCATTTTTTCAATATTTACAAAAGGTTCTTTATTTTGAATCCATTTTGGTAGTTCAATGTGAAGACTTCCCACTCAATGGTTTATATTTATTAATATTTATACATAAATAATTTATAGTTTTCAATGTCCAACCTGAATCCACAATTTGCATGTAATCCCATCTAGTTATAAATATATCTGTTTGATCATTCTAATATTTAGATAAATCATCCGTTTGCATTAATATTACATTTTGTATCTGAAATTTATCAGTCATTGTCAAATTTTCATTGTTGAGGGTCATTTTATGCATGTTTTTGTTTTTCCCAAAAAATGCATAGGTGGCTAGATATAAACAAAAATGTAAATTTTTCAATTTTCGTTTTTTGCTTATAACTTTTTTATTTCAGTACATAAAATATTTTAACTTGCACATTATTGAGACACTTTTTATCGACGAATTCACTACACTACTCAAAATTTTTATATGTCATACCATTTCCTAGAAATTCATACCAATTGTTAATTTTCATGTGGGACTCAAAGTTGGCTGACCGTTAAATACATGAATATTAGAAAGAAAATTAAAAAGAAAAAGTGACATAAATAAAAAATTTCATTTTTTTTTTAAGTATTTTCTGACGGAATACGACTAATATCAATAAATTTATCAAAATTTACATATTAAACAAAAGGAATTATTTTCACAACAACACAAAATAAAATTATTCATATCTAAGTTATGTTGTTAACTAACCTATATGTAAAATAAATAAATTTTATATTAGAGTTAGTAAGCAGTAAATGTTTAATTATATGAATAAAGAATGTGTGTAACAATAAAAAGCATATTGTAATCAAAACATAAAAATCTAATTTTTTAATTTTTACTTTTGTTTCATATTTTCTATTCTTGATGTTCAACGACGATTTCTACACAAATTCCTTGTTTACATGAAACAGGTAGCTAGCCGCTTGCAATGACTCTGCGAATGTAAGTATTGACAACAATTTGTAGGGAGAACAAAACGTTCATTATTCAAAACTAGTGATGGGCATAATCGAATTATTTGAATAATCGAATTCTACCGATTCGATTATTTCAATAATCGGATGATAATTCGAATTATTTTTCACTCGGTCTTCCCGAAACCGCTCGAGCTCAAGTTAATCGTTGCCGAGTTAATAATCAGATGATAATTCGAATTATTTTTCACTTGGTCTTCCCGAAACCGCTCGAGCTCAAGTTAATCATTGCCGAGTTAATAATCGGATGTTAATTCGAATTATTTTTCATTCGGTCACGCGCAGCCGAGCAGCCGAGCTAAATAATATCACCAGTTTTGATTCGGCTGCACTCGGGTACAATCAAAAATGAATAAGAGATAACTTGCACGGTCAAGTCAGGGAAGGATTATGTCAGTCTTGCCATTATTTTATTTTAACTAAAATTTAATTTAAAATGAGGTTCTAAAAAATTATGTTGTCTGGAAATATTTTAATTATCCCTGCACTAGCCGATTATTTTTAATTCGAATTACCGAATTTTATAATCGAATTATACAGGTTTTTTCAATAATCGGGTGACAGGTTATTTTTAATTCGAATTATCCCATCACTATTCAAAACTACTTTTCAAAGCATTTCAGCGCTCGTTGCACCATCTATGATGAATAAAAGCAAGTATATTGTCTAAGCACATTTCATTACCTTACGCTGCGGATCTGTTAGATCTGTGACTTCGCTGAGTACTTGAACGGTAGATGGCTCTACTAGTTAATTTATTTTAGGTATAGGGAAAGTAAAGACAGACGTCTGTAACAGCAATATTTCTTCCAAAGAATCCGCAACATACATGGTCTAAAGAAGCTATTAATATTAATATTATTATTAATATCTACTTAATTTCAGTAGGTAATAATAATACGTATTGTAAATTGTAACCATTATTTATAAAATAAAATTATTTTTTCGTTAGGTATATACTTTGAATATTTATTACTTTATATTGAAAATTATATAACTGGTGACCGGGCAATATTTTCTTAATCTAATAAAATGTTAAACTTTCCAAAACGTTAATTGTTATTTTCCCTTCATGAGTAGCAATGAATATACCGTGGCAACTACTGCTATCTTATTGTCTGAGAACTTTACCCTCCTATCGTGCATCATACGCAGTACTTTTCGCTGTATAATTTAAACTAAATAATTCACAATTTTAGTAAGTTTTTTAATATTTTCTATTTTTGTTAATTTCTTAATAAATAAGTGTACATACATATTTAATTCTGTAACAGTTTTGAATATCTATAGTAAGTACGGTGAATTTTTTTTTTATATAACCCACCGCTGCCACCAAATGTAACAGTTTGAATGGGAATATCTATAGTGAGTACGGTGAAACAATTTTGAATATATCCCACCGCTGCCATCAAAAGTAACAGTTTGAATTGGAATATCTATAGTGAGTACGGAGAAATATTTTTTAATATATTCCACCGCTGTCATCAAATGTAACAGAGAGAAAATTAAAGAGAGATCAGATGATCTATGAAATTTGAGTTTAAATGTATTTTAATTAATTTGAATGTATTATTATTATTTAGATATTAGAAACATCTTTCAATATCGAAAAGATGTTATAATTTTATATTGCTGCCACCAGGTTATTTTTTAAGTAAAAATAACCAAAACTTCTTTAAATTTGAAGGTAACGCAAAGTAATAAAAACCAAAAGTGAAACTTAACAATGAATTATATTATATAAATATTAATATTAAATATATAACAGTGTAAGACAAATTTACATTTTACGATAATAAATAAGTGCTATAAAATAACTTTAATTCTACTTACATGTTTTTACAATGAATTGTTGTCACATAAACCTAAAGACAGGTTTATAATGAAGGTATTTTAAAGGCAAAAATAAATATTTAATGACATAATTAATTTATACACAAATATTTAAGAAACTAAATGTTCGGACGATTTTTTTTTGTAATTTAATAAGGAGTAACATCTCTTTTTCCTTTTATAATTGCCTGAATTTTTAAAAATACAAGGGAACAAAAGTTTAGCTTTCTTAAACTGCAAATTTATCCCATGACTTTTAGTTTACTCTGATTTCTGGTATTGTGCGCTGTTGATCATTCCGCAAGCAATATGTTATCTTTTGCCATACTGTTTCAATAACATTTAGGTAAGCAGAGGAAGTATAATGCTATAAGAGGAGTTCTAACGAAGCAGCAGAAAGCGGCACACTTTCAGGTCTGTGAAGATGGCTTTACCCAAAAATAGTATAAAATTAAAAATACTCTAATAATTTAGGTCCAATTTAGTGCTATTTAGGCCCGTTAAATTAAAATTTTAGGCTGCATTCATTATTAAATTTTTGAAAAAAATGAATTGGTAAAGCCAAATTCACGCTAGCTTTACCCATGGCGGTCCAAAATTTAAAAACCTATATAGAAATGTAGCTTATAATTTAGGTCTAATTTAGTGCTATTTAGGGCCGTTAAAATAAAATTATAGGCTGCATTCGTTATTAAATTTATGAAAAAAATGAATGGGTAAAGCTATATTCACGCCAGCTTTACCCATGGCGGCCCAAATTTTAAAATCTACATAGAAATGTAGCTTATATTTAGTGCTATTAAAGGCCACCATTTTCCAATTTTAGGGCCTTATAATTTATGCGTAAAAAAAATGTTTTTATGGATAAATCTATATTCTCGCCGAGTTTACCCATGGCGGCCCAAAATTTAAAACCTATATAGAAATATAGTTTAGTGCTATTAAGGACAGGGCCGGATTTACCAATAAGCTAAGTAAAGTATAGTTTAGGGCGGCAGAATTTTAGGGGCGGCAAATTTCAAACGAATATATTTTAAACTACGTAATACATTATATATAACATGTCTTGGAATTAGAAGCATTGATCGATGCAACCGTATTATTATAATTCTGCGTATTTATAAATGTTTTGAAATATGTGGAAGATAAAACATATATATAAACTGTGCAGTAACCTGTAAGTTTTGTAACAAAGTGTATATGAATGCTTTCATGTTACGTGCTCTTTGATTATTTGAATATTTCACAGTAATTATAGTTAGAAAAAGATAAAATTCAAATTTTTCAAAAGTAAGTTAAATTTGATAATATTTTAACATATAAATATATTAATTTATGTCTTTATTTAGAAATGAGTGATGGACGAAAATGCTCAAGAAAAGAGTGCAAAGGCACAAGAAGTAGGTAAAATAGAAAACAGTTAAAATTGATCAGTTTTCTTTTTACGAAAAAATGCAATAAAAAATTATAGTACTGAAGTCATTGACGAGGATGAAACTATCGTCAACGATAAATATTTTTTTACTGATTTTATCAATTGAATCAGAGATATTAGATTCATTCTCATATAAAGATATCATTAAATTATTTGCGGAAACAAGGCAAGTCGTGTTGTATAGTTATTTTGTTTGTTCAATAAAAAATATTGTATTTATTTTAGTACCTATTGAATTTTTTATGCTATATATCTTATTATCTATCTATAATAAAATTATATTATATCAAATAAATTATTTAAAATTTATTATAGGTATTTTTATTTATGGGGCGGCAAAAAGTTCATAATTTAGGGTGGCAAAAACCTAAATTCGGCTTTAATTAAGGGCCACTACTTTCTAATTTCAGACCCTTGTAATTTATGCGTTAAAAATGTTGTTATTAATAATACCAAATTCACCCATATCTTTACTCATGATAACTCTTGAGTTACTTAAAACATATATGGAAATAAGTATTTAGTTAGTACTAGTACAAAGATTATTATGGGGTGCCGTTTGGGACATAAATAATTTCAGATAATATTTTTTACTAAGTAAATATATGTATATTTTATTTCGTAAACATAAAATTGTTTATGATATAAATTATTTCGAAATATATAATATAATATTGGGAAAATTCACTGAAAATAGGTGGCAGCACCATCAACATCGAGATAGGGAAAACATTCCATTTGAGCTTATATAGTTATATGTGCAACATTAAGTTTTTATCCGTATTATTTATTCATTTACGCATTAAATACCATATAATTATGTTTGTATGTTTGGGGGGATATATATTTATTTTTAAAAGGTAATACGCGTCCTATGAGTGAAGGAAATGCAGTACATAAAAGTAAAATAAATAAAGTTTGGTTATATTGATACGCCATATAAATGTAACTATTGTTTATAGGCGGATATTATGACTATTTTGACAAGATACAAAGAAGAAACTACACCAAATGTGGTGGAAATATTATATGTGTTTACAGACCAGTGGCGGAACTAGAGTGAAAATGTTAGGTGGGCCACGTGGTGGGCACCGGAAAATCTTGGTGGGCTGTGCCATTGTTATATACCAAGGTGTCTACTTTAATTTCTGAACATAGGAAATTCAATGTTACTTTTTTCATTTCCCGATATATCTTTATTACCTATTAATTTTAGAACAAATTGTGAGATATGTATTTGTTTAGAACTAAAAACTGCATCCAATGAGACAAAAATAATTTTCCAAATGCCCTTATATACTATTTAAAAAATAATAAATAAGTTTTACAATATTCAAGCAAATTTCAGTAGGTGTCATGGAAACTGAACGACAGCTTTAAATTTTTTTGAAGTTTGTGCGAAATAATCTATAATGTTATGTTACTCATTTTAAGTAGCACTAATCATCAAAATTCACATAAACTGCATGTTCTGAAAGACACGAAAACTACATGTGCACTGATCTATTGTAGATGTAGTGGCAGATATTATAAAGACGGTCAGTTGACATCAATTATAAATCAAATCGGCATGCTTTGTAAAAGCGCGCGGCAATGACTGTCACAAGTTTCTACATAAAAGAACAGCCTCATCAATCGGGTTAGCCCTTAGCGCAATTCTTTGGTTATATAAGCACTACCACCGTGCAGACACAATAATACCAATTAAATATTTCAAGATAATGATTACGCCGACTTTTTCCTTTTACATATTTTTATAAAAATTACTGTCATAATGGTATTATATATTTTATTGATGCCTGCATTGTTTACGGGTGGGCACGAGGGTGGGCCATCAGTTTTAAAGGTGGGCAACGGCCCACCCTGGCCCACCTATAGTTCCGCCACTGTTACAGACATCCAACATCCCAAAAGAATCGCCACATAAAATTAATTTGTAAATAACATTAATGTTGAAAACTAACATTGTAGTTCGTCTTGTTCTCGATTTAACTGTAGTGTAGGATCAGAAGTGAAATTCAGAAATTTTTCAATGAATAACTTTGTTTAATTTTTTGTACAAATTCTCTGTTTGTCATATTAGGGCGAGCGAAACAAACTGGTTAGCTTAGGTTTTTTTTTTTTAATTTTAATAAATTTTTAGTACTATTCAATAGTTAATTAAACTACTGGTCCTAAACTATGATTTTATTTCGTTTTCTATTGTAACGTCTTAATGGGAGGTTTTTACCAAATTTAAATTTTTATAAATATTTAACTGTATTAAATAGTTTTAAACAATAAATAAACTGATTAAACTTATCGGGAAAAAAAGTCATTTGACAAAAAATCGGCCGAACAAACATTCATAAATAAAGAAATCGTCTTCCCAATTTTTAAGACTGCAGCTCATTTTTTCCTTCGATTTTCGTCTTTCGGAAAATAGTGCAATGCTATCCTTTTACCTATGTAATTATTGCATTGAGGAATAAAAATATCATTCAGATTTAGTCTATATTTTGTTAAATTTAGCTAGAACTACACAAATGTATATATGATAACATAACCTGTTTTCCCTAGCCGCAGGATTATAAAAAAATCCGCCAGATGTCAGCCACTTTGTTGAATGTTCCCAATATAAAACTTTTAAATATAAAATAAGTCTTTTGAAGTTTCGACGATTGATGGCGTGACCGTAACAATAAGTAAGAGTAAATCAGGGCACGAGCGCGATGTTGCTTCGTTTGGTCCCTACCAGAGGGCCAAACCAACACATCTTGTGGTCGAACAAAAAGCCAGAATGGCGGGAATTTTAAGTTAATATTAGAAAGTTTCTGAAATTTTGCTTTATTGCGCTGCTTCGTAGTTTAAATTTCTGTGTGTTTATTGTTATTTCAGTTGTTTTTTATATTATTATAGTTGCTCTTATTATTTTTTTTATTGCTTGTTAATTAATTGGAAGTAGTGAAAATCCAAATTTTATCATATTCTAAAAATATTCTATAAATATAATAACCTCTTCAGGACTTCTTGTTTTGTAATTTAAAAAAAAAATGTCCGAAACGTCCAGAGTAATTGAATTAAAATACAGAGTGGCCCAGTGAAAATTATCAGCGCAATTTTTGGCCATTTAACATTAATTTTGCAAAAAACGTTCGAACACGTCAATTTTAATATACAGGGGGACACCTAAATGGATTAGTACCAATGGCATAGCTTCAACCGTAAAATGGGTGTAGTGTGTAGACTGCACTTCAAAAATTTTAAATGGAAAAGGGTGTCAAATATGATATAGTTCGAAAGGCTTTTCAATTCTCTTTTCAACAGTTTTTTTTTATTTTTCAAATCCGATCATTAGTTTCAGAGAAATATCATTTAAAACAAATGTTATCAGGTATGCAAAACTGCAATCAAGTAGGCTTAAACAAATGACAGAAACTCAAGTATCAGTTTATTAGGTGTTCAAAATGACTATTTCGTACTCATGCATTGAAATGTGTTGTTTCGCGTTGCCTACGCAATTTCCCAGGTCTCCACCAGATAGGCGACCGGGAAATTTTGGAAAAAACACTCCTACTTCTACAACATTTATTAAAAAACTATATTTATAATAAAATAGTATAATGTTTTAAACATTCTTTTACCTAATAATATTAAAAGAAAATAGGGGATTATTGAACGAAATTTAATGTAGAAAAAGTAAATTTAGTGCATTTGATATACAATGTTGGCAACAACTGCTGTCATGTTGACAGATTGACAGCACTTGTTAGTACTGAAACACATAACCACAAATCATTTTGTGTATACAATAAATAAAAATATTTGTACAAATAGAAAATTAATTATTGATTTTATGATTTTCGTACGAAAAATATTGTACAAACCTCTTGCGTGAACTGGGTTTCCGGAATCGTTCTATGGCAGCGCTCGCGAGCTCGCGCCGCCAAACACTCCTCCGGAAACCAGTCGTTCCCGCATTTGGTATGTAAATAACTATTTCCAACTTCCAAACAATAATAAAGATTTTGCTCAAAATTTTGGAAATACGGTACGTTGCCGTAAATCTTCTAAAAATTCGGGTAGCGAGGCATAAAATTTAGAATTCAAATAACCACACAAAAAAAATCCAACTTACAAATTACTTGTTTATTACAAACAACTTGTCGAAAGAATTATTTATTTAGTCTCTGTAGTTTGTTTTAGCCTACTTGATGGCAATTTTGAACAACTGATAAAATTTGTTTTAAACGATATTTCTCTGGAATTAATGATCGGATTTCAAAAATAAAAAAACTGTTGAAAAGAGAATTGAAAGGTCTTTCGAACTGTGTCATGTTTGACACCCTTTTTCATTTAAAATTTTTGAAGTGCAGTTTATACCCATTTTAGGGTTGAAGTTATGCCATTGGTACTAATCCATTTAGGTGTCCCCCTGTATATTAAAATTGACGTGTTCGAGCGTTTTTTTGCAAAATTAATGTTAAATGGCCAAAAATAGCGCTGATAATTTTCACTGGGCCACCCTGTATACATTTTAAAACTTAGCATAGAACTATAGAGCCCATTTCTTTCAAAAACATTAATCTCTTGAAGTTCCCAAAAATTAAATTCGTTCTACTAAATTCTATGGTGGTTGGCGTGAAACTCCACTGTTTGTATGAAACGAACAAGAATTTACACACCCCAGAAAGTTACAACCCACACATATATACCATGTAATTTGGTGGGTAGTAACTTTCTATTATTCCACGATATTTACGATCAAAGCAAATTGTTATATTGTTATTATATTCCTGTTATAAACAATTATTTTCTGTATTCATTAATCTATTATATGATGTATTTGTAGCTGATGATGGACAAATTTTTTGTCCGAAACGTCCAGAGTATTTGAATTAAAATAAACATTTTAAAACTTAACATAGATCTACAAAGCCCATTTCTCTTAAAAACATTAATCTCTTGAAGTTCCCAAAAATTAAATTCGTTCCACTAAATTCTATGGTGGTTGGTGTGAATCTCCACCGCTAGTAGAAGCAAACAAGAATTTACACACCCCAGCAAGTTACAACCCACACATATACTATGTAATTTGGTGAGTTGTAACTAGCACCAGAGTTATTAATAAAAATGTGTCTGATGAGGTGCACTTTCAAAGGGCTGTAACTCTGTAACGAAAATTTTTCGGACCTACACCTTCATATAACCTTTTTTTACTTAAAATGAGTCCCCCAATATATGGTTTTATTTTGGCACACTCGTGCTGAATCACCTTGTAATCCGTACTGTGATTTCTTTATAAGTAGTAAGCATTGTTATATTGTTTATTCTTAAACAAATTTATTATAATTGAAGTGTAACTGTCACTTTTAAATAAATATAGAACGTCATGTATTGATTATTCTAATGAAATTATAATGGAATTTGAAAAGATTTATAGGAAGTGGAATTTGAACAGCTCTGTGAATGCTAAATACTCACTTTCTTAATGAAAATTAAAATTTATTGAAGTTTGTCATTTTTTCATTAAACACAATTTTAATTTCATTTAATTTGTTTGAGTAACTATTGTTCAGCAATTTTATACGTTCTCGGGCGATAAAAGCCAAATTACGCCCGCATTTGAGAGGGTATAAACAAGTTTATTAATCCAAAATGGTATAAAAGTTTTATTTATTGACCAGCACCAATGAAAAAGATGACCTTTAGTAGTACTTAAATATAAGTCTAAGTTATTTATTAGTTTTCAATTTACGGCCGTCATGTATAAAACTGGCATGAAGTTAACTTTATCAGAATAAATTTGTAGCACGTATAAATTAAAAAAACCCTAAGATTTAAAAGTGGTTATCCCTAATATCATTAAATATGAGCTACATTTTTTTGTAACTTTTAAATTTTGGACCGATACGGGTGAAGCTGGTATGAAGATGGCTTTAACAATAAAAACATTTTTTACGCATAAATTACAAGGGCCTGAAATTGGAAAATAGTGGCCCTTAATAGCACTATATATAAGATATATTTCTATATAGGTTTTAAAAGTTGGGTCGCCATGGGTAAAGCCGGCGTGAATATAGCTTTACCCATAAAATAGTATATTGTGTTATTAAGAGTAAAAGTGATACTTTGTGTGGCGAGTATGGAAGTTTGCGCGACGAGTGAAGCGAGTCGGACAATTGCATGCGAGGCACACAAATACACTTTTACTCTGAATAACACATGTTATTTTTTCTTCAAATTTAGAAATTTTAAAAATTAATTACTATTTGACGTTTAATATGTAGATTACCTGTCAGTTATTCACAATTTTTAGTAACATTATTCTTAGGTTATCTAGTTTTTATAGTGACATTTAAGACGATATTACAGATTTCTATAGTACAAGTTACTTCTTATTGGCTGATTCTATATACGGCGGCGAAAAAATTATACGGCGGCTAGAATAAAAAATTATATTACGGAGGCATAGAAATTAAACTTCAACCTTGTCAATCACGTCACAGAAGATGCCACTTTTATGACGTTTGAAGAAAAACATTTTTATACGCAGAACTTATAAGGGCCTAAAATTGGAAAATGGTGGCCTTTAATAGCACTAAATATAAGCTACATTTCTATATAGGTTTTTAAATTTTGGGCCGCCTTGGGTACAGCTAGCATGAATTTGGCTTTACCCATTTATTACAAAAAAAAAATTATTGACGAATGCAGCCTAAAATTTTATTTTAACGGCCCTAAATACCACTAAGTTATGAGTATTTTTAATTTTATACTATTTTTGGGTAAAGCCATCTTCACAGACCTCACAGTTTCTTATCACCGAGCAATTAGACAAACAGAAAATCTCTGGCCGATGCATGGTGGGCATTTTTGTAGTTTATATGAATTCATACATATTTCTCAAATAAAATTACTCTCAGCGTATGTTTTGTTGATTCTTATGTAATGAACAATTTATAATTAATTTTAGAATTTTACAGTTCAGTTATATTCGTATAGCCAGATTATTTTTTTCAATAATGATGTTTATATGATCTCTATCTGTAATTTCTTTCATGTAAAAAAAATTATGGCGAAAGTGATTCTTCAGTATAGATTTTTATTGAACTAGATTATTAATAAAATCGTCTTATTTATGGGAAATTAATGTTATTGTATTGTAACTGCTATGATAAAGGGAAACAAATAACATGGGAAATAAGGAAAGAAAATAAGTAGTGATGAAACGATAACGATTACGATTAATTGTAATTCCAGATTATTGTGATTTTCCGATCAATCGTAATCGTCGATTATCTTACATGAATTATACGATTATAACTTAAACGAATGTATTTCAATATATCTGCGCTCGGAATTAGAGGAATACCTGAAATCAGAAGTCATTTGTTAATTTTATCGTAGATTTATTTTGTAGGTTATAATATTGTATATACAGTATATAATTATAAGGTTATTTCATTATTCGTTGAGTATTTTATTTTCAATGTCTGTCAAACGAAAAGATGTAAGTAATATTTGGAAACAATTTACGAAGAAGACAAGTGGTTGTGACATTGCGACATGCAAGTATTGTGCAACCAATATTTCTAGAGTCGACCAATACTATAAAATTTAATGCACATTTACCTTACTAGAAGTTATGCACATTTACCGGCAAATGTGCACATTACATAATAAGATACTATTATCTTAATACCTACATTTTAACACTAATTTGTAAAAATTTTCTTTATTTTTGCACTAAAATAATAAAATACTTTATTTTATTATGTTTTGTTTTATTTATAAAAAATAATCGTAATCGTTACCCTACGATTATTGTTTCATATATCGTAATCGTAATCTTAATCGCAAAAATACCAATCGTTTAATCACTAAACACAAGACACAACAGACAGAAAAGACACTTCACGTTCAAAACACACAATTTTTATTTATTTAAACACAATACAAAATGAAAGCAATGCAACAATACAATATAATATTTCTCAATGTCAAAAATCAACACTTTTTTTACTATCTCTGATCCATATATATTATTTTTACTTATTATAACTTTTACTAACATCCTCCCACCTGAGTTCACGTAAAACATATTTTGAGTGAACTTTAATAACATCCTCCCACCTGAGTTCACTTAAAATATTTTTTTTGATTAAACTCATAAAATTTAACAAAAATGTAGTTTTATAAAACAATTATAATCATAACTTATAACTTTGTAACACTTATAAATACTTTACTCTGCTTTTGGCACTGTATTCACAACATGCGTTTGGTTATCTCCTGGTTCTTTCTGGAAGACTTCGGCTTTTACTTCTAAAGGGCGTTGTACAGGACGAAGTAGCTGTCCCGTCGCAGTCTTCAACTTAATAATAATAATAATAATATGTTTATTTGGCATAGTAAAATAGTGAATACATACATACATATTACATGCCATAGTCAAAATTACAATAGAGATAAAAATACATAAGTAAAAATAGAGCATCCTTGCGGATTACATTATAAAATTAAGAAATTATATATAGGTTTGCACAAAAAAAAAATACTAAAATACATTAATAGCAATAAGTTTTGTCAAATCTTAAAATTTGTAATGGGTATAATTCAAAAACTCATTAATTGAATAAAAAGCCTGATTTAGTAACATAGTTTTTATGGAGTGCTTGAACTTTGGTACTGGTAGATCTTTAACATTATCAGGTATTTTATTATAAAGTTTAATACAGTTATATAGGTAGCATTTTTTAAATTTTTCATTATTAAATTTTGGAATATTATAATTTTTTGTATGCCTAGTCCATATTCATGGCGGTGCTGATATTGTGCGAATTTATTGGGGTTTGATTTAATGTAGTTAAGACATTGCATTATATATATATATGGAGGGGAGAGTTAAAATTTGCAATTTGATGAAGACTGGTTTGCAGTGGTCGCGAAACTCTTTATTGTCTATGATACGCACAACACGTTTTTGTAATTTAAAAAGTCTATCACAATTATTATCACTGTACCACAATATTGTCCCATAGTATAGGATAGATTGAAACAGTCCATGGTAGGCTAGTATTAATACACTTTGATTTACAGAGTGCCGTAAGTTACGAAATAGGAATATTAGTTTGGATAGTCTATTTTCGGTAGCACTGATATGCTGTAGCCACGATCTGTTGTAGTCAATTTCAAGTCCAAGAACTTTTACTGATGTGTTTTGGTCTTGTGTACGGTATTTACTGAAGATCAGCGTCTGTGTTTTCTCCTCATTTAATAAAAGCAAGTTGTAAGAGTACCATTCTTTAGCTTATTTTTGTATATATTCAATTTTTTCTTGGATTTGAGAGGGATCATTGTCCTTTATAACGAATGTTGTTTCATCTGCATAAAGTACAACATAATCGCAGGCTATAGATTGCGGGAGATCATTTATATATATGAGAAATAATAAAGGTCCAAGTACTGATCCTTGAGCTACGTCATGTTTAGTTGGTATTGTGCTGGAGCAACTTTTATTTAGGCAAACATATTGCTCACGATTTTGTAAAAATGAGGAGATAAGTTGTAACGGAATACCACGTATTCCATAACGCTCTAATTTATTAACTAATAATTCGTGAGAGATACAGTCGAAAGCTTTTGTTAGATCGACAAGTATTAGGGCTGCTGTAGAATTATTCTCTATGGTGTCGTACATATTTGACATTATGTGTAATAGAGCGTGTATTGTAGATCTTCTTTCCCGGAATCCATATTGGTTTACAGAGAGAATATTATATTTATTGAAGAAAGTTATTAATCTAGTTTTCAATAATTTTTCTATTATTTTTGAGAACCATGGTACGATAGCAATCGGACGATAATTGTTCACACAATCCGGATCCCCTTTTTTGTGGATTGGTGCTATTTTTGATATTTTTAAGCAGGATGGGAAAACACCTTGTATAAAAATTTCGTTAATTAAATGTAGCAACGGATCAAGTATGTACGAGGCAGAGATTTTAATGTTTTTTGTCGACAAATTGTATGTATCAGTGGATTGGGAATTGCTGAGTGTATTTATAGCAGTTAGTAATTCAACTTGATCTACTGGATCAAGAAAAAAAGAATTCGAATTATATGTAATGTTTCCAACGTCGCGTATATTGTTAGAATTTGCAGAGATTTCCTTGTGAATTTCATTGACAATACTTGCGAAAAAGTTGTTAAGTTCGTTAGGGGATATATTCGGTGTAACGTCTGTATTTTTTTTTGGTTTGATCATCGTCCACGCTGTTTTATTTAGATTTTGAGAATGAAGTAGTTTTTCATTGTTATTTACCTGGTGTAATTCCTGTAATTTGCTGTTATAAATTTTTGATTGTATTTTAATAGCGTTTTTAATATAATTTGAATTATGTGACTGACCCATGTCTTTTAAATATATTAGATAATCTCTTTCTTTTTTTAGATCACTATGATTTAAGAAATTTTTATTATTATTGTCTTTTATTTTTGCCCGAAAAGAAGATAATTCAACACAATACTTAACTTAGCTACTCGAATCTCGCCATCATGTCCTGGAAGCAATTTACCTATTTTGGCAAGCGGCCAGTCAATTCGTTTAACGCCATCTTTGTCAATTAAAACAATATCACCTATCTTGAGTTTTCTGGATTCTTTCTCTTTATGCTGGTATAGCCTTAGCTGCATGGGCGCCCATAAGAAAAGGCAAGATGGGGCATTTGCCCTCCCCTGGGTTTTTGCAAATTTCAAGAAGACGGCATATTACTTAATTATTTCACTTCCGTTATGTTCTATAAGAAATTTCAGACTTGAATTTTTTATGTGTGGGACAAATTATTCCATTAATATTTATAATAAATTTTTTAAACCGGTTTTTAAAGTAGTTCAAAAATTACCTTTACAAATCAATAAAAAAAATAATTTTTACTTTTCGTTTGTTTATTTTCCTTTTTAAATCAATTTTTTTTTTTAATAAAATGTATTTGTTTGCAGTTTATCTCTGTAATATATACTTTTTAATATTACATATTCGATTCCTCATAGTATTCTGAGGGTGTTGAGGTATTTTTGTTTTTATAAATAATATGTATCCGGGGTAACCACTGTCAAGAGATGCCAGCACTAAAATCTGAGAACTAGGGAAAACAATTCATTTTATACATTGGCGCTATAGGGGAAAGTTAAATTTTTTATTTTTATTTCAAATATTCAAATGAAATATTTAAAAGAAAGGAAATGATCGTCTCTATAGGAGATACATATGTATATATATGTATATGTGTAATATGTACATATTTAAATGGTGCTGTAAGACCAATGGTGGAAGGAGAAGCCGTATTTAAAGCTAAAATGACACAGACATTTGAAGTTAAATTTAATTTTTTTTGTTATTTTACTTACAAAACATATCATGCCTGCCGGTGTAACACCAATTAGATATTTCAATGTATGTCTTTTTTTGTAATTTGAATAAGATCTTATCCTACATTTTAAAAAATGTGTTTTTTGAATATTAACTTCTGTGCAGTCCAAAACTACTCTAACATTTCTAAACGACTGAAAACATTTCGGTATGTTTAAAACGTGTTGTTCTCTATCAGGTATAAAAATTAAAGGTTTTAAAATAATGTACTACACTTCCAGTGTTTCCCAAAAATATCGCCGGGCGGTACTATATGGCAAGTTAAATATTATACTAATAACTCTGACCGAATTGTTCTTCTTTAATTTAAATAAAAATAACAATAATTTTTCTTGTTGTTCATATTACCAAAGAAAAAAAGATTTCTTTAATTATTCCGGTACATGCAATGAAATTATCTTCTGATTTTAACAAACTGTCCAAGAATGATTCCTTACAATTAGCTTGACACTCTTTATCTTCTCTGTAAGGCGTCAAGTTCTCCACAACTCCACTGGTTCCTGTTTCTGGCTCCGACTCTGGCTCAACAGGTGTTTCGGGTTCTTCGGAAACATCTATGACCATGTATTTCTGTGTATCCTGCCTAAAAATTACAAGTAAATTTAAAGGAATGGAAAAATAAAATATACAATAATATTACTTACATATTTTTCCTTTCTAACTTTCGTTTCATCTTGATATTACGTCTGTCAAATTGTCGTAGTGGAAGATTCTAGGTTGGAATAACGGCAGGTTTCAAAACTCCTTTCCTGCCTGGATTAGATCGAGATCAGGAGTACCAAATTCATCAAGGTCTTTTAACATTTCTGGAGTTAATGGTACCAAATCATTCAGATTGTTAGTCAGGTAAGTCAGTGGACGTTGGTTGACAACAGATTCGCAATCACACAATATAGCTTGCATTTCTTCGAAATCCAATGAAGCTCTACCAAGTGTTCTTCGTAAAAGCTGCTTCACTATTCCGATCAACAGCTCCCACCAACCTCCCCACCAAGCTGCTGTTGGGGTTTAAACTTCCAAGGAATTTTTTTGCAACTACTGAAACTACTTATTTTATTATAATCTAGTCTATCTAAGGCATTTGCTGCACCCATAAAATTTGTACCATTGTCACTATATATAAAGGCGGGTCGACCTCTTCTACTGATAAGTTGTGAGTCCATTTAATTTTGTAAATACAAGAAATAATATATATGGATCAGAGATAGTAAAAAAGAGTTGATTTTTGACATTGAGAAATATTGTATTGTATTGTTCCATTGCTTTCATTTTGTATTGTGTTTAAATAAATAAAAATTGTGTGTTTTGAACGCGAAGTGTCTTTTCTGCCTGTTATCCAAAATCTAGCCTTTAGTCTCATCTGCGCGAATATCTCTATCGTTGCTGAACAGGGCCGTCACAAGGGGTGGACCAGAGTGAATACTGGCCTTTCCTGAACGCAGTATGAGTATAAGTACCGTGTAGAATTTTATTAGCAGTTTTAATTTCATTACTTACAGATTCTGCTATATAATCTTCCGCCACAGTGGAAGACTTCCAGCCCCCATGGCTGAAAATATCTGAACCAATATGACGCAGTTTTTGTACGACATCGTGCACTTTTATATTATATAGCTTTTCAGAGCGACATACACCAATTATTCTAAAAATTGCTACCACTTTCTTTATCAAATATATTTGGTTAGGAGCTTCCGACAAAAATTTCGTCTCTTGTAAATACCTGAGACTTTCGGGGCTGATATCTATTTTTTTTTTCTTGAGAAACGCCTTTAAACGTCCAGAAAGTTTGCCAATAATAAATTTTCCGTTAATACGTCATTTCACAAAGTTTTCAAAGGTCTAGGTTATATCGTACTTTTGATTTATTAGGCAACAAAGAACCATATGCGACATTCGCAGCTTCTTGAATTGAATTTATTTGTACATGAAAATTATTATTTTGACAATCAACATAATAAAACAAGACTATGGTTACTATGGCGCTTACAACTAGCCACCTCGTCACCTTATAATTATTATATTTACATTTACATAAATTTATATTTAACATTTCGGGGGGAGGAGAAGAAGGATAAATTTAATACATTTCACGGCGCGTAAGTTTGTGTTAGGCCTCGGTGCCTTTGTAGGCGTCCGTTTTCATCGTCGGCCCGCAAGATACCTCGGCACAAAAAACTTACTTACGCACCTGGCAATATAAATAACTATTTCTTGTTTAAGATAGATGAATAATAACTTATTTAAAAAATATTATGACACATAAAAGGCTTGCAAATATTGAGAGGCAATTGGCAAAAGATAATAATTTGCTTGAAGACATTCTAGGCTAGGATAATTCCATATTGCATGAAATTTAAAGCTTTGTGTCGGTTACTTTAATGATCGGTTAATGGAAAAATATCGCCTCGAAATAGTAAATAAGCCATATTTTTGATAACTTACAACAGTTTCTCGATGCGATATTTTTCTGTTAATTGATGGTTTACGTAATCGGATTTTTAACCAAAGGTGAAAAAAAAACGACTCTCATAGTTGTTTATAATGTAATTTCCCTTTAGTTTTATTAAATAAAATTTATTTATTTAAAATATTGCTTTTCAATACTTTGAGTGCCCATCCTGAAAAATATCGGACCGGTCTGTGCCCACCCAAATAAAATTAGCTGGAGACGTCACTGTCGCTAGAGTGCAGTCCCTATCTCTTTCTCTCTCTCTCTCTTTCCCTCTCCCTCTCTCTTTCTCAGTCCCTCTCTCTTCTCACTCCCTCTCTCGCTCCTTCACTCTGCTTCTCTCTCTCTCACACCCTTCCTCTTACTCTCTCTCTCACACCCTTCCTCTTACTCTCTCTCTCTCTCTCTCTCTCTCTCTCTCTCTCTCTTTCTCTCTCTCTCTCTGCCTCTCTCGCTCCTCATTTGACTTCTATAAGTCACTCTGTACTGCAGATCATCTTCAGTTTTTCTTTTTGAAAAATTAAATTTCACATATAAAATTAAAAAAAAAACACAAAACAACGATAATTTCACCCCTCGCGAATTCCGGTCGCAAAAAATAGAGCATGAGTCTAACAACTTCTCTGTATGGAATATTTTCGTGTTACATTTTATATCATTTTCATTTTCTTTTTCTTCATTTTTCTTTGATAAGTTCATAGGTGTAGATTCTGATTTGCAATTTTCCATAGTGAATAATTGTAAAATGTCCTTTATGTACTTCTTTTGATGTAGAGTCAAGATTTCTTTTTCTCTATTACGATATATTATCATTCCAAGTATGTAATTTACTGGACCTAGGTTTCTTATCTTGAATCGTTTTACTAATTTATTTTTGAAATTGTCAATTTCCATGATATCATTTGTTATTATTTGCAAATCATCAACGTATACTGCAATGATTAAAATATTATTATTTTCCTTTTTTTAAATATACACAAGTCTCATTTTCTAGGCGATTGCAACCAAGTTTTGTTAGTTCTTCATCTAGTCGTTTATTCCACATTCGGCTTGAATGACGTAAACCATGTAAACTTTTATTTAATTTATAAACTTTGTGATCATGTTGTTGTATTCCACCTGTATTCTATGTTTAGTTTTATAAGATTTTGTATATATTGTTCATGCATGTCTGTTATTAACTTACTTTTTTGTACTGTGGTGTATTCGTGATCGCAAAGGTTTAGTTTGCAATAAAACACACAAGTTCAACTACATATAAATTTTATTTACGGTAAAATGTTTCTTGGTGTACTTGGTTAATTTCGTATGTGGATTCGGGGTGTCGTGGAGATACGGAATAACTATGTGATTTTCTATCGTGGCTAGGATTTTAAATGAATTTTGTACAAAGGAGCGAGGTGGAGTGGTTTGGAAAGTTTAAGGGTTGACGAACTAAGAAGAGAAAGTTGTTGGTTTTTTTTAGAAAGGATGGTTGTAAAATAGAATTTTGGGAGTTTATGGCTCTAGGAAAATGTAAGGTGTTTTATGATGGGGCAATATTAATTACGGTATTTCTGATGGAAAATGATTTTACAATGTTGAGGGATGGCGGCAACAAGTACAAATAAACGTTACAAATACAAATATAAAGGAGAATAAAAGACGAACAAAAATGAATCTTAACAATTATGAATTAACTTTATATATATATATATATATATATATATATATATATATATATATATATATATATATGCTATAAATTCGTATCTTTCATAAATCATTCACCACCCCAGAGTCATAAAAGCTATAAACATACATTCCATAATCACCCTTTACAGTAAAAATTCGGTTATATTTCTGTGTTAAAAATTAACATTATAGTCTGTGTTAAAATATGCGGGTTAAAAGCAACACAAATTTTATGTTAATTTTACATTTCTAGTAATATGAACTTGGTGTAAAATAAATTTGGTGTTAATGTCTTTACAAAATAATAACTATTTCAATGTGAATCTTTACAAAGTACTGCAACTTACATTCTACAGTGTTATATTAATACCGTTCTGTGTAAATGTACATCGCTTGGGGTAAGTAAACAAGCACGTTCAGACTTGCATACTGCGTAGTTGTAATTCATTCAGTGTGTGCGCGTAATACGTACGTGAAATTAAATTCCAAAATAAAGATAAAATCTTCGCTGAGACTTTTCCTGCATATGTAAATAAAGTTTAAAAAGCAGTAGTTGATGAAAATATCGTATCTGGTAATTAACAATGTAGCACTTTACCTTAAAATATAAAATATATTTTTTTTTTAGATTGATATATATATATATATATATATATATATATATATATTCCATCTATGGCACAACATTCCTGTGTGGAACAACAAGACCTAAAGTACTTGTTTTTGTTGTATTTATGTAGTTCTGCTTCTTGTTCTTTTGCACTACATTCACTTTAGGGAACTTTTGGGTATAATAAAATTAGAATGTTTTGTGGGAAATAGTATTTAATTATATAGAATAAATCTAGAAAATATGAAATTTAGAATTCGGAGTGTTAGAGTAACGGAGTCAGTGTAGGAAATTCAGAATGGAGAGTGATGATGGAGTCAAAATTGTTTTAGGTTATATAGGGATGGTATTTGGTATTTTAGTGGTGGAGTTGTATAAAGAAGATAGGATTTTGTGGAAAAGACACGAGTCACAGGTTTTGAACTTTAGGGTGGTAGTTAGGACTGTGACTCATTGATAAAGATGGGAAAGGAATACATTGAGAATAAATATAAATACAAATTATGATAAAAATGACAATAATAGCACAAATGTATACAACTAGAATCATTATTAAGAACTATGGAATTTATAAATTTTCTTAAATTTAATTAAAACTAAGAATATAAAAATTAAGAGGTAGATACATGACATCTCCCCTATTTAGATATAAAACGGGGGAAAGAAATTAAACGATTTATATTGGTGTTTTGCTGGATCTTTTTAACTTTTTGGGTGGTTATACTTAAACCATCTGAAGTTGTTTAATATTGTCTTCATTCACGTTTTCAACTGAACAACTAGGTCCAGGAGGATTTGTGTAGCGTTCAGGGATTTACGGCAACACTTCATTGTTTTTCGATGCACAATACAACTGTTTTAATATGCTGAAACATCTAAAGCACTTGAAGAATTGCACAATACACGCAAACAACACTATACCACCGAAGGATGATAGTCCAATGATGTACCAGTTTACCCGGTGTGTGGAGGATGGAGTCTCAAGTTGCCTGGTAATGATATGGTCGAAGTCTCCCAGCTTCTGATTCGCGTAGCTCAATTCGCTCAAGGCTATGTTCGTTAGCTTGATTGGGGCAAGTTGGGCTATCTCGGAGGTGTTTAATTCTGGCTTCCATGAACAGCATTCATCGTCAACCGACGGGATTGCATGAGACATATTTTGCTTTGCATTTCCAAATGCTGTTAGCACGAACATATCTGTGAAACCCTTGCATGCTGACTTGATTGTGATCATTCTGATGAAGAAAGGTGTCTTCAACTTGGCCAGGTAATTCTTCACAGAGTACTGTCAAGGTAGTGGGGTTCTGGAGAACAAACAACCATTCATTGTTTCCTAAGTACTTCCACGTTTCAATAGATGCCTTGATGTAATTTGTTTCGCAGTCTTGAGAAATTTTTTCGACGTGTAGACTCAGTAATTATGATTTACAAGTAGGTTGGTCCGTTTTCTTAGTGATGTGAATGTCGCCACATATGAATCGATGATCCAAGTAATCTTTACAACCTTTTAAATCTTGCAGGAGAAAGTAATGGTTTTGAACTCAGACAGGAGCCTATATTATATGGTTTCCTGGGTTGTATATAGGAATACAAGGATGTATTATAATGCTGCATAGGAAGAGTAATTAGGTAATAGAGACGATACATTGTTTTATCAACTAAAGGTTAATCTACAACAAAGAAAATATTGTTGTTTACGGAGAAAATTTTTAATTCTAAAATTTTGTAATAGAAATCCACAATTTCATTATCATTTTCAATTGGGAATTTATCATGTCCTTTGTAACTATTAATTTCATCAAATAAAATTTTGGATGTAAAAATATCTGGGTGATATTATAGCGTGTTTACCAAGATTAACAGAATTTATGAAACTACCGAGTTTACTTGAAATTTTGTTTGTCATGAAAAAAGAGTCATAGCTTGTTGAGTAATAATGTTTTTTTTACTTATATTTGGTTTACTTTTTTTATTATAAATATAAACTAAATCACCAAGTTTGAACTCGTGAGGATTAATTTTTTTGTCATAATTTTGTTTACTTTTTTGCTTAGATTTTATTACATTTTCGCGTGCAATCTTAAATGAAGTATTTAATCTGAATTTTAAGGATTTTACGTAATCATCATACGTGAATAAAAGTCCTGGATCTTGTGTTACTGAAGTTGGTAAAACTGCTTTTCGACCAAATAAAAGTTCATAAGGAGTATATTTTGTTGAAGAGTGTATTGAAGTATTATAGCTTAACATAGCAAAATTAATATCACAATCAGTTTGATCTGGTTTAATGAAATGCTTTAAGTAATCTTTTAATGTTAAATGAGAGCGTTCAAGTGCTCCATTTGTTTGTGGGTGATACGGAGTAGTTTTTAAATGTTTAGTTTTGAAAAGTTTTGTTAAATTTTGAATTACCTCAGACATAAAATCAGTACCTTGATCGATTAGAATAGTTTTGGGAATTTCGAATTGAGTTATGATATTTTCCAAAATTTTTATATCATTTACTGTAAAAAGGAATTGTAAAATACTGTGTAATTGGGGTAATTTTATATGTATTATAATGTTTGCTTAGTAAAGTTCATACGAAATTATTGTTTTTTATATATCCTTTGACCTTTTGTAAGCAATAAAATAAACTTTCTATTTCTAATTTGTCAAAATGGTTTTTGATAGAGAAATGCATGTAAACTATTTGTTACGGTTTTACTGTTAAATGTTATTCGGACATAAATTATTGCCCGACGATAGGCAAATTCCTTTGCCGCGAGGCATTGTTGGTTTTACTACAAAAGGGTAATTTTTTTCTAAAAATATTTTAATTATTTGTCGCAACTTGCAAATCTGCGTCTTACAAGAAAAGACGGTATTTGTTCCGTGGCCACGGTTTTGTGTAGGCAGATTCATTGTGGAAGTTGAAGTTATTTGAGGAGATTTGGTTATTTGTAATAATTTAACCGCTCAAGCTTGAGGATATTCAGTGTATCGAGCCAATTAGGAAACTATAGTTTCTACGGGAGATCCTGGATATAATAATACACATATACTCGTCGGGGAATACCTAGAGCCGCCCACAAACTAAGGTACGCTATTTGAAATCACATTTAAATCTTAACGGTAACGTAATGACATAAACTTATTCTTAACTCATTCTAAAGTATGGAAACTACAATATCGAGGTGAACCAACAATGCTAATAACGTTCTTTCAGGCTCTTACCTTTTCCTTCTTTAATTTGTCGTATTCTACGCCTATGTTATATTTACTTATTGCACGTGCTACGTGACTTGGAATTTCGGATTTGAAATTATCGTTCCGTTGGAGATCTGGACATTAGTCAAGGACGGCTGTCGAATACAACCGGACGTCGAATATTCATTAACTCATTTAGCTTATTCTGATTTAAAATCAATTCAATATGTCATACATTATTTAATTATCTGGTATTTTAACTTCATGTTGGCTTTATTTAAACCTTTTAACAACCCTGATACTAATATCGACAATTGTGGGCTCGTATTTTTAACGTTTAAACGACACCTTCGTAGTTGCGTGTCGTATAGTATTTAGCAACTACGTGGCGCCCTTTTTATTAAATAATTTTATTATTTATCATCCCTTCGACCCACCCCATCTTCACTGTTTAAAAGTTAGCGGCCGTAATCCTGACCATCTAGGATACGTTTTTTTTTAAACCCATCCGGGTTTCGTGCACGTAACAATTGTGTACGTAACAAAATTTGGCGCCCAACGTGGGGCCTGTTTGTAAAAGGGGCCTGTTTGTTAAAGGGGCCTGTTTGTTAAGGGCCCGTTTTTAAGGCACCTGGTTGTTAAAAGGGCCATATTGCTTAGGAGGGACCCTCAGTAGCAACTGGTCGTGTTGTCGTTGTTGTCTAGAATTTTTGGGTAGATAATAGTTAATTAATTGGAAGTTTAATAAACTCTATCACAGAGCTAATCGAAGGCTTCACCGATGTTAAAAACTCACCGGTCTATTCAAAAATTGAAACCAAACTTGTGCACGCTATTGGTAGAGTCAATCGTTGCGTTACTACCAATAACGATGAAGTTAAAAAACGCGCGCAATTACAATTAAAAATAGTTACGTTAGAATCGAAACTTTTAAATAAATCAAAGTCTGTGTCACACTCATCTACGTTGATAGATCCACTGCGAGAAGCACCACATGCTGAATTACATTTGTCGGACTCTGAGTCGTCAGATGGTGAAGCAACCAGGAATAGAACTGTGTTGGGAGGTAAGACTGTTCCAGTAGCGAAGTGGGCAGAACGATTTAGCGGCGATAGAAGCAAGATGTCGGTCAATTCATTTCTGGAACGCACTCAGGAGCTGCGTGGCGCACGCAACGTCACTAAAACCCAACTATTCGCCTCAGCAGTAGACTTATTCGAAGGTAGAGCATTGGTATGGTTCCGAGCGAATCGAGGTTTGGGACAAATTGGTTGTTGGTCTACGGGAAGAGTTCTTGCCCCTTATGAAGAGAAGTTGCTAGAGGAGATTAAACGACGCAAGCAAGGACAGAACGAATCGGTCGGCGAATTCTTTGCCAGTATGACACTATTGCTTTCTCGCCGGAGAATGAAATTATCAGAGGAGTATAAAGTGAGCACGCTACTTCGCAACCTTTTACCGTTTTATCAGTCGCAACTAGCGTTAGTGGACGTCAAGTCTGTCACTGAGTTGCAACGACTCTGTCGGAGACTCGATCATAGTCGAGAATCGATCCAGTGTTTCACGCCGCCACCTAGAAAGAACCAGTCGTTAGAACCAGACCTAGCATACGTAGGCACAACCTCACCTTGGAATTTAGCGACCCCTAGTACTTCAGCTCGCGTGAACACCGTCGGTTGTTGGAATTGTGGTAAGGTTGGATACCTCGCGATGAGATGTAATGCACCGCGCAAACTACACTGTTATCGTTGTAGTGAGCCTGGAGTTACTAGTAACACTTGTACAAAATGTCGTCCGGGAAACGCCAAACGCGTGTTGAATTAGGTCGTGAACGACATCGCAGGTGCTCGCTAACGACCACTATTAACAATGCACAGTTAGATTTTATTTTATGTACAGGGAGACGAGAGACCTTATTTAGAAGTAGATATTTTGAGTAACTCACTATTTGGATTGTTGGATTGTTGGAGGACAGGGTTATGACTTATTAAGTAAAATGGGGTTTAAATTAGTTAGGAATAGAACTACCTGTACCGTAGCAAATGGCGACTGTTGTGATAGTCCTGGGGAAATTACCGCGCTGGTTAAGCTGCGAAATAAAGTAAAATTAGTTAAATTTTCAGTTGTACCTTCCCTTAAACACACCCTTATTCATGGCGCTGAATTTTGGAAGGTCATGGGCGTCGTGCCTGATCTACGCCTCGGTGAATGGACGTTTTCAAACTCGCTAGCAGTGCAAATTGATGCAATTAGCCCTCGAAGTCATCTGTCGGCAGAACAGGAGTACAGGTTGGCAAAAATTGTAGACAGGATGTTTGTTGGATTGGAAAAGGATCAGATAGGATGTACGGATCGGACAGAGCTACATATTTACACCGATTGTGAGCCAATAAAACAGCGGTACTATCCGATCTCGCCAGCAATGCAGAAGCACGTAAACGCCGAATTGGATTCAATGATTCAGGACGGGATCGTTGAACCATCGAGAAGTCCATGGTTGTCACCAATCTTTCTAGTACCCAAGAAAGATGGGAGCTATAGGCTCTGCGTCGACTTTAGGAAATTAAATAAGGTTAGCCGTCGCGACGCGTATCCTCTTCCTTATGTCTCCGATACCTTGGACAAGCTGCGTGATGCCAAGTATCTGACATCCTTGGATGTGAGGACTGCTTATTGGCAAATCCCAGTTGCGGAAGACTCAAAGCAATACTTAGCGTTCACTGTATCAAATAGAGGTCTGTACCAATTCAAACGCATGCCTTTCGGATTGCATAGTGCACCAGTGAAATGGCAACGATTCATAGAATCAGTCATTGGCACCAACTTGAGTCAATACGTGTTTATTTATTTAGACGACATAATTATAGCGACACCCAGCTTTGATAAACACCTGGAGGTCCTGGAGAAAGTAGCTAGACGTCTGCGGGATGCTCATTTGACATTGGGACGCGATAAGTGCCATTTTTGTAAACACGAGCTCCGTTATCTAGGTTATGTAGTGAATCAGCGTGGTCTCCACGTGGATCCTGAGAAAGTGAGAGCCATTTTAGACATCCCAGGACCTAGGACAGTTTCCGAGGTACGTAGATTGGTTGGGATGAGTTCGTGGTATCGTCGTTTCGTACCACACTTCTCGACAGTCATCGCTCCGCTCACGAACCTTTTAAAGAAAAACTCGCCATTTAGATAGGACAATGGTTGTGAGAAAGCGTGGGCAGAAATAAAAACTCACCTCGTTTCGGCTCCCATTTTGACCTGTTTAGATTTCGCGAGAGAGTTCATTCTGCAGACAGACGCGTCGAATTTTGGACTTGGAGCAGTATTGAGCCAACAGTACGATGATGGCGAGAAGGGGATCTGCTATCTGTCACGCTCATTGACGCGTCAAGAACGCAATTATTCTACGACAGAGAAAGAGCTGTTAGCATTATTGTGGGCAATCGAGAAATTGAGACCATACCTAGAGGGGACACAGTTCACAGCCATCACCGACCATTATTCGCTGCTATGGTTGCACAAATTGGAGAATCCGTCTGGCAGATTAGCTCGCTGTTTAGTTAGGCTACAGCAATACGACTTTAAGATAGTGCATCGACGAGGCACGGAACACTTGGTTCCCGATGCTCTTTCGCGTGCTGTACCTGTCATCGATAGCATCGACATGAAGGAGGATCAAAATGTGAATTTAGATGATTTTAAAGATTTATGGTTTAGGAAAATGATTAGTTTAGTTAGGAAAAATCCGCATCTTTACCCGGATTATAGTAGTAGAAAAGGGAAATTGCGTAAATTTATTAAAATAACTATTTAGGGTTAGTTGAGGAGGAGGATCAGTGGAAGGAAATCGTGCCGAAAGAAAGGCGGAAGGAAGTGATGAAGGAATGTCATGACGTGCCGACTAGTGGACATTTGGGAGCATTTAAAACGTTCCATAGATTGGCGGAACGCTTTTACTGGCCAAAAATGAAGGCAGGCGCCGCACGGTATGTTCGTGGTTGCGTGGTCTGCATACGTTCGAAGCCAGTACAGCAAGCTGCACCTGGTCACATGGGAGGTCACTCCACCATCACCAAGCCCTGGGAGGTGATCAGCATTGATTTGGTCGGTCCACTACCGTCGTCGAGAGGCCAGACATTCATCCTGTCCATCTATGACGTCTTTAGCAAGTTTGCGATGTTCTTTCCACTACGTCAGGCGAAAGCACGCTCGATTGTGAAAGCACTGGAGGAACAAGTGTTTTTGGTTTCTGGAATTCCTCGAGCTGTCATCTCTGACAATGGTATGCAGTTCAGATCACAAGAGTACAAGAATATGTTGGCAAAGTACCAGGTGAAGCTGCGATACACGTCGTTTTACCATGCCCAAGCAAACCCAGTGGAGCGTGTCAACAAAGTTCTAAGGACGATGTTAACATCATACGGTCAGAGAATCATCGCACTCGGTCGACACATGCAGTTATTATGTGAATGGCATCAACCAGCTAAAGAGGATATCGTCGAGCCGGTGGACAGAGATAAACAATTAGAGCGGTCCTGCTGTTTTACAAAATTGTATCGGGACATACGGAAAAAGCTACAAGCTTCTTACGTGAAGTCTAAACACCGCAAAGTACTACAGCGCCAAGCTCGCTAAAAATACATAGGGCCATTTATGGTACACAAACGAGTAGCTACGGATACGTACGTGCTGAAAGATTAGAAGGGTACTGTCCTGGATGGAAGTTAGAACGTCAAAGATCTGAAAGCTCATCCTGAACTTGACCAAGACTCTTCTTAGCTAGATTTTGTTTAGGTTGTCTGATAATTTTTTTTCTTCCTTCTTCTTTAGTAGCTATTCTTTTTATCGGAAATTAGGAAAATCTCCTGAAGTGGTGAGGGGAGAGTTGTTACGGTTTTACTGTTAAATGTTATTCGGACATAAATTATTGCCCGATGATAGGCAAATTCCTTCGCCGCGAGGCATTGTTGGTTTTACTACAAAAGGGTAATTTTTTTCTAAAAATATTTTAATTATTTGTCGCAACTTGCAAATCTGCGTCTTACAAGAAAAGACGGTATTTGTTCCGTGGCCACGGTTGTGTGTAGGCAGATTCATTGTGGAGGTTGAAGTTATTTGATGAGATTTGGTTATTTGGAATAATTCAACCGCTCAAGCTTGAGAATATTCAGTGTATCGAGCCAATTAGGAAACTATAGTTTCTACGGGAGATCCCGGATATAATAATACACATATACTGGTCGGGGAATATTTAGAGCCGCTCACTAACTAAGGGACGCTATTTGAAATCACATTTAAATCTTAACGGTAACGTAATGACATAAACTTATTCTTAACTCATTCTAAAGTATGGAAACTACAATATAGAGGTGAACCAACAATGCTAATAACGTTCTTTCAGGCTCTTACCTTTTCCTTCTTTAATTTGTCGTATTCTACGCCTATGTCATATTTACTTATTGCTCGTGCTACGTGACTTGGAATTTCGGATTTGAAATTATCGTTCCGTTCTAGATCTGGACAGTCAAGGACGGCTGTCGAATACAACCGGACGTCGCCATTTTGAAACCGTACCAGCCACGACATACTACGTCAGCACACGTCACCGCCGGATCTATCAGATAAGCCATTCCAAATTTTCGTAGTTATATATATTATATATATATATATATATATATATATATATATATATATATATATATATATTTGTCTTAGATCGATAATAGGGTTTGATAGACTGGAGGGAAGGATAGCTAGGACAGACGTTCTTGTAGTTAATAATTATTTATATTTTGCACATGCATCATTAAATGCTTGGCCGACCAAACACTCGTGTTGCTTCGTTGTTGCGCTCGTAGTTCGCATTTTGTACTACTACGAGTCCTCGCTCTGTCTTACGGAAACTCATCCCCTATCATATTATTTTTTTGACAACTTTCATTGTAATTTATTGCTTAATTGATATGTCGCTTGGGTTACAGCTTAAATTATTCGAATATTCATTAACTCATTTAGCTTATTCTGATTTAAAATCAATTCAATATGTCATACATTATTTAATTAATATATTATCTGGTATTTTAACTTCATGTTGGCTTTATTTAAACGTTTTAACAACCCTGATACTAATATCGACAATTGTGGGCTCGTATTTTTAACGTTTAAACGACACCTTCGTAGTTGCGTGTCGTATAGTATTTAGCAACTACGTGGCACCCTTTTTATTAAATAATTTTATTATTTATCATCCCTTCGACCCACCCCATCTTCACTGTTTAAAAGTTAGCGGCCGTAATCCTGACCATCTAGGATACTTATTGTTTTAAACCCATCCGGGTTTCGTGCACGTAACAATTGTGTACGTATCATATTTGTTTATTATTTTTTAATTTAGAAATACCATTTTCGCATGGTTTAACTTTACGAATGTCGAAAATGTTTTTGATATAATCGAAATATTTGTTAGATTTATCCAAGTCTTCAGACCATATTGTTACTAAAGGTTCTTTAATATCTTTCAAAGTAGCGTTTAAATTTTCGAAATATTTTATAATATTATTTTATTTATTAAAATTTAGAAAATCTATGTAGTTCCTAATTTCTTTAATTAAAAAATAGATATTAACTATTTCATCTGTAATTAATCTTGATAATCCATCTGCGTTAGAATTAATTCTGCCCGGTTTATATTTTCTGTCAAATTCATATTCGCAAAGTCTTATTTTCCATCTTATTAATCTAGAATTTGGTTTTTACAGGTGAAAACCCATTGTAAGGGACTATGGTCTGTGTAGATGACGAATTTTGTACCATAGAAATAAGGACGAAAATGTTCTACGGAATTAATAATTGGTAGTAGTTCTTTTTCTTGTTGTTGAGTAGTTTTACTCGGTTTTACTTAAAGTTCTTTAATAGTAAGCTACGCGTAAATCAGCTCCATTTATCATTTGAGAAAGTACATTACCAATTTCTACATTTGATGCAGTTAATATAAATTGTTCTTTAAAATTTGGATATTGCAGGATTGGTTTCTCAATTAATTTTTGTTTCAAAGTTTTGAATGCAAAACCTTGATCAGTGCCCCAAATGAAAGGAACATCTTTTCTAAATAATTTTGATAATGACTTAGCAATAGTAGCGTAGTTATGAATAAATTTTCTGTAATAGCCTGTTAAGCCTAAAAACATTTTAATTTGTTTCTGATTTTTTGGCGTTAGAACGCGTTCTATACAACTAATATTTTGATAATTTGATTCGACACCTTTATTTGAAATGACGTGGCCTAAATATTCACACGACTTCTTTAAAAACTCACATTTGTCGGATTGTAGTTTCAGGTTATTTTCGAGTAATCTAGAATATATTTTTTAATTTTTTATTGTGATCATCAAGATTACTTCGATAGGTAACTACGTCATCAAGATAAATAAAGCGTTGCGTATTTGTTAGCCTAGTTAAAACAGTATTCATAGCTCTTTGAAAACAAGAAGGTGCATTTTTTAAACCAAATGGCATTCGATTAATTTCAAAATGACCTTGTGGTATGCTAAAGCATGGGCGCCCATAAGGGGGGGGGGCAAGAGGGGGCATCTGCCCTCCCCTGGCTTTTGCAAATATTAAAAAGACGACATTTTGCTTAATTACTTTACTAACGTTCCATAAGAATTTATTCATGTTTGCTTAACACTGGGTTTTTTAATGTGTGGCACAAATTATTCCATTGATTTATGGTAAATTATTTAAACTGAAAGGAATTGCCTTTATAAACCAATAAAAAAAACTAGATTTTTTTCCTTTGTTTGTTTATTTTCTTTTTTAATACAATTTTATTTTTTTTATACTATCCTAATAAGTATATGATAGCAGTTTGTCACTATAATATATATTTTTTATATTATATATAGTTGATTGCTCATAGAATCCTGAGGGTGTTAAGGAATTTTTTTTATAAATCTATATAATGACCGGATGCAACAATATTATTTAAATTTTTATGTTTTTTTAAATGGACAATCTATGTCGGAATGAAATTGACATTGTTGTCAAAATTTCGACTAACATTTTTTGTTTACGTGTTTCTTAAAAATTTAAGCCTTGTTAGCAAAAGTGTGCAAAAGAATATCTATCTTTTTTATGATAATATTTCTGTTTTTTTTTGCCCCTCCCTGAAAAATACTTTATGGGCGCCCATGTGCTAAAGGCTGTTTTTTCAGTATGCTGGGGATGCAATAGTATTTGATGGAATCCACTGACTAAATTTAGAGTTGTAAAATACTGTGCGTGGCCTAACTGAGCAAGGATATCTTTAATATGAGAAAGGGGTAAGCGTCACCGATTGTTTTTTCGTTTAATTTGAGAAAATCAATTACAATACGCCATTTACATTCACCTGATGCGTCAGTTTTTTTTGGTACTACCCAAAGAGGATTAGACCAAGGATTGATTGATAGTTTAATGATTCCCTGAGTTAACATTTTTTCAATTTGCTTATTGACCTCGTTTTTATGAATTTGTGGATATCTGCATGTTTTAACATGAACAGGAATGTCATCTACAGTATGAATTTCATGGGAGGAACAGTGGTTTTTGTCAGTCTGTCTGATAGTAGATGGAATATATCATTGAACTCTGAACAAATATTTGAAATTGATTGTTTTTCTTCAGGATTTAAGTGATTTAATCTAAGGTTTTCAAATAAAGTTTTCAAACGATTTTCAATTTGATTATTGGGTGATTCGGCCTGTAATTTATAAATATATGCTTCGGAATGAATAGGTGTGATTTCTAATTCTGGAATTTCTAAGGCTTGTGTTTCTGAAGATACATTTACAATTGTCACGCAGGAACAGTTATTATTAATTAGTCGAATAATCGCATTTAGTATCATAAGTACATTGTTTAATTTTACTGGAGAAATTATTCCTTCTTTTATTCCACATGGGTTTTTAATTTAATTGGAATGACAGTTTCGGTTCTTCTGTTTATCTTAATTTTTGACTCAGAATTTTGAACTGTATTTCTGTTGACCATGACAAGAAATGGAATAAAAGGAAGGAAAATTGTATATTTTGAGTAATATATTACAACTTGATTTGATTTAAAAAAAGTCATCATCTAATAAACGTTCAAATGGTATATTTGTATCGTCCTTTATAACTTGAAATTTGGCATTTAATGATTTATCATAAATATCTAATTGAATCTCTGTTTCACCGCAAGTAGATATAGGGGAATCTTTCGATACTCTATTTAAAATAAAGAAATTCTCATTATCAATTTTGTAGTTAGTTAAACTAAAAGCTTTTATTAATGAAATTGATGCTCCGGTATCAATTAAAAATTTTAATATTTTATCCGATTAAAAAAAATTAGATTCGAATATTACATAAATTAAATCGTTACTTGTAAAAAATTAGTTAGAAACAGTTTGCAAAATTCTGTTGTAGCATCTTCTACCTGTATCGGTGGGTTGGAAAGTTGGCTAGTTGAGGGAAAATTTGACTGACTGAAGTTTACTTATTTGATTGTTTGATTAGAAGATTGTTTAGTTTGATTAGCAAATTGTTGATTTTGATTCTTCAAATTATTCTTATACTGAAGTTTTCTACATTCCTCGATTAAATGACCAAACTTTTTGCAATACCTACATATTTTCTGCTGATAGTGCTGATTATTAGATTAGTTAGAATTAGTTACGTGACTATTATAATTTATTGGCTTTATATTTTGAAAATTTTTATTTCTATAGCAGTCTTTTGTCAAATGATTATTATGTCCACAATTTTTACATTTCGTTTAATGATTTGAGGGATATGATAATTTAAGGGCTTTCTCTTCTGCGCGTGCAGTGTCAAATGCTTCATTTAATGTTTTAAAATCACGATATCTTAAATAATAAATCTATTTAAAGTTATATGAGTTATCATACTAGTTCGACCGTCTAATTTATTTCTATCCGTCTCAGAAATAAATAATATTTCTAACACCTTAGAAGATAAATCTTCAAGCCTGTGATAGAAATCTGTTATATTTTCATTAAATTCTTGTTTTATTATGTTTAATTCTTCTAAAAGCTGATCAAATCATTTTTTATCTTGATACAGACTCAAGAGTAGTTTTTAAATTTCTTCCTATGTAATTAAATTACAATGAATGTCAGTTTGATCTCTTGCTTTACTTCTGATTTTATTTTTAAAATACAATAGCAATAAAGGTTTTTGATTTTCTTGTGCAAGCTCGAATACAGAATCTACTTGTTTTATAAAGGATCGCAATTTGTAGGGGTTGCCGTCGAAATTGTCTGGCATCAAGGTTACTAAAAATTCCAATTTATGTGTCTCTGATTGAGTTGTCTCTGATTGACGAGTAGGAAACATGTTAATGATTTATATAAACAGGAAAAATGAAAATAGCAAGAAAGTTGTAGAGTATACTCACTGCGGGTATGTGATGCAACTGAGAAAAACGATACGATGGCGAAATTGCAGGTTTTGGACGATTTCACAATTAAATTTGTCGTCTTCCCCTCGTTGTGACAGAACTTTGACTGCAGGTTTAGACGTCGTCCAATCTCACTACTGACACCAAATGTTGTATTTCTGTAATTCTGCGTCTTGTTCTTCTGCACTACACTCATTTTAGGGAACTTTTGGGCATAATAAAATTAGAATGTTTTGTGGGAAATAACTAGTATTTAATTATATAAAATAAATCTAGGAAATATGAAATTTAGAATTCGGAGTGTTAGAGTAACGGAGTTAATGTAGGAAGGTCAGAATGGAGAGTGATGATGGAGTCAAAATTGTTTTAGATTATATAGGAAAGGTATTTTAGTGGTGGGATGGTATGAAGAACATAGGATATTGTGGAAAATTTTCAGACACGAGTCACAAGTTTTGAACTTTAGGGTGGTAGTTAGGACTGTGACTCATTGATAAAGATGGGAAAGGAATACATTGAGAATAAATATATATACAAATAATGATAAAAATGACAATAATAGCACAAATGTATACAACTAGAATCATGATTAAGAACTATGGAATTTATAAATTTTCTTAAATCTCATCATGATATTTTCATGACATGTTTTACTTGCATTTTAGTGATGCAGGTTGTCAGCCTACAGTCTCAGCAAAGTAAGCACTAGGGCTAGGTAGTTTTTTTGATATATCGATTACTTTATCAAATAGTCGATATATCGAATATTTTAAAAAAATAAATAAATATCGATATATCGATAATGCGACAATATCTCTAATTCGATATATCGCTCATTCGATATATCGTATATTCGATAATTCGGTATATCGCATATTCGATAATTCGATATATCGTATAATCGATAATTCGTTATATCGCATATTCGATAAATTCAACATATTGAATAATTATACAGTCTGTCCAGATGTCATCGGCCACCATTGGGATCTCGAAAACTATAAGAGCTACGACTTCGGTTATATGGGAGTTATTGTTCGCATCTGAGGGGCGATTTTAACGGTGTTCTTATTATCCCAAAATTCCCCATAGCTTATGAGAAAATGGCGGAAAACTGATTTTCATCTATTTCTTCTTTCTCATATAATTCTTAAACAGTTGAATATCCGGGAAAATGTGCCAAATAATAGTCCTCTATTTCGAAACGCATTTTTTGTTTTTGATAGTTGGTACTGGATGACATTTACTTAGATTTTGAAACTTCAAAAATTTTAATATAATCTATAAATTTATTTTACTTATTAAATCTGTTTTTATTTAATGAATACAATCAGGGCATGTAACCGGTTAAAAAAACCGGTTAATAAAAACCGGTAACCGATATTTTGAACGAAAATTGCGAACTTTAACCGTAATTTTAACCGATATTTTTTCAGGCCGAAAATACCGGTAACCGTTAACCAAAGAAAAACCTATTTTAGCGAACATTAACCTTTATTTTAATATCATTTAGTGAGAAAAAAATTTAATATTTTTTTTATATCTGTGTTTTCCATTTGTATTTGAACATGAGTCATGACAGTTTTTACAATTAACATTTTATTGGAGAGTCATAAATGTAGGTAGTCTCTTAGGTCGTTAAGGTTACTTAAAAAGTCCCAAATAAATACGGCCTTTGTCAATACAGGCAAGTTTAAAATTGAAAAGTGACCTGTGTTTTTCTGAAGATATTACGGGAATTTTTGTGAATATTCATTAATTAAATTGCCTTTTTTTAATTGTTATAAGTTTTTCTCAGATGGTATTTTTTATTTTTTTTTAATTATTCTGTAATTTCTTTTAATCAAATTTTTATAATGAATTTGTTTTAATTAATTTTAATTATTTTTTAAGCGATATATTAACCGGTTTATACCGGTTTCCAATTTTCAAAAACCGGTTTTCGAACTAAAACCGTTATTATTATAACGTTCTCTATAAGGGTTAACCGTTAACCAGTATTTTTTTTGGCTACATGCCCTGAATACAATAATAATATGTATATAGAACATTTATATTTTCTATTATAACTGTACTTGTCACCTGGAATTAAGAAAATTATGTTTAAAAATGACAAAAACCAGTAAGTATAATATAATATATATTTTTGCATTTCAATTTTTTTTATATATATTTTGCGGAAATAAATCTACCTTGATCTTTCTGAACAATCTACAACTTTAAATTACGAACTATTATCTACGATATTTTGACCAATTAACAAAATACCTAAGGAAATATAACACCTATTATAGTCTAGTTTGATCGCGACACAGATGGTGCTGATATTAATTCGATATATCGATAATCTAATGTAGGTATCGAAAACTCGATATATCGATAACTTGATATATCGATAACTAGATATAACGATAATTCGATATTTCGATATATATATATACAGACTGTCTACTGAACTCGGGCCACTTAAGGGAATTCCTAAACTAGAAGAGGTACGACTTCGGTTAAATTAGACAAAAGTTGCCTTATCAGGGGGCTATTCCTGTGATGTATTTGTTTTTCCAAAAATATGCATAGGTCACTAGACAGAAGAAAAAATATGAAATTAGTGAAAATTAATAAATCGTTTTTATTCTTAAACGATGACAAATAGAGAAAAATGTTACACATAAAACTTTTAGAAGATAAAGTGCGCCATAAAGAGAAATAATAATAAAAAAATTTTAGCCAACTGTTTGCGAGATATGGCAAGAAAAAATATTTTTTTAAATGGTAATCATAGGTGGCTATGGCATCGTTAAAAGTAGTATTTTTATCTCTTTTCAACAGTATGTATTTTTATATCATTCATTTTAAAAATTATTGTTTTATGTATATAAATCATAAAACACTTCTTTCTAATGGCATTTTTAAAGTAAGCTTTGGTACAAACAATTTAAAACAACCAGAAAAATAATGTGCCACGGAAGCTCTAGGTCGGTTAGGCCAGGGTGATAACACTAAAACCCAGAATTACTAAAAAAAAACAAGTTTTTATTGCAGATCCTTCGGTTCTATACGACGTTAACGCTGGGAAGTCACAATCGTAGTCGCGGTCTGAATTTATCACGGTCTGAAAGGAAGTACAGCCAAACCAGATACCAGCTTGAGGCTGTACTGTAGGAATGGGTCGCGGTCGTGTCAGGAAAAGGAATACTACCAAACTGGATGCCAGCTTCAGGTGGTATCGTCGCGGTGGTCAACGGTCGGAGTCAGGACGACGAGTATCACCAAACTGAACGCCAGCTTAAAGTTCTACTCGTCGGGGTTAGAGGTCAGGACGGTAATACGGTCTTACCTACAAAAAGTCAGTCGGTAGATCTGTGTATCTCGGAGATAAATCGCAGTTGTCGCTAGTAAACTCAGTTTATGTCGCTATCAGTGCTAGTAAATAAGTGATCAAACTAAGCCTCGGAGGCCGTATTTATACCCTGATTACTAATTAAACTCGTTTAAACTAAGGTGGTGTAAGGGGGGATTCAACTCCCCCAAATGTCAACCTCACCTCCTCGCGGTACACCCCGGGTAACTCTAACGAGGCTCTGACGACCGAATCTAGGCGGTATATCCTACAACGATAAGAAGCACTGCCATCTTTGCAACACCGAATCCCAATCCGAGGCTAGTCTGGAAGCTACAATCGGCAGCCCCGATACCAGACTCGAGTGCTGTCGGCTAATCACCTGCACACTTTAAATCTCTGATTCCTGAAACCTCAACAAGCAAAAACCGGACGGATCACTCTACGACGACCATTGGCACAAAAGAAAGGACACGATTCGGCTGTTGGAACGTTCGCACAATGATGGAAACTTCAAGACTTGCGCAAGTGGCAAAGGAATTTAATATCTATAAACTAAGCTTTCTTGGTTTAAGTGAAACCAGATGGAACGGAAACGGTCAGCACTCCCTGTCCACAGGAGAACTATTTCTGTACTCTGGGAAACAAATAGGCGACCCACATGAAAGCGGAGTGGGTCTCCTACTTAGCAAAAGCATCAAGTCTAGCCTCGTTTCTTGGAATCCTATCTCAGATAGAATTATTACTGCCACACTACAAAGCAAACTGAGAAAAATCACAATTGTACAATGCTATGCCCTCACAGAAGTAGCTGATCGTGAACAAAAAGACGATTTCTATGATGAACTTAACGCTACACTTAGTCAAATACGTAAAAGCAACATTGTTATCCTAATGGGAGACCTAAATGCCAAAATCGGCCAGAATAATCTCAACCGGGAGAACGTCATGGGCCTTCACGGACTAGGTACTATGAACGAAAATGGCGAACTGTTCACAGACACTTGCAACAATCATAACCTAGTCATAGGGGGCAGCCTGTTCCCTCACAAAACAGTTCACAAGGCCACATGTATCTCCCCTAATCACGCCGTTAAAAACCAAATTGATCACATTGCGATCAGCCGCAAATGGCGCTCGTCATTGCTAGACACAAGGAGTGCCAGAGGAGCTGATGTAGCCTCAGACCACTACCTTCTTGTGGGTCAACTAAGACTTAAGCTAGCCAAAAGTAAAAAGAAAGGCACAGGACTCAAACGACCTAAATTCAACACGGATAAACTTAAGACCACTAAAGGCCGTAAAGACTTTACAGAAAGATTCAAAGAAAAGCTCATCGTAGACAACAGCGATACCACACCAAACTGGATAAATATACAAACAGCGCTATTATCCACAAGTGAAGAAATTCTAGGTGTTAAAAGTACGAGAAGAAAAGAGTGGCTAACAAACGACACCTGGAACAAAATAGAAAAACGAAAGGAAATAAAGAACATAATCAATAATGCAAACCAAGAAGACAATCTAGCGAACTTAAAAGTGCAATATAAAAACGCAAACAGAGAGGTAAAACACTCTGCAAGAAGAGACAAAAGAGAATGGGTAGACGGTTTGGCCCAGTCCGCGCAATCTGCAGCAGAACTCAATAATGCTAGAGAGCTATACCGCATCTCTAAAAAACTCGCCAAAAAGAATTTCATCTCCAACACCACAGTTATAAAAGACAAAAACGGGGTAACCCTAACAAATGATGAAGATCAAATGAACCGGTGGACTGAGCACTACAGCGAACTCTTGAGTGCACCACCACAACCTTCCATTGAGCCCACTGCTTATGACACCCCATTACTAAACATCAATACAGACCCACCTTCTATCCACGAAATCAAAAGAGCAATAATGCAGTTAAAAAACGGGAAAGCAGCTGGACCGGACAACATTCCCCACGAAATCTACAAATTTTGTCCACTAGTAATGGCCAATACACTACTTCCACTAATCCATGATGCATGGAATCAAGAAAAAATCACAAACGAGTGGAAGAGCGGGTTAATTATAAAACTACCCAAAAAAGGCGACCTAACCAACTGCCGCAACTGGAGAGGTATAACTCTCCTGAATGGTATTAACAAAATCTTGGCCTCAATTATCCTTGAACGCTTGGCCGGCTCCATGGACTCTAAACTTAGGAACGAACAAGCCGGTTTTAGAAGAAACAGATCGTGTACCGATCAAATAAATACTTTAAGGATTATTGTAGAACAATCCCAAGAATTTAGATCACCTTTGCATCTAGTATTCGTAGATTTTGAACGCGCATTTGATACTCTGTCACATTCTGCAATGTGGGAGGTATTGCGTGAAGCTGGAATCCCCATTAAAATTATCAATATTATTAAAGAGCTGTACCAAAACTCTAAATGCCAAATAATTCATAAAGGCAACATTAGCGAAGAAATTAAAGTATTAAATGGAGTTAAACAAGGATGCATACTATCACCTATGCTATTCAACATAGTATTAGACCGAGTCCTGCGGAAGACAACCAACACTCCAAGAGGCATACAGTGGGACCTTCTTAGAAGACTGGAGGACCTGGACTATGCCGATGACATCTGCTTACTCTCCCACACTTTCGATGACATTAATCTTAAACTACAATGCCTGGAGACAGAAGCAAGTAAAGTTGGTCTTAAAATAAACATTAACAAAACAAAACACTTAAAAATCAACACCAGGAGCAATGAAATGCTCTCCTTACACGGTGAAAACATTGAAACAGTCGAAGAATTCACGTACCTAGGAAGTATTATCGACAAAGAAGGTGGCACAGATAAAGACGTAGAAACAAGAATTCAAAAAGCAAAGAGAGCTTTTGGCCTCCTCAACAATATTTGGGTTTCAAGAGTATACTCCAACAAAACAAAGATAAGAATCTTTAACACAAATGTCAAATCTATTCTCTTATATGGCTGCGAAACATGGAAAACGACAAAAAAACTAAACAGTCAACTTCAAACCTTCGTTAACAAATGCCTACGTAGGATACTTAGAATATTCTGGCCGGACCGGATAACGAATATAGAACTCTGGGCAAGAGCAAATCAGGAGCCAATAGAGATCCAAATCTGCAAGAGAAAATGGGGATGGTTGGGCCACACCTTAAGAAAACCCAGAGATGACATCTGTAGAGAAGCACTTGACTGGAACCCGCAAGGGTCGCGGAAAAGAGGACGGCCCAAATGCACGTGGAAACGCACCATTACCGAGGAGGCAAAACGTCTAAATAAATCATGGGGAGAAATTAAAGCCATTGCTACTAATAGAGTCAGATGGAAGAAGCTTGTAGAGGCCCTATGTTCCGAAATGGAATGATGGGACGTTATATATATAGGTGGCTATGGCATCGTTAAAAGTAGTATTTTTATCTCTTTTCAACAGTATGTATTTTTATATCATTCATTTTAAAAATTATTGTTTTATGTATATAAATCATAAAACACTTCTTTCTAATGGCATTTTTAAAGTAAGCTTTGGTACAAACAATTTAAAACAACCAGAAAAATAATGTGCCACGGAAGCTCTAGGTCGGTTAGGCCAGGGTGATAACACTAAAACCCAGAATTACTAAAAAAAAACAAGTTTTTATTGCAGATCCTTCGGTTCTATACGACGTTAACGCTGGGAAGTCACAATCGTAGTCGCGGTCTGAATTTATCACGGTCTGAAAGGAAGTACAGCCAAACCAGATACCAGCTTGAGGCTGTACTGTAGGAATGGGTCGCGGTCGTGTCAGGAAAAGGAATACTACCAAACTGGATGCCAGCTTCAGGTGGTATCGTCGCGGTGGTCAACGGTCGGAGTCAGGACGACGAGTATCACCAAACTGAACGCCAGCTTAAAGTTCTACTCGTCGGGGTTAGAGGTCAGGACGGTAATACGGTCTTACCTACAAAAAGTCGGTCGGTAGATCTGTGTATCTCGGAGATAAATCGCAGTTGTCGCTAGTAAACTCAGTTTATGTCGCTATCAGTGCTAGTAAATAAGTGATCAAACTAAGCCTCGGAGGCCGTATTTATACCCTGATTACTAATTAAACTCGTTTAAACAAATTGTACGACAAAGATGGAGAGTTCTAAGATATTGTTATTTATGTTTAATAAAATTTAATTTTATTCTAAATGTCGTTGTTTGACTTCCCTGCGTTTTACAAAGTAATATATTACATTTTATGTTATTTTAAAATATTTCACGAATTATATTTGACTTCTTTGGTCATTTGAATCTCGGCTTCGGTCGGAAGTACGGATATTTGCCGCATCTGCACAGTGGCGTCTTGGTGGTGTCTTTGACAGCTTTCTGTAAAGTTGTATAACGGGAAAATAAACATTTTACGCAGAGATGTTCAATGTGAGTATGATTATTAGTAACAAGGTGATGTTTTATGAACGTGGTTTTGTAGGTGAATCTGGAACTGTCACTTGGCCGGGCCCGTGGTCTCGGAGTTAGGTTAGACCATGTGCTTGGTGAAAAAATGGTTATGAACAGCTTCCCTGTGGTTTGGAAGGGTTGATATGATGATGATCGGATGACCCAGATGACGGAACAGCGGTGGTTGAGTAATAGGGAGTGCCCGTGGTTGCGAAACGGAAACCAGGTTAGTGACACTTCGTCACAAAATATCAATATATATATATATATATATATATATATATATATATATATATATATATATATATATTATTGTATAGTATATACTTATACATCTCTTGTCAGCTACAGCGAAAGGACGGAAAAAAATCCGCAATAAATTATTTAATTATCTTTCAAAAGGTATGCATTTATAATTTATGAACATTTCAATTTTTAATGGTTATTTGAATATAAATTTCTTAAATTTTATTTTTCAGTCTCCGAATCAATAAATAACATTTTCGATGCAAAGAAAACAAACCAGTCGTTTCTACTTGCCCGCGGGCCAAAATAAGGGAGCGATATCTGAATTTGATAGTAAATGAATACCGGCAGAAACAGATTCGGTAAAACCTTTGATCTTTTATTTAAATCACACTTTGTGTTTGATACTTATTTTGAAACAATTTTGTTACCTTTCTGGGCGTTTTTCCAGTTAGATATTTATAAAATAAGATTAGTCTCTCTACATATAAATGTAGAAAATTAAGATCTCGGTTATTTAATCAGTAGTTAAACCTAGTACATTTGTGAGTACCTATTCATAAATACTTTTTTATTTTTTATGTCAGTAATGTTTCGTCCTTGAAATCTTTAGTAGAATTTTTTTTTGTATTTTTATTGTAACGTTTATTTATTTAGGCGAAGTGTAAAAATAAGTAAAATATGAATATAAGTATACTAACTTTAATGAACGTGTAATAAATTAAAAAAAGATAATAAAAATAGATAATAAACAAATATAAACATTAATTTAGGAGTAACAATTACTAACAAAAAATTAAACATTAAGAACATTTATTTGAACATTTCATACTACGAACTATTTATTTACACGATATTTATTTCCACTAACTATTTATTTTCACTACTGATACTAATATTAAACTGTTCTTCCGTCTCTTCCACTCAGGCTTAAAAAGTAGAGCATTTAAGTTCTAGAATATTATTGTATTTTCGACGTATCGGTACAATAGAAGAGCAGCGAACGAGTCTTGACAAGTCTGCTAGCAGTTGTCGCCCGCGACGTGACCTTGGGATCGCTACATTGCCCCTTCCTTAAGACTGTTTCGTTCCAGAACATTTCGTGATGTCGAAGTCTGCACGCATCACCATTGGTGCATCTGGAAGTCTTGGAGAAGTAACAGTCGACAGTCCGTTTATGCTCTTTTTTTGGTCGTTAGGTTTGAAACTGCAGACTAGAATTTCCACTCCGGTAAAACGGAAGACTGTCTCTAGCATGCTTCTAACAATCCTCCAATCAAAACCATTTAATCCATAGTCTGTACTGCCAGCTTCATGATGTTGTTCTCCAATAGATGGTCCTTCATATCGCACAGCGAGTCACAAACTACAGTATGACGGCTTCTTATTTGAGTATTGTTTTGTAACCAGGTAGTAAATGTCCCGCTTATGTTCTGCGTTATCATCCTTCAAGTGAAGGGTTCTCCCGATAGATAGATGTTGATCGGTCAGTTCTTGAATTTACCCAAATTTTCTTTTAAAAACTGAAGTTATGTCGCTGGACGTCTTAATGCCTTTCGCTTCGCAGTGAACGAAGGAATAATCCGGGGACACGGTGCATAGATAGCGTTGTTTTTCTTGTCACGCCATACCGTGCCTTGTGACTAGTAGAATGGCTTCCCATGAAATCTTAAAATGTGGATTCCTCAGCTACAACCCGGCGAACCTTTGCTCCACGATGATCGCCTAGTTATCACCAGCGAAAGGAGCTAACCGATTGAAATAAACTACTCTCGGCTTTCCATTAGGCAATTTCCTAATTCTGTAAAATCATTTATGCTCTTGCCGATCACCTCTGTGGATTGCAAAGTCACACCAAATTTCCAGGTTGATATCCACCGTTTTTAGCCTTGACGTCGTCAATCGTCCTTCATCCGATCGCTGGCACCTTGAATGCTTACACGGACTTGTTCATGGATGTCACTTATTCTTCTCCATAAGTCCGTTACATAGTCCTCCTTTGCTAGATCTTCATCAGGTTTATTATACGGATGAACGATAAGCTAACAAGAACAGATGAAGATGTCTGACCCAGTCCCGTTGATGGTTAGAGACTACCCTCGACAAATACCGGTTCATGGTCCTCGTCATCCGTTCAACTATGCCACCAAACTGTGAATGTAATGCAATTGTTCAGGTTTTGTTGATTCCTAATTATAACACGGTCGAATGGCGGCTGTACATTTTTGTAAATTTTTGGTTTTGTAGTACTCCAGATGTTATGAAATGGACAGATTTATGGTGAGAGACGCACATTTTGCGCCTTCAAGCTTGTTTTCAAAGAAATAACTGTCCGTTTCCAGTACGCGATGACCTCGATGGACATAAATAGTTGGGTTATTTTTAGCATAGTTCATATTTAGGGGATGAGAAGAGCCGGATAAACATAGGTTGAGAACTTCTGGATTTTTACCATTAAATGGTGCTCTAAAGTTTGAAATCTCTTTCTCTTGTTGTAATGTTCGACTATTGTGGATGCCTTGACTGAATGTCAGACATACTTGGTATTTCTTAGTGAAATAACCAATTAGTTGTTTTACTGTGTGTAAAGGTTCTCTCATCGCGGTGTAAATTTATAAGTAGTTTTTATTATATTCTTTGTGGATTAATATTGATTTGTAGGTCGATGTAAAAAGGTTTTCAAAATTGTTTGTAAATTAGAAAAGTAAGAATTTAGAGTTTATATAGATTCAAATTACGCATTGTAGTTTAATAGAATTATATAAATGTTTTTGATCGCTTTTGATTATTAAAATTTATATAAGTTTGTTATTGTTGGAATATCGTGTTTCATTCAGCCCATCCTATTCCAACCCCTGTCTTTGTGACTTGGTAGCATAACGCGTAGGAAAAACTTTATTTTTCTAATATTTCTACCCTGCACCAATTTCACCACATAGTAAACCACGTTTGTTATCATTATTAATATTCCCTGGTCTGCTTCTATCACGGCAGACTTTTAAATAAAGTGATAGTGGTGGCAGCGACTATCGTTAACCTTGTCTCGTGTAAAAGTTGTTCATTAATTTAATTCGTGGGTTACTTTTGAGGTAAAACTCATAAATTAATACCCGTGTATGACAAGTACTAGATTTCGTCTTAGACGACGGTATCCTGTTATATTATATATTGCAGATATTTTGAAACATTCTTTCCTTGGTCGGAATGTATTACTCGCGGTACTCCAAATCAGCAGATGCATTCTTTTACTAAGACTTCCGCGACCGTGACGGCTTTCTGTTTAGGTAATGAGTAGGCCCTCAACCCACTTGTAAAGTAGTCCATTACTACCACTAAGTTTTTATTTTCCTCATCAGGTTCTAAGAATGGTTCGGCCACGTCAATCGCAATGCGTTCAAAGGAACTTCCGACATTATACTGGCACATTGGAGCTCTTCTTTTTCTATGTGGCTCGTTACTTCCCGCGGAGACCACACATTTCTTGCACCACTCTTTAACATCTTCTTTGCAATTTACCCAGTAAAATCGTTGGCGCAGTCTCTCAAAGGTTTTATTTACTCCAACATGTCTTCCACCACATCTGGTGGAACTCCGCCAATACTTCCTGTACTCTATTCCTAGGAAATATCAACTGGATCCTACTTTCAGTACCTTCCGTATTCTCTATGGTATGTTCCAGGAGGCCCTCTTCAACCACAATGGAGTCCCACTGCGCCCAGTACGATTTATACTTTGTGAGTGTCGTGCAACATCTTCCCAAACCTTTCTGTTATCGCCATGTTTCCTATCTAGTATGATTCTCAAGTCCGGGGTCATTATCTCGATTCTTACGAAGATTATCGTTTTGCCAACTATTATTGACTACTTCTGTTCTGGCAACAGTAGATAGTTTTTCTTCTAGTCGATTGCAGTGCTTACATTCGTCTTGACAAGGTCTTCTGGACAAAGCGCCAGCATTATGATGGCTGGTACCTGCCCGATGCTCGATAACAAAATTATACTCTTTTAGTCTTTCAATTCATCTTGCAACCTAACCTTCAGAATTTTTAAATTCTACAGTAAAAATATTTGTAGAAATTCTTCACGGATTTCACAACTGCCAAAAGTTCTTGTCTGGTGACGCAATAATTCTTCTCAGGATTTGACAAGGTCTTACCGATAACGCCATAACCTTCTCTTGTCCGTCTTGTATCCAGGAAAGAACGCCACCAATTCCAACGTTGCTGGCACCTGTGTTTAGCATGAACTCTCCTACGAATAAAGGACAACTTAGGACAGGTTTGCTTGTCAAGATATGCTTTAGTTGTTTAAACGCGGTTTGACAGTCCATCACCCGGATAAATATTCCGCCTTCTTCAGTAAGTCTTCTCAATGACTTCGTTATGTTGGCAAATCCAGGTACGTAACATCGGTACTACGTATACAGACCAAGGAAACTTCTCAATTCGTGTTTATCTCTCAATACTGGCCAGTCACTCACAGCACTTATTTTTCAGGGTCAACTGCAATACTCTTACCAGAAACTATGTGTCTAAAATAATGAACTTTTCTTTGAAACAAATGACACTTCTTTGGACTGAACTTTAGGTTAGCCTTCCTAATCTTTAGAAACCCTCTTCCAAGTTCTTTTGTGTTCCTCGAATGTTTTTCCTACCACAACATCGTCGCTGTAAACCGAATATGTTTTCCACGACAGTCCAGCCAACAATGTTTCCATGAGTCGCTTAAATGTTACAAGGGAATTTCTGAGCCCAAATGGCATAACAGTCCGGTACCGATGATAAAGGCTGTCTTGTCTTTGTCTTTTGGGTTTAAATCAACTTGCCACTATCCGCTCTTTAGATCAAGAGTAGAAAAAATCTTTGATCCAGCCAAATTGTCCAGTATATCGTCTATTCGATGTAGCCGGTAGGTATTCTTCTTCATCAAGTTGTTAAGCTGACAATAATCGACGAAAAATTTTTTAGAGCCATCCTTCATCTTTACTAGCACAACTAGTGAAGCCCGTGGACTGCTTGAAGGTTTGATCACACCTTCCATCCTCATGTCATCTCTAATTAATTCCGCTTCTTCTCGATTAGCCATTGGTAGTCTCTTGCTGTTTCGCAGATGGGTCTTGCGTCTCCGGTGTCTATTTTATGATGGACTACATTGGTTCTTCCTTTGCCCTTCTTGTCGACTTGGAACACATATTGAAAGTTCTCAATTAAGTTCTCAGCCTTCATTTTCTGGTCGGTGATCAAGTCCTGGAACGATGTTGACAGATCTTTGATTAAAATATCTGGAACTTCACAGGATGTGCTGTCTTTGGCCTTCACAGTTCGAATAATCGATGATACCGTTCACCTTCTATGGTTTATTTCTTTAGTACAAAGGGATAAAAATTGATGTTCATTACTCGAACTGAGATTATCTTGTCGGTTTTGAGCAAAGATTTTCCAATTACAACTTCAGTGCCAGTTTTCGCGTCATCATTTTTCGGCTGTAGCATGACAATGTTTCCCTCACAGAAGCTACCTTCTAACTGTGTTTCCACGATCGATTCACTCTGTTCTAGGAGAGTTACATCTTCCTTTATGAATACTCGCATGACATTGTCGTCTCATGGACTTAATATTAGTTCTTCATCATTGACCATCATCACTCTATTCTTCAGGTCAAGTTTAAATACATGCTTTTTCATTATGTCCATGCCAAGAATAAATTCATCTGCGTCAGTTACCAGCACACGATATTTAATGCACGTATTTTATAGTGATGATCAAATCCATTTATCCCGTTACGGTCGCCTGTTCTCCTGTGGCTGTACGTATCAGCCACTTGGTTGGTATTAGGTGTGTTCTGCCTATTTCTCTTCCTAACATTTTAAGCGGCTTTCTGTCGATAGAGATAAAGGGATGCGACATAACTAATGGATTCTGGGGCTACTGGATTACGAGTCGACGTTTGCCCCTTCGCATCAACCCGACTTAGTTTCCTGACTCCTTTCCTTCTTTTCTTGGTGACATAATTCACCGCAATTTCAACACTGAAATTTCTTTCTTCCAGCAGCATGAATTTCAGACGTAATCCCTTTGCTCACTCTTTTGAGTGATTAAAATTTTTTTAATCACTAGTGATTAAATAGCGTACTTTGCTCACTCGAAAGAGTGACCGAACAACATCAAAATTAAACGATTGTGGAAAATAGCTATTTTTAATACTAGTGAGCAAAGTAGTGCATTTAATCACGAGCCCAGAAGTTGGGCGCCCGAGCTGTAGGCGAGGGCCCCAACTGGATGAGTGATTAAATGCACGATTGCTCACGAGTGTGAAATCTGATTTTTTCCACAATCAAAATAGAAAATATTATCAAACATATGATATTTATTTCAAAAATTTACACTTAAACATTTCTATTTTTAAACTAATTGTACAGTTATTGAAGGTACCAAAATGTACTATTCTTCATTCTAATTAAACAATTAAATTCCACAGATGAATAATTTGTACCAAATTAGTAAAAGAATACACACAAACAGTTTTAGGGTTTTAGGCCAAGCCGGTGAGGTTTGAGGTTAAATAACATCACTGACATTAGACAACAGTAACATATAGTCGTTGTCGGTGTTAGCATGAATTTCTCCAGTAGTTCCTAAATTTCTAACAATTTTAATTTTGTTTTGTAAATTAAAATGTAACGTTACAAGTTATACATTTTACGAAATTATAAATTCAACAACGCAATAATTTTAATATTGTAAAATAATTTAAAATCAAATGGCGGAATAAAATTTTTGGCGCCGTCTACTGACAATTTTTAAAACAAGAGTGATTAAAAAATTTTTAATCACTAGTGATTAAATAATTTACTTTGCTCACTCTTTTGAGTGATTAAAATTTTTTTTAACACAAGTGATTAAAAAGCATACTTTGCTCACTCAAAAGAGTGAGCAAACAACATCAAAATTAAACAATTGTGGTAAATAGCTATTTTTAGTACAAGTGAGCAAAATATGTCTTTTTCTCACGGCTCCAGAAATTGGCCACACGAGCTAAGCGAGTGTGCCAACTGGTCAAGTGAGAAAAAGACATGCTCACGTGTGCTAAACATAATTTTTTCCACAATCTTAAAATATAATTAAAAAAAAAACATTGTACTTTTTTATTTAATAATGAAAATCTCAACAGTACAATTATGTTTATAAATTATAATTAAATTTAATGTAATTTAATGTAAAATGTATTATAATGTCTGTAATCCCATGAAAACATTGTGCTCAGAGTTAGTGTATTTTGCTCACTAATGTTATATCGGTGACGTGGTAGATTGAAGAGTTAGTGTAGTAGCTAAATAGTTTTGTCAATCTTTAAGGAGCAAAATTAAACAAAAATAAGTGATTCTTGTATTTTCGCAGTGGTTACAAGTTGTGGATGTTGTGATATTGTGGAGGCAAGGTTCTTAGAAACGATAAACAGGATATTTAGATAAAAGTAAGTTCATACAACTTATAAGTTATCTATGTGTCATATTACATGTCATATCAAATCCTAGCAAAGCAGCGACCTAGTAGCGACATCTAGCGTCTAATATTAACATCTAGCCAGCGGTTTTTACAGGTGACTGTTTGAATTAAGTAGGGCAGTCACAATAACTGAATTACCGACGCTGAGCTACTATTTAGAACGCACAGATAGAGCAGTAGCACAACATGGAAACAAAAATATTAGAAGCGATAGCAGATTTAAAAACTGACATAGCAATTATAAAAAAGACAATGCAAGACAGGTTTACATTAACAGCAGATGCCCTTGATGATCATAAGAAAATATTAATCGACCACGAAGAACGGTGGGCCGATCTAGAGCGCAGTACAAGACAAAAAATATTGTTATATTCGGATTATTGGAAAGAGAGACAACTAGACATGAAATCGAGAAGGAATGCCAAGACTTAATTACCGAAAAATTAAAAGTAGATATATCCATCTTTGAGATAGACAACATATACAGAATTGGAATTAAAAAGGACCGCAAGAATAGACCAGTTTTAATAAGATTCACTTCAAGAAGGAAGGTAATAGATATTTTAACAAATACAAAGTTATTGAAAGGAACAAACATCGTAATCTCAGAAGACTTCCCAAAAGAAGTTGCAGAAGAAAGGAAGCGGTTATTACCATTAATGAAAGAGATGCGTAAAGAGGGCAAACACGCAATAATAAAATACAACAAGCTGCATGTTGACGGTAAGCCAATTAAAAAAGAAGAGGCAATAATAACGTTGCACGAAAAAAATGAAAAGAAAAGACAACTATCAGAAGAAAAAGTTGAAGAAGAAACAAAGGAAAGAGGACCTCAAAAAAAATGTAACATGCAATGAAAGACAAGAAATGAAGAGACAGAAACCAATAACCCCATATGTAACACATACTCCTAATTATAGGGACCATCAAAGGTCAAGCATAGTAGATATGATGAAAGACCAATTAAAGGCAGCGCAACAGGATCCATTTACAGAGAAACTGCGCCAACAGCACCACCAAAAGAGGAAGATCCAAAAAACTACTTAAAATAAGCGCGCTGAATAACACAGATCGGACTAAAATAGGATTTTGGAACATCGCTGGCTTAGAGAATAAGGACAATGATTTTTAGAATTTTATAGAAGAATTTGATTTTATCGGGCTAGTAGAAACATGGATAGAAGAGAAAGACTGGACGAAATGGGAAACCAAACTTCTGAATAAATTTAAATGGAAATGCGTATATGCAAATAGAGAACATAAAAAGGGAAGAGCTAAAGGAGGAATAATAACTGGGGTCAGAAACACATTAGAGGAACTACCAGAGGGAAGAAGTATGGACCAAATGCAAGAACGAACATTACTAATAGAAGGAGAAAAATGGAAAATAATAACAACATACAGCAAAGGAGAAATAAAACTCATACAAGAGCAAATAGAAGAAACAGAGGACAGACATGAATACAATTTATTATTAGGAGGAGACTTCAACGCCAGAATAGGGGAAGAAGGAAAAATTATTGATACTAGAGATGGAACTGAAAAAAACAGGACATCAAAAGACAAAATAATTAACTGCGAAGGAGAAAAACTCCTAGAATTCGTGGAAGAAAATGGACTGAAAATATTGAATGGACATACGACAGGAGACGAAAAAGGGGAATTTACTTATATTGGCCCAAACGGAGAATCAATTATAGACTACGCTATTGCAAATGAAGAAGCAATGGATAAAATAATATCTTTCACAGTAACAGATAGAATAGAATCTGATCACCAGCCACTTATCATAGAATTAGAAAACCTTAGTGAAAAAACAAAAACAGAAGAAAAAATAAGAATAGATTGGTCTGAAGAAGGCAAGAAAAAGTACCAAGAAAAATTAAAAGAAAAAATATTTGAAGAAGACGACTGTAACAAAGCTCTAGACGAACTGATAGAAAATATACACAGCTCATTAACAAAGAAAATTTGGAAGAAAAAAGATAATATAAGAAAAAGTAATTGGTGGGACTGCGAATGTAGAACCAAAAGAAATTTAGTTCGAAACTTACAGAAGAACTGGAGAAAAGGTACGGGAAGGAAAGAAGACTTTCTAAAGGAGCGAAAAGAATATAGAGAATTATGCAAAACAAAGCAGAAACTAGAACAAAAAAGAGAAGAGGAAAATAAGAAATATATCAAATGAAACAGATATCTGGCAATATATTAATTCAGAAAGAAAAAACCATACCACAGTCAGCAAAAACATACCAATGAGCACTTGGAGAAAATACTTCATGACCCAGTTAAAAGGAACTGATGAAAAATATACTATATCATTAGAAACACAAGCCACACATAGTATAAAGACAGATATAACAGAAAGTGATATAAGACGACAAATACAGAAACTAAAAAAACGAAAAGCCGCAGGTGAAACGAAGCAGTCGATAGACTTACAAAAATAATAAATAATGTTTGGAAAAGAAAAGGCTTTCCACAAAGGTGGAGAAAAGGTATTATCAGTCCAATACATAAAAACGGAGACAGAGAAGAAACTAAAAACTACAGAGGCATCACACTGCCAGACACGGCATACAAAATATACGCCATGATCTTAGAGGAGAAATTAAGTAAAGAAGCAGAAGAGAGAAATATACTACAAGATAACCAAGCAGGCTTTAGAAAAGGAAGAAGTACAATTGATAACATCTATATATTAAATTATGCAATACAGAAGGAAATAAGTAAAAAAAGGGAAAATTATATGTAATATTTGCAGATTTAAAGGCAGCATTCGATATTGTAAATAAGAAAAAGATGATTGACATATTGACGAAATCTGGCATCGAAGAAAACCTAGTAGAAAGAATAGCAGAAATATACTCTAAAAACCATAAGTTCGGTGAAAATAGACGGAGAAGAAGGAGATGATTTTTGGACAACGTGCGAAGTTAGGCAAGGGTGCCCATTAAACCCTATTCTTTTCTCAATTTACATGTCAGACATTGAAGCTCACTTTACTAAAGGACAGACAGGAGGCATAGTAATTGGGAGCAAAAAGTTTTGGACATTATCGTACGCCGACGACCTGGCAATAGTTGCGAAAACAAAACAAGAAATGGATTCCATAATGAAGAGACTAATGATATACTTAAAGAAAAAAGACATGGTGTTAAACACAGAAAAAAACAAGATTGTTGTTTTCAATAAAGGAAGAGGCAGGGAAACAAAAGAAACGTGGACATGGGAAGGGAAAGAAATAGAAAAAGTAAAAACTTTCAAATACTTGGGGTATACATTTCACAAGAATGGTGAAGAGAATGAACATATAAAGCAAACAACAAAAAAAGCAAACATAGCTCTTCCACAAATCTGGGGCATAGGGCAAAGAAAATTCAAAAACAACTTTAAATTAAGAATGTTACTGTTTGATAAATTGATAGCGAGCATTATAATGCATGGACCTGAAATTTGGGGTTGGAAAGAACAAAACGAAATAGAAAAAATTCAAACAAAATATATACGCTGGATACTCGGACTAGATAAACAAACACCGGTATATATAATAGAAGAAGAAACAAAACGGTTTAAAATGAAGACTGAAGCAGGAAGGAGAGCAATGAAGTATGAAGAGAAATTAAGAGGGACACCATGGAAAAGTCTTGCATTTGATTGTTGGGTAGAAATAACAAAAAAAGAAGAAAGAAAACAGGAAAAGAAACAATGGGAAGCAAAACGGGCAAAATTCTATGAAAGCAACGGACATTCAACAACAGACATAGAAAGACGAAGAAATACAGGCCAAAACATGGTAGATGAAATTACACGGACGGAATAAGATATACAAGCTCTGATAAGAAGAGAAAAGATATATAAATCAACTTATAATCCAGGATATAAATACTTATTGACTATAAGCAAACCTCTATACTTGACAACAGAAAACAAAAATTTAAAAATAATCGCAAGATTTAGAACGGGAAACGAAGAAAAAAGGAATAAATACTGGATAGGAGACGAAGACAGACAATGCAGAATATGTGGGAGAGACTTTGAGACAATAAATCACTTAAGAAGAGACTGCAGCGAAAACCTGAGAAATGACAAATCTACACAACAGATACTACACGACGAAAACCCAGACACAGATTGGATGAAGAAAGTATATATAAGTAGATTAAATAGTAAGTTATAATAATGTAAATACCACATGAAATGTAAAATATAGATAATGTAGAAATTTGAACACCGAAAGGTAACAAATAAAATATTTACTACTACTATGTTATTAACTTTGCTCACTAGTGAAGAAATTTATTTACTTTACTCACTTGTGATTCAATATGCTACTTTGCTCACTGTTTTAAGTTGAATAATGATGTATTTTGCTAACGATTTTGGAAAAAAATATTTATTTAATTCAAAATGTCTGAAGAATTGTTGAACTAAATTTCTTCACTATGATTGAAATAAATTTCTTTGTTTTCTTCACGTCCTAACACAGAATAAGTTAAAGAGTTGCAAAAAATTTAGAAAAAAAAAATTGCATTATTATTACCGTTGTAATTAATAAATTTTTTCAGAACTTAAACCCAAATATTGTCTATTTATTAATTATGAGTACATACCCTTTAAAATAAAACAGCTATACATATTGTTCTTCGCGAACGTTGTATAATATGTCCAGCGGTTGATTCAGTACTATCACTATCACTTTCTGAGGATTCAGAATTTTCATAAGGCCTCTTTCGATTATGAAAATCGGTTTCAATTTCACAACCTAGTTTATTATATACATTAAATAATGGTGTTATTACGCAGTTATCACACCAATTGAGTTGATCTTTTATAACATTTTTTACAATATCATCACGAGGCGAAATATGATAACGTACAATTTAAAAAAAAATTGCGTAAAATAAAAATGAAGGGGTTAGTTACATCTACAATTTTGAAAGTTTTCAAAAAGCATTGAAAGCAAAAAAAGTCTGGCTTTTGTCCATGTTTTTGTCCATCTTTTAACGCATTTCCAAATTATATGATTCGAATCAAAAGCAAATGTGGGTTGTATATAATCTGGAAGGCACATAAGTGCGTGAAAATCATCTCTTTTAATATTCTTATTATTAAAATTTATTCTATTATAATTAAAATTTTCAATATGTGGAAACGACCGAAAATGGAAACCTTTCCATGATTTTTGTATATCACATTTCAATTTTTTCGGAATATGTATTTCTTTAATATCGGCAAAATACTTAATTTGTGTCATCACTTGCGCCTGTGCGAGATAATAAAACGAATCTGGCGTAATAACACTGATTATTAGGAAACTGCATTTTTTTTTACTTATTAGTACATTATAATTTATACAATAAATAAATATATTTTATACCTGATATAGTCGTAGTCGATCACAAGTAGACAATAAAAATTCTGTTATTATTAACGACGCGACCACGCTTATCAAGATCAGCGTATAGAATCCCTGCCGATGTGTTTAAGGAGGAATAAATACCTTCAAAGGAGGATTGAGGGGATTGGAAACAGTATACGAAAACCATGTTCTCATACATGGTGCTAACGTAGACCACATAAACAGTGGCGTAGCCAGGATTGAAGATTTGCAGGGGCTCAGCATTCAAAAACAGTACTTACCTATAATATCTATGGTTAATTTATATGTGCTGCATATTAGACCAAAAAAAAAACTTAAATGGTAAAAAGCAACATACAATAAATAATTGTTAAATAATTAAAATTAAATACTTGCTAAATTATTATATAAGATCAAATATAAAAAAAACTATTCATTCAGCAACAAACTCAGTATACCTACTATTTTAAAAATAGCTTTAGCAAATGAAATGGCTAACGAATATATTTTATCGATGGACGTGTTAATTAAATTCGCCTATTCGATTTCTTATCAAATTTATTAATTGCACAATCCGCGACCAAGATGTAGCTCTTTCATTTTCTATTTTAAGAATCACAATTGAAACAAGTCTTTCTTGTCCGACAGAATTCCTCAGATACCGTTTAATTTGCTTTAGTTATCTATTGATACAATGTATAGGTACTTAATGGGGTATTCCAAGCCTACGGCTTTTAAAGATATTCTTATTGGATATCATTGTTTACCATATATAAGTAATATTAAAGTGAATATAATCATTACTTTTCTGATTTTTAATACCATAATATCAAAATGAAATTGTAATGCATTTGAATCGAGTACGTAAAATTCAGTATCAGCCTTGTTGTGACTCAGACCTACGAATGATGTCCTCAGATGATTCTCAGTGCCTGTGACGTCACACGCACGGCCGATTTTCTAGGGTGTAATTTATTGAAACTTTAAAAAAAATTTCTGGCGTGTTTGAAACCTTACGGCGAAAAAAAATACGGGTCTCATATTTTTATGCATAGAATAACATATTAAAAAATGAAAAAAACTTGGAATACCCCATTGTGATATGGCGAAAAAATAAAAATAAAAAATATTTCTTTTTCTTACAGTATTTTTAGTTATGGTTACACAATGTTCAACATTTTTTTTAGTTTCCAAATTTTTGCAGACGCTCAATGGAATTTTGAGAGCTTTCGAGCGCCTCCAAAAAGGGTTCTAGCTACGCCACTGCACATAAGTTTATCTTATCAAAACTTAAGTCATTCTAGATGGATACTGATGATCTTACATAAATAATTTAAATCTAAAACGCTAAGCTTGTGTGTTGATAATCAAATAAACTAATTTAGAATAGTTATTTGTGTATCAAGGTTCTAAAAGTAATCTTTTTGGGCCGAAACCGAAATTTGCAGCCGAGGCAAAGCCGAGGCTACAAATCAGATGAGGCCCAAAAAGAACTTTTAACCGAGGTGCACACAACATTTTTTAGGCGATTACAACAAGAAATTATGAATTTTCATTCAAAATCAATTTTTGACATCTGTCAAAATTTACTTTACGGCCGCATTTACTTTACGGCCGCATTTACCTTATGGCCGCATTTACTTTACGGCCGCTATTTTTACTCAGAAATTCATTATTTTTTCATTAATATTTGTAAAGGAATAGTTAAAATTTTACTTACATTTGTTGTTATATTCTAAAATAATTAATCACATAAATATGAACTATGTAAATCAATAATGAACAAACTAGCGGCCAAAAATTTTGACTTTGACAGATGTCAAATAAAAATTGATACTTTAAGGTTGCCAGCAGATACGAAAAACAACAATTTATGTACCAGCCGCCTAAAAAAGTATATTATTTTAAGAAATGGAATATTTATCATAGTTCATATTTAATATACGTAAACAATATAAAAATCTTAGCTGAAAGCCAAATTCAATAATAATTGTAATAACATGTCTACATTATTTTTAGTTTGATTGTATTGTGCAGTAAAGTAAATTGTTTTATATAACATATTTTATCCAACACCGTGTAATTATAACGATATAAGTATTTAGATAAATAAAGTAGGTCATAAGTCACTAGTAAGCTAAATATATTAGCTCACTGTTTTTTGGTTCGTATCATAGTAACAACGTTATAAAACTTTCTCTACACTATTTTGTTCCTAAATGTCATTTCGAAATTCCATCTGTCAAAAATCTTATATGTATTTTATATCTGTTAACGGCAAATTTAGGTATTATGCAAGTATAAAATTTATTCATGATAGACTACAATTACATAAGCAGGTATGTTTAAGAGAGGGGCTATTTAATTATTTAGTCAGTTGTGATTTGACTGTTGACGTGAGCACAGTGGTATTTATTTCAATAGTGATAGTGAGTGTTCATCATTTGTAAAAGGTGGGTGTCAGCATTCAGTTTTTATATATGTGTGTGTGCTAAAATGGCCTCCCCTGAGGCGGGTGTTGAGTATAGGGTATCGAGAGTTGAGAAAGGGCTATTCTGCGGTTTAGTTATCCCCTCTTCTGCGGTTGAGGAAGAGTCTACAGTGCGGCTGGGACTGCCACATTCGCTGCGGTGATGTGGGGCAGTACTTTGCGGAGGTTGCCATCCTAATACCTATATCCTTTGTCTCACTTATTCTCTCATTTAGGGTTTAGGAGCTGGTAATGATCACTCACTGAGCGAAGAGATTCTCATGTCTCTGTTTATTTCAGATTTCGAGTGTGTCCAGCCCAGAAGGCCCCCAGAACTAGATGACCGAGAAGGGAGCGTCGACTGGGAGATATATTTGTTAAACATAATGTTATTTTCTTTCATAATTGTAATTTAAAATAATTAATAAATAGGTATACTTAACATTTCAGAAGTGGGATATTAACACCTTTAACCTTCAGATTTACATACAGCATAACTTTTGGAGCAGTGCGGATATTTGTTACATTTATGTTCAGCTGGATAACGAAACTAGAACAACATTTCAATATGGCATTACCTAACAACAGTCCTCAGTTTCAGTACGCAAGTTCAGTTAGAAGTCTATCACCGAATAATGTGCAGCGGATGCAAGAAAAACAATTCTCAGTTGAACCATCTAATTACTCTGTCCGTCCAGAAAGCCGAAAAGCCATACCTTATTTTGATCCTTCAGATACAAGTCTTTCAAGCGAAAAATGGATTCAGAAAATAGAGGATTTGCGCGCTATGTATAAATGGGATGAAGTAACTACCATTATGTATATGACATCACGATTGAAGGGGTATGCGCAAACGTGGTATAAAGGTCTGCAAGGAATAAATCATTCTTGGGAAACATGGAAGACTATGTTGTTAGAGGCATTTCCGTCACAGAAAAATTACTTTCAGTTGCTTCAAGAAATGATGGCTCGCAATAAGAAACCGGATGAACCGATGTTGCAATATTACTATGAGAAGCTGGTGCTACTCAATGCTTGTGACATCACAAGAGAAAGGGCCGTCTCATGCATCATTGGTGGAATTCCTGACGAAAACACCAAACTGCTGCTCTTTCTAGAGATTACAAGAAACCGGAGTCTCTTTTATTATTTTTGAAAACGGTCAATGATAATCTATCTACACGAAGAATGTCTGTTCCCCATAAACGCGATTTACATCGAGTTTCTCAAAAGAACAAGCGGCCTTCTTATACTACCCAGCATCACAATGGTGGTATGGCAAACGTCCGTTGTTTTACTTGCGGAAAATTGGGACTTACACGCGCACATTGTGGCATCGAACGGCAACGTACATCGAATTACGTAGGACGAAATCGAGGTGAGTTCAGTGGAAATAGGAACCACCAACCACAACAACGTCAACATCTAAATGTTCAGCGTCAACAACAGCCACAATCACAATTGCCAGAAAATAACATCTTAGTAACTTCTGCGGAGGTAAGTGGAAATTGTAAATTTTTTATGGATGTTGAAGTAAATGGAACGGGAGTCAAAGCATACGTCGATATGGGTCCGCTTGCATCACTATGACGGAATCAGTAGTACAACTAAAATTACCATTCAACAAACACAAAACAGTTACTCTGCATGGTTTCGGGAATGGATGTGTGAAGACTTTAGGCGAAACTGAAGTTCAGAAGTTGAAAATTGATGAAGTAGAGCTATATGTAGTATTCAACATAGTACAAGACACAGTTCAATCCATACATATAATTGTTGGACAACCTTTCACAGAATCACCGGAGGTAGTTGTTTACAAGAATTCAAATCGGCTAAGATTTTACAGGAAAAACGACTCACCATTCAGTGAAATCGAAGCGACACCCCGTAAGAAGGTAAACATCTGGACCAAACATGCAACTGTTATACCTCCAGGACATGTAGGGCGTGTGGTCTGCTATGTAAAAGACAAAGGAGAACTTTTTGTAGATTTAAGCGTACGAACACTTGAAGGAAACGAGCATGTATTCCTGCGAACAATTGTAGAAGCAGACCAGGATATGGAATGTGTTCTTCCAGTCGTAAATCTATCAGATACGGATATAACATTTCAGAAGGATAATATTGTAGCAAGAGGATGGAAGTGTCAAGATGATAATAATGACGTGCAGAAAAATGAAGGAATTGATTTTACGGAGGATGAACTACATGTAGGAACGGATATAAGTGAGGATCAACGCGAACAACTGATACGTCTATTGCAAGAATGCAGAGATTGTTTTGCAAGAACTGTGAAGGATATTCGATGCACGAATGCGACTGAAGTGGATATTTTACTGACTGATGACACACCCATTACGTACAGGCCGTACAGATTATCAATTTCAGAAAGAAAACAAGTTCAGGGAATAGTACAAGAGCTTCTGGATAGCGACATTATACGCGAATCAACTTCACCCTTTTCAGCACCGATTCTACTAGTGAAGAAAAAGAACGGAAAAGCACGAATGTGTATCGACTACAGGCATTTGAATAAAGTAATTGTGAAAGACCGATATCCCTTACCAAGAATTGATGACCAATTGGATCGGTTGCAAGGAGCGAAGTTCTTCACAACTTTAGATATGAAAACAGGATACTACCAGATACCTATCGCGGAGAGTTCAAAGTATAAAACTGCATTTGTAACACCAGACGGACACTATGAGTTCAATCGTCTTCCTTTTGGATTATCCAATGGACCATCAGTTTTTCAGAGGCTAATCAACAAAGTTCTAGGATCATGTAGTAACACCATCGTCATGGCCTACTTAGATGACATCATCTGTCCATCATCATCATTTACAGAGGGAATTCAGCGGCTGACGACACTGTTCGACATTTTTAGGGCGAACAACTTGACACTGAATATGAAGAAATGTTTCTTTTTTCAGAGCAGCATAAATTATTTAGGATTTGAGATTGATCGAGATGGAGTTAGACCTGCAGCAGAGAAAATAAAAGCCGTCACCGGATTTCAGGCACCGAAGAATGTACATCAAGTGAGACATGTTGTAAGACTTTTAGAGCACATTTTTAATACTTTTGGAGTCCCGACAAGATTAGTTTCCAATCGAGGAACAGCCTTTACATCGAAGAAATTCATGAACTACTGTCGGGAAAAGAGCATTAAACATATAATGAACGCTTTAGCTACACCACGCGCTAATGGTCAGTGCAAAAGGGTAAACTCTACGATCTTAGCGGTACTTGCTACTTCAATACAAGAAGAAAACAAATGGGACACAAAATTGGCACAAGTACAATTTTCATTTAATAATGTAATAAACTCGTCAACTAAGAAAACACCAAGCGAGCTTTTATTCAGTTACCGACCTAGATCTACTAGTGACGCAATTTTGAGCACCGAAGTTCAACCAGAGCAGCCAGTCATAAATGTGACTGATACTCGGCAAGAAGTGCACAACAATTATTAAACGAACAACAAAGGATTAAAAGTAATTACGACAAACACAGGTGCAAGGAGCGACTACATAAAGAAGGTGATTTAGTATTAATTAAAAAAAAAAAACAAGTTTCATTTGAAGGGGGTAGTAAGAAACTTCTAACCCCGTTTGACGGACCCTTTCAAGTGAGGCAAGTCCTACTAAATGACAGATATTTAGTTGAAGAGTTACCTGGTTCTAAACGAACTAAAAGAGGCAAGTATAGTAATGTTATTGCAAATGACCAAATAAAGCCATATGTCGAACGAGAAGGAATATCTGCGTCGTCCAGTAATGAAGTAAGCGAGGCAGATGACGACATACACGGCATCGTAGATTAGTTCGCGAGGACGCGGAAAAGTCAGGATGACCGAACTGTTAACGGCAAATTTAGGTATTATGCAAGTATGAAATTTATTCATGATAGACTACAATTACATAAGCAGGTATGTTTAAGAGAGGGGCTATTTAATTATTTAGTCAGTTGTGATTTGACTGTTGACGTGAGCACAGTGGTATTTATTTCAATAGTGATAGTGAGTGTTCATCATTTGTAAAAGGTGGGTTCAGCATTCAGTTTTTATATATGTGTGTGTGCTAGAATGGCCTCCCCTGAGGCGGGTGTTGAGTATAGGGTGTCGAGAGTTGAGAAAGGGCTATTCTGCGGTTTAGCTATCCCCTCTTCTGCGGTTGAGGAAGAGTCTACAGTGTGGCTGGGACTGCCACACTTACTGCGGGGGTGTGGGACAGTACTTTGCGGAGGCTGTCAACCTCATACCAAGTTTGGTTGAGGCGTGCTCACGCTGCGGTGTTGAGACAGGGCTATTCTGCGGTTTAGCTATCCCCTCTTCTGCGGTTGACGAAGAGTCTACAGTACGGCTGGGACTGCCACACTTACTGCGGGGGTGTGGGACAGTACTTTGCGGAGGCTGTCAACCTCATACCAAGTTTGGTTGAGGCGTGCTCACGCTGCGGTGTTGAGACAGGGCTATTCTGCGGTTTAGCTATCCCCTCTTCTGCGGTTGAGGAAGAGTCTACAGTGCGGCTGGGACTGCCACACTTACTGCGGGGGTGTGGGACAGTACTTTGCGGAGGCTGTAAACCTCCTACCAAGTTTGGTTGAGGCGTGCTCACGCTGCGGTGTTGAGACAGGGCTATTCTGTGGTTTAGCTATCCCCTCTTCTGCGGTTGAGGAAGAGTCTACAGTGCGGCTGGGACTGCCACATTCGCTGCGGTGATGTGGGGCAGTACTTTGCGGAGGCTGCCATCCTAATACCTATATCCTTTCTCTCACCTATTCTCTCATTTAGGGTTTAGGAGCTGGTAATTATCACTCACTGAGCGAAGAGATTCTCATGTCTCTGTTTATTTCAGATTTCGAGTGTGTCCAGCCCAGAAGGCCCCCAGAACTAGATGACCGAGAAGGGAGCGTCGACTGGGAGATATATTTGTTAAACATAATGTTATTTTCTTTCATAATTGTAATTTAAAATAATTAATAAATAGATATACTTAACATATCAATGATTAAAATGTGTTGGATAAAATGTTGTATAGCACATGTGTGTTAATTACCAAGTCACTTGCAGAAATACCACACTCGGCCTAACGGCCTCGTGAGCTAAACTTTTCCAACGTGACTTATCTGTAATGTAACACACTTGTACCATAAATAACTATTAATTTCAAGTAAAACATTTGACTAATTTTCCGAATAGATATTATTTTTAATTATGACAAATAAACAGTCATTATTATGACAAAATATGCCATTATAAATATACTGCATAAAGAAAAAACCATAAAGGTAATTTGTTTTGTTACGTTGAGTGATCTAAAGGTGTCTCATTAATTCTAAAGGTAGCTTACGAGCGACGTAAATGGTTTACATTATCTCTAAAGGTACCTTGGGAGCTACGTAATGGTTTTCATTAGCTCTAAAGGTAGGTACCTTACGTGTAACGTAGAAGTGTCTTACCAACCACAGTGGTATCTTCCGTGCGTTTTAAGGTAATTTTTATAGTTAATGAGATAATTTTAAAAAATAAAACGCACAGTTATGAAAAGTTACTCATTTAATGTTCTATTATTGAATAACTAAGACATCTATAGAGTAACCAAAATGGGTATGGAAATTTTAATAAAAATTGCCAACAAACCAATATTGCGAAGGATACACACAAGATGTGCAATTAATCAAATGGAACCTTTGCGATTTATGTACTGTTTTATGTATCTCTGTTTCAGTGGTTTATCTTTTATTTTGTATTACATTTTTGTTTTGTTTCATTTTAGGATTAGTAATAGTAATTTTAAAAATTTTGGAGTAGTCATCGAATTAATGTATTCACGTTTATCTGTGTTAGTATCAGGGCCGATTCTGCATTATCGGCCACCCACGTGCAGATAAAATATTTGGCACCCTTCAAGAGTAAATGAAATTATGACGCAGGTATTTTTTTTTTATTATTCAAAGTATAATTACTTATTTTAAAAATGTGATCGAGTACGACTATATCAGGTGTAAAATATATTTCTTTATTGTATAAAGTATAATGTACTAATAAGTAAAAAAAAATGCAGTTTCCTAATAATGACTTGTATTATCTTGCACAGGCGCAAGTGATGACACAAATTAAGTATTTTGCCTATCTTAAAGAAATACATATTCCGAAAAAATTGAAATGTAATATACAAAAATCATGGAAAGGTTTCCATTTACGGTCGTTTCCACATATTGAAAATTTTAATTATAATAGAATAAATTTTAATAATAAGAATGCACAATAGCCTTGTATGTTCCGTGTCCTCAAATTTATAATAAAAAAAATAAATAATAAGAATATTAAAAGAGATGATTTTCACGCAATTATGTGCCTTCCAGATTATATACAACCCACATTTGCTTTTCATTCGAATCATATAATTTGGAAATGCGTTAAAAGATTGAAACATGGACAAAAGCCAGACTTTTTTTGCTTTCAGTGCTTTTTGAAAACTTTCAAAATTCTTGATGTAACTAACCCCTTCTTTTTTATTTTACGCATTTTTTTTTAAATTGAACGTCATCATATTACGTCTGATGAGGATATTGTAAAGGATGTTATAAAAGATCAACTCAATTGGTGTGATAACTGCGTAATAACACCATTATTTAATGTATATTACAAACTAGGTTGTGAAATTGAAACCGATTTTCATAATCGAAAGAGGCCTTATGAAAATTCTGAATCCTCAGATAGTGATAGTGATAGTACTGAATCAACCGCTGGACATAATATGCAACGTTCGCGAAGAATAACATGTATAGCTGATTTATTTTAACGGGTATGTAATGTAATTTTTTTTTTCTAAATTTTTTGCAACTTTTTAATTTATTCTGTGTTAGCACGTGAAGATAACAGAGAAATTTATTTCAATCATAGTAAAGAAATTTACTTCAAGAATTCTTTAGACATTTTCAATTAAACAAATTATTATTTTTTAAGTAAATTTATTTCTTCATAAACACTAACCTATCTTATCATAAACATGACATATCCAGAATGGGTAGGGAAAATTTCTTCTTTCATATATATTACATTTTCTGTGGGATTTCAAATATAAAAAAGTTTTTGTTAAAAATATGTTCAATATTAGTGTCACTGTTCACTTTGTTTACCACTATAATTTTTCCCCTTTTTGTTAAAGCATGTAGTAATATTTTTTGTTCATCAAAGTATGTAATTGCTTGGTTAATTATTTTAAAATTTATACTAAAAAGGTTAAAATTATCACTAAAGTAATAAGAAAATATTGATTACATTACTAATTTAACAAATTGCAACATAAAAATTATTTGCTTGCAGAAAATTTGTCTGTGGACATTGAGTTGATTGTCCTCAGTGCATTGAACATAATTAGAACTAGTAGTATTTTAATTGTAAATAATAATTTATTGCAGATGGAAAACTGGGATAATTGTGACGTGGCATTTCCTCTAGAGGAGATACACAAACGGGAGCAACAACGGTAACAACAGCAACAAGAACGATGTAAACAAGTGCAACAACAACAGCGAGAACACAGTCCTGAAAACTGGAATGATTGTGAAGTGTCATCTCTAGAGAGAGAACAACAATATAGTTATTTGTGTATCAAAGTTCTAAAAGTAATCTTTTTGGGCCGAAACCGAAGTTTGCAGCCGAGGTAAAGCCGAGGCTACAAATCAGATGAGGCCCAAAAAGAACTTTTAGCCGAGGTGCACACAACATTTTTTAGGCGATTACAACAAGAAATTATGAATTTTCATTCAAAATCAATTTTTGACATCTGTCAAAATTTACTTTACGGCCGCATTTACTTTACGGCCGCATTTACCTTACGGCCGCATTTACTTTACGGCCGCTATTTTTACTCCCAAATTCATTACTTTTTCATTCATATTTCTAAAGGAATAGTTAAAATTTTACATACATTTGTTATTATATTCTAAAATAATTAATCACATTAATATGAATTATGTAAATCAATAATGAACAAACAAGCGGCCAAAAAATTTGACTTTGACAGATGTCAAATAAAAATTGATACTTTAAGGTTGCCAGCAGATACGAAAAACAACAATTTATGTACCAGCCGCCTAAAAACTAATTTTTTAATAATTTTATTTTAATCTTAAAATATAAAAATGTTTATTCTTTAAAAGTGTATAGTTCTCCATAAAAGTGTGAAATATATATATATATATATATATATATATATATATATATATATATATATATTTAAATTACTCTTTATTTAAGTGTATTTATTTATAATATGTTAAAATTAACATTTACTAAATACATATGTACATGTTTGTGAATATAAATATATTATTTTTCTTTTATCTATAATTTTTTTAAACTATAATTTTCCATTTCCTGTTTCCTTCAGTAGTGTTTCTTCCGATCTTCTTTCCGTTTCCATTTCCCTACAGTATAGGCGCATATGTTCCAGGGTTTCCACTTCTCCCCAAAAAGTCTACACTCTTTATTTTAGCGATATTTATGAAACTATCTAAGCCTCCTTTTTACATTTTTTATTGTGACAAAAAACATAAAGCTACTAGTATTATGGCTTTTGAACCTACTTTAACTAAAATAAAAATAATATAATAATTTATTTATTATACTGTATTTCCTTACCTTCCGACAATTTGAGATCGATTTAAATTTTTTATTTAGTGGGTATACAGTATTGCAAAATTCTGTCTTCTAACGTCCATCAATTCCCAAGTGCGTTGATATACCAAGATTGTTTATTTTATGCAGTGCAGTATAAGGTACAAAATATACAGCGCATGCTTTTATAGTATTTGAAACTCTAATTCTACTGTTTATAGAGAAAATTTTTATAAATACTATAGTAAATTATTTGAATTAATTTTATAACAGTACAATTAGCTTCTAATGGGTATATTCTACTTTAATAAAGAGTAAATTATATTAATTAAAAAGTATATTTTAATCGTCATTTAATAACTGGAAAATATACTTAAATAATGAAAAACTTTTACACTTAAAGATGAAAATATTTTCATCATCGATTGAGTACTCATATTTTTCTCAATTTAAGTAGATTTAATCAATTAGATGAAAGAATACTCAAATTTAACTAAAAAATATTTTACTCCGTAGTAGACAAAAATGTTCGTTCTCCTGTTTTTGAGAGTGCAGGTTTACATTTATTCAGTTCTGTTCTTGTGTTATATCGAGTTAATGTCTCACCTGTGTCTCAGTAATTGTACTATCCAGTTCGAAATAATCTATTATAGACAGTAGTGTTTCGTGAATGTGTCTGACAACCAAGTAAAGTATATTTGATTGAGTGATATGACAGTCGATAGTTTTTTTGTCACATTTAGCCGACCATTATCATATCATGTTTTGTACTCTTTGCTGATTTAGTTGAGTGTTTACCTTCATTAATGGGTTTAATTTCTATTAGGAAACATTTTGTTAGTTTCAGTACTATGTCATGCCACACATTTATATTATTCTTGCCCTGATCGAAATCAGTGTCAAAAATATTTAAAATGTGTGTAATAATATAAAAAAAAAATTACACTATGTGTAGGAGAACCTGCAATATCATTCCATTTTTGAACTTTACAAGACATTCCTAAACAATCAAAAAATTGTTCCTATCCCTATCTTAATCTAAATATCATGTAACCCCAATGTTAGATCATATTGGCAGCAAGAAATATAGACACACGTATTTATTTGCAAGGAAGTCCACACCACCAAGAAGAAGAAGATCCAGCGAAATTATTTTCCATTCTGCAACGCAAAAACACCACCAGCTAACGGTAAACGCCATCCGCCGCTTACTAGATTATCATCGGCGTATTATCCTCCGCGGAACCATCACTATGATTCGTTAGTACCCGCATTAATAAGTGAGTATTAGTACCAGAGCTGTTTTATAACTAAAACTTGTGTGTCCCCGGAAGCTTTAATGTTGCCCTCATAAACATTTATATACTGTTACTCTGATCGTGATCTTTAAAAACTTACAAATTCCCAAATATATATCGATCATTGAAAACAATTTACATTTTTTATTGAGGGAGCTGTTATACTCCTGCTATATTTTATGTTTAGTTTTATAAGATTTTGTATATATTGTTCATGCATGTTAGTTATTACGTTATATTTTCATGTTCTTTTATTATTGCAATTGCTTTAAATTCCTATCATTTATAAATACCTTATCAGCCCAGTCATAAAAACGATAAACTTACATTTCATAACCACACATTGTAAAAACCCGACAACTTTCCTTTCTATTACATTTTATCAACTGTTATACTTTCCATCTCTTGTGCACGTTCATCTCAAGACAGCGAATCAAGACACTTCACTATTCCATTTCATACGTTCCACTTCCAGTTATCATACATTCTTCGAAACAGTTTTCTCCGTAACTCCACGTCACCCCCAAATCCATGTCCGAAATTGGTCAAGTACATCAGAAAATACCGCCGCAAAGAAACAATATATGTAATTTGTACTTGTGCGTGATTATTTTTAACCCATCACTTGTACAAAATATATTGCGTGATCTCCAAACCAGGGGATCGCTTTATTTCATAAATTACAAAATACGATTTGATTACGATTATGTTTATTATTATTCTTTAAGCTGTAAAAAATATATTTATTAGATATATAAATATAAATTTCAATGTTCAATTTGCTTACATTTTTTAGTCTTTTAATTATGAAAATTCAACAATTTCTATTATGACAAATTTTTTTTACTGAATGTATTTTTCTAAACAAATTTCTAAGCTAGCTTCTATTAATAATTAAATTTATATTTTCCAAGCTAACTTTAATAATTGAAATTTATATTTTTATATCTTTGCAAACTTGATCATAATTAATTTAAAATTATATTTCGCCGTCTACCGTAACATTCTCCCCCCCCCCCCCCCCCCCCCCGTAAGACTGGTGATCTTCGCCAGTTTTACTTTTTATTTGAAGGTCTAGTACGGCGAGTTTGGTTATAGATCTCCGAAGAAATTTGTTTCCTACTTGTACTTCTGCTTGACGAACTCTTCCATCACGTCCTGGAATTGTTTTTACTATTTTCCCTCTTAGCCATTCGTTTTTAGTATTTGTATCTACTACGAATACTAAATCACCAACTTCTACATTTTTTGTTTCATCAAACCACTTTGTTCTTTTTGTTATTACTGGTAAGTATTCTTTTATCCAGCGGGTCCAAAATTCATGGTTAGTTTGTTGAATTAAATTCCAACCTACTCTCAAATTCATTCTTTGTCCAGCTGTCTCATCTGGAGTAGTCTTTAATCCATTAGAATTTCCTAATAAAAAGTGATTGGGAGTTAAAGCTTCTTGATTCTCTGTTTCTAATGGTTTGTAGGTAAGAGGTCTTGAATTTATGATGCGTTCTGATTTTTGGTCGTTAATAGAACTTTAAATGCATTTTTTACCGACCGTACCATTCTTTCCCATACTCCTCCCATATGTGGAGCTGCTGGTGGATTGAATAGCCATTTTGTATGGTTGTCTGTAAAAGTTCTCCGTAGTTCTTTATTTAGAATATTTTTTTCTATTTCTAATTGTTTATTTGCACCATGGAAATTTGTTCCATTATCTGAATAAATTTCTAATGGGGATCCTCTTCTTGAAATAAAACGCCGAATTGCCATTATATAAGATTCTGTTGACAAACTATGTAGAAGTTCCATGTAAATGGCTTTTATTGTTAAACAGGTAAATAAAGCAACCCATCTTTTACATGCACTATGCTTTATTTTTACCATTATTGGACCAAAGTAGTCAATACCAACATAAGTGAATGGTCGTACAAATGGCATTAATCTTGATTTGTGTAAAGGTGCCATTCTTGGAGATGTAGGCAATACTTTATATACACTGCACCATTTACATTGCTTGATAACAATTTTTAAAGTTGTCCTCAGATTTGAAATATAAAATCGTTGTCTTACTTCATTTACTATGGTTTCGTTATTACAATGTAGAAATTTTCTATGATACCAGTCCAGAAGAAGAAATGTAATTCTGTGTTGTCTTGGAAGAATAATAGGATATTTAGTGTCGTACTTAATATTTAATGAATGTTCAATACGACTTTCCATTCTGATGACACCATATTCGTCCATAAATAGTGACAATTTATATAATGTACTGTTCCTTTCTAATTTTCTTCTTTTTTCTAGCGGAGAATTTTTATTTTCTTGTATTACTTTCAAATCATTTTGATAAAACTCTTTTTGCGCTAAAGTCCACAAAGTATTTTCGGATTTTAACAATTCTTCTTGATTCAAATTTCCAGCGACCTCTTGATGTTTCAAATTTCCAGTGATCTCTTGATGTTTTTTCATAATACTTATAAATCTAAATACAAATCCAACTGTTCTTAAAATTCGTTCCCATTTTGAAAATCGTTCATATTTAATGAATGTTTTAATTTCTGTATGGACATGATTCGATGAGCGAAGTTCTTCAGTTGTATTACCAATATTTCGATTTTGCCTTGGCCAAAACTCTTCTTGAAGATATAAAAATTCTGGCCCTCTGAACCATCGACTTCTTATGTTAAAACATGGACCTTTCCCCCATTTCGTTGCTTCATCTCCTACGTTATACTTCGACGGTACCCACCTCCATTCATCTACATTGCTCTCTGTTAAAATTTCTCCTATCCTTAACGCAACGAATTGCCCATATTTCCTTGGATCCAATCGAATCCAACTTAGTACTGTAGTCGAGTCCGTATGTAGATAGCGTTTTGTTACTGTTGCATATTATTTTCATCAGTCGTATTCCTCTTACAGCAGCTTGAAGTTCCAATCGGGGAATTGATATAGGTTTTAAGGGTGTAACTTTACTTTTTGTAGATATCAATGAACAATATAGATTTTTATTTCTATCGATAGCTCTGAAATAAACTACGCAGGCATAGGCCGATTCGCTGCCATCGACAAATATGTGTAGCTCAAGTGAAGTTAATTGATTATTCTTGAATTTTGGAAAGTAAGAGCGCGGAATTCTTATTTCATTTAAATAATTAAACAACGTTGTCCATCGATTCCAATGTTCAAGGCATTTTGCATCTTCTATTTTATCATCCCATTTTATTCCTTGTCGCCATAAATCTTGAATTAATATTTTTCCATGTATTGTAAAAAATGACAAGACACCCAATGGATCATATATACTCATGACGCATCTTAAAACTTGACGTTTTGTAGGTATGAAATTTTTAGACAAAAGGGTTTTCATTTCTTCTTTGATTAGTGTTGAAAATATAAATATATCTTCTTTAGGCATCCATATCAATTCAAGAACTCTTTCGTTTGTATTGTCTTTCATTCCATTTAAACTCTTTTTTGTCGATTGCTTCTTTTCGCCTAGACAATGTAAAACTTCAGGTTTATTTGATATCCAATTCCGAATTTCGAATCCTCCTTGTGAATGAACGAATTTTACTCCTTTTGCTAATTCCACAGCTTCTTCTATAGTATCCATACTGTCAAGATAATCGTCTACGTAATAATTCTCCAAAATTGCTTTAGATGCATTTGGGTAAGATGACAAAAATTGTTTGGCATTTAAATTTTTAACAAATTGTGCTGAACAAGGTAAACAAGTTGATCCAAACGTAGCTACATCCATTATATATATTTCTGGATCTTGTTTTGGGTCGTTACGCCATAAAAATCTTTGAGATTGTTTATCTTCTTCTATGATTCTTATTTGGTGAAACATTTCTTTTATGTCACCGCAGACTGCAATTGGTTACTGTCGAAATCGGGAGAGTACTGAGGTAATAACTGAAGCTGGTTTGGTCCTTTTGATAACATTGTATTAAATGAAATTCCATCTACCTACGCCGCTGCATCCCAGATTATTCTGACCTTACCAGGTTTTTTTGGGTTGATTACTACGCCTAATGGTAAATACCAAATTTTCCTTGGATCAGCAGTTTGTAATTCTTGCTCAGTTGCTTTATGTGCGTATCCTTTTGCTTGATAATCTTCAATTTGACTTTTTATGTTTTCGTATAGTTCCGGTGTTGCTTTCAATTTTCTTTCAAGACAATTTAGTCGTTGTAATGCCATTGTATTAGGAAATTCAAAGTGATCATATTTCCACAAAAGACCTGTTTCGAATTTATTTTTAAGCGCTGTGTTGTTTTTTCTAAAATATTTAAAGCTCGTATTTCTTCATTTGATTTCATTACAGCGGTTGATATTCCACTATTTTCTAGTTGAAAATATTCCTTCACCATATCATGTAATTTATTGTCCTGATACTGACATTGACATATGTGACATGTGTAATTTGAAATATTTTTCAATGTGTCATTATTATAGTTTCCATAAACATACCATCCTAGTCTAGTTTTTGAAGCAATTGGCTCGTTTCTATTACCTTCTCTGGTTTTAAGAGATGTTAAAAGTTTTACATTATCCAATCCGATGAGCAACCTGGGTTTATCATTTTCATAATTTTTAATTGGCAGTCCTTTCAGATGAGGATATATATTTTGCATTTCAATAAACTCTAATGTTTGTTCAGGTAAATCTTGAGATATTACTGTTCTGGCGTTTAACAAATTAAACTTCTTTTTTATTTCAAATCCTGATATTTGTGTATTTATTTTTTGTGAATTTTGTTCTTAACTTGTAATATTATTTGTCCAGTTTAAACATAATGATTCTTTTTTCCCGTTCATTTCTAATTCAGAGACCAGTTTGTCTTCTATTAATATGAGAGATGAACCATCGTCCAAAAACGCATGTGTGTTTATTGAAGAGTTCTTTCCATAGAGCGTTACTGGTATAATTTTGAATAATATAGATGATTTATTATACTGAAACGCATTAACTCCTTTGATGTTACTTTCTTTTGATTTGTCCAAATTGGTCTTCGCGGAATGAAGCATGGGATGATGTTTCAATTCGCATCCGTTGATGTGGCATTGTTTAGATAATTTACATGGCCATTTTCCGTGATAATTTAAACAACACCTACATCTATGATTTTTCTCGATGAACTTCCATCTTTCTTCAAGAGTCATTCTATGAATGTTTTCGCAGTCATTTATTTTATGTTTTATTTGCTTACATAAGATACACAAATTATTATTTTTAACGTTTGGAGATGAATTGTGATAATATAAAATACCTTTTCTTTATTTTTATATTCTTTGTTAAATGTTGACTTATTTGACTGATGTGAATCAATAAATAATGTAACATCACTCGCCGCGGAAACCATTTGTGACATATATATTCCAAACGTTTTTAAGGTCACATTTTCATGTCTTCTTTTGAATATTGCCCAGTCTAACTTAATATGTGCTGGCAATTTATCTACTAATTCTTGAAGCAGTACTGGATTAGTTAAATGGTTCTCTTGATCGGCAGCTTGAAGATGATCACATAAATTTTCAACTGATAGGCCAAACTGAATTAAAGTTTCTAGTTTTTCACTTTTTGGTTGGCTAATTTGACGAATCTTGTTTATTAAAGTATGTATTAATATTTCAGGTCGGCCATACAAAATTTGTAATGTAGAAATTATATGAGGTACAGATGCAGGCAGAAGTAACCTACTGCGAACGGCTTCTAAAGCATTTCCTTTCAAACAGTGTTGTAATCTTATCAGATTTTCCGCATTTGAGTAGCCACATGCTTTTGTTGAATTCATGTAACTGCTATAGAATATTGGCCAATCTTCTGGATCTCCAGAAAATTTTGGTAATTCCCTTCGCATAACTTGACGGGCCATTATTTCATTTTTTTTTAATATTTCTAATTTTGGTGATGCATCTTTAAAGGTATTATTACTTTTTACATATACTTCCTTAGGGAATTTATATCCCATATTTTTCAATGTCTTACCTTTTTCTAATATCATTGATGATTTTGAAGATTTCTGAGAACAGTGGGGAACTGAAATTTGAGAAATTGATACTTGAGATGACTGGTGTGATGCGAGTGACATTCTATCAGGGCTATGAATATTGGAGATTGACGTGGTGACCTTCTTTATTTTTATTATTATTGATTGCTTCCAGAGTCTGATCCCTTTCTATCCAATTTTGTACTTTTCTAATACTCTCTTGATAGATGCTTTTTGCCTTCACACCAATTTCATCATTTTTTTTCTCATTTAGTATTTTTCTAGTCTTAATTCTTCTTTAATTCCAGTTCTCGAAATGCTAAATTCCTTTCAGCACTTGAAGTTGATTTTACTGAATTTATTTCTTCCCTATGGCAAGTCCAGTACTTGCATTGTCACGGTAAATTCTTTACATCTTCATTTGCACCCACACAAGAGTAATGGAACCATTTGTTGCACTTGTCGCAGGCTACCATGTCTTCAGCTTCATCTGGACGTTCACATTCCATACAATTCTTGTTCGACAATGTTTTTAAGAAATCGTTAGTTCTTTATAAAATATCTTAAAGAATGTTGTTGAATTCTATTTAGACAAATCTCACAGCATAAACTTCAAATTATATTTATTTCATAAATTACAAAATACGATTCGATTACGATTACGTTTATTATTATGTTTTAAGCTGTAAAAAAGATATTTATTAGATATATAAATATAAATTTCAATGTTCAATTTGCTTACATTTTTTAGTCTTTTAATTATGAAAATTCAACAATTTATGTTATGACAGATTTTTTTAACTGAATGTATTTTTCTAAACAAATTTCTAAGCTAGCTTCTATTAATAATTAAATTTATATTTTCCAAGCTAACTTTAATAATTGAAATTTATATTTTTATATCTTTACAAACTTGATCATGATTAATTTAAAATTATATTTCGCCGTCTACCGTAACAATAAATCGTATATGTAGTAGTTGCACTCTCTGTCGGCACGTTTGAAATTCTGTTGCATGTCAGATTTTCTAGCGCCCGTAAGGTCCGGCCGTTGGCGGCGCAAGCGGGTAAATTCATATTTACGTCAAATGAAATTCGTTTTCGTTTCTTTTTTAACTTGATTAAAACAAAAGTTTTTATTGTTATTATTATGTTAGTACATGTTACATGTTTTTAAATATGAAACAAGCTAATTATAATGAATTATATTTACAAAATGGGTATATATTATATAATAGTTTTATCATTATAAATGTGATAAATTTATGGTTTTTTGGCGATTTTTTTTTCCTATAAAATTTCTATTTATAAATTTTAGCGAGTAAAACAATATAACTTTTAAATTAGACGTAAAAATATTTTTCATTAATGCAATATGAGAAACAAAACTTTGATCTGGCGTTTTAAAATTTCCATACATTTTCTTTGTCGTTGTTTCATATACTTTCATACAGCTAAATACAGTTGTGTTGGATAATATTGCATTTCCTTTTGAATATTCTTCAAACACTGGACACGTGTGTTTCAAAATACATTTAGAAATTAAATATCCGCAAAAATAAACTAGACTATTTTGCTACGGTAACTCCATTTCTTTATAATAAGTAGTATCAATCAATAATGATGATTTTTCTACGCAGGGAGTATTAACAAAATTTGTTTGTATTATTTCTCCCTCTGGTGCAACCCCCACAGTAGCTCATCAAAATCTTGGAGACAATTTTGTCCTTCTGAGCTACTTAAATAATTAAAAAAAACAATTTTTTAAAATCCCTGGAGAACTGTATTGGAGTTGGGTTGTGCAATGTTGTCTATTAGCTCCAAAAAAGTTCTCAAGACAATCTTGGTTTAACCGCCTGGTATGTAAATTAACAGCTCCGGTTTCTTTTACATTTTCCCATAAATGAAGCAGCCAATTAATTGTAGTTAATATTTCATTGACACATTTTATTCGACGTGTAATGTCCCTCCCACTCACATCAACTACTTTCAAATTTTGAAAATATAAGCACAATTTCAATTCCAGTTGAAAATCGTTTGCGCTAAATGGGTCGCTGTACATTGTTCCACTTTTGTGTGATGATGAATTTAAAATATCAATCAATTTATCAGTCAGATCGATAAATTCAATAGTTTCGGTCGCAGTTGTTGGCAGTGCGCCCAGTGCTAAATATGATGACATGCCAGCGGCTACTGAATTGCTCAATATTTGTGTTGCATATTTCACCTCCGCCTCTGGTGGGGTACTGAGTGGATCGAGTAGCTCAGATACCCGCCAGTGCCGGTCCCAAGCCCGGAAAAAGGAGGAGGGTTCCAGGTGAGGTTAGCTACCTGCCTGGATAAAAACAAGAGTCAGCTCACAGAACCAACCAACCAGCCTCGGAAAACGGACGGTCTAAACCTACGACGACAACAGCAAGATACAGGAAAAAACGAATTTGGAAAGCGAAACAACTACGAATTGCATGCTGGAATGTAATGGCATGGAACAAAAAGATCAGGAAATTATCACGGAATTAAAAGCTCACAAAATAGATATCTGCGCTATATCTGAAACTAAGAAAAAAGGAAAGGGCACTTCTGAGTACCCGGACTATACACTTATATACAGTGGAAGAAACAGAGACGAAAGAGCGCACTCAGGTGTCGGCATACTCCTGCATGAAAGATTAGTAGGGAATATTGAAAAAATTAATTACATAAACCATCGTATACTGCATGTATCACTAAGGGAGAAAAGTGGAGCTCTGGAAATAATATCGATATATGCACCTGATATAGGAAAACCGAAGGAGGAAATTGCCGCTTTTTATACAGATCTACAACACACGTATGAAGATATACCAACTTCAAGCAAGGTTGTATTACTAGGCGACTTTAACGCAAGAATTGGATGCGATATTATACATGGAGTAAAACAGCGCTTCAATGAGAATATATTGAATGAAAGCGGCGAAATGCTTGTAGATTTTTGTACCATAAACGAATTAAGAATTGCAAACACATACTTCCCCCACAAGGCACAACATATGTATACATGGCAAAACTCCCAGGGTAACAAATCAGTAATAGATTATGTGATAACAAATCGGCGAATACATCCAACGCAAATAGTTGACGTAAGGGCCCTTTCATCTCCAAACATTGGTTCTGATCACAAATTAGTTTTAACAAAAATCAGAATGAACTTAAATACATTCAAACAACGGAAACCAATGATGATAGAGAAATGGAACCTAGAATCCTTTAATGACGACAGTACAAAAAACCTATACAAAGAGAGATTAAATCAAAAAATACAAAAAAATAAGATCACAAAGGAAGAGGATATAGAAACAAGCTGGGAGAAGATAAAAGAAAACTTAAGAAAAGCAGCAGAGGAGGCAATAGGCAATCGAAAAGTAAATATTAATGCGAGAAAATCAAATAAGCCCTGGTTTACAGAAGAAATAAAGCATTTAGTGGAAAAGAAAAAAAGAGCTTACCTAAAATACAAGAGTCACAACAATGAAGAGGAGAAAGCCAATTATGTAAGAACAAGAAATAATGTCAATAACAGAATAAGAGAAATTAAAAGAGAACACTGGCAAAAATTTACATCAGAAATGGAGCATGACCTCTATGGAAGTCAGAAAAAGATATGGAAACTAATAAGAGCACAGAAGCGACCAATAAATGAATGCTTGGAGGAGTGTCAAGTTCAATCTGCCCATTGGGAGCAATACTTGAGGGAGTTATTTAAAGGTAATACGCCAGTAGATGAGGAAATACACATGGATAACTATATCAGCGTAAACTTTATAGACGACTGTATAGAGAAAAAAGTTCATGCGCTGAAGAACAGAAAGGCTCCAGGAGTGGACAACCTACCAAACGAATTGATAAAGTATGGAGGTCAACAGCTACACTACGAATTAGGAGAACTATTTAAGAAGGTGATTAAGACAGGGGAAGTGCCAACAGAATAGAAGAAAAGTATTACAATACCGCTACTAAAAAAAGGGGATAAGAAAGACCCGACGAACTATAGAACTATTAGTTTATTGGTGGCAATATCAAAACTCTTCACAAGTATTTTAGCAGATTACATAACACCCACACTAGAGATAAGTGAAGAACAACAAGGGTTCCGCAAAAACCGGTCCACCACAGATGCGATATTCGTAGTCAAACAAATTAGAGAGAAAGCGTTAGAATTCAATAAACCAGCATTTATGTGCTTCGTTGACATGACAAAAGCGTTTGATCGGGTAAGAATATCGGATGTAATACCAATATTAAAAACAGAAGGCATCTCCGACAATATTTTAAAAATTATAATTGAGTTAAACAAAAATAACACAACGCAAGTAAGGAACCAAGGAAAATTATCGAATGAAATTAATATTGAAACAGGAATCCGACAAGGAGATAGTTTAAGCCCCCTTCTCTTTAGCGCGATCATGGACCAAATCATAAACAAAGTAAAGACACTACAAAAAGGCTACCGTACGAACAAAGGAGAGGTTCAAATAATTTGCTATGCTGACGACGCCACGCTACTGGCAGAAACTGAAGATGATCTTCAACGACTCTTGTATACTTTCCAAGAAGAATCCAAAAAATTAAACATGCGGATCTCGGAAGAAAAATCCAAATGCATGGTCATAAGTAAAGAACCCATCAGGTGCAAATTAGTTGTTAACAATAAAGCCATCGAGCAAGTGACAAGTTTCAATTACTTGGGAACTGAAATTACAAGTCACGGGGGTATGAAAGAAGAAGTTCGAAAACAGGCAAACAAAGCACTAGCAATAGCTGGGTGCCTGAACGATTGCATATGGAATAATGAATATTTAAACCAAGCAGGAAAAGTACGAATATATAAATCATGCATTCGCCCCATACTAACATACAGTGCAGAAGCAAGAGCAGATAATAGCATCACCAAAAACATATTAAGAACCACAGAGATGAAAATCCTGCGTAAAATAACAGGCACTAGAAGAATGGATAGAGTGAGAAACAAAGACATTAGGCAACAATGCGAAGTGGAAGATATAGTCCGTTGGATAAGAGTAAGGAGACGCTTTTGGAATGAACACGTTGGAAGAATGAAAGACGAACGGATAGCAAGAATAGCGAGAGATGGAAGACCAGTAGGAGGAGAAAGAAGAAGAGGAAGACCACCACAGCGCTGGAAGGACAGCTGGACTTCAAAATCGCAAGGCACATCATAAGTTGGTAATAACAAGCCATAGGCTTACATTACAGAAGAAGAAGAAGAAGAAGATATTTCACCTTCATTTTTTGAAAATTAGTTGGATTCAGATGTGCATCAGTCAACTTTGGCGCCTGTCTCATTGACAATGTCTTGTCTTTCTTATAAAAGTCCTCTATGTAGCTCTTTTTTATTTCTTTATCACCTATCACTAATTTGTGGGTAAACAAATTATTTCTCAGTGATTTAAAAAGGTGTGGAGTATCATATAAGAACACTATTTTTTCGTCGTTAAATATAAAAAATAGTTTGTCTGGACATATATCCATATGTTTTGCAAATTTTATAAAATTTGATCCTTGATCACATTTAAGGAAGAAATATCCTAGTGGTTGTTTCCAGTCGTTGTGGAGTCCTCGCACCATGAGAACTAATGCATTATTAGCAGGTTCTGCAATCTTCTTATCGAAATGGTGAAATCCAACTATTTCGTCGCGCGTTATACTGTAAAATACATTCGTCTTTAAGCTAACTTCGTCCATACACAGAATTCATTCCTTGTTTATATTGGGCCAATTATTGGTTTTCAATTATAAAATATTGAAGATAGAATCATCGATGCCTGCATGTATATTCCACCGATGAGTCATTCTTGCAAGCGTTGTCTTGTGTGGTAAATGTAACGATTGTTTTAGAAATCGGTATACTTTCGGACCCAGAAAATAAATTTGCAACGCAAATTGTTTGTAGTGCTCCGGGTATCTTGATCCAGTGGATTTGAATTTGTTCAAAAATGCCTGAACCTTCACCAATCTATTTGTGTTGGATGGCAAGTAAACATCGCAAGCAGCAATGAAATCATCGTAAGAAATTTCTTTATTTGTGGAAGATTCTGAAGTCCTGTGTTGCCGATAACATGACTGATGTCTGTGTAGAAAACTCATCTGTAAAGAAAAATAATTATAAAACTAATATTTACAGATTTTCTGTAGAGTTTAAATGTTATGTAGGATTGGTTTTATCGACTGGATGTTAATAAAAGAAAGTCTTTTTGGAGTTGCAGTCATTTAATAAATTCCATTATTACACCAACGTTTCGACTGTAAATCAGTCTTCATCAGGGTGCTGATAACATACAGAACATACAATCACATATACATACATATATTCAAATCAGGTAACAGGCTCACATAAATGATATTAAAACATTATCAAGTAAATCATGTAAATTATTTTACAGAAATCTTTATCTAAGTTTAACGAAAGATTTGTGTAAAATAATTTACATTCTTTACGTTTTAATACCATTTATGTGAATCTGTTACCTGATTTGAATATATGTATGTATATATGATTGTATGTTTTGTATGTTATCAGCATCCCGATGAAGACTGATTTACAATCGAAACGTCTTTTAAATGTTATAATCAATAACTAATTATATTGTAATTCGTTGTTTGTAGGAAATACCGTAGTCATTTTCAATATATGGATTATTTCCTATTTTTTACCTGTCGGGCCTGCAACTGTTTCACGATGTTGAAACATTTCTTCCGTAAAGGTACCAGCATGTTTTTTAATATCCTCAACGAAATTCGATAAAACACTCCTCATTATCATTATCTGAAAAAAATATATCAAATTACGAAAAGTCTACACGAGATCAAAAGACACGATAATTTCAGTATAGTAAATAATATAATAATCAATTCATAATAAACTTAAATAGAATTTTAAAACTAATATTTCTTTCAAATACAAATATTCTATGCAAGTAAAACCAGTCATGAGACAAGTACTTCAGGTACTTGAGGCCTTGTTCCACATGAATGTTGTGCCATAGATAGGAATATAACAAGTATTCTATTTTCTATAGTTTAAATATTATAATCAATAACTAATTTTATTGTAATTCGTTGTTTGTAGGAAGTACCGTAAGAATTTTCTTTTATGTTAAAACTATTTTTAAAATTATGTTTTCGAACACAATATAATGTGTATTACAAAATATAATACGACTATAATAAAATTGAAAGATATGTTTTCTTAGAAGACAAACTAAATAACAGTAAATTATGACTTAGGCACACGGAGGAATTTTCAACAAATTTTGTATTACCCGCTGATGTCATTTAAGAACAAAGGAAATAAATGAAATGGAAAACTACTAAATCAAAAATATAAATACTATTTTAAGAAAGATGACCTTCTATACTTAGGATTAAATGTAATTAACAGTGAATACCTGTAAAAGATTTAATAATCGACGGAAAACACTTACAAAGGATTTGGGAAATATTCTAATCCGTAACTACAGTTATATCGGCAAGAAAGATGATATAAAAATATATTTTATCTTTTTATTTTTCATTTAATTATTGCATTAATAAAGTATAACCCTATATTACTGTTATATTAGGAGAGGAGATTCTCGGAAACATCTTTGGATGAGAAATTTATGGAAAATTGTTCCATGTGCACAACGCACTGGGTAACAAAAGAAAAGATACATCTTTGGATGAGAAATTTATGGAAAATTGCTCCGTGTGCACAAGGCATCGGGTAACAAAAGAAAAGATATAAAAACTAAGCATGCTACTCTAATAAAATTGATATGATATAATACTTATAATATTTACCTAGTATGTGCTTATTTCCTGATGTTGAAGGTATCGTAAAAATAGTCGGAATTGCAACGGGAAAAAGTCTATTATGGCTTTCATTCCAAAATATAATATCTTGGAAATGTGTGCTACATAGACGATAATTATTGTTATAGCACTTATCGGATGGGACGTCCAATAAATCTTCACTTCCACTGTTCTTCGCCCAAATAATGCATCGATTTTCGTCTTTTGGAAATCGAAAGAAACTCAAATTGCTATTTGCATTTGCACTATTCGAACAATCGGCAGCTGCACACCGAATACCTCCTCTAGTACTTTTCAACATGACGAGAATATAAATATAAAATATGAATTATGAAAAAATATTACAATAATGTAAATACTCGTACTAACCTGATGTTTTACAAAACACTTGTTGGAATTAACACAGGAATACTAATAATTACCACTACACAATGTATCAGAGAACTAAATGTCACAACATGAAGCACGCTGAACAATTAAATTTAATAACAGAAAACTTCTGTTTATATTTCGAGCCAACACTGACAGCTGACCGCAAGTGACGGGGGTGAAAACTTTCCTCCAAAGGGCGGAGTTAATAGCTTCAAGGTCAAATTTTCGGGTGGTAATACAAATACCTGGGAGTGCAACTACTGTATATACGATTTATAATGTGACCTGTGACAATGTCCTCGAGTAATAAATTCCTTTGACTGCTCCATGTAAATTTCTTCATAAATTTTTCTATATAAGTAAGCATTTATATATCAAGTTGATGAATTTCAAAAACAAATTCTGTTGTCAATGCTATAAGTATTTTCAATATAGTCGTTGTCACAAAGGTTTTATCGAAATTTATTCCATGTTCTTGTACGAAACATTTGGCTACTAATCGAGCTTTGTAAGGTCTATATTTCCATCTGCATGGCGTTTTATTTTTAATACCCATTTACAAACCAATTACTGTTTTTTCAGGGGGTAAATCTACAATGTTCTAAGTTGTGTTTTCTTCTAAACTTCTCTTTCATAGCTTCATAGCTTCTTGTTATTTTCAAGCGTTAAACCTTTCAATGCTACATCAATTGAAATTATACTGTCTGCACAAATATTAAAAATTTCAAATATTTCTGGCGGTTTTGTCTAATTTTAATAATTTCTTTCATTTTCTTTTTGTCTGGAATTATTATTGCCTTCTATATTTGTTTCTCTTTCAGTTTCTATGGTCTCTTCTGGTTCATTTCTAATTTCATTATTAAATAATTGATTTTCAAGCATAATCAATTTATTTTCAGTAGATATTGTTTCTTCAAATGGGCCAAAGACTTCTTCATGAAATTTTACTTTTCTGCATTTGAATACTTTCTTTTTTGTTGGATTGTAAATTCTATATGCCTTACATAATTTACAATGGCCATATCAAATCAAACTTGTTTTACATGCCCATACTTTAAAATGTTTAAACTAAGTTACCTCTTAGTCCACATTTCTACAGGAATGCGATTTTTAATATTCTTGTAGGTGTTCGATTTCTTATAGAATTCTACGTGTTAATTGCTGCTGCCCATAATTCTTTCGGTGCACAAATAAATTAGATATCTTGCCTTCTCTGCGGGAGTTCTATTAAATCGCTTTGCAATACCATTTTGTTGAGGAGAACCTGGAGTTGTACTTTCGTGCCTAATTCTATTTTCTTACATATTTTTTAAATTCATCATTCACGTACTTCCATGCCATTATCTGTGCGTAATGTTTTTATTCTTCGTTCTGCAAAAGTTTCTACTTTATTCTTAAATTCTATGAATTTGTTTTGTACTTCTGTCTTGTGTTTCATAAAATAAATCCATGATTTTCTTGAAAATTCATCCGTAGTAGTCGAAAAATATTTAATATCTCCAAATCATGACGGTGTGATTGTACCATAAATACTAGTTCTAGACATTTTTACTTGTTGTTTTACTCTTCGGTAAAGGTTCACAAGTATCGCAGTTTACATGTTTATTTTTTTATAATTATTGTTCTTTTGCTTCAATATGTAACGTATAATATTAAAATTTATATGTCCAACTCTTTTATGCCATTTTAAAAATATTTCCTCGTTTTCATTGACACTTAACATAATTTTCTAAATTTTATTTACAGTGTCTAAAATGAATAAATCATTTTGAATGTTCCTGTAGTATCCAATTTTCTGTAAGGAACAGGACCAAATATTGTCTTTTTATTTTCGAAAACTATCTTCTGTCCTTTTTCTAACAATTTTTTAACAGATAATAAGTTAACTGCTAGTGTAGGTACGTATAAAATATCATTTATTTGACATTTCGAAATTTTTTAATTGATTGACGGATATGTGTCAACATTTCGTTGACCTTTCGCTGTAGTCTGAGTTAGATCAGCTTGTAGTTAGTAGCGTACGCACGGTGGGCGGTTAGGAAGGGTCAGAACCCCCTCCCCCATTACATCTGTAAAACTTTTTAAAACAATATTAATATTATTCCAAACAAAATTATACGATAGTTATCGGTGAAGAAAGACTGAATGGATTAGCATAATTAAATATTCCCCGAGAAATTATAATTACTGTAGACGAAATTCTTGATGAGTTAGCGAAAAATCCAAGGAGGCGTGAATTAAGTTTGTAACTATATTTTATTTAATATTATATGTTTGTTATTTTTTGGTATTTAATTTTTATTTTAATGCGATTTTTTTTCAATTTATTTATTATATTATAATAAAAATAACAATAAAAACAAACAGAATCCTGCGTACGCCATTGCTTGTAGTGTTATAGGATTTTGTTCGGTGCTGGACAGGTTAATTTATCCAAACCAAATGTAGGAACCTTTATTGGACGGGGTTGATCAATTGTTTTATAACAGTTGTAAATTTACAAACCAAACATGACAAAAAATCTACAAAATTATATAACAAGTGGTTACAGTTTAAATAATGTTTTTTCACTAATAAAAGTTATACTCACAGCCAGACTTAGAGTTTGATTGATATCAAACTACTTTAGTCCACCAGACTATTCTGCTCTGTTACACTGTCACTCACAATTAATTACATGTGTTTATTTGACAAATATTCTACAGTCAGTGACTAAGCAGGCAGCCGATTTGCCGCTCATGGCGCATGTTGCCAAAACTAAATAAGTTAAATACACTATATGTGTAATATGTATATATAAAAATTAGGAATGAACTATAAAGTATATCATTACAAGCTTATTTAATTATTTGATATTGTATTTAAATTGTTCATTTCTTTTTTTTAATTTTACTCCCAAGAATTTGTGTTCTTCGTCTTCTTTCCCTTTTTTCGAAGTCTTCTTTATTTCTTTCAGAGTCTTAATTCCTGTCTAGAATTTTTTTTTTGATGTATTCTGTTCTTCTATAGAAGTCTTCTTTCTTCACAAGACGATGAATTTTTACTCGTACTATCTTCATAATTCTTCTGATTTACGACGAACAATGTGGAATAAACAGCAACCTGAGCATTCTGCTTATTCTTATTAAATCTACATTCAAATTTATAATGTTCGAATTTCTTACATTGATAGCATTGAATTTTACCTTTATCAAATCTGAATTTTAGCTTGTATTCAAATTTCTTTTCGAGATTCTTAATATACTTCGATTTGAATTTCCCAACGAACGCTGATTGAGAAATGTTGTTTTCTTATGTTCTTCGTCTTCTTTACCATGACGGTGGTAATACAGCTAACATGAACATTACTACTCACTGTTCCGATATTACATGTCCTGCACGTACTTATTCTTTTATTAAACTTGTCATTTTTGCTATGTATTCTTCAACGTTGCCGTTTTCTTTTAAATTTAATGTTGAAATTTCATTCAAAATTTAAACTTATCGTATTACTGAATTGTTTTCAAAATTGTTATGTAAGGTCTTCCAAGCAGTTTTTGCTAGTATATCTTCCAAGAACGGTTGTACGAGTCAATGGTTTCTAATGATTCCGAATAAACGACTTTCCATTACCCTTTCGCTATTAATAATGATCGCATATTCATCTGTAGTTTTCACTACACTGTAGTTTTTTACTTCTGTGATTAAATTCTGTCATTTTCTTTTATGATTTGATTTCCGTACTTTTATTGTAACTAATACGTTTCTAGACCCATAACCTATTAAATATGTAGTGGAAATACTTTTCTTCTATTATATATACATATACTTTCATATTGTATTCTTTATTTTTACTTGTCAAAACAATACATTCTTTTTTTATTATATTTAGTTTTTTTTTTTCTACAATATTATTTTATAACAAATATAAATATAGTTACCTAACAATCGCAAAAACCTATGTTATTAATTTATTTATTAGCTGTACATGTCATTTATTTCAGGGAATTTGTTTTCGTTCGTAATTACCGTAAGTACTTCAAAATTACGTGGCGCCCAGATATTATCGTAAGTATATCATTTTACCACCTTCCTTATTTACCATTATTATTATTACCATCATTTTGGAGCTCTTATATTAAAACGACCGACCCACGACATTCTCCTTCTGAGCCAACGGCCACACTTGTAACACAAAAAATGTGTTACAACAGTTTTTTATGTCTATTAATTTGGTTATTTTACAGCAAAATGAATTTAAATACTACTCGTCCGAACATTTCGCTGTCAGTAAACTTTTAAGTTTTTTTTAGAATTACTTTATAAATTAATTATGTTACTAACTATATTATTTCTCCTGTAAAATAGCTTCATTTTAAACTCATCTCTAGGTATATGTTACAGCAATTATATATATAACATTTTTAATATAAACAGCTATTTATAATATATCACTTAGTATCCGAATATATACGTAGTTGTTGGGACTCGTATACCCTTTTAGTTTTGAGCCCCTTTTTCTTAACTTCCTGTATATTTTAATGTCATGAACTTGTATTATCAAAGATATTTCAACCTACAAAGTAAAAGTTTGTACTGAATTTGTGGATATGTATATATTTTTATTTTAAATGAATTATGTATTATACAAAATTAAGTACCTATTATCATAGAATCGAAAACGTTAAAATATTCTTTCGAATCAGTGGCTTCAATATATATGCTTCAAAAGCCTTTATATCATATTTTTGAAATATAAAAAATAAATTTTTGTTGCAAATTCAAGGCGAAGACATATGGTGTGTTTCTTTCATCTGGCACGAATTAAACAAAAATAATTTAAATTACTAATATTACTGTATCGTACCTAACGTATTGATAGGGACTGCCGAATGCGTGAAGTAGCCTAGAAAATTTTGTATCCTTCTAAACTAAACGGAAGATGCCAAATTCTTATGAATATCTGAGATAGAAATATCTTATGCAAGATTTTTTGTTAGCAAACATCTATGTGTGTGAGAAATTATTTTTAATTATGAAACTAAATAAGTCGAAATTCCAGATTCTACATTAAATACTGTAACGTTTATTTATTTGGGTGAAGTGTAAAAACAATTGAAACACGAATATTTCTACAACTAAGTTTAATGAACGAATAATAAATTATAAACAGATATTTTATATAAAATATTAATAAATATATTAACATTTGCAAGAAAATTTCGTAAGGTGTAAAACTGTTTAATCTACTCGTAAAAAATAAAAACAAAGTAAAATCACTATATTTTTAGCATACCTTCTAGATATTATCTTGACAAAACAGTAGTTATAAAATAATAATAAAAATATGCTAAAGTTGCTTACAAGGCAAGTAAAATTAATTTCGGTTCTTAATTCACATACAGAATTTTATGCTCTACACCTGTTAATAGAAGCTTTTTTTATCTAAAATAATTAGGGAAGCAGGAAATTACGAAAATTTTACATATTAAATCTCTATGTTCTGGTGTTCGAGTCACCATCCTGTATACATGTTACTGACCCTTTGCTGTATTTCAATTTGAGACCCTTGATTTAGAGTAAGAATTTATAATACAAGAAGAAATAGTATTATGATATCTAATGTACATTTTTTAAATATATGCACATTTACAAATTCGAATGAGAACTGTGTGTTTATTTTATACTCAATATAGATGAAATTAAAATTTATTTAAAAATAATAATTTGTGTTTTAATTATTGTAAATAATGCCAGATTACAATACACGCATGTAACATATTTTTCCTAAAATGATCATTGCCCAAGTTGTGTGCGCTCTTCACTTCTTTCGATTGCTTATTTCGCTCTACCAAATTGGTAGTACAGTTAGTTGAATCCAAGTGTTTTCTCACCACGTTTTATTATTTGTATCCTCTTGGGAGACTCATTTCAAATTTTCTTGTTGTTCATATGCTCCTAAAGATAAAAATTTTGCTCAAATTTATGAACAAGAAATCAAAATTAAAACTTAATTATCTTACGTATATTTTTTTAATCAATGTGATTTATTATATTTTTAATAAAACGTAAAAATATTTTTTTTGTATACTTGTTTACATAATTGTATTAAATTACTAAAAAATTACAATTTAAAAGCATCACTCGTTGACATTTAAAACAAAATTACAAAATTGTCTTTAGATTACAAATATTCATTAGAATTTTTGTGTGTACATTATGTGCATATGTACAGTGTATTTATGAGCGTATTATGATAGCTATTCTCTTGTATTTATTACTATAATAGCCTAAAGCTAGTGTCCTAAACACATCTTTGTTAATAATAATAGCCGTTAAACGCGAGTTGAATACGAAATTTTATTTACGACGATTGCCATATAATAAGGTATAATTATATTCAATATTTGTATTTATCTAAAACTTACAAACTCGTATGTTATATTATACAAAAGGGGTGGGGAACCTATGGCAGACGTGCCACAGTTGGCACGTAGAGAAATTTTACTGGCCCGCGGGAGAAATATTTGCTTTTCTGAATTTTTTGTAAATTGTTACCTTTCTTGTTAAATAATAAATTAATAAAACTAAAGTATATTTATTCCAATATTATTTCGAAACTTTCTGAATTATGTTATGATTAGTAAATTGTACATAATTTCTTTCAAAGTTGAATATGCCCCAGCCATTAATAAGATGATGTTCGTATGCAAGTGTAGTTGAAATTAAATACGCCCAGCAAGTTCAGTGTAACTTTTAGAGCTATTAAGTAACGGTATTGTCACAATGGTAATACGTATTAAAGTATTTATTTGTCAATTACTCGTCAGACAAAATTGTCATTTTCTCTCGCTAAAGCAAAGAGCTGATTGAATAAAAACTGTGATAATAAACGAAACCGCCATGGTAACCGTATATGTTTAAATTTTTGCTTATACTTTAGAATTTGTATGCAGCAATATTTGTCATTTTTAAATCTCTATATATGTACTTTTTTTAAACAATGAAATGTGATCTTTATTTTCAGTCATCAAAATATTTCTGTATTTAATGTTCTTTCTGAAGCCGAATAAGGATAACTGAAATTAATTATCAAAATTAGACATTTATTTTAGTAGATAATTATTTATATCGTTATTACCTAAATAAAATATTAAAAACAAAACTTATCGTATATAGCTTACTATATCTACCCTTAAAGATTGATCACAGGGTGTTATATTGTAATGGACCCAGCAAATATCTCGCTTATTTATAAAGTTAGTAATATACAGGGTGTTAATACTAAGTTGTACCATCCGAAAACGGCAGTTAAAACTCATTGAGATAAACAACTTTTCTTAGTTCAAATTTTTGATTTGGAGCCCCAGTTCATAGTTATTGGCGTTCTTTTGTTTTTCGAAAAATCGTCATTACTCCCTAAATCATGAATGTACATCCGTCATCAAATAGCTTAAGCTGGGTTCTCACTAGTCATTTTTTTGTGAATCATTTCTAATGATTCATTTGTCATGACAATTAAATGAAAAAATTTTGTTCACATGTATCATGTTTTAATTATCATATTGTGACTGATCATGTACTGTTTTATTTTATAAATGGCATCGGAAAAAGTGAATTCGTACTGCAATTCGGGAAATATGTATGCTCTTGTCTCTTGAACTACATACTATTTTATTTAACAACAGTCGAACAAAGTATATTACCTAAAAAATAGTCGAACAGTTAACAAAACTGATAGGTTTTAGGTTATGATTATATTGACATTTGCAATTTTAAATCATGACGCGTGTTCTTACGATTCATTTTATTTTCATTTATTAATAATGATCATTAAAGTAGAACTGCTTTTCACTTTTAATGAAACTATGAAATGATCATAAATTCTAATGAAAGAAGTGTTCTGACGTTCATTTTTCATGAATCATTGGATATGATTCATAAAAAATGAATGGTGAGAACCCGCCTTTACATGTTGCTGTATAAATCATGTTATATGAAAGAAATTACTAACATTATAAATATCACCCTGTATATATATATATATATATATACTAAGTTGTACCATGTTATTGGCGTTCTTTTGTTTTTCGAAAAATCGTCATTACTCCCTTATTTTAAGAGATATTGAAAAAATATAAAAACTTTCAGCATTTGCTTTTAGATCTCTAAAACTTTTGTATTTACAATTATTTTCTATTTTATCAAATAACAAAATGGCGGCCGATCAAAAATTTCAAAACAAGATATTTTAAAAACCACTCGATCGATTTTTGAAAATAAAACATTTATAAAATCCTTATACTATCTACTAACATATGCCTGAAACATTTTTTTTCGATCTGTCTAAAAAAAATTTTTATTCAAATTTAATTACAAGATAAATTTTAACAAACTGCGTTTTGAAAGTCAAATTTAGTACCTCCCTTGCAGCTTCATTGTTCATTGTATTTTTTCTTGTTTGTTTCTTGTTTTTCTTGTTTATTTTTTTGTTTAATGGCAGCAAGCCTACTTTGTTTTATATTATTATTGTAGTTTGTTAAAATCTATCTTGTAATTAAATTTGAATCGACAGATCGAATAAAATGTTTCAGGCATTTGTTAGTAGATAGTATAAGGATTTTATAAAGTTTTATTTTCAAAAATCGATCGAGTGGTTTTCAAAATACCTTTTTTTGAAATTTTTGATCGGCCGCCATTTTGTTATTTGATAAAATAGAATATAATTGTAAATACAAAAGTTTTAGAGAACTAAAAGCAAATGCTGAAAGTTTTTGTATTTTTTCAATATCTCTTAAAATAAGGGAGTAATGACGATTTTTCGAAAAACAAAAGAACGCCAATAACATGGTACAACTTAGTATATATATACAGGGTGTTATTTATAATGTTAGTAATTTCTTTCATATAACATGATTTATACAGCAACATGTAAGCTATTTGATGACGGATGTACATTCATGATACCACTTTGAAATTTCAAATGGAACATACTATATTTTTTTACATATTTGAAAAGTACATCTAATTTGCTTTACAATCATGTAAAATAATCCGTATGTTACATTATTAAAAATTAAAATGACGAGCAATTTTTTATACACCTAGTCGAAAAGAGAATAGTGAGCCATGACTATGTCTTGAAATAAAACAATTAACTAAAACAATTGTAACAATGTAAATGTCAACCTGTAAATACTCAGTAATAATTGTTCTAACTTTTATTATTAGCAAGTTTCATTGTAGTACCTTATTAAATTATTATAAAATGAATTTATCTAACTCAGAAAAAGTTGATATGCTAGATTTGTATTTTCGAGGTTTAAAAAATAAACGCAGAGCTGCAGAACTTTATCGTCAAGAATATCCACATTGCCATCATCCAAGTGAAACCAAGAAAAAGAAATATTATAAATGAAAATGATATGGAAATTAATGTACCTTACTTGCGCTTTTTGAGGCCAATCCTAGAATTTCCGTTCGCGACGCATGTACAGTAGAAGTTTAGTTATATGACACTGCCTTAAGCGGGTTTTACAACCTTTTATGGACGGGTAAGAAGCTTTGTGGCCATGTGTTATAAATTACCCCAACTCAAAGGTATCACTTGAAAAGTAAAAACAGATCCGTATTAAATATATTCATACTGTACTTACTTTGTATAAATTTTGTAAACTGAAAATATATAATAAGATATAAGACACAATAAATACAAAAATAACTTTACGTTTTGATGACTAATAATGTAGTTTTTAGAATATGGAATTGGAAATCCAAAGATCGCTCAATGAATAGAAAAATATTAAGAATGATCAACTAGACTTAATCAAATCTCCATTGATTTCTCCGCTTTAATCCGTTTTAGATATTCTACCATTGAAAAGGTGGTTAATACTTAGTTTCTGTCTTTATCCTTCTATGTATAAATACTAAAAATTTTCTGTGAAGTATATTTATTAGTACTTATTTCTTGTTAATGGTCTTAAAAGTCGAAATATGAATAAAAATAAAATTATTATTTTTTAAACAACTAAGTATTCCTTATATTTATTTAATAACAGTTTGTATTTAAAATTTACGGTTGAATTTATTTTAATAATTTAATCTCTTCTCAATATACAAATTGAAATTAAAAGACGGCATTTAAAATGCATTATAATTTGAATATTTTACCCTAGATTTAAAAGTATACAGGCTGTTCCATTTAAGTGTGCCACCATTGCTATCTCAAGAACTATAAAGCCTCGTTCACAATCGGAATTTAGTAGTTAGTTGATAATGGTTATGGTTAGTAGTTAGTGGTTAAGTTTATGCCATGAAAAATGTCGTTCACAATACATCTATTTAGCGCTGTCGAATTATGAGTTCTGTTGGTAATGCAGTGTGCATTATGTCAAATTTAGAGTTTTAAAAAAGATTTTCACAGATGTCGTCAAAATCGATGTTACCAGATGTTATTTCAATCTGTCAACAAAGTTCAACTTGTGATATCTTGATTTTTTGTGTTCGTATATTTTCGATACATTTATTGAAATTTTACTAAATATGGCTGAAGAAAAATTTATATCATTAATCCAAAGTACAAAGTTACTTTACGACGCTCAGTAATAATTTCTTTTTGAAAAGTACACGGCTTTGATAAATTTTTTCTACTGTCAAAATGTTTTCACTTCTTTTCTTTTTCTATAATATGTCTATTTCATTCTACTCGAGCTGTGATTGGCTGTTTCTGTTAACCACTAACGACAAAGTTAGAAGTATGCAAACCCTTGCGCTAACCGTGTTTAGCGCAGCCTAGCGCTGAGTTAATTTTTTGGTTGTGACCGCTATACTACAAATGCGCATGTCAATCTTCTGCGTTAACGCTAACAAATAACCACTAACCACTAAATTATGATTGTGAACGAGGCTTAAGAGCTACGAGGTTGGTTAAATTAGCAAAGAACCACCATTTTATAAGACTAATACAATGAGCAAAAAAAAAATATTTTTTTTAACCAGTAGTTCTCAAAATACGGTACACAACTTTCTTATTTTAAATAACATATATTAGTATATGATATGTTAATATTGTTGAATTCAGAAAAAAAATACTCTATCGAATAACCTAAAAATAAATATATGTTCCCATTTAAAATAAGAAAGTTGTGTCCCGTATTTTGAGAACCACTGGTCGAAAAAAAATTTTTTTGTTCATTGTATTAGTCTTGTAAAATAATGGTTCTTTGCTAATTTAACCAACCTCGTAGCTCTTATAGTTCTCGAGATAGCAATGGTGGCACACTTAAATGGAACAGCCTGTATAATTAGGAAACGTTTTGAAAGAAAATTTCTGGTATGGCCCTTAACATCATACGACAGAAAAATCTACCTGCCTAAAAGTACCAATACCGCTAGTCCCACAAAACTTTATATGGGCCAATCGGCTTATCCGAAAGTGAATTTCATGTATCTAAACTTCTACTATATTGAGACAGGACTAAACATTTTTAAAATTCACAGAATCTTAAGAAAATACAAATACAGACCATATAAAATACAAACAGGACAAGGACTATTGACAGACGATTATCAACGTAGACTTGAATTTAGTGAATGGTTTTTGGAAAAAACACGTAGAGACCCAACCATCGACGCAAAAATTTTTTGGACTGACGAAGCTAGTTTTTCTAGAAATGGACTTTTTAATAAAAAAAATGCCACTATTGGAGCATGGAGCATCTTCATGAAATTCGGGAAACAAGACACCAGAATAGTTTTAAAATAAATTTTTGGTGCGGAATTTTAAAAAACAAAATTTTTGGACCTTACATTTATGAAGATAATTTGACGGCTACATTGTATGCTGATTTTTTAAATAATATTTTACAAGAGTTTTTTGAAGAGATTCCACTTGAAAATAGGCGTGGTATGTGGTTTCAACAAGACGGAGCCTGTGCATAATGCGAGAAGATGCGTTGATATTTTAAATAATACATTTGAGCGACGTGTTATTGGAACAAATTGTATTATTCGGTGGCCTGCTCGTTTTCCCGATATGAGTCAACTTGATTTTTTTATGGGACTACGTGAAAGATTTTGTTTATAAAGAAACAGTAAACACGTTAAACGAACTGAAGAATAAAGTTGAAGCGGCAATTGTATCTTTATCTGAAAACCAAATAGAAATGGCTACTTATTCTGTTTTTAAACGATGTGAAAAATGTATTGAAGAGGCTGGGAGTCATTTTGAATATTTGTTGTAAAATCAATTTGTTGTTATTAAGTGTTCCTTATTCTTATTTTCTGTATTATTATGACAAAAAAAAATATTTCGTTTAATAATAATAGTTACAATCGTTGTTAAGTGTTCCTTATTCTTATTTTCTGTATTATTATGACAAAAAAAATATTTCGTTGAATAATAATACTTACAATTGTTTTAGTTAATTGTTTTATTTCAAGCCAGTTCTCTTTTCGACTAAGTGTATAAAAAAGTGCTCGCCATTTTAATTTTTAATAATGTAACATATGGATTATTTTACATGATTGTAAAGCAAATTTGATGTACTTTTCAAATATGTAAAAAAATATAGAATTGTCCATTTGAAATTTCAAAGTTGATATAAATTACTAATAAACCAAAAGTGGTATCATGATTATACATCCGTCATCAAATAGCTTACATGTTGCTGTATATATCATGTTATATGAAAGAAATTATTAACTTTATAAATAAGCGAGATATTTGGTGGGTCCACTAACTAAAATATAACACCCTGTATATATATATATATATATATATATATATATATATATATATATATATATACAGGGTGAGTCTGGGAAGACGCCCCCCCCTTTAACTTTTTTATTATAAGTAATAGAAAAAAATGGCTCATATAAAAGTTTTATTATTTGACACGTACTATTTGACGGCAGATGTAGATATTTTTTATAAAGTCAGGTTTACAAGATACGACTATCAACTTTTATTTTTCAAATGGTAACCGATAATTATTTTAATAAAATAGAAACCGCCATTTTTTTCTCTTTTCATCGATGTATTAATTTTTATAAATGTATTTGAAAAATTTCGAGAAAAATGAGATAATTTAAAAATATTAGAAATCATATTTAAACAAATATTAAAGGTGGCTATGTGAAAATAAACAAAACGTAACAATGTAAAACAATTAAATTAATGTCAAAAATGTATACATTTGTTTGTTACTTAATTTAACTTATTTTGTAAATAAAAAAAAAACATTTTGAGAAGTTCACGAAGAACGAATTAATTGATATGATTCTAATAATTGGTGAATCGACTTGCATCATAAGAAGAGCAAAAAGAATTTACCGGGAGTGGTTTTCTAGACGTTGACAACCAAGATTAAGAACACTGAGAAGGATTTTTACCCGATTTCGAAAACATAGCCACCTATAATATTTGTTTGAAAATGATTTCTAATATTTCTAAATTCTTATTTTTCTCGAAATTTTTCAAATACATTAATAAAAATTAATACATCGTTGAAAAGAGAAAAAAATGGCCGTTTCTATTTTATTAAAATAATTATAGGTTACCATTTGAAAAATAAAAGTTGATAGTCGTATCTTGTAAACCTGACTTTATAAAAAATATCTACATCTGCCATCAAATAGTATATATAAAATAATAAAACTTTTATAGGAGCCATTTTTTTCTATTACTTATAATAAAAAAGTTAAAGGGGGGGGCGTCTTCCCAGACTCACCCTGTATATATATATATATATATATATATATATATATATATATATATATATATATATATATACAGTGTGTGCAAGGAAATGCGGAACATAGGACTTTAACATGGAATTTAAAAAAATTGCGGATACTCTCTCTCCTGATAGATTTAGAACAAAACTGCAAGAGTACAAAGTTGTTCAGAATTAAATTCTACGTCAGATAAAATCATAATTGTTGCAACAGCACGTCTGCAGTACGAGATATATTAAATATAAAATGTAACATTTTCGTTCAAAATCAGACACCCATGGAAATAAAAGAAAAAATATATGTGTCAATTGTGACAGTTAGTAACCTTACTTTAAATCAATATTTTTTAAAATTATATTTGTACTTTTTTTTAATATTAGCACATTGTTAAAGAAATAAATATAATTTCAACTTAAATAATATTAAATTATAGACAATAAGTATTACAATTAGCGAAAATTCTCTAAACTGACAGATAGATATTTTCTTTTATTTCCATGGCTATCTGATTTTTAACGAAAGTATAACATTTTATATTTAATATATCTCGTATTACTGGCCTGCTGTTGCAACAATTATGATCTTATCTGACGTAGAATTTAATTCTGAACAACTTTGTACTCTTGCAGTTTTGCTCTAAATCTATCAGGAGAGAGAGTATCCGCAATTTTTTTAAATCCCATGTTAAAGTCCTATGTTCCGCATTTCCTTGCACACACTGTATATATATATATATATATATATATATATATATATATATATATATATATATATACAGGATGTCCCATTTAAGATACGAATGCATTGGTATTTCGAGAACCGTAAGAGCTACGAGGTTGGTTAAATTAGACAAAAGTTGCCCCGTTAGGAGGCTATTTTAATAGTGTTTTGTTATTTGCGAAAAAATGCATAGATCACTAGATATAGGGGAAAATGTAAATTTAGTGATTTAGTTAGAAAAAAGTAAATCGAAGGCGGCTGTGGAAGAAAATAACTAAATTTATTGTAAAGTTTTCGCAAATTATTTTTGTATTTTTAACTTTAATTAAATAAACTTGTTGCAATATATGTTATGAAATAGTTTTTTTCTTCCACAGCAGCCTTCGATTTACTTTTTTCAATGGAATTTTAGTATAAATAACAATTTTTGTTAATTTTTCTGTTAATTATAAAAATAAATTATTACTGTTTTATATCATTGTAAAGCTAAAAAAATCTCTATTTAAAAATACCATAACTTAATATGACCTCCATATGAAAAATAAAAGTTGCTATCAGTAACTCGTAAATGGTTAGATATAAAAAAAAATTGAGTACTTCTGCAAATTCACCCTACAAAAGTGCCTTAAGAAAGTGCAAACCAGAATCTCGTATTATTTCATATAACAAAGTTATAAGCAAAAAAAGAAAATCACTAAATTTACATTTTCCCCTATATCTAGTGATCTATGCATTTTTTCGCAAATAACAAAACACTATTAAAATAGCCTCCTAACGGGGCAACTTTTGTCTAATTTAACCAACCTCGTAGCTCTTACGGTTCTCGAGATACCAATGCATTCGTATCTTAAATGGGACACCCTGTATATAGGGTGAGTCTGGGAAGACGCCCCCCCCCCTTTAACTTTTTTATTATAAGTAATAGAAAAAAATGACATATAAAAGTTTTATTATTTTACATATACTATTTGATGGCAGATGTAGATATTTTTTATAAAGTCAGGTTTACAAGATACGACTATCAACTTTTATTTTTCAAATGGTAACCTATAATTATTTTAATAAAATAGAAACCGCCATTTTTTTCTCTTTTCAATGATGTATTAATTTTTATTAATGTATTTGAAAAAATTTGAGAAAAATGAGATAATTTAGAAATATTAGAAATCATTTTTACACAAAATAAACAAAACTTAACAATGTAAAACAATTAAATTAATGTCAAAATGTATACATTTGTTTGTTACTTAATTTAACTTATTTTGTAAACAAAAAAAAAAAAACATTTTGAAAGTTCACGAAGAACGAATTAGAAATATTAGAAATCATTTTTAAACAAATATTATAGGTGGCCATGTTTCTCGAAACCGGGTAAAAATTCTTCTCATTGTTCTTAAACTCGGTTGCCAACATCTAGGAAACCGGTCCCGGCAAATTATTTTTGCTCTTCTTATGATGCAAGTCGATTAACCAATTATTAGAATCATATCAATTATTCGTTCTTCGTGAACTTTTCAAAATGTTTTTGTATACATTTTGACATTAATTTAATTGTTTTACATTGTTACGTTTTCTTTATTTTGTGTAAAAATGATTTCTAATATTTCTAAATTATCTCATTTTTCTCAAAATTTTTCAAATACATTAATAAAAATTATTACATCATTGAAAAGAGAAAAAAATGGCGGTTTCTATTTTATTAAAATAATTATAGGTTACCATTTGAAAAATAAAAGTTGATAGTCGTATCTTGTAAACCTGACTTTATAAAAAATATCTACATCTGCCATCAAATAGTATATGTAAAATAATAAAACTTTTATATAAGTCATTTTTTTCTATTACTTATAATAAAAAAGTTAAAGGGGGGGGGGCGTCTTCCCAGACTCACCCTATATATATATATATATATATATATATATATATATATATATATATATATATATATATATATATATATATATATATAGGGTGAATATATATATATATATATATATATATATATATATATATATATATATATATACAAAGTACCTAAATAAAAGTAAAATACTTCGATGTTTCACTTCATATTTCATTAAACTCATGTTGGTAGTAATGACTTTATTTACTCGTAGCTAATCTGCCATTTATTATACTTATTTAGTTCGCCGGAACTTTAAGAACAATTTTTATTATTAGATGAGGATAAGATTATATTCGCTACCCGAGGGTGCTAGGCGTTCAATTGCGATTAAACCCCTGATAGTAAGTGATACAGTGTTGACCAAAGACCGCGTTATCGGGTAATCGTACCATATGCATATTTGGGCGTCAATAGAACTACAGTGCGTTTACGTGAACGTTTCTTCTGGCCAAATATGCAGTCGGATATTCATAAGTACTGCGAAGAGTGCGAGGAGTGTAATCGCCGCAAGACCCCGTCACCGGCTGCCAAAGTACCATTACAATCGGCCAGTGTGTCGCGTCTACTGGAACGTGTTGCGATTGATATTCTGGGGCCGTTGTCAGTTACTACAAAAGGCAACAAGTACGTCGTGGTAATAAGCGACTATTTTACCAAGTGGGTGGAGGCATACGCCCTCCCTGACAGGACAGCTGAAACGGTGGCCCGGGTAGTAGTCGAAGAATTCGTGTGTCGCTATGGGGCGCCCGAAGTAATCCATTTCAACGAGGGGCGACAATTTGAGTCGCAATTATTCCAGGAGATGTGCTACTTACTTGATATCACGAAAACACGAACCTCTCCATTTCACCCGCAATCAGATGGATTGGTTGAAAGGTTCAACCGAACTTTGTTAAGGCCGGGGGATAGCGAAATACTATATTTATAGTCACATTTAATGCCCTGTATTTTAAGAACTAAACATAGTAACATTCTGTTATTAATTCTTGAGAAAGATACCATATAGGACTATATATTGCATAAATTTTAATGTTAATTTTTTTTAAATAAGCGGTTAAAAAAATAATTGAATGTGAACATTTTTTCATTTTTCATTGCCGGCATTTTAAGAACCATTCATTTGTACATAAATATTTTTTATATTTCTTTGATGAATAAAATAGCTAAAGGTGTCACGAAGTGCCTGGTATATTTTATTTTACAAAATTTTAAACATTTATCGAATAAAATAATTAAACATCTGAAAGTGAATATTTCAGTAACTTTTATTATTTATTTTGTCTCCTTATACACATAAATATTGAGAAAAAAAATATACCAGGCACTAGATAATGTTGTCAGCAATGTACTATATTTTTTTCAATTTTATTGTTTATTTAATAAGGGAATGGTTATCAATTTGCTATTTTCCCTATACCTTCACATGTAAATTTTAGTTCCACTTTTTCTCACTGCATTGTCGCATAATGCTCGAGCTGTCACTTTCACTTAGGGCGGTCCTAGCTACCCTAACACTAAGTTCTAAGAATATAGGGTAAGTTAGCAGGTTCGTTTAGATTTTCATTCCATTATAATGATTGCGATATACACGATTTTCTACTAGGATGCAGTAGAGCTGGTTGTGCTAAAAATTATTGCGGATTTTGAGTACTTTATGCATTTATTGTTTATCACAAAAAATGATTATGAAGTGACCTAAATACTTCATCATAATCTATACTGTCACTTTTAAAATTTAATAACAAAATTTCTTGTCAACAATTAATTTTTATATAAAATAACAATAGCGATCGAGTATAACGTTTTAATATAAAACGCCGATAATGTAAGATAAACCATTATGCATCGTATCGTATGTGAATGAAATATCACTATTCGTGCGAAATATCATTCTACTGGCACTTTTGAGCTCGTGGGTTAAACTTCTCACTCATGAATGTAACATGCTGACCATATTATTTGAATACCAATGTGGGACAAAACATTTTAAGGCCCAAAAAACATAAATTATTATGAAGAGAGGAATAAACGACTGATGTTGGTGATGGAATAAATAAATAAACAGGAATGCAGTCGGAAAAATTTATTTGGCTAGTCTAGGTCAATGTTTCGCTGCCTATTGCAGCTTCTTCAGGGCACATTACATATACTTTTAGTCTTAGCCTAGACTAGCCAAATAAATTTTTCCGACTGCATTCCTGTTTATTTATTTATTCCATAATTTATTATCTTTCAGTGATTCGTATATGAGAATAAAAATTGATTTTAAATTAAGTAAATAAAAGATAAAAACATTTATAACACATGAAACGTGCTGCTGGTAAATAAATTTTAAAAAGTTAAAAAATATATTCAACAGTAAAAAATAAAATAGTGTGGCATTTATATTAATACAAGGTATACCACTGGCCTTCACCAAACTATAAGAATATTTATAAAAAAAACTCTTATTTGATTGACGTTAGTTCCACAACATTTTTCGGGACATGTACATATGGAACCAGTGCATTGAAATCCGGGATTTTCTATCGCAATCATTGTCGTCTGGTCACCCTTTTCATATGTATAATGTTTATTTCATTCACTTACAATATAATATAATATTGTTTCACACAAATAATATTATATTATTCATAGTAATGAGTGGTGCCATTACTCATGAGAATGATATTTGCCAACAAGAGCAAAAGCAAGTGATGTAAATCGTTCGAATGAATAATATTTATCCACAACTATAACATGAAAAATGTATGTTTATTAGAATCAAATATGGCATCACACTTTGACAGTGAATATCAATAGGCCTGCGTTACCGTTTCACAGCATACTTAACGCTGGGCAATTATTTCTAGTATTTTTAGCTACTTTAAACTTGAAGAAAAAAAGAAAAGTAAGAAAAACGAGAAAACTAGTATAAATTGTAGCATTGGTTTTTAATGTAAAAAATATTGAAATATTGAATAATACTATTCCAACAAACTGTCAATATTATTCAATTAACAACAGTAACGAAGGTCATTAATTAATAAAAAACGATTGAATTTTAGGTATATTATTTGACAGTTAATTTTACTAAATTTTCTTCCTATTAATAAATAATGGTAATAATTCAATAATCACACAAGTCGAAAGTGTAGGTATGGCGATATGTTAAATAATAATATACTCATACTGTATAATTAACAAAGTTGTACTCTATATAATTCTTAAAAAGAATGTATGTGACGATATGAAAAACTGATTTTATTATTATAACGATCAATGAATTTTAATTAATTAAACATATTTCCCATCACCTTGGTAATTATGCATATTTACGAATGATTATAAGGCATAATTTCTCTTAAGTATATTATGGTATTTTTATTTTTGTGGTTATCGGCGCTGGGATTTGAAAGTCAGACCTGACTTCGCTCAGTTTGAGTCGGAGCTCGCTAACTAATAGGATTGTTCGAGAAAAACATTTTTATAGAAATTTCCATAAATTTTAAGGTTAAATAGGATAAAATAAAAACAGATTAAAAAAAAGAGCCAGAACTGAACCGAAACTATACAAGATCAGCAAATAAAAGATTATAATTTGGATAATTCTGAGCTTGTAAATTTAAAAAAACAACGAATATTTTTATAATTTTATTTTATTTATTTATTTATTTAATGTACAAGGGAAGCTCACAGTTACCCAATTAAGAGCTTCCACGATTTGATAAATGAATACAATTAAATACAATATGGTATCTACAGGGTGTTCGAAAAATAGGGGACCAAATTTGGAAATATATTAATCAAACCAAAACAAGAAAATAATCCTAATATACCCATGTCCGGAAACGAACCATTTCGAAATAAAACACTCTTTTGTTTGAATTTTGAATTTTATTTTTAGTAATGTTTTTACTCTCAAAATTACAATAGTTGTTCAAAATGTCCTCCTTGAAGTTGCCTGCAACATTCTAGAAGTCTTTTCATTGATTGTCGGACACGTTCGAATATTCCTGGTTTTAGTCTTATACTATTAAAACAGTCTATGATTCTTTGCCGCAAATTATCTACGTTTTTAATGGGCGTCGAATAAACTAAGCTCTTTAAATGAACCCAAAAATAAAAATCAAACGGATTCAAGTCTAGTGAACGTGGAGGCTACGTAGTTGGACCACCTCTGCCTATCCACCGATCAAGAAATAAATTTTGAAGATATTGTCTTGGAAACTAAAATGTGGAGGCGTGCATAAACCACATATGATGCCGTGTGAATAGTGAAACATTCTCCAATAAATTTGGTAAATTATTTTTCAGATAATGTAGATACAAATTTCCCGTTAATCTGTTATGCAAAAAATAAAGCCCTATCAACTCATCTCCAACAATACACTATTAATAGAAAAGCTTCAAAACAATATCAAAATAATTTAATTACGGTGACAACAAATTTTGACAGTTACTAAGGAAACGTGAATAAACAAATTACCAGTATTAACGTAACTATTGCAATTTTGACAGTAAAAAACATTACTAAAAATAAAATTCAAAATTCAAACAAAAGAGTGTTTTATTCCGAAATGGTTCGTTTCCGGACATGGGTATATTAGGATTATTTTCTTGTTTTGGGTTGATTAATATATTTTCTAAATTTGGTCCCCTATTTTTCGAACACCGTGTACATATAACATTTACAAGATATTTATTTATTTATATGTAAATAATATTTAAATTTGGATAAAGATAAATTAAAGAGATCAATATTCTGATATGATTCATTATAATTTGACATAATTCTAACCAGTGGAGAATTATGGCAGCTGTTTGTTTGACAATATGGTACATGAAATATATTTAATTTCCTGGTCTGTTTTTGTGGAACATTAAGTGTAATATTTTCTATTAGTAGTTGATTGTCAATGATATTATTTATGATTTTGTATAATAGAATCATGTCATTAAATGCTCTCCTTGGTTCCAGTGTTTGGAGTTTAAATGTTTGTAACATTTCGTGATAGTTTGTGTAGTTAAGATGGAATTTATGACAATCCATTTGTACCATTTTCTTTTGAATCGATTCAATTCTGTTTATGTGCTTCATATAAAAAGGGTTCCATACTGGTGTTACATACTCTAACTGAGGACGTACAAGTGATTTGTATAGAAGAAGTAAAGCCGAATAATTGGTAAACACTCTGGTAGTACGTTATATAAATCCTAAAAGTTTGTAGGCTTTATTTGCTATGGTGTCGATATGATTGAACCAATTCATTTTGCAATTGAATATAAGATACCAAGGTCTCGAATACTGCATTTTCTGTCAAGTGAAACATGATTTACCGAGTAATTAAAGTAAATAGGATTTATATTTCTCGTAAAGCTCACAATTAAACGTTTACTCAAGTTTAACGAAATATGTTTATTTTTACAATATTCATAAAGTAGAGATAGGTCTTGCCACAGTAAATCATCATCATTTTGGATCTCTATAACTCTATAAAATTTAATGTCGTCAGCATATAACAGAAAGTTACTGTTACGGAATGTTACATATTTTGTGTAGAAAATACTTATTATATAAATATTAAAAAAATGATTTGTATTAATTAAAGGTGTTGCAGAATATTGCTTATACGAGTTAGTAAAAAAATGGGTTTCAACGCGTGAAATTCTACACTAGGTTATTAAGAAAGTTATATGTAAGACAAAGAATATCTTTGGTATGAAATAAACTAATATGAATTTTAAATCTAATCCAAAAGAAAGAAATAGAAAATTGTGCTTATTAATAAATTTGCAAAATACAGACATTTTGTTTAATAAAAATGTTGACAAAATATAATTATGAAGGTACCTATTATTTTTCTAATTTGTTTTTATTATAATGATAAATTTATAATTTTAGTATTTTTACATTCTAAAAATTATTTTATCATTCAAACAAAAATTAAATTTTGAGCGCAAATCAGCCAACAAATTTAAAGGTCCACAAATATTCTGTGTCTGAAGTAAAAGCTTCCGGTGTCTGATACAAAGGTAATAAAAACAACGAAAGTTGAAACTCTTTAGCTCAGCACAAGACCAAAAACAGTTTGCTTATAGAGAGCGAATTGATAATTAAACAACAGGGGCTGTTCATTTTACTGAGAAATGAACGAAGGGAATAGGAAAAGTAACCAGTTTTGATTGGTTCATAATGTCATAAATCATATGAAGTTGCGCCCCTTTTTATGTTGCTCGCAGTGCCATCTCTTGAGCCAGAAAGAAAATAGTCTGCCTATCCCCCAGCCTTAAGTATGCTGAGCTATTGGGCAGGGGATCACCAGCGTATATGGGACGCTAAACAGCCACAAGTGATGATGGCATATAGAAGTAGTAAGCACGAAAGCACTAAATATACTCCGTTTAGAATGATGTTTGGAAGAGATATTCGCCTTCTAAGAGACGCACAGTACGGATTGCCACCACAGCAGTCTTGCACCTCGAACCAGAACTACATTAAACAGTTGCGAAGTTCATTGGACCAAGCTCATGAGTTAGCCCGTGAGCATTTGAACGCTTCGTACCAACGCCAGAAAAGCTATTACGATCGCAATGCTAAACATAAGTCGTATAAGATAGGAGATTTGGTACGGTAACGTTTGGTAGTTCATCAGGACCGTCTAAAACCCTGTACTCATGACCCAATCCTGAGATAGCTCAAAGAGAAGAACGCGCCCGTCAACTACCTGAGCCTCCAAGGCGGTTAGCTCCCGGTCCCATTTCTCAGCAGTCGAATAATGTTACTCAGATCGAAGAGATTGAAGGGGATCTTTTCAGCGCACTCGCTGACTTTGCACTAGCTCTTTGTGTGGCCGCTGATATGCGGATGGGTGCCGGAATCGCCAAGAAATTTAGAAGACGTTTTTGTGGAGTTGACAAATTGAAGGTTCAGGGTCAGGGCACTCTAATTGCAGGTTTAAAAATGACTTGTATTCGGTTTTTTCCGTCATGGCACTCTTATTATTGTCATATTTTATTCAAATTAATATAAATCTTCAGATGCATTTTTCTCAGAAAAATCGTTATGTTAGGGTATGATAATATTATATCATTGAATTCAGAATAAAATTCTCTATTGAATAAGCAAATAAAAAATATAGCTTTACATTTAAAATAAAAAAGTTGGGACCCGTATTTTGAGAACCACTGGTTTAATAAAAATTTTGTTTATCTCATGTTAATAGTGTTGTAAAATAGAAATTGTTTGCTAATTTAACCGACGTCGTAGCTCTTATAGTTCTCGACATAACAATGGTGGCCCATTTAAAATGAACACCCTGTATATCTATCTATCTATCTATCTATAGATTCATCACGAGCATCAAGTAACATTTGTAAACGCCTACAGCCTGAACCATGCAAGTGATTGTTATAATTTCTTTTTTAATATGTGTGGGCTAATGAGATCTGGTGTCTTTTGGGTGTCTCATATTTTTACTGTTAGTAGTTATCGTGTAAAAAATTAAAACTGTGCACAAATGCTGCCTGGAAACAATGGATCCCAGAGGCCATGTCTAAATGTAAGAAGAATCACGCCGTCATCCGTCACTTTTGACAATCTGTCTATGAACTTTAACAGCCGAATTCTCGAAAGAGTGTTAGCGTTAGCACCGGGTTAGTTAGCCGGTATTAGCGCTAACCCTATTCTCAAAAAAGTTTAGTACTAAACTCTTAACACTCGGCTAACACCGGTGCTAGATACGTTAACCCTTACGATAGCCATGACAACGTAAAATAAATAACTTAATCCTATTCACAAAGAATAACACCATCCGATATGGGTTAAATTTAGCACCAAAACTTAAAACTCGTTCCCAGCAGTTTTAGTGAAAATTCGTTACGTTCATAATACACAATTTTTTTTTAAATTTTAATTTCTATCACTAACGTAATAAAATGAGACGATTTTTACTTTTTTAAAAATAAATTCGAGGCAAATAACAATGAATTAATAATTAAACCGCCCAAACAGAATACATCGTCCAAGCCAACATCTACATCTTAGTGTTGACTACACACTGCTTTGCTGTTTGTCATAAAATATACAGCCCCATTACTGAGCATAATTTCAAAGTAATATTTTTCATACTTGTTTATTATCGAACAATAATACATTTTTTTAATATCACTAGAAATTCTAAATAATGTTTAGATCAAATATTTTAAGGATTTCGTGATTACAATAAGCCTCTCCTTCATCAGCAATGTGAGAGCGGGCCCAGGTAAAAGATTTAAAATAAGGGCGGCCTTCTACATCTAGCACTTAAAAATTTAAATATTTGAATACAATAGTAGTACTTGTACATTACTATAAGGAGAATTGCCTATATCAATTCCTTCAAGGTGTGGCATTTTTATGGCTAGTAGTACATATCAGAGCTTTACCTGCAACATCAATAAAATATTTCATTAATAAAATATTTGGACAGTTAATTTATTTATTTACCACACATTTCAGGTTTCCAAGTAATTTTATTCTGGAATATTTCAGTTTGATTAGACCATTTGCAAAAAGTAATATTAAAACATCAAATGCTATGTCTATTCCCAGACAGTAGTTGATGACTGCGATTTTTAGCAAGAGGATGTAATGAGAGATGTGATCCATGTTAGTTAAGCTAGTTGCTCACTAAAATCGATATAAATATTAACACTTTCACCACCTCTAGCCCAATACTTTTCTCAGATAGGGCTCAAATGATCTTGACAGCTGAAATACCAGCCGCCATTTTGATACGATGTGGTGCTAAGCTAGCACTGGGTTAGTCTAACAACGTGTTTGTTTCGAGAATACGGGTTAGACTAAATTTTAATACCGGGTTTAAGACGGTGCTATCTAACACTCATTTTGGTTTTAAGCTAACACCGTTTCGAGAATTCGGCTGTAAATGATTATATCTTTCAATAGAACATTGATATCAAAGATTTAAAAACAATTTCATGAATAATAGACTTCAGCAAAGGTGTTACAACTAATTTAAGTTTAAAACATATGGCTGGTATTCTGAGCTCCCGACTAAAGTTCGCGACTAAGGGCGTGTAACTAGTCGCCGACTATCTTATTTAATCGGTTGTCAATTCTTAGCCACGCGACTAAGTCCGACTAAGTAGTCGACTAATTTAGTACAATAACGTTTGACAACACAGCAAGTCACAGACTACTACAGGATATATTTCAAAACAAAAGATTGAATGTTGATGTTGACAGTTTCAATCAATTTCAATTGCAAGTGACATATTTGACAGCCTGATTGTGTTATACTATAATTATTGATTGAAAAGTAAGTAAATAGATATATATATATATATATATATATATATATATATATATATATATATATATACATAATTTCAATAAATATTCTTTATAATAGATGAGTAAGAGAGAACGCTCTGAAAACTGGAGTCAGGAGGAAAAAACATTTTTTATAGAATGTATAAATAAAAGGAAAAATATCATCGAAAGTAAAGGAAATGATAATAAACTAATGAAGAAGAGAAAAGAAACTTGGTGTGAAGTACAAATAGAAATGAAATCAAATGGTTATGAAAGAAATGTAGATAGAATGAAAGAACAGTGGAGACGATTGAAAGCCCAAGCAAAAAAAAATGTGGGGAAATATAAAAGAGGTTTAAAAGAAACTGGAGGAGGTTCGCCAAATGAAGTACCTGATACACAAGATTGGACGATAGCTGAGATATGTCCACTTGATTTTGTGGCAGATACGAGTCATTACGACAGCGATGCACCTCCATTTCTTGAATTGGTAAGAATAATAAAAATGTACTTTGGCAATAACATGTATAAAACATTATTTATATATTTTAGAATACTGCAGAAGGATTCAACATTTTGTTAAATAATGAAACAGGGTATGTATAATGACTTAAACAAAATTATATTTTTATAGGTTACACCAGCGCTGCTTTCGAATTTAAACGCGTGGATATTTTACTCGTAGAGAAAGTAGCGGGAAATTTGAAAAAATATCAGTTATATATGAGGCGTTTTCATAAATTCTATTATATTTGTATGAGAAATCTATGAACGAACATCATAAATTCGCACATTTATTATGATTTAAATATCGGTCTTTTGCACCATTACTCAAATATATGTAATCTGTTCACTGTTCGTTATGTATAGATTTGCTATATCCACTCGTTTAAATTTACTCATTCATACTTGTAGGTTATATATTTTAAAATTGTGTTTTAAAGAAAAACAATAAATAATTTATGAATTTATAGTATATTTGAATCTGAACCTACTATCCCAATACAAATGGAAGAATCCCGCCCGAATCCAGACATTCCTATTCCTACAACTCCTTTAAGAAGACTAAAAACTGGAAAACGCAAAAACGATATGACGCAATATGAAGAAAAATTGTTACATATGGAAATAGAAAAATATAAACAAGAAGAACAAAGAAAAGAACAGCAACATGAAGCTATAATGAAAAATTTAAAATTAGAATATAATTTCATTGAAAAAAAAAATACGTTAGAATTAGAAATCTTAGAATTAAAAAAACAAAAAATTTTAAAAGAGTTACATTTAAATTAAATAAATATTTTTTTATATCTTAATCTTTATCGTAGTTATTCATTAAAATATCTGTTAATAAAATATTGGCGAAAAGCATTGCCACGTAATTTGGTTGGTTGTATATTTTGTTCTACTTCTGGTAGAACATCAATTTCATCGTCGCTTTCTTCCGTGTCGGAGTTTTCTTCATTATCTATTTTGCGATAAATATAAAATAAATATTTATATTATAAACATGGATTACAATGATCCAGAATACCTATATCCATATCCTTTCTAATATTATGTAAAACTGCCATTGCAGCAATGGCTGCTTTAGCAGTATCCAGTGAAATTAACAGCCCATTTTGCAACGACCAAAACAACGTTCCACCGTGTTTCTTGTTTTTTTATGGGCTCTATTATACATTTCTTCAGCAGGACTTTGAGGATTCAATATGGGTGTTAACAGATACGGTGTGCACGGGTAACCCCCATCCCCTAACAAAACACCATTTAGTTCACCTCGCTAAAAGATTACATGAATTTATATAAGTTTTTGTGAAATATGTACTGAAAAATGAAGTGAATTTTACATCAAATTTTCTGGCCAGACTACATTCCTCCCATATTCTAGCATCGTGCGCACTTCCTCGCCATCGGGCTACTATGTCTATTATTTTGCAATTCGCATCGACTACAACTTGAACATTTAATGAGTACCAGCCTTTGCGATTGCAATAAAGTAACGGTTGCTGTTTATCAGGGTTTCTAATTTTTATGTGTGTACAATCCACACAACCAATGACACAGAGAAACCCAGCAATTGAATAAAATTCTCGCTTGGTTGTGTCCACATCACGGGGTAAATGTACAAAGTTATGCAATTTTGCAGCCAATGCCCTAGACACTTTTTTTACTATTTTACTGACCGTGGGTTGACTAAGGCCATGTAAATCACCTAAAATTTATTATTTTAATTACTAAATACGTACAATCACGCATTTGAATTTTTCGAGCTCATCGAAATTCACGCAGACATATTCTTAAAAAAATATTAAATTCGGAGTTTATTAACTCCACATTAAATTTTGTGGGATTAGAGCTATTCGCAAAACAATAAGATCGAAATTAAATTCGAAATTAATTCTTATATTAGTTACAAATTTACCGCCTTAACACTTGTCACCACTAATCAATAACTTATATGATACGATAAATTGATTAAATTTATATTAGTAGTTTTCAGTTGCTTTCGGTATTTTGTTTAGTACTACTCGAAGAGAATTAATAAAATGGAAACAAAAAAAATAAAAAAAAATCAGATTTTTAACACAGGACATTGAAAAAAATTAAAAAAATTGTACTAAAATAAATATATGTTTTTAATTACTAAATTTTAAAATAAAAAAGGTTAACTTTAACGTTTCTGTTTCATGTAATACGAATTTAATAAATATATATTTTAAATTGATTACAGCAATACCTACTTCAATGATTGCTTTGCGCATGCATGTAAGTCAAACTATTATACTTCCAGGTTGTCAAATATTATCACAAGCCTTGATAGGTATTATTCAGGAATATTGATAATTAACTACAAATATTGCTAAATCTATCGAACTAATGAAGTTATGTTACGAACAAATATAAATTTTTTACGTAATTCTTAATTGGACCTGAAGTTTGTTTTACTTTTCAGAGAATTAGAAGGGGTATAACTTTGGGACTAGCTCTAATCGGAGATAATGACTAATCCTTTTTTATGAATATGAATTCAAAACGGAATTAAAAAGGGACTAAATATCGAGTTAGTGGGTAATCCCTCTTACGAATCTGGGTATGATATTTGCACCTAGCAAAAAAAAGTATAACCTACCATTATCCTCTTGATACAATGCTTTTGCGTAGTATCGCAATGCAGTAAGAACTTGTAGTTCTACGGATATACAATTTTTTCTGTGTTGCAGCACTAATAAATCATTTTGTAACAACTCAATGATAAATTGAGCTGTCATTTTTGAAAATCTGTACCGTTTTTTAAATTCTGTGTCAGAATATTTCTGAAATGGATCTACATGTTCCCGAAAAACTCTTCTATTTCTTCTATTTCGTAAATTTCTTACATTTCTCACATTTTGTATATGACAAATGCGATCAATGATGTTATCCATTTTAAACGAAGGTACTAACTTGTTTAACTTTTCAACTAAATTTTAGTACATTGCCTAACTTAGTCGGGCTTAATCACCTGCTTAAAATACATTTATTAGTCGCCCGACTATATTTTAGTCGGCTTCCCTTAGTCGGGCTTAGTCGCGCGGTCCAGATGCATTTCCTTAGTCGCTCGACTAAATATTAGTCGTTTTCTGTTAGTCGGGCTTAGTTGGGAGCTCAGAATACCAGCCAACGTATTTAATTATTATAAATTTTGACGTTTCCAATGTCAAAAGTCAATGTTGCCAAATGTGTGATGAAGTAACTAAATTAAAACCAAATATTCCTAAACTAACTTCACTGAAGACGGTGGCAGTTATATTAGGATTGACAATATTAATTTATAAATTTAAAAATTAACTACTATTTTTTTAATACAAACAGTGTTGCCAAATTATGAAGTAACTAAATAAAAATCAAATATTTGATATCAAAAGAAAGAAAACCACAAGAGCCGGTTTTGAAATGACAAAAAAAATGTGTCATGTCGACCTGCATTTGTTTTTCGCAAAAAGTTGTTAGAAGTAGGTCGTTTTTTGAGTTTTAATGAAACGACACAATGTGGACTGGTGTGCACGAATAACAAAAATGTTCTACGTCGATTAAAATTTGTTTTTTGCAAAATGTTGTCAGAAATATGTCGTGTTTGGTATCGAATGAAAAGTCTCGGGAAGGGCTGGTGTGCAGAAATGATTTTTTTTATGTTGATCGGCTTTTGTTTTATGTAAAAAGTTAATTGAAGTATGTCGTGTTTAGTATCTAATGAAAGGTCTCGTAGAGGGGTGAAATGCAAAATTGACAAAAATATTCCATGTCGATCGGCTTTTGTTTTTTGCCAAAAGTTGTCAGAAATATGTCGTGTTTGGTATCGAATGAAAGGTTTTGGTGAGGGCTCGCGTAGAGAATTGACAAAAATGATCAATGGCGATCGGCATTTGTTTTTTGCAAAAATTTCTCAAAAGTATGTCCAGTTTGGTCTCAAATGAAAGGTCTCGTTGAGGGGAAACGTTCCATTCCGATCGGCTTTTGTTTTTTTACAAAAATTTCTCAAAAGTATGTCGAGTTTGGTCTCAAGTGAAACGTCTTGTTGAGGGCTGGCGTGCAGAATTGACAAAAATGTGCTGTTTTTGTTTTTTGCAAAAACTTGTCAGAAGTGTATTGTGTTTGGTACCAAATGAAAGGTTTCAATGAGGGCTGGTGTGCAGAATTAACAAAAATTGTCAATGTCGATCGGCTTTTGTTTTTTGCAAAAGGTTGTCACAAGTATACAGGGTGTCCATTTTTCGAGGCTAAGCATTGGGATCTCGAGAACCGTAAGAGATACGAAGTCGGTTAAATTGGGGCAAAGTTGTGGCATTAGTTGGCCATTTTAATGATGTATTTGTTTTTTCGAAAAAATGCGTAGGTCACTAGATATGAGCAAAAAAGCGATATTGCTCGATTTACGTTTTGACTTATATCTGCTTTGTATCAATTCATACAATTTTTTAATTGGCACGTTCTACAGGCACTTTTTTACGAACAATTGTCAGTGGTGCTCAAAATTTTTGTAGCTCTTACACTTTTCGAGAAATTCATACTAATTTTCAATTTTCATATGGGACTCAAAGTAGTCTTAAATACTATTAAAAAGAGATTTTTTTTCTCTTTCCAATGATATAAAACACATCTATATTTAATTAAAAATTAACAAAGATATTTCAAAATTACTGGTTTTATTTATCAAATAAACAAATTGTATCACAGTAGATGTTCAAATGTTTGACTTTCAACCTCCAAACAAAGCTCTATGCGTTTTCTTAAATTATGAATTGCTCGTGTGATATCCCTTCTTCCTATTTTATTTGTACGTGTATTGACAATATTTGCATGGAGCTCATTTATGTCAGCAGGCATTCTTCACTTGAATATTGCATTTCCTCACAAAAAATCACAATTAACAATCAACAACTGAAATGAATTGTCAAAACTTTGTTTGAAACAAAAGATTCTTGATTTTGTTTCCAAAGCACTCTTAATGGTAATGAATAAATCCAGTAATTTTGCAATATCTTTGTTAATTTTTATTTAAATGTAGATGTGTTTTATATCGTTGGAAAGAGAAAAAAAATCTCTATTTAATAATATTTAAGACTACTTTGAGTCCCATATGAAAATTGAAAGTTAGTACGAATTTATCGAAAAGTGTAAGAGCTACAAAAATTTTGACGACCACTGACAATTCTTCGTAAAAAAGTGCCTATAGAACGTGCCAATTAAAAAATTGTATGAATTGATACAAAGCAGATATAAGTCAAAACGTAAATCGAGCAAAATCGCTTTTTTGCTCATATCTAGTGACCTACGCATTTTTTCGAAAAAACAAATACATCATTAAAATGGCCAACTAATGCCACAACTTTGCCCCAATTTAACCGACTTCGTATCTCTTACGGTTCTCGAGATTCCAATGCTTAGCCTCGAAAAATGGACACCCTGTATAGTGTTTGGTATTAAATGAAAAGTCTCGGTGTGGGCTAGCGTGTAGATATGATAAAAATGTTTCATGTCGATCGACTTTTGTTTTATGCAGAAAGTTGTAAGAAGTATGTCGTGTTTGGTATCAAATGAAAGGTCTCGGTGAGGGCTGGGTTACATAAATGACAAAAATGATTCATGTCGACCGGCTTTTATTTCTTGCAAAAATTTCTCAAAAGTATGTATGTATGAGTTTGGTCTCAAATGAAACGTCTCGTTGAGGGCTAGCGTGCAGAATTGACAAAAATGTTCCATGTCGATCGGCTTTTGTTTTATGCAAAAAGTTGTCAGAAGTATGTCATGTATGGTATCAAATGAAAAGGCTCGATAAGGGCTGGCGTGTAGAATTAACAAAAATATTAATGTTGATCGGCTTTTGTTTTTTGCAAAAAATTCTCAAAGGTATGTCGAGTTTGGTCTTAAATGAAAGTTGTCGATGAGGGCTAGAGTGCAGAATTGACAAAAATGTTCCATGTCGATCGGATTTTGTTTTATGCAGAAAGTTGTCAGAAGTATGTCGTGTATGGTATCAAATGAAAGCTCTCGGTGAGAGTTGGGGTACCTAAATGACAAAAATGTTTCATGTCGACCGGCTTTTGTTTTTTGCAAAAAAATATTAGAAGTATATCGTGTTTGCAATCTAATGAAAGATCTCGGTGAGGCCTGACATGAAAATATTAAATAATTGTTTTATGTCGATCGGCATTTGTTTTTTGCACTGATAGCGGAGCTCTAGGGAATGCTCGGCGTAGCCGAGAATTCACTAGTGAACATATTAAAAGAGGAATACATTAGACTCACTCAATTTGGTCTTGATGAAGGCTATTTCCAATACCGTGACAAATCCGATAAACAATTTTAGGAAACCAGCATGGGGTCATCGCTGTCACCAATTATTGCAAACTTAGTGATATATGATCTTTTAGACACTGTAATTCCGGGACTTGGTTTTGAAGTTACAGTTATAAAAAAAATGTAAGCGGCTTGATACTAGCAATCCATAAGGATAAACATTTGAGTACTATAATTACTTTTCTTTCCCTTACCCTCATCGTAGATAGCACAATCCACACTAAATGGTATTAATTAGCCTATATATAAACGTTACCCCAGCGCAGTAAAAACTGTTATAGTAAACAAAGTAATGTATTGTTTTCAATTGATTGAGGCTGATATTAGCAACATTGGGTTAGCTAGTAAGAATTGAGAATTCACATATGAAACGTTTGTACTAAATAAGTTCTAAAATGTACTGAATAATATAATTTATATTGTCTACTGCCTTACACAGCATATAAATTGGCGACGAGTAAGATTTCATTGAAGAGCGTCAAAAGAAAAGTCGAAAGTTAGGAGTCATCCAATACTACTTATGTAAATTTTAAGTTATATGTCATGTCAAGTAAATAAAAAAAAATGTCAATAATTGGATCGATTGAACATTTTTGTGCTCACAGTGGAGATTTTAAATCATATCTGGAAAAAAATGAGCAATTTTTGTTAGTAAATAAAATAAAAGATAACATCAAAATGTAATAATTGGACCGGACGTTTATTTTGTTTTAAAGAACATTTTAGTGCCTAAAGAGACTACTAAACAAAGCTATTTAGTCATAATAGAATCTTTTAAAAGTTCACTAAGGAGATTAATAATAACCGAAAAGTTTAATTTCAAGTGACAAAAAAGAAGAATCTATCATCAAGCACAGCATATCAAAATAGATTGCTATCTAAAGCAGAAATGTACTTTAAAGAAACCACGAAATTGCTTCAGTTTCGAGTCGGCTAATGTAGTCTAAATCTTTGCATTCTTTTTTATTAGTCGGTAAATATTCCGTTAATAAGAATAATAACGATGCAAAATATATTAGAAACGGCAGTGGTAGCAAAACCTGTAAATATCATGGCTAAACTAAAACCAATGTTACTGCATCAACGTAAAGGAAAACCATATTACCGATGTGGCCAACTACATGATCTAACAAATATAGTCGAATTCACGTATAAATGGCATTCCAATGTGATGACGTCACTCACTACGATTATATTAGATAGTAGTAGAAATTGAAATTTTTAACATCTGTTGAGTTGGCATACTGAACAGTTCAAAATGTCAAAATTAAATAAATGAATTAAATTTAGTTTTACTAATCATATCATAAATAGTTCATTGAATTGCAGATTGAGTAAATTCATCAATTCCTGATGTAACTTGCTTTTTACGATTTTTTTTGGTGATGATAAGATTCCACATTTCATTTTATTGTGGATGTTTGATATTGTAGAATGTGACACACCCAAAGCAGCACAAACTCTCTAAGACAATAATAATAATGAAAAATGTATAAATATAAAAAACATTTACTTTCATTAAATATATAACCTCAAAATATAATACTTACATCTTCTGAAGAGGAAAATGGAATTAGCAGACCAACTAATAGTTTTTCTTCATGAAAGATCCAAATCAATTTAACAAATTTTGTCAAGCTAACGGCATCACTTCTACTAAAAGTCCGCCGTGTCACCATGTCTAAAATGGAGCACTTGGATGCTCTTATCAAACTGTAAAAACTATGTTAAAACAAACACAGGGTAATCAAATTAAATACAGCAATTTAATAAATTTGGAGGCCTAGAACCCTGTTAACCCAATTGAAACCCCAATTTAGTGATTGTAAAAGTTCTTGCAAAGACTACAATTCTTTTAAGATGCCAGAAAGTAGAAGAAAGATAAAATATTAGTTAAACTGAACATGTTAGATAAATGGATACCTAGAAGAATACTAAAGCTGGTTAATATGAATACTTACCTACTAAATATAAATAAAATAGTAAAGTTTGTTCATAAAAACTAAATGAAAAAATATTTCCTAGTGGATGAATTTCATCCAGGCAATTGTGTAATAAAAGATTCTCATTGTCATCTTTACCCAAAATTAGAGAGGTGCCGAAGGTGCTGAGTGTTTGTGAAAGTGTAATACTGTAAAACGGACAACTCGAGTTAGTTAGTTAGTTATACCGTGAGTTCATTTTAACGTGAAACATAGAATTTGCCATATTCATGATTTTTCGCGCTATGCGCGTATATTCGCAGCGTTAATGGAACTTTTTGCGCAACGCGCTAATGTTTAGCATGAAAAATTCGATAAAAATTTGATAATTTCATAATATGTGAAAAATTTATGATTTTTTTTAGGGAATCCAGTTTGTTGGGGAATTAGAACAGTTTTACAATCAAATTTAATTTTATCAACAACGAGAGACTCAAAAATTTTGCCGAAACATGAAAGAATAGAAATAGGTTTGTAGTTTCAAATATTACTTTTATCACCTGATTTAAAAGTAGGTGTAATATATAATACTTTCCATACTTCAGGAAATACACCAGTTTTCAGAGAATTATTAAATAAAAGCGTATTTTATCTGGTCCGCTCTCTTTATTTATATTTAAATTACACAGGCGTTTCATTTATCTTCGCTAATAAATAAATTTACCGAATTAACAGAGTTGGGATTTGAGTTAATTAACTTGTTATAGTTATTATTAGGGTTAGTAGAAGTGGTGTATGCTGTAGCAAATAAGTTACTAACATCTTCACCATTATTTGCTATGGAGTTATTGTAGTGCATTGAGTTTCGTAGACTGTTATCTCTTTTGAAATATTTTATATGTCGCCAAATATAGGTCATATTTGAGTTGATGTTGCCTTCAATAAATTTAATATAATTTTTATAATCAATATTCATTTGTGTTTTCACTCTATTACATAGGATTGAAAAGCTATAATATGCATTCTGGTCTTTAAGCAACTTCCACTTCCCATGAAATTTATTTTTCTCTTTAATAACTTTTATTAAATCTTTCGAGTACCATTTTGGATAATTTTGATTTTTATGATAAATGATAGGACAATAAGCATCAAGGAGATTATATAATATGTTGTAAAAATGTTGGCATTTTCATTTATATTAGTGTTAGTGTATACCATCCCAAATAGTTGACAATTTCCAAATAATATTTTCGTAATCACATTTTTTTTAAGTTGTGTGATGTGGGACAAGTAAAGTTAACGGTTTATGATTATGGACAGAAAAAATAATTTCAATGGCAAGGTGATAACTATCTAGTTTGCTTAATAGAAAATTGCATGGAGTTGGATTTAAATTAAAATTACTTAAATCAAGAGGAAATATACAGTTCCTGTAATTTACAAAATAATTAAATTGATACAGATTACATAAAGACATGGCATATACTTTTATTCACTTCTTTCTGTCAAGGCACTCTAATTGCAGGTTAAAAAAAGACTTGTATTGCGTTTTTTCCGTCATGGCACTCTTATTATTGTCATATTTTGATCAAATTAATATAAAACTTTAGATGCATTTTTCTCAAAAAAATCGTTATGTTAGGGTATGATAATATTATATCATTGAATTCAGAATAAAATTCTCTATTGAATAAGCAAATAAAAAATATAGGTTCACATTTAAAATAAAAAAGTTGGGACTCGTATTTTGAGAACCACTGGTTTAATAAAAATTTTGTTTATCTCATGTTAATAGTGTTGTAAAATAGAAATTGTTTGCTAATTTAACCGACCTCGTAGCTCTTATAGTTCTCGAGATAGCAATGGAGGCCCATTTAAAATGAACACCCTGTATACCACTAAATATGAATCGTACCAAACTATGAATAACATTTTTAAACACTCAGTGCGCTTGACATTTTTGATAATTGTATTATACTAAATGACTTCAATTTAACTTTCTACAAAGACCTATATTCGACCAATTTTGAAATTACCGCCTTCAGATAATTTCTCAATTTTAATAACTTAGATCAAGCTAAACTTCATTACAAATGTACATAACAGACTATTAGAAATAATCATGCATAGTTTTAAGTAAAATTACTAAAATGTGACTTTGAAATAGTATCATATAAACACCACCTCCACTAGAATTGTATATTTAAATGAGATCAAATAAAATAATAATTTTAGTAATTAATATAATTTTCCCACAACCGATAACAATCGTTACAATTTTAAGATATGTAATTTTCCAATTTTATATTCAAATTTTATTAAAACATAATAATGTAAATGAAATATTAATTTTTGTAACATTATTGATGATTGTATGATGAAAAATGCAGCAAAATATAAAATAAAAACAAATAATACTCATATCCCTACTGGTTTTCACCGGTATGTCATGAGTTCATGTGCATGATTATGACAATTGTTGTAACTAGAATGACAATGTGTTCTTTGTACAACTTAGGGGAACAGTTTCTAATAGTCCGATCCGATGCTGATTGAGAGACGCCATTATCAGATCAAGAAACGTGAAATGTTTATTATCATATCTGTACAATGCATATATTAGCACCATGGATTCTTATTAATAGAAAGTAATACTGTATTGTCTTTATATGGATTAATCCTGATCTGCGTGCATCCAGAACATAGCCATGAAAGAAAAATTGTATATTAATTATTCTGCTCGTAGTTTTTTAAATCGACATCAGGAGATACTGTATGGGAGCTTCTAGCTTATGTTACAAGTATTTCTTGTAGTAGTACTTTATACAGAATACTAGTTCCTACAATTCTCGAGAAAAAAAAGAGCGAGCCCCTTGTTAAGAATTTCATACCTCATCACTAAGAATATATAATTAAATAATCACTGAGAAGATTTAATTAAAGCTGCCATGAAATTATAAAATAATTCTACCTCTGGAATCGACCAGATTCCAGCTTATCTCGTTCAATATTCTTATTCGCCTTTACTAAGTCATTTCTTCGTCGGTTAGAATAAAAAAATTTGCAGTTGCTTGCATATGTAGAAATAGTTCCTTAATTTTACATAAAAATTAAGATATTAAGACAGTGATGCACGAACTGTGGACTATTTTAAAAATTCGCCTATTTATACAAATAACAATATATTTGGAGGGGGAGGGGGTTAATTCATCTCAGTCATCCCCCTGGATTCAATACTAAATAAGATATAATTGATCCAATTTATTCGAGGAAATTTAAGGCAAAATTAATTTTATTATCCTACAAATGAATTTTCAAATTTAAATATGTAATAGTAATTTAAGTTTTATTAATGTTGTTAATGATTTTATTATAAATGTTGGGCAATCAAATGACGCTACTGTTGTACACACTGACGGATATATTATTGTTGTAAAATCAAGTAGATGTATAATATATATTTATTTTCACTACACATATTTTATTATAAGAAACTCTGTGCTCTCTCCTATACTACTATCCGAGTACTCAACGACTTTAAAACTTATAAATATATGTTACATTTTATTGAAATTTTAAGTTTTTTGATATTATGTATTTGTATCTGTTTGTGTACAACTCAGTTGAAAATTTTATTTTTAACAGTGTCCTATTAAATTGCCTTAGAAATTTATTTGATTCCTTTCAATATACATGCCAAAGTTCTATTGTAATCAGTCACCATGTAAATTTGTAGGCTATACCAAAAACGAAATGAACTGTCGTGGTATCAACACGTCTGAGTTTGTGCTCCGTGAAGAAATTAAAAAATATATTGTAACAGTACGTACCCTCTCCCCCGTATATACAATTATATTTTAGTCAAAGATCAGTCTAGTGGAAGGTTTAACTTAACCTATGTTGTGTTTATTTAAATATGTAACCCTTCATCGTCGTAATACAGAGTAGCTGCTAAGAGTGGAGGAATCTGGACAGGTATTTAATAAAATAAAAGAATGATATTCACTCCAAAAGAAAGACAAAGTATCTATCTTGTTTTTGTCTTTATTGTAATTAAAGAAAATCGTAAAATGCTGTGGAAAGCTAACTCTCCGGTATTTACCTTAATAACCTGAGGGAAACTACAGCTAAAACCTCAGGTCGAGAGACAATTTTACAATATAACAATTATATAAAAAGATCACATTCAATTCGTAAAGAGTTGTCCCAATAATTTATTATAATCATGTAATGAGTGACTGAGACCAAACTTATATTGATTGTCACTTACAATTTTAATTGTTTGGGTTGTGATTTGTTTGAGTTTTATTGTTGTTTTCAGAGTCGGCATGCCGTTGCTCTGACGTCTTTTGTTTATAGAGCGCTCTGTTTTGTTAAATTATTTATTTATATTTTTATAGATGGTCTGAAACGCAAAGACCGGCCCATGAGCTCACGGTTCTATCGGTCCTAAGAGCACACAGTAATCATGAACCGGCCACGGCGAGCACATAGTCAAAGCTATCAGAAATAATTGTTGATAGTTGTATTTGAGGCAGCACTCAGCTGAGCTGACGAATCCGTTGTGTTTGAGTAAATTTACAATTGGTAGACAACAAATATTAGTTCGGTTATATTTAATAAAAATATGATATTATACCTATACATACACATACCTAGCTTGTCCGAGTTGAGTCATGGATGGCAAAGAGAATTGGCAGATGATCTCCATCGTGATGGACAGAGGGTGCACCAGGTCGTCCACGTGCAGACAGTGCCTTTTGAGCAACTTTGAGATGACGCTAGCGGGGAGGAAAATCTATCGATGTGCGAGACAGGGCCTTTTGAGCAGTACCATCTGCGAATATTATATTGTGTCATCTGTCCTAGCATGACATAGGTAAATTTATATTAGTTAAAATCTAATATCTTATTTATATAGTGCGTATTTTAGTACGGAATATTTGAACTGATATGTTGTAATAACACATCATTTTAGAGACTTTAAGAATGTTTGAAATACATAATAATTTATCAACTTTATGTTGTTAAAGTTATTTGTACGTAAGTGATAAATGAAAGGACATGGTTTTTACCAATGTGAAATTGAAATAGATATTTCTGTTATTTAAAATACTTGTTTAGCACAACCAAACATATTTAAACAACGACATAATTTTATATAATAATCTACGGAATTATGAGTACCGTACCAGATAGTGGAATGCATACAATATTTCCTTATGTGGCAAGTGTTTTATGACCTGGCCTGCATCCCAGTACCTGCTAAATGTAAACAAATTCAACCCTTAACTTAAAATGGAAACAGATTTTCGTAAAATAATTATTCACAAAAATATTTTATCGTAATAAAGATTATTTCTAATATATTAATAACTAAAACAAAGAAAGCAAGATACTAATAAGAGACTCTGGAAGATATTGTAACGTTTTATTTATTTAGGTGAAGTGTAAAATTGATTAAAACACTAATATTTATATAACTAAGTTTAATTAAAGCAATATGAATTATAAAGAATAAATAAAAATAACTAACACTAAGAATTAACAAATATAAACACTAATTTAAGAACTAATTATTATTACTAAAGACTTAAACACTAAGATAATTTATTTAAACAATTAGAACAACGCAATATTTATTTCAACACTATTTATATCACTGTCTATTTATTTATATCACCATCTGTACACTACACGTATTAACACAAGACTGTCCTCGCGATCTTTTGGTCGGGGTATTTATATTAAAATACATCATTCTAGAAGATTCTTTGATTCCTTGAAATCAGAACAATGGGGAGCGAACGGACGTGTTCTGACCTGCACGCTAGCGGTCGCCGCCCGCGCCGCCGCCCGCGCCGCGACCCTGGGTTCGCTACATTGCCCCCTCCTTAAGACTGTTTCGTCCCGGAACAGTTCGTTATGACGAAATCTGCATGCATCACCCTTGGTGCATCTGGAAGTCTTGAAGAAGTAACAGTCGACGGTCCGTTTGAGCTCCTCTTGGCCGGTAGAGTTGAAGCTGCAGACTAGAATTTCCACTCCGGTAAAGCGGAAGATTGTTTCTAACATGCTTCTAACAATCCTCCAATCCAAACCATCTAGTCCACAGCCTATCTTCGGTACTGCCAGCTTCATGATGTCGTTCTCCAACAGATGGTTCTTCATGTCACAAAGCGAGTCCCATAAATTGCGGTATGACGGCTTCTGATATGAGTATTGTTTCGTAACGAGATAGTAAATGTACCGCTTGCGTTCCTCGTTCTCATCCTTCAGTTGTACCGTTTTTCCGACAGTTGGACGTTGGTTGGCCAGTTCTTGTACTCGTCCAAATTTTCTTTTAAAAACTGAAGCGATGCCGCGGGACATTTTAATATCTTTCGCCACACAATGTGCGAGGGAATACTCTGGGGACACGGTGAACAGATCTCGTTGTTCTTCTCGTGTCACGCCATACCGAGCCTTATGACCAGTAGAATGACTTTCCATGAAGTCTTCAAATGTAGGTTCCTCAGCTACAACCCGGCGTACCGTCGCTCCACGATGATCGTCAAAATTATCACCAGCGAAAGGGGCTAACCGATTGAAGTGGACTACTCTCGGCTTTCCATTAGGTGTTTTCCTAATTCTGTAGACCACATCATTTATTCTTTTTACGATCTCGTAGGGACCTTCCCAATTCTTTTGCAGCTTCGGTGATAAGCCACGACGTCTTTGTGGATTGTACAGCCACACCAAATTTCCAGGTTGATAACCACCTTTTTCAGCCTTGACATCGTACTGGTCTTTCATTCGATCGCTGGCACCTTGAATGTTTGTACGGACTTGTTCATGAATGTCATTCATTCTTCTCCGTAAGTCCGTTACATAGTCCTCCCCGGCTAGATCTTCACCGGGTTTACTGCCAAATACCAGATCGCATGGTAAGCGCAACTCCCGCCCGAATAAGATGTTTGCTGGTGTCTGCCCTGTTGTCTCATGCACGGATGAACGGTAAGCCAACAAGAACAGATGAAGATGTCGGTCCCAGTCTCGTTGATGGTTAGAGACTACCTTTGACAAATACCGATTTATTGTTCTGTTCATCCGTTCAACCATGCCATCAGACTGCGGGTGTAATGCAGTAGTTCTGGTTTTCTTTATTCCTAATATCTTACAGATATTTTGGAACAGAGCAGACTCAAAATTCCTTCCTTGGTCGGAATGTATCTCTCGCGGTACTCCAAATCGGCAGATGCATTCTTTTACCAAGACTTCAGCGACCGTTACGGCTTCCTGGTTGGGTAATGGATAGGCTTCGACCCACTTAGTAAAGTAGTCCATTACTACTACTATGTATTTATTTCCATCATCAGTTTCGGGGAATGGTCCGGCCACGTCAATCGCAATGCGTTCAAAGGGACTTCCAACGTTATATTGGCGCATTGGAGCTCTTCTTTTTCTATGTGGCCCGTTACTTCCCGCGCAGATCACACATTTCTTGCATCACTCTTTAACATCCTCCTTGCAATTTACCCAGTAAAATCGTTGGCGCACTCTCTCAAGGGTTTTATTCACTCCAAAATGTCCAGATCCGTCGTGGATCTCCTCCAATACTTCCGGTACTCTATTCCTAGGAATTATCAGCTGGGTCCTACTCACAGTACCGTCAGTATTCTCTATGACACGTTTCAGGAGGCCCTCTTCAACCACAATAGAGTCCCACTGCGCCCAGTAAGATTTTACACTTTGTGAGTGTCGTGCAACATCTTCCCAAACTGGTCTACTATCGTCACGTTTCCAATCCCGTATAATTTTCAAGTCCGAGTCATTCTCTTGGTCCTTGCGAAGGTCTTCCGTTTGCCAACTATCATTCACTACTGTTGTTCTGGCGATGGTCGAGAGTTTTTCTTCTAGACGACTGCAATGGTTGCATTCGTCCTGGCAAGGTCTTCTTGATAATGCGTCAGCATTACGATGGCTTGTACCTGCTCGATGCTCAATAACGAAGTTATATTTTTGCAATCTTTCAATCCATCTAGCTGCCTGACCTTCAGGATTCTTAAATTGTAGCAGCCATTTGAGAGCAGCGTGGTCAGTTCTTATAAGAAATCTTCTACCGTACAAATATTTGTAGAAGTGCTCCACGGATTTCACGACAGCCAAAAGTTCTTTTCTGGTGACGCAATAATTCCTCTCTGGTTTTGACAAGGTCTTACTAAAATAGGCAATAACCTTCTCTTGTCCGTCTTGTATCTGGGAGAGAACGCCACCAATTCCAACGTTGCTGGCATCTGTATCTAGAACGAATTCTCCTTCTGGTAAAGGATAACTTAGAACAGGTGCGCTTGTCAAGGAATATTTAAGTTGTTTGAACGCAGCTTGACAGTCCATCTCCCAGATAAATTTTCTGCCTTCTTCAGTAAGCCTTGTCAATGGCTTCGCTATGTTGGCAAATCCAGGTACATAACGTCGGTAGTATGTACAGAGACCAAGGAAACTTCTCAATTCATGTTTGTCCCTCGGTACTGGCCAGTCACTCACAGCCCTTATTTTCTCCGGGTCAACTGCAATACCCGTACCAGAAACTACGTGTCCAAGATAATGCACTTCTTTTTGAAATAAGTGACACTTCTTTGGACTGAGTTTCAGGTTAGCCTTTCTCAATCTTTGGAAAACCTCTTCCAAGTTCTTCATGTGGTCCTCGAACGTTTTTCCTACTACAATAATGTCGTCGAGATAGACCAAACATGTTTTCCACGATAGTCCAGCCAACACGGTTTCCATAAGTCGTTCAAATGTTGCAGGGGCATTGCAGAGCCCAAATGGCATGACAGTAAATTGCCACAGACCGGTACCGATGGTAAAAGCTGTCTTTTCTTTGTCTTTTGGATCTAAATCCACTTGCCAGTATCCGCTCTTTAAATCAAGAGTAGAGAAAATCTTTGACCCTGCCAATGTGTCCAGAGTATCGTCTATTCGGGGTAGCGGGTAGCTATCCTTCTTCGTCACGTTGTTAAGTTGACGATAATCGACGCAAAATCTTGTAGAGCCATCCTTCTTCTTCACTAGCACCACTGGTGAAGCCCATGGACTGCTTGAAGGTTCAATTACACCTTCCATTCTCATGTCCTCTATAATTTCTTCCGCTTCTTCCCGCTTAGCCAGTGGTAGTCTTCTTGCTGTTTGGCGGATGGGTCTTGCGTCTCCGGTGTCTATTTTATGATGGACTACATTGGTTCGTCCTTTGTCCTTCTTGTCAAATTGGAACACATCTTGAAAGGTCCCAATTAAGTTCGTAGCCTTGGTTTTCTGGTCGGCAGTCAAGTCCTGGAACGATGATGACAGCTCCTTGATTAGAATATCTGGAACTTCACAGGATGTGTTGTCTTTGGCCTTTACAGTTCGAATAATTGATGATACCGCTGAACATTCACCTACTACGGTCCCTTTTTTTAGTATAACTGGATAAAAATTAATGTTCATTACTCGAACTGGGATTATCTTGTCAGTTTTAAGCAAGGCTTTCCCAATTACAACTCCAGTCCCAGTTTTAGCATCATCATTCTTTGGCTGGAGCATGACAATGTTTCCCTCACAGAAGCTACCCTCTATCTGTGCTTCCACGATTGATTCACTCCGTTCTGAGAGGGTTACATCTTCCGTTATTAATACTCGCATGGCATTGTCGTCTCGTGGATTTAATACAAGTTCTTCATCATTGACCATCATCACTCCATTCTTCAGGTCAAGTTTAAATCCATGCTTTTTCATAATGTCCATGCCGAGAATGAATTCATCTTCTACATCAGCTACCAGCACACGATGTTTAATGCACGTTTTTCCAACAGTGATGTTCAAATCTATTTCTCCAGATGCGGTAGCTTGTTCTCCGGTGGCTGTGCGTATCTGCCACTTTGTTGGAAGTAGATGTTTTCTGCACAGTTTTCTTGCTAAGTCGGGTCTGATTATTGTTTTTGTCGCACCCGTATCCAGCAACATTTTAAGCGGCCTTCTGTCGATAGAGCCGTCTACATAGATGCTATTAGCTTGATGATGTAGGGATGCGACATAAGTAATGGATTCTGGGGTTACTGGGTTACGGGTCGACGATTGCCCCTTCGCATCAACCCGACTTAGTTTCCCGACTCCTTTTCATCCTTTCTTGGTTCTGCTTTCCTCTGTTGTTTTCTGCAGAGCCTTTGCGGGTGACCTACTTCACCGCAATTCCAACAGCGGAGTTTCTTTTTTCCAGAAGCATGAATTTCGGATGTAATACGTCTTATCCTATCATCTAGGTCCTCGATACTCTCAGCATCGATAATTCGCACTCGCGATTGGTTGCGTGAAGCTTGTTTTGCAGCTTCATGATCTAAGGCATATGAAAGTGCATCAACCAGAGTTTTTGGTCGAGCCAATCGTAGTGCCTGCTGAGTTTCATTGTCTCGGACCCCATAGATAAATGCTTGTGTAGCTAGGCATTCCAAGACGCTGTCAGGAGCTGTAGGGTGTGCAAGACGAACCAGGCGAGCTATGTCGGCCTCAAATTTTTGCAAGTTCTCTTTAGAATTTTGATACCGGTTTCTTAATTGCGTTTGGTACACCTGCTCCAGATGCGCATTGCATCGCATATCCAACCGCTTGACAAGTTGGTCATAATCTTCCTGTTCATCCTCTTTTAGCGTCTGTAGGATATCGATGGCTTCTCCACGTAGCGAAACTGTCAGCGCAGTAGCTTTTTCTTTGGAAGTCCAACCATTTGCTTTGGCAGCGGCTTCAAATTGTTTTACATAATTTGGCCATGATGACTTGCCATCGAATTCGGGTGTTTTAATGTGCAGTTTTGAATTATGTTCCGCTTTTACTGTTTTGTTTACTTGAATAATATCTGCCACGTCGGAATTTGAAACCGCTGGCGTAATTTTAGAGAAATTTTGCTGTAACTCTTCAACTTTTTTCTCGTAAGTTTCTATTCTCTCTTCTAGTATTCTAGAACTTTCTTTCAATTGTTCGTTCAGTTTTTCTTCCAAACTTCTAGAATTTTCCATTAATTTCTCTTCCCATATTCTAGAATTTTCTGTTAGTTCTTCTTTTAAAGTTCTAGAATTTTCTGTTAATTTATCTTCCAATTTTTGTTCTAAACTTCTAGAATTTTCCATCATTTTTTCTTCCAAGGTTCGAGAATTTTCTTCAGATTTTCTAGAACTTTCCTCTAATTTTTGTTCTAATATTCTAGATTTTTCTATTAGTTCTTCTTTCAATACTTTAGAACTTTCTTTCATTTGTTCTAAAGTTGTACCAAAATCATCAATTTTGAATAAAAAGTCATTAGGATTTTCACCAGCTTCTGTAAGAGCTTGCCGTAGACGATGTTGTAGAACAGTCTTGGTTCCCGATGTCTCCAACTCTCGTTCTTCCAGCTCCCTCTTGAGATCGGCCACTTTTAATTCATTTAATTTTACTTGTTTAGTAGCCATTTTATTTATTTTTATTTACACTTCACAGTTTTTAATAACCCTCACACCTGACACCAATTGTAACGTTTTATTTATTTAGGTGAAGTGTAAAATTGATTAAAACACTAATATTTATATAACTAAGTTTAATTAAAGCAATATGAATTATAAAGAATAAATAAAAATAACTAACACTAAGAATTAACAAATATAAACACTAATTTAAGAACTAATTATTATTACTAAAGACTTAAACACTAAGATAATTTATTTAAACAATTAGAACAACGCAATATTTATTTCAACACTATTTATATCACTGTCTATTTATTTATATCACCATCTGTACACTACACGTATTAACACAAGACTGTCCTCGCGATCTTTTGGTCGGGGTATTTATATTAAAATACATCATTCTAGAAGATTCTTTGGTTCCTTGAAATCAGAACAATGGGGAGCGAACGGACGTGTTCTGACCTGCACGCTAGCGGTCGCCGCCCGCGCCGCCGCCCGCGCCGCGACCCTGGGTTCGCTACAATATAAAGGAAAAGATAAGTATCGTCAAATAAAACAGTAAAAACCAAATAAAAATGATTAGCCGTTTGTAGGTTATGAACATTCTCTTTCAAGAGAACTAAATTGACAGTAAAGCGTTATAAAGAATTGCATTTTGCATAGTAATTTTTTGAGCCAGTGGCAGATATCATGTTTCCGCCCGAATCGAGTAAGGTGATAACGCAAACTGAACTGACGACGCATAGAACACTACCATGCAAAACCAGCATGTAAGGAAATTTGTACACCTACATACAATAAAATGGATACCCAAATAATTCTAGAAGCAATAGAAGATTTAAAAACGGAATTACCAAACATAAAAAAAAATAAAGATTCAATATCACAGCAGATAATTTAAAAGAACATACCCGTAAAATAGTTGAAATAGAAAAAAATTGGAAAGAACAGGAAAAATTAAACAGAGAAAAATTCTTTTAATTTTTGGCCTAATAGAAGAAGAAAGTAATAAATATCAACTAGAAAACGCTTGCTTAGATCTAATAAAAAACACAATAGAAATAGACATAAGTAACGGAGAGAATATATAGATTAGGAATAAAGACAAATAGAACAAGACCGATACTAACAAAATTAGCAAAAAGAAGGAAATTAATAGAAATTTTGGCAAACCGGAAGTTCTTAAAAGGAACGAGAATAATAATATCAGAAGATTATCTAAAGGACATTGCAGAAGAAAGAAAAGTATTGATACCACTGATGAAAGACATAAGAAAAGAGGGTAAACACGCCGTTTTTAAATAAAATCATTTATATGTTGATGGAATAAAAATAGATAACAATGAAGTGTCAAAATAATAAAATAAAAAAACAACAAAAAACTTATGCATTCTGAAGAAATCGAACAAAAGCAGTAAGAAAATATATGAAAGTAACGAAAAAAACAAAGAAGAACAAGATGCAAAGAGACAAAAACAACAACCCAATAAGGAAGATGTACCAGGAACTTCAAGTGTCAGACATCAATTTAAAAATAGACCTAGAATAAAGAGCTACGATGAAAGACCAATAAAATGTAATTTATCAAAACAAACATAGCAACTAAAGAAAAATAAAGTAACAGGAAACAAGGTAACGAAACTGGGTAATACAAAGGAATTAGAAAATTAAGTACAATGAAATGGCACCAATACAAACACCCGCAACTGCAATTCAAAGGAAAAAAAAAGAAGCAGGAAGGAAGTTAAAAGAAAAAAATAATAATAAGATTAGAATTAGTACCTTGAATGTCAGAACTATGCTACAACCAGGAAAAACGCAAAAAATAGCTGCAGAAATGTTAAGGTATAAAATAAAAATTGCTGCAATACAAAAGACTAAATGGAGTGGAGTAGCAGAAATTGTAAAAGACAATTATATTGTAAAATTTTCAGGGCATAAAAAACAAGGGCAATACGGAGTGGCAATTATTACTTTAAATGAAATGAAAAATAATATAATAGATTTTAAACCAATAAACGAACGAATGGCCTATTGTAGAATAGATACGACACTATTCAAAATATCAATCTTAAATATATATGCTTCAACAGAGAATACCAAATCGGAAAAAAAAGAAAGGTTCTATGAAATGTTAGAAGAAGAAATTGCAAAACTACCACAAGAAGATACAATAATTGTATTAGGAGACTTTAATGCTTAAATAGGAAAGGAAGACTATATACAACAAGTAGAAGGAAGACACACAGTACACGACAACACAAATCATAACGGACAAAGACTATGCAGACTAGCAACAAGAACAAATCTGATAATAAGCAGCACAAACTTTAAACACCGGAGAGAACATAAAATAACATGGATATCACCAGATCAACAAACACAGACACAAATAGACCATATACTTATAACAAGAAGAAAACAATCATCAGTAACGAATATATAAGAAAATACAAAGGAGAATGCGCAGATTCGGACCACTTCATGGTGTCAGCAACCCTAAGACAAAAAGTAGAAAAAATGGAATACAGAAAATCTGAATAATGAAAGGATAGAAGAGAAATATATAGAAGAACTAGATATAAATCTAAACGAAGTAATAAATGATGAAGATGACATAGAGACAAAATGGAATGGTATAAAGGAATGCATATAGGAAGCAACTCAAAAATGGGTAGGAAAAGAAAAACAAGATAAAAGAAAATACTAGTATAATGAAGAATGTCAGAAAATGGCAGATAAAAATAAAAATGCAAGAATGAAATGGCTACAAACAAAAAAAAAATGAAGACAAACAAGTATATGAAAAAATAAGTAACGAGTACAAAAAAACTGTAAGAAAAAACAAGAGAGAATGGACACAGAATCAAATTAAAGTCATAGAAGGAGAAAGAAATACAATAATATTTTACACACAAATTCAAGCACAAAATAAAACTCACCAATATCAAAGTACACGGCATAAAACATATAAATGGTGGAATAGCAGAAAACGAACAAGAATATAAGCAAATTTGAATTAACTACTTTAAAGATTTATTAACAGATACACAATATGAAAATGAACTTGAAAAACAAAACAATGAACAAGATAGAATAGTAGAAGAGCCAACGCTAAAAGAAGTACAAGAAATAATAAAAAAATGTCACAATGGAAAAACACCAGGTAAAGATGGAATAAATATTGAATTAATAAAATATGGAGGGGTAGCCTTACAACAACAAATATACGAACTCATACAGAAAATATGGAGAGAGGAAAAGATGCCAAAAGAATGGGAATCTGGACAAATAGTGACAATTCATAAAAAAGGTGACTAGCAAGTATGTAAAAACTACAGAGGTATTACTATGTTGAACACGGTATATATAATACTATCCACATTAATACAAAGGAGATTAGCGAATGAAGATAATAACATAATTGAACAATATCAATGTGGATTCGGTAAAGGCAGATCAACAACAGACGCCATACATACAGTCAAACAAATAATTGAAAAATCAGTTGAATACATTATGAATTTAGAAATGTTATTTATTGATTTCCAGCAAGCCTTTGACTCCATTAAAAGATAAAAGCTCATGATAGCACTTGAAGAGCTAAATATGCCAGCAAAGTTAAGAAGACTAACCGCGATGACAATGAGGAAAAATAAAATAAGCATTATAACACAAAAAAATAAATAAAGGAACACTTAGAACACGAGGAGGACAAATAATAGCATATGCCAACGACATAGTTATTATAACGAAGAACAGGAAGATAATGATAGAAATGCTGCAAGAAATAATGATCGAAGGAGACAAGATAGGATAAAAAATCAACGAAGCAAAAACCAAAATAATGCTGCTAGGAAAGAATACTGAAAATAAAGAAATAAAAATGGGGAACACATATTTGATCACGTAGATACATTTCAATATCTAGGAATTATGTTATCAAGTAAAGGAGAAAGAGAAACAGAAATTAAGGAAAAGGTTATAGCAACAAATATAGCTTTCTGTGCAAATAAAAAAATATTGAAAAGCAAACTATTAACAAAAAATACCAAAATCAGAATATATAAATCAGTAATAAGACCAATAACATTATACTTAGATGAAACAATCACAATGACAAAGAAAGAGGAAGAAGATCTAAAAATAAGGGAACGCAAAATAATACGAACAATACTAGGACCAATCAAAATATTAGAAAATGAATACAGAATAAGAATGAACCATGAAATAGAACAAGAATTGGAAGGAGAAAATATAGAGAAAAAAATTAAACAACAAAGAATGAAATGGCTTGGCCACGTATGTAGAGCAGAAGAAAAGGATATAAAGACCTAAAAGCAGCCGGAATTAGCAACTCGAAGAACAAAACAAGAGATAGGGAGTTGTAGAGAAACAGCAACGGAGATTGATTCACTCCAATAAAATTGGATCTAGAAAGCTTCGAAGGAAGCAGCGCAGCCCCATGAAGCCACTATATATATATATATATATATATATATATATATATATATATATATATATATATATATATATATATATATATTACTTATAATTTTAAAGATATCCGTTGAGTTTTTAAAAAAAATATTTATTACAAATGCATCTGTTAGATGCTACAATTCTAAGTGAATACAACAAGACTGACTAAAACTATGTTTAACATGCTTATATAATATTCTGTAAGGTAGTGTAGGGTTGCGGCGTGAGATCTGCAACCTATGCAGGATTCGGCTTTGGATGGTGATGTAACTCCTCCATCCTCAGAATGAAGCTCCCCCTGGAAGTCGAAGTTCTTGGGGTTGGCCTGGCTGGTTTTTTGTTTTACAGAATGTTATTGAGTTCTCGATGTCTTGTAAGGTGCTTAAAAGTGAACTGTAAAGAATACTTAATTGATTGTATAGGTGTTTTACGAGTAAAATTTCATTGCTTGTTGATAATTTCAACAGTTTATTCAAGTTTTCAATTTTGGATTTTAGTACTTCGTCATTGTGTCTAATATTTTCAACTGTTTTGTTAAATTTCTTAATCATTTCGATATTAATAGAGTATTGCAATTTTAACTGATTTTGAAAGGATTTTTGATTTTCCTGGACATGCTTTAGTATTTTATTAAATCTTTTATCATCTTCTACGTCCAAAACTCCAGTAATTTGTTTGAATATATTTCCCAATCCATCAACTAAGCCACGTTTAGATCGCACATTTGAATAGGTTATTATGTGATTTAATTTCTCAGCGATGTTCTTTCGCACGTGCTCCAAGATTTTGCCGGCTTTTAATATAAATCTGTTAAGGGATATGAGGTAGGTCTTCTCGCGAATTGTTTATTTTGCTATTAACTTTGTCTTTTGTTTGTTGTAATTTTTCGTTTAAATTTTGGTACAGTAATTTCATTTTGGTTTTGTGATTCGAAATGTAATCATTTAATATTTATTTTTCTATATCCAACGCGAATGGGGAGTCGGTTTCTAAGTGACCGGTAATTATACCGAATGGTTTTAATTTAGTGGACGTGTGAATCATGTTATTGTATGCCAATAACGCATATTTGACCTTAGATTCGATGAGATCTTTTTTATATTTTTTTTGGTTATTAAAGTGTCTTATATGCTCTATTAAGGTTGAATGGAAACGTTCAATGATACCGTTTGATTCCGGATGTTGTGAATTGATGTAATGTATTTTAATTTTGTGTAATTCCAAAAGTACTTGTACTAAAGAGTTTTGAATTCTAATCCGTTGTTCGAAATGATAGAATTTGAAATACCGTGGTGTGTAAAGAATTTTATTAGATTGTTAACAATTTCGATACCTTGAGCTGAATTAAACTTATATGCTTAGGCGTATTTAGAGAACGAATCTACTATTGTTAAGATTTTTGTGCTTTCTAATGTAATACTGTTCACATGTAAAATTTCGAATGATTTTGTGGCAGTGGGAGTTACATTAAATTTTAGGTTTAGCGGGTTTCGGTCGTACTTGGTCACTTAGCAGATTTCACAGCTATTTATATACGATTGTACACATTTTTCTGATTAGGTCAATAATATTTTTCTTTGATTCGAGCTAAAGTGTCATCCATTCCACGGTGATTGGTTTTACTCTCGTTGTAGTTAGTAACCAATTGGATAATTTCGTCTTCGTCGATTAATTTTTTTGTGCATTTTATTATATTTATTTTCGGATTTTTGAAGTAATTTTGTAAAACGTTAGTGAGTTTTATGTAGAGGTCGTTTTCGAAATATATGTGGTATTTCACATTGGGGAAGATGAATTCTTTTATGAAGTTTATCATTTCTTTTTCGTAATTGTTTTTTGAAAATTGTATAAAGACTTTTTGCTTTTTAACATGAATTTTTGTTAATTTGGGACTAGTAGGACTATATTCCACCTCTGATATAAATATTTGGTTCTGACCGTAATTAACTGGGTAATCGACGATAGGGATGTCTATGATAGGATTTTCGTGACTAGTGTGTACCGTGACGTCACTTTCGCTGTGATTATCGTTTTATTTGTCGCCGATTTCTACTATGAGAGATTGGCTATCGATTTCTTTTATACGATTTTCTAGATCTTTATGGAACTGCTCGATATATTTTGCAAGTTCGTCTATTTTGTCTGAGTCGTTTATGTTTAGGTCAAGGGTAGGTGGTTTATTTGCATATTTAAAAAGTGTAATAAGTATATCTGTATCGTTAAAAATGAATTGTAACATATTTTTGACGACTGTGCAGTCTTGTCCGTCTAATCCGCATTGGTATACTCAAATCTTTTATGTTATTTTTTAAACAAATTTTTTAAAAATTTATAAGTGTGTAGAATAAGTCCTGTTCTGTGGGAATATTAAAGTAACGTTCTATAGTTACGAGGTATATAATATAACGACATTTATTTCTTAAATAGACTAAAGAGTGAAGCTTGGGATATTGTTTACATAGGTTCTCGACATGATTAAACTTATTTTTGAATTCTCTTGCAATACCTGCTGACATATGCAAATCTCGGCTAACGCAATGTGCTAAGTTGCTTGTGCGCGTTGCGTCGAATAAATCGCCTTCTACTTTAAAAATATTATTATTGTAATTGTTATTTTGGTTATCTTTATTAATTTTAGTGTTCAAATAATTTTGATATAATGCTAAAGGATCTGTGAGGTTTTCTGTAATAATTTTGTGACTTTGATTTTGTGGAATGCAGCTTAATGCGTCAGCATTGGTATTCAATTTGCCCTTTTTGTATATGATTTCATAATCAAATTCTTCAAGCTTCAGTCTCCATCTAATTAACTTTTGGCTGCATTGTTTTACAGAAAATAGCCATTGCCGGGGTTTATGGTCTGTGTATATTTTAAATTTTCGGCCAAATAAGTAGGGTCGAAAATATTGAGTTGCCCATATAATGGATAACAACTCTTTTTCTATAGTAGAATAGTTGCCTTCCGTGTCGTTGAGAGTTCTGCTAGCGTAAGCAACGGGCAGGTCGTTGCCTATGCTGCCTTGAGATAGGACAGCACCTATCGCTAGGTCGCTGGCATCACAAGTAAGATTAAATGGTTTACTAAAGTCCGGGTATTGTAAGAGTGGCTCGTTAGTTAATAAATTTTTACAGGTCTCAAAGCATTTCATATATTCTGGATCATTTATGTCTATAAGAGAATTTTTCTTCAAACATTTTGTGAATGGTTTAGTAATTTTGGCAAAGTCCTGAATGAATTTTCTATAATATCCCAACAGTCCTAAAAATCCTTTTATTTGTTTTGTAGTTTTTGGAATGGGGTAATTTTGAATCGCGGTAATTTTGTCTGGGTTTGGTTTAACACCATCCGCAGTTACTATATGGCCTAAATAGGATACTTCCTTCCGCAGAAATTTGCATTTATCCAATTGAATTTTGAAATTAGATTTTTCTAATCTATCGAATACTAACTGCAAATTATTATGTTCCTGAAGGCTAGTGCTAAAAATGATTATGTCGTCCAGATATACCAAGCATTTTTCGTTGTTTAGTCCTCGTAAAACGTTGTCCATCACGCGTTGAAATGTCGCGGAGGCGTTTTTGAGTCCGAATGGCATAGTGTAAACTCGTAATGCCCGTCCTCGGTGTTAAACGCGATTTTCGGTATGTCGTTTTCGTCCATTTCAATTTGGTGAAAACCGGAAGCCAAATCGAGTGTTGAAAAATAGTGGCAACGTCCAAGTTTGTCAAGTAGGTCACTGATATTTAGTAAGGGGTACTTGTCTATAGTTTTGTCATTGAGCTTTCTGTAGTCAATAACTATTCGCCATTTTTTTTGTCCCGAGGCATCAATTTTTTTGGGTACAATCCAAATGGTTGATGACCAAGGTGAGCAAGATGGTGTAATAATACCTTGATCGAGCATTTTTTGTGTTTGAATGCGAACTTCAGCTTTATGAATCTCCGGATATTTATACGACTTGGTATAAATGGGAACTCTGACCTTTTGTTTTTATATCATGTTTAATCTGATTTGTGAAAGTTAGTGGCGTGTTATCTAGATGAAATATATAATTTGGAAATTTCTAATCTCTCTTTGTCATTCATATGTTCTGTACGTATTTTTGAAATATCGAATTTAATTTTTTCCGAAATTAATAAAATTCAAATTTGGACAAGTATTCGTTTCGTAGTTTTCGATTTTTTCTACTATAAACGGTTTATTTTGTTTAAAAGCGATTTCTTTATTTGGAACGTTAGTGATTGTACAGAACGCTTGATAGTTTTCTGTTGACGTTACGCATTGTGGAATGATAATTTTATCGGTGTGGTGTTCAGGTATCACGATAGTCCCGTGTTTTTGTGAAACTTGTAGATAAACAATTTTTTCTGATTTGGTGCAATTATTATAGCGTTATCTGATGAAATACATATTATTCGCATTAATTTTATTGACAATATGTTTGTGATATATTTTGATTTTGCATGTCAGAATTATAATTAAATTTTGATTTAGGTCGATTATTACTTTTAGTATTTTGAGGTTGTCTAGGCCGAGTAACAAGTCGAATTCTTTATGGAAATTAAAAATGTGATATTTTAAACTAACATTTTTGGGAACATTAAATAATTTTGAAATTGGCACATATGTGCTGTTTTTTTCAATAGATGTACCATGTGCGGTGGCTTTTTTTAATGGGTCTGTGATAATCGAGTTTTTATAATATTTGTGTGCAATGTTAGCATTAATAAAGGATCTTGTACTCCCGGTATCTATTAATACTTTGTGTTGTGTTTGGGTAGTACAATATATGGCTGTTTACTTTGGCTTCGTAAATGTCTTGTTCCGTCTCCGAGGCTCTGTCTTTGGTTTATCATGTTGGAAATCGTTGGTGAGCATATTCAAAGCCGTATTTAGATCTTTAGAATTTTTTGTACGCATTAACTGGCCTATGGGTTATCGTAATCCTCTTAATAAAATCCTGAGAGCATAGTCTTTAAAATATTTTGTTAATACTGCCTGTTCGGCTTCGGGTTTTTGAGTAACAATATAGGAATTAATATGATTTAGTAGGTGTAACACTCTATTATGATAATCGAAAACTGATTCGTTTTGCCTCTGTTTGTCTCGGTGAGTTTTATATTTAGAGTACAAAGATCGCTCTTATCTGCGAATGTATTGATCAGCGCATTTTTTTAGTCATTCCAAGTTCTTATTGAACATGCAGCAACGCTAACGGCGGCTACGCTTCTGAAAATCGTTTGGATTTTGTTGATTGAAGAATTTAGTGACTAATTTTTCTGCTATTTCAATAAATCGTGGTAAGAGTTCACGTTGACCGTGGAACTCTAGTACCATGTCTAAGTATTCTTTACGTAGTTCTGTCATTTTTGGTCTTTGTGGGTTTAAGACTGGTTGTCTTAAAGTATTTTATATTGGGGAAAAATTTGGAATACGACCTTGAATTTCAAGATCGGAGTGAGAATCACTTGAATTGTCAGAGCTTTCGTTACTAGAATAAATAATAGTGCCTCTCAGGGACATGTACTTACAGTAGAATCCAGTACATTGGTTCTCTGTAGTAGGTTAGAGTCGTGAGGATCGCTCTGCCTTCTCGTCTGGTCCTGGTGCTGCTGATATCCGTTCAGCGGCTGGAACGACTGCTGATGTCCTCTCAGCTGGGCTCGGGCTGGTAATTACAGTTGTTCAACGACGAAAATGATGGTTTTGCCGAATAAATCACGAAGTGAACCGATATTATATTCTCTAATATCGTAACGGCAATCCTACCGACTGCGCCACTTATAATTTCAAAGATTGCCGTTGAGTTTTAAAAATAAATATTTATTACAAATGCATCTGTTAGATGCTACAATTCTAAGTGAATACAACAAGACTGACAAAAACTATGTTTAACATGCTTATATAATTTTTCTGTAAGGTAGTGTAGGGTTGTGGCGTGAGATCTGCATATTATACAGGGTGAGTCTGGGAAGACGCCCCCCCCCTTAACTTTTTCATTATAAGTAATAGAAAAAAATGGCTCATATAAAAGTTTTATAATTTTACATATACTATTTGATGGCAGATGTAGATATTTTTTATAAAGTCAGGTTTACAAGATACGACTATCAACTTTTATTTTTCAAATAACAACCTATAATTATTTTAATAAAATAGAAACCGCCATTTTTTTCTCTTTTCAACGATGTATTAACTTTTATTAATGTATTTGAAAAATTTCGAGAAAAATGAGATCATTTAGAAATGTCAGAAATAATTTTTAAACAAATATCATAGGTGGCTATGTTTCTCGAAATCGGGTAAACATGCTTCTCAGTAAATAACAAACAAATGTATACATTTTTGACATTAATTTAATTGTTTTACATTGTTACGTTTTGTTTATTTTCATATAGCCACCTATAATATTTATTTAATAATTATTTCAAATATTTTTAAATATCTCATTTTTCTCGAAATTTTTCAAATACATTAATAAAAGTTAATACATCGTTGAAAAGAGAAAAAAATGGCGGTTTCTATTTTATTAAAATAGTTATAGGTTGCCATTTGAAAAATAAAAGTTGATAGTCGTATCTTGTAAACCTGACTTTATAAAAAATATCTACATCTGCCATCAACTAGTATATGTAAAATAATAAAACTTTTATAAATGCATTTTTTTTCTATTACTTATAATGAAAAAGTTAAGGGGGGGGGCGTCTTCCCAGACTCACCCTGTATAATATGCAGATCTCACGCCACAACCCTACACTACCTTACAGAAAAATTATATAAGCATGTTAAACATAGTTTTTGTCAGTCTTATTGTATTCACTTAGAATTGTAGCATCTAACAGATGCATTTGTAATAAATATTTATTTTTAAAACTCAACGGCAATCTTTGAAATTATAAGTGGCGCAGTCGGTAGGATTACTTATAATAAAAAAGTTAAAGGAGGGGGCGTCTTCCCAGACTCACCCTGTATATATATATATATATATATATATATATATATATATATATATATATATATACCAAAAGCATGGATGCCTAACATATTATACTCTTATATAAGTTATAGAGTGCAACAATATTATAGTAAAATTTAATTTTAGATAGAAGTTTTTTAAAATGTATTTATTTTATTGACGACATATGTACCATTTTTCATTTACATATTGCAACAAATATTTGGATATGTTACAAAATGATATTGATCCGCAAATATTGCTATGGTATTACCAAGATGTCCAGCATGTTTGAAAATATTAAATTGCATTTCGATGAACGTTTCCTAAATTCTTTGATAGAGAGGTCCAATTAAATACCAGCTAGAAGTGCTGTACGTTCAAGATAATTTGGCGCGTTAAAAGAATGTAACACAATTCACTATTCGTAAGTTGCGTTCTGTGAACTATTTATTTTTATTTCGATTCAGTATGGCTCCGAAGTGAAATAGTGATTTTACAACCTTTATTGCTTTACACAAAGAAAATTTCTACGTAATCCTGCCATACTCGGGGTGACAGGTACATTTCAACCCCATAAGTTATACTTATACAAAAGCGTAGGTGCATATATTTTCTAATAGCAATAAAAATCATATTTTTAATACTATGAAATTTATTTCAGATAACCATATCTACTACCAAATGGTTAAAACTAAAAGAGGTACTATTACCACATATTGAACCGAATTCAGTTATTGTTCGTGATAATACCACTTACAATTCCCAAATACAGAACAACTACCGAAAAGCCAATATGATGTTGTGGTTATTAGATCGTCTATAATTTAACTTATGATCCATATTTTCGAAAGTTAGAGCTTATCTAAATTATAGACAAATATCGGCCAAAAGAAAAAAATATATACTATAGATTTAATTACTAAGGAAAGCGGTCATACACCACTACATCTGCCGCTATATATTTGTAAATTAAATCCCATTGATAAATATCAGAAAAAACACTCGGTCACGTTTTGCAGCATGTTTGTAAATTTTTTAAATCCCATTGTGTTAGCACGGGCACACATGAAAATACATCCAGGAAAACAATCCTTCGAGAAATTTAAACTTAAAAAATTTAAAAGCTTTTACCCTAAAAGCATTTGAAACAATAATAGAACTGAATTGAATGTCTTTTGGTTAAATATATATCATTAGAAGATAGACGCTATTGAAAAATTGATGGTCAAATAGAGGAAGTGATACATAAATATTGCCGACGATTATACTACAGATTCGGACTCTAGTAGTTAGAGTGAGGACGATGATTAAAATATAAATACCGATTCATAATTAATTCATAAATAAATATTCTTTTCCTACGACCACTGTTAAAAATAGTCTTTTTAACGGTTGCTTAGCAAGTTAAAAATAATAGTTTATAACATAGTAAATACTTTTAACACGTTGTCATTGACAACGAATTAAAAGTAAAAAACAAATTTACTTTTAACAGCACTTATGTTCAGTTGTTCATAACAAATACATCATGACCTGTCATAAATGTCATTCTATATTTTTTATTTACTAATATATAACTAGGGTCGTAGGAAAAATAGTTTTTGTAATGTTTATTTTTACAAAGATAAATATATATATATATATATATATATATATATATATATATATATATTTTGTAATATTCCTAACTTTATTAAAATTCTTTCTATTTTGGTACGTCTATGGATTTTATTACTTTCCCTTTATCACAGTGATAATGAGAATTGCCCTGACAAGCCAAGTTATTTTAAACGCACAATAGTGACCTACCATTTCTTTTTGTGGCGTTGTATAAAAAGATAAGATTTATAAACGCCCTATCAATAACATTATTTAAAAAAATATACAATAAATGCATACAACTTCATTATTACATTGTAATTGCTAAAAGTATTGAAAAACAATATAGATTTTTATTATTATATGTAATAGGGCAAAAATTTTCTGGAAAGTCAGTCGGATTTTGGAAGTCTTTATTTTCTCTTCAACCGGTTTAGACCCCATATGGGCCTTCTTCAGAGAGTGAAAGTCAATGCATATAAAATATTGTTGGAATATATGTGATAAATGTGATAATTACTAATGAATATCTCATAGAAACTAAAAATTAAAATATTGAAATACAACGAGAAAAGAAAGGTAATGTGCTGGCTGTTGGTTATTTCATGTTTTTTTTTTTAAATAAATACAATACATATTTCTTCTCTTCTTAAAATTTATTATCATACATCAATTTAGTATCTGTGAAATAAAAACAATCTAGGGCTGCCACAAAATCGACTAGTATTATTAAATACACTATTTTTCAAACATTTTTTTACCGTACACTTATGTACCTATATTACAATAGTATATTGTACAACAAGCATGGAATGGTACACATTTCATACAAGTATGACAGTTTGTAGCATGAGCCGAAGGCGAATGCTGCAAATCATTCGAGTATGAAATGGACATTCCATGCGAGTTGTACACTATACTTTTTCTACGATATTATTTTCTAATTAATTAAATTTGGAACAATTTATTTTTGACATAACTGTGAGACATGAATAATTTTTGACAGAACTGTGAGAAATGAATTTATACCTTGACGTTGTCTAGGGTTACCGTGGGAAATGAAAATGTGTTTACAATATACTATGTATCCGTAGCAATAACAAACATACAGTACTTATTAGCATTAATTCATACATATTGACATTTATCGAAATTTATTGACATTTTTCCATATTTATTTAATATTATCACATTTGTTGATATTTATCAATATTTAGAGATATCGACTGTTAAGGCATTAAGGTATTGTTTAGTGGTAAATAGAAATTTATTTGAATATTTAATTTAAATTAAATTACTTCAATTCTTCCATTTATAAATATCTCTTTCTAATTATATTCAATATTTTATGGTAATTAATTAAAGAACTATATCGTTAAAATCATAAATTTGTATTATCTCTATTTGTTAAAAAATTGATTCAAACACATACTACTTCATAAATGATATTTATTTAAATGTGTAATTAGTAAATAAACACAAACTGTTACACTCAAACAAAACAAAATAATGTAATTATCTCTTTCATTACTCATTGCTTTCTGTAAGCAGTTTAAACAAGGAAAATTTAATTTAACAATTATCTCCTGAGAAGAACATATCATATTAATAAAATTTGATTCCGTTGACTGCAGTCTTTAAATATGAATATTTTTTGTGTATATATGTTAAGAACAAAACTGTTTAGATTAAATAATCGTTAAATCCGGGTCGAAGTGACCAAAATGTTAGCGATTATCTGACGTTGAATCGGAGGACCAGAAAGACAAAATTGTAATTTATTTAATTAACAAATTAAATAATACAGTTATAAAAAATGTTTATTTTGTACGAATTGGCAATTTCTGCGTGTAACTATTGATGTCTTCTTTCTTTTTTTCCTATCTACTAAGATCTTTTTATTTTTCTAAATTTTAAGGATCTAGGCGGCGACATTCTCCCTCCTGGTGAGCGAAGCTTCACTATAGACCATATTCTAAATTATAGCGCCTCTCCCGGCAAATTTGTGAAATAAAAAAAGCGTGCCAGGATGGTAAACTGTTTTCCTATTACTTTGGCAATACTGACTAGATGTGACGCAAAAAGTGACAGTTTTATTGCCGCCAGTTTGAAATGGACGGAGAAATGAAATCTTTAACTGTACAAAGTAAGTATTTTAATTAAATTCAAGTATTTATTTTTGATTCTAAAACTCCAATAAATTTTATTTCAGAATGGCGTGGGGAAAATCTATTAAAATATTTAATTTTTTAAAAGAATGTAATATCACAAACTATAAACAAGATATAAATAAGAAAGGAGTAGCGGCTGGATACAAAATGTTTAAATCACAGAAGAATAAAGAAATATATACATCAAAAAAATTTAGAAATAAAAGGAAAAGTTGAAGCTTCAATGCGAGCTAAATTTTATAATGTTTATGTTAAATTTTCAAATGAACACGAAGGAAATATTGTTGCCACAACATGCACTTGTGTTGCAGGAGGAGGAAATACAAGTGTATGCAAACATGTGTTTTCCATTCTTTGGGAAATATTAGATTTCGTACGCCAAGGCTTAACAATAATTCCAGAGGAGTTAGCTTGTACCTCACGGCCTAGACTGTGGGGAACATTATCACAAAAAAAAACAAAACATTCAACTTCATTTGAGAAATTAAAATTTGTTAAACATTGTCACATAAAACAACATAAGGAAACAACAGTTTACAGAAATATTGAAAACAGGCAAAGGAAAACAATAGCAATCAGTAATATACCAGTCATAAAACAGACATTAGTTAATTTTTCAAATGCTAATAAATCCAAAAACATTTTACCCATGTTATCTGACGTTCTACGTGACAATGATTATATGCCACAATTTTATAATGTCAATAGCATAATAAAAGATAAAATAAAACAGACCTTTTGTGAGAATTTACAATATACTGTAATGGAAAACAACAATTCTGTACAAATTAAAGGCAATACACAGGCAATATGTGATCATTTGGAGAAGGTTTCAGCACACGATTTTATATTGAAGAATGAAGACTGCATCAATATTTTCAAATTAGAATTTATTAAATATACACCAATTCAATTAACTTATACTCGATGTAAAGAAATAGAATCCCTAACAAGACAACAATTTCAAAACATACTGTGGAAGGAAGAGAGAAAAATTAGATTCACCAGCAGTAATTTTGGATTAATTTGTAAAAGAAGGAAACCGATAGACACAAAATTTTTAAAATCAATATTGGAAGGAAGAAATATTCAGCACTTGCCAGCTGTTCGTGCAGGAATTGAAAATGAAGAACACGTGAAACAACTTTATTATCAATACAAAATAAATAATGGAAAAATAATTAACATATATCCATCTGGATTAGTTATCCATCCTCTTGCACCACATGTAGGTGCTTCACCAGATGGATATATATTTGATAATTCTGAACATGAGAAATGGGGATTATTAGAAATTAAACATGTATCAAGTTTAAAATACAAAAATTTGGAAATGGCATCCAAAGAAAATTCTTTCTGTTGTACCAAGGTTGGCAATAATTATAAATTAAAAAAAAATCACAATTACCATTACCAGATTCAGGGGCAAATGTTAATAACAGGTGCAACATGGTGTGATTTTGTGATATATTTCAGCCAAAGCAACGATCTCTATATTGAAAGAGTGACTATAGATACAAGTTTTTGTAAAAACATGTACATAGCTTTAACAAAAACGTACAAAGAATATGTGATACCCTATTTAGGGGACAAATGTTCCAATAGTAATCATAATACACTTTTAAGGTTGTGATTTTTTTATTACGTTACGGGTTTATTATTTTTTTTTCTCAGAATATATTTTTTTTTCAAATATGTTATGTATAGTTAGTATATAAGAATGTTACGAATGTCTTTTTTTATTTTATGTTATTTATATATTTATCAAAATATTCATATTATACAATACAATAAATATACTTTTATATTACAAATTCATAGCTTTATTAGTCGTTATCTGTTTATTATAGGTTCATCTATGAAGTTAACAAGTAAACTGCAAATTTTCCAAATACTATTTAATTTTGTAGACATAGAATTCGGGAAAATATGTTTTAAAATGTGAAAAGATTTAACATGTTTTATAACTCTTTCGACTACTATACGTTCATTTGCAATACTTTTTGTTATTAACATGTCTTGTTCACATAATTGATTTTGCCCATTTAAAAAAGGTGGTATATTTAAAGTAATATTTTTTTCTTCTAAAACTTCACGAATTAAAAATCCCCGATCTGCCATCACATCATCATTTTCTTCCAAGAGTGCAAGCAAGCCACATTTAATAAATATTTCTTTATCACTGGTGCGCCCACCATATAAATCAGAGGCAAAAGTGACCATTCCGTTTGGAGAAATTCCAAGCAATCCTTTTGCAGTGTTGTGACTTTTATAATTAGAATAAGTTGCAGATTGTACTGGAAAATGTGATGGCGTTTCAATGAATAATTCTGTGCAGTCCAATATTATCCGTGTACGTGGATATTTTTCTTTCATACTCTTTGGTAAATATTTCTGCACAGTTTCCTTACTAGGCCACATCGGTACTTGTGTTAACTGTGAACATAACAAATCTATCCAGAAGCTCCATACTTTGCTAACAGTTGCTTGTGATACGGAAAATCTATAAGCTAAATCCATCTCCAAAAGACCCAACCGCAATCTGCTTAAAACAAGTACTAGTTGTTGTGTGAAGGTTAGTTTTGTCGGTTTTGTGACATTATTTCTCTGAGTTTCTACAGCAAGATCATATCCAGGTTTTATAAACTTTACGAAATTTTGGAAATACGTCTCATTATAAAATCCTGTATAAAATTGGAGTTGCTGCTGATTTTCTATTATTTTCTTGACATCCCAAATTGCTGGTTTTTTCGGTTTCTTTAGTTTTGTAAGTGTTTCTTCGTACTTGTTTTTGTATATTTGAACCATTATCTTTTCAGTGCGTACCTATGAAGACAAATATTAAATTAACACTAAGAAAGTGAAAATAATAAATAATAATAAAAACTCACCACTTTCTCCAAATTGTCAACCTTACTACGCAAATTTGTGATTTCGTCTTTCAGAGCTATTATATTACTAGCTAAAAAATAAGTGTGATCATGGGTTTCATAATGTTGAGTTCCATTTCGAATCTTTGAATTTTGTATATTTAATTTGACCTCTTTATTTATTGGTATAGTAACTTCAGCTCCAATACCATTATCTATGGATGAACTAAAATGTTTTTTCCGTAGACGAGTATTCTTCCTGGCTTCTGCAACAAGTGAATAAAACTAAATCTGAATAATTACTTGATAATAATTTGTAATTACCTGTTAATTCCATTTGCTTGTAGTCATTTTTATATTTACAAAAATGATTATTACATATTTTGCTATATTTTGCAGGCTTCCAAAGCTGCATTTTATTTTTACCTTTTCGATTTATTGCTTTTATAAAAAATAAATTCTCTTTATTATTCTTAGGAAAAAAATGAAAAGATATTCCTTTATTAATTATTGAATTCAAATTACAATTCGGGACGCAACAATTGTAGCCAGGCATCATTTAAGAAATATTTCACTCAACAGATGTATTTATTTCGCAACTTTCACAACAAAACATAACTTCGAGGTTATCTGTCATGACAGATGAGTTAAATAGGCGGTTAAAGATTTTCAAATTTTAGAATTTATTTAAACATTATTCTACAAATCATTTATATATATAATGGCAAATTGCAATAGTAAAATATGAAGTAAAACTTGCATGAAAATTTTATCGTTCAATTATGTCTAGAAAAAATTATATTTTACTTTAAAAATTCAATTTTTCTCATAAGGAAACATTGGTTTCATTTTTGATGTACTCTCAAGCATATGATTAGTGCGTTATGAGCATGCGCATTGAGAAAGTAATATGGTCTCGGAGCCGATTACTACGAGTTTGTCGATGCATCTTTTATATGTTGAATTTCCAACTCGTACATCTACAACTCGTGTGTTTCCATTTTTTCTTGAAAATAATGATGTCACTACTCCTTTGGGCCAGGTATTTCTTGGGGAATTGTCATTAAGTATAATTACAAGATCTCCTATTTTTATTGGATCTTGTTCTTTTCTCCATTTATTTCGTCTGGTTAAAGTTGGTAGATATTCCTTTATCCATCTTTTCCAGAATAGATTGGTTAATTGTTGTGCAATCTTCCACCTCTTTCTCAAGCAGCCATCGGTTTCTTTCAAACGTGGCAGTGCTTCACTTGCGCCTATTAGAAAATGAGTAGGCGTAAGAGCTTCCGGATCTTTGGGATCTGAGGAAACGTGGGTTAGTGGTCTTGTATTCAGAATGTTTTCTACTTCTGCTAGAAGTGTTGTGAGAATTTCTTCGTTATAATTTCTGGTGGATGAAGAGCATAGAGGGTTCTTTTCACGGAATGTATTAATCTCTCCCAACTCCCCCCCCCCCATGTGCGGACTAGCTGGTAGAATAAAATGCCATGTAATCCCCCTTTCTGTCAGTTTATATATAATTTTGTCTTGGTTGATCGTTCCCTCGTCTGCTTGCAAATCTGATGATTGCCATGATTGCTAAATCCGTATCCAGAGAAGCTGCTAATTCTAGATGAACGGCTCGTACAGAGAGACATGTGAAAATAACTCTATAACATTTAGCAGTTTTTCTTTCTATTGTTACAAAAAGTGGGCCGAAATAGTCCATACCAGTAAAGGTGAAAGGTCTTTTTACTCGAGTTAATCGATTTTCCGGCAAAGGAGCCATAATCTGTTCGCATGGTTTTCTGCTTCTAATTTGACAGAACAGACAATTTCGTTGGATCTTTAATTCGCAATAATTGTGTATCATCGAAATAAGGAGATAATAATTGTAGTCTACTTGAATTTGGAATTATTTTTCTTTGTTGAAGTGCATCTATTTCTTCGTAAAAACATTCTTTTTGAACAATTTTTACCCAACATCTTTCTGCACTCTGAAATTCTTCTATTGTAATAGGAACTATTTCAGTTGAATTTTGACGTTTTCGAGTAGATGATGAAATTTGCGAATTTTCAATAAATCTCTGACACCATGCCGTGATTTTAATAAGTTTCTTCCAAGATGAAAAACGTAGAAGAAATTCATTGTGTTGTTCAGTAATTTTACATGTAATTTCTTCTAATTCAGAAGCAGGTGTCAAATTTTCTGACGTTTGTGACTTTTCTTTAGGCCACCTGTCAGATGACAGTCGAAGAAAGTCTGGACCTGTCACCCATCTCGCAGTTGGCGTGACTTCTGATATGTCACTGTCTCTAGTTGGTACCCAATACCATTGTCTCACTTCTGTAGAGTCTAAGATCTCACCTAGACGGTGTGCAACAAAAACTTTGTATTTTCTTTCTGAAGATCTGAGCCAAGAAAGAACAGTCGATGAGTCTGTCTAGTAGTACGTTGAGCTGATTGAAAGATCTAATTCTCTTGTGACAGTTACAGCTAATCTTCTTCCCATTACCGCTGCTTGTAATTCCAAACGTGGAATAGAAAGAAATTTAAGGGGTGCAACTCGTGTTCTACCCATGATTAGTGAGATATCTACTTGATCTCCAAAATTAATTCTCAAATAGGCCACAGCAGCAAAGGCACGCTCACTTGCATCCGTAAAAATGTGGAGTTGAAGATCACGGGCATTCTTGATGTGAAGAGAATAACATCTTGGTATAGATAACTTTGCCAAGTTATTTATGATTTGTCTCAATATTTGCCATTTTTTCAACAACTTATCAGGCAGGATGTCGTCCCAGGATATTCCACTTTGCCATATATCTTGTAATAAGATTTTACCTTTAATTGTTACATGACAAAGAAAGCCAAGAGGATCGAAAATGGACATTAGAACTTTCAAAAATGTTCTTTTTGTGGGTTGTTTTTCACCATTGATGATAGCAGGATCAATTTTGTGGAAGTTTAAAGAAAATTTAAATACATCTTCTTGTGGATTCCAAAGTAGGCCAAGTACTCTTTCGTTACCTCCATGTTCTGAGAAATCTTTCGCAGCAGCTCGTAATTCTTCAGGAATTGAATTTCTTACTTGTTCGGAATTTGTCACCCAATTGCATAATAAAAAGCCTCCCTTTTGCAGAATATGGATGACTTCGTGTACAAGTTTAATCGCTTCTTCTTCGCAATGAGTACTGTCATGGTAATCATCCATATAAAAATTGTATATTATTTTTTGAACTGCTTAGGGAAATTCGCTTTTAAACTCATATGCATTTCTGTTTTTTATTTCTTGCGCCGTATATGGTGATGACTTGGCTCCAAACGTCATAGAACTCATAGCGAAGATGTCAGGATTTCCCTCTCGTCTCCATCCTCTCCATAAAAATAATTGCGAGTATTGATCTTCTCGAATTATTTTGACTTGAGGAAACATCTCTTTTATATCTGCAATGAATCCTATTTCCCGCTGGCGAAAACGCATAATAACTCCAGGAAGGGAATTAAGAAGATCAGGGCCTTTGAGAAGCATATCATTTAGACTGATTCCTTTACACCTAGCGGCAGCGTCGAAAACTGGACGTACTTTACCTGGTTTGTTCGGATTCTCAACTCCAAAATGTGGAATATAAAACTTTTTTGTATTCGAAGAAATCTCTTCCGGAGTGACCTTCCTAGCATAACCCTTTGAAATAAAATCTTGTATTTTCTCGTCGTATTTTAACCCAAATTCAGGATTTTGATCCATTTTCTTTTCAATAGAGAGAAGTCTTTGTAAAGCGAATTCGTAAGTGTCAGGTACAACTGGTAAATCTTTCTTCCAGAGGAGTCCAACTTCCCATCTGTCTTCTATTCGTTTTGCCGTTTTATTTACTATAGAAACAGCTCTCTCATCGTCTGAACTCATCGGTATTTTTAAAGGAGTGGAAGTGCCAAAGGCATCTGTAGAAAAGGATCGTTTGACTAAATTATGAAGATCTTCATCGTTATTTTCTTGATGCGAGATGTGAAAGGTAAAATTATTGTCAAGACCAGATGTCGTGTTGCCGTGTAATGTCCAGCCAAGTTTTGTGAGAGAGAGAACAGGTGCATGCGGTGGGCCACTGATGATCTTTTGTGGAAGTAGCAAGTGACAATTGTCTTGTCCTATAAGTATACTGGGTCTTGATATAGGACAAAGGAATTGGTGCGTTCTGCAAATACTGCCATTTCTTTTTAAAGGAATTGATGTTGTACGATTGTAGTGGAAGGTTGAGCGTGTTTGTTGTACGAACATTCCTTAAAACAAACTTATCGCCAGGCTTCCCCCGTATTTCCAAATTAATACGTCTCGAGTGAAGATCGGTTTGTTCTTGATTATTTGTCCATTTAATGCGTAGGCTTTCATTCTTGTCTTTTGCTCCAATCTTGTCTGCTATCTTTTCTTCAACCAGTGTGACTGAGGACGCGTCATCTAATAAAGCATAGGTATCTACTTCGCCTTTCGGACCAAAAATTTTGACAGGTAGAATGCGAAGTAATACACGATTAGTACACTTGGGTCTAAATTTAATTCAGTAGATTCAGACGAATGAAATTTTTTACAAACGTCATGAATGCTAGAGTGATGACGTTTGTGACATCCAGTGACACGACAATTATTTTTGCTTGTGCAGTTTTTAACTTGATGTCCTTTCGACAGACAGTTTAGACAAAGGTTGTGCTCTTTTATAAAATTCCATTTTTCTTTTGGGAGTTTTTGTTTAAATTCATCACATGACCAAATGCGATGAGTTTTTTTGCATACAGGACATAAATTATCTTTTATATAAGCTGGATTAGTAATATTTGAGCTGGTAGTGGCTAATACTGTTTGTTTTATAGTTGATATATTTCTTCTGTCAACAATCATTTTATTTTTGACATATTGATTGACAGATATTTTAGGAGTTGTTAAAATATGACTTATTGCGTTAGCTTCTTCCATCAACCAGATCGAGAAATCTTCTAGTGAGTAGTAATTTAGCTGCGCTGCGGTTTTACTCCAGTTGAATTTATGAAAGTCTAGAAGTTTATCAGTGAGTTCGCTTATAAATATCGGATTTGATAGATGAGCAGTACAATTCAAAGATTTGATAACTTGTACAAGGTTTTGAATTTCAGAAGCTATGAAAATAATATTTTCTGGTTTTCCAGGTCTTAGCGGAGGAATTGCTTTTACTTTAAGTAGTAAACTATTTCTAATTTGATGTGGTTGACCAAGACGAAGTTTCAAAATTTCTATTACTTTGTCGGCTTTGTCTGGAGCGATGAGAAGACCATGAACTGCTGATTTGGCGTTTCCTATAAGTGCTTTTCTAAGGCGGTTGATATTTTCTTCTGATGTATAGTTGCAAGTTCTTGTTTTTGCGTTATACTGACTTATAAATAAAGGCCAATCTTCTGCATCCCCAGAAATTATAGGTAACTCACGTGGAGTTGATCGACGAGCTGCTAATTGTCTTGCCTTTTCATCGTCATTAATTTTAGAAGACACTAAGTTTTCTGTGCATTTTAATAATTGATCCATTGTATTTGCCAGTTGCTCGAATTTGACATTAGTTGAAGGACAACATAAGGGTGTTAATTCTTCCAACTTCTTAATTGGAGACTGTGGTGAACTTGCAAATTCTGGACTTGTTTTATTTGCCCAATCTGACACACGTTGTCTTTTACATTCAGCCTCACATTCTTTCCCATCTTCTGCAAGTGACAGCGGATATTCTTCATCATTTTCTAATCTAGACATTTCGATAGCTAATTCTCTCCTACCTTTTTACTCTTCATGTCTCAACTCTAAATCTTTCATCTGTTGTTCCATTTCTAGTTTTTTCTTTTCTATAGCCGCTAGTTTTTCGGCTAGCTTGTGTTCAGCAGCAAGTTTACGCGTATTAGAGGAAGCTGCACTGTTCACAGATTTGGATTTGGCTGTCCCGTGATTGACTAAAGGGGGATTGGTTCCTGAACCGTTGCAGTCGGGAGCTCCGCATCCAGTTTGTTCGAGCTTGCTCTTACTTCTTAAATTGTAGCTCATGTTGGCTGACAATAGCGTATAAAACTTGACGTTTAAATGAATGTATCGAAGACTGTATCTTCTTTTAAAGCATGGTTCAGTTAGGCTCGATGACCAAAATGTTGGGAACAAACCCGTTTAGATTAAATAATCGTTAAATCCGGCTCGAAGGACCAAAATGTTGGGAACAAACCTGTTTAGATTAAATAATAGTTGAATCGAAGGACCAGAAAGACGAAATTGTGATTTATTTATTTAACAAATTAAATAATACAGTTATAAAAAATGTTTATTTTGTACGAACTGACAATTTCTGCGTGTAACTATTGATGTCTTCTTTCTTTTTTTCCTATCTACTAAGATCTTTTTATTTTTCTAAATTTTAAGGATCTAGGCGGCGACAATAAACTTTTATTAAAATGAATAAGGAGAGAAATTTTAAAATATTCTTTATCTTGACCGTTAACCTTATGCCCTTTAGGATGTCGGTTGTGTTGAATTATTTGAGTTCTATTTTATCCATGCTTTCCATTCTGCACGGTGTTAGATTTTTGATATCACCCATACCTATCAGCGTTGAAACGTCAAGTATCGATAACTTGAATACAAAAGCCCAACACGTCGACTTATTTTGCATACGGATTCGGAAAAAAAACATGATTTATGGCAATCGGAAAATCGTTCACTGTGACGTGATGTCCACTTGTTAATAAAAATTGTTTATTTGCCTTCTATTTGTAGATTTGACAATTTATCTATTGTATAAAAAGGGTGAACTTGACCACGACATCTTCGGAGATAAAATAGTTGTTTTAAAAAAAAGAAGTTCTCCAGTGATTCATATACATATTACTGTTAACAAAGAAGTATAAACATGTGAATAATAATAAGATTTAAAAATACCGACAACTTAGTGGTGCTTAAAGCTGACCATGGACAGTGAATGATCATACTTGATGACTGTGGCCATCAGCGTCGACGCCATCTTGGATTCCAATTTCACAACTTGTATTAGGTACACATTGTTTACAAAATATTTGTTGTTTTAGATTCACATTTCCTTTTTTGATAATATTTGCAAACTTTTAATTAAATTAGTTAACTAACATTTAATTACCACAGGTAGTTAATGAGAATTCTGCTATTATGTGAGTGGTGCATGTTCTCAGCCTACAGCTGTAATATAGGACTTCCAGTGTCTTTTTATCTCGTCATCTGCATTAAAATGATAACCAACGACAATATAAGATAAATAAAATTTGAGCTTTTTAGTTTCATGTATTTTTACTCATTAAATATTATGATTGGACCTTTCGGACCAAGTATAGATTTGTCATCAGCCTAATTTATAAGCCCTTGGGGAAATAATGAAATTTACAAATGTTTGAAATTGGCTTCAAAGAATTCTTAATTGTTTTAATATATTATTTCAAATGTCCAACTTTAATATTTAATTTAACAATTTATGCAACTAATAAGCTGAAATATTATTTACCTTAAATCAACTCCTGAAGTTCCTAAATTACGATCTACGATTAATAATGCGAAATACATAATTATTATTATACATAGTGAGTTACAAACCACTCGAACACATATGGTATTTATTTGGTTATGTATCGGAGCACGCTCTCCAAATAGTTTATACTATCCTCGTCCTATATTTCAATTAAAAATAAAAACTCTCAAACAGGTTTATCTTCTTTATGGTAATTTTTCTAGTACCTGCTATTAATAGAGGGGATTTAATCATGTATATTGTCGTAATAAGTAAATGATAAAGTAACTCCATTATTCGTATGTATATGTATAAGGTTTATTAAATAACAAGCAATTTATATGATGATTTAATGGGAATTCATAATTGTTACAGTCTAGTGGTATTGAATTTAGGAAAATAACATATAACGTGGTACAGTAGTAATAGACGTACAGGCAGTACAGCGTATCGCAGCCTAATTGAATGTTGCATGAATAATAGAATTGTGAAAGTCCGATTAACATTGCAGATTGATAGGCTGCCTGGGGACTCAGTATTGGTGTTGGCGGTGCGTGCGAGACTGCGAGCGTGCGTCATTGAATACCGTGAGCTGCGAAGCTGCCTGGCGCACTGCGAGGGGTGAAATGCACCATAGCTTCGAAATACCTAACGACAAATTTTTATTACATGATATATTATTCAATATTGAGACCGATTCATTCATTTCATTAAATTATTTTCAAAGCACTATTAAGATTTTAGAAAATATTATAGTTTCGGTCTATAATGTTATATATCATGATTTCCAATAAGAAAAGTACAATATAATATAGTATAAACTGTCTGCAAAACATTAAAAAAATATATTAAAATCATATTCACGTATTATTAATAACTTATATTGAAACATTCGCAGCTATCATGACTACAACAGAAATATAAATATGATTATATAATTTTTGTGGCCCATGCAGAGTGACTAGAAGATATGTAGTAAAGTTTTCAACAAGTTTAAATATAAAATAACTTATTGTTTACCAAACATGTGCATTTGTAGGTTAATCATATAAATTTATTTTAAATTACATTTTCGACGCAGTGGGACGCCGTAGTTAAGCTGTAGTATACTCGACTCATCCCGCTGTCTCGAGGGATCGTGTTACCGAAATCACTGGAACGGAATACCGGTGGCATTCTGGTGATGTCGGTGTTACATTAGGGATTACAACATTTCTAACGTTACTATAGTGTAAGCAATTTCGCCACCCTATTCTAATTCATTATCCAATCTGAACATTCTAAAGCACATCATATTTTCACTTCCATATGTCACGTATCATTGCCTCATATAACTTATTTATTCCGGTTTGTTATCTAAAAGTAATAGGCTAATATAAAAATTGTAATTCACGCAATATTTGTTTAACTAACAGCGGAAATTTGTTTCAGCATGTAATATGTAATTTTGTAAAATAAGTTGCTTTAAAATATTTGTTTTTTATTTATTTAAAGTAAATAGAAAAAAGATGTAACAATGTTTTAAAATTAAATTCAATGGTTCTTGATTAAATATAATGGAATTAATTCAATAACAACATACTCAAATATAAAATATAAATAAGCGCAATAAAATAAATTATATAAATATTTATTGTTTTTCTAAACTAATTAAAAGTTCAATTATATCTTTTTTTCAAATGATATCTATATTGCGTGTTAATATTTTATTTGCTGTATATAAAATAACAAGACACAAGAAAAGAGAATTTATTTACCTAAAAGTTTCTACAAAATAATGCTCTAATTAACAATTGTGGTAATTTATTACATGCTCATATGTACGTCTGTAATTAGAGTACACTACATTACAATTGGTCACAATAATAGTAGGAAGGTCGAATACCCGACGGGCCTAACACATATATTGTAATCAGCTAAAATCTTCTTTGGTGCCATTAAAAACCAACTTTGAACTGCATATTTCATTTGATAATGAAAATAACGTACCTAATAAATAATAATCCTATTTTACGTTATAATCTCCTTATGTGATTTTAAAACATGCAATTAGGTTGATACGAGTAATGTGATTTGCGAAAAATATTATTCGAATAAATTATACAATATAAATTTTTACCGATTGGCAATTGACAGTCCTGAGCAACATGTTTTATTTTTATAATAATCGTCTAATATGTTTAAAAATTTATAACAATAAATTAATGTTTAAGCTGACATGCTTCGAATATTTTAATTGAAAATAATAAATAAAAATTGGGTTTTGAGATTGTAAAATACTATTTTTTTGAACTGGTAAGAAATTTTTGACAAATGCGCAATGCTTCACCTTTCTACTTCCACCATGGTCTCATTGTCCACTGTGCGACAAAGAAGTCTACAGAAAGAAATCATATAAACCCTGGAATCAGTTGCTTGTTGCCAATTTATTTCATATTTTTGTTTTGATGCTTGTGATTTCAATTATTTTCATTTTCCATGTAACTTCTTTTTTGATTTAGGTAATTAAAATGAATTGGATATCAAAAAAAAAAAATGTTTTTCTGTTCCAGAAAAATAATACTATTGAAGAAGTGGGGAAAAGTTATACTGGAAAGCCATCGTATTTTAAGTTCAAAAGAAAAAATATGTGAGAAACATTTTGTTACGGGTAATTAAAGAATGGTCTTGTGAAGTTAATACTTCAATATTTAATATAATCGTACTGTCTTTTATTTCAAATAAAATATTAAAATAAAAGAATATCGATCTACGATGTAATTAGTAGAGAATTCTATTTAATATTTCCTAAAATACCTTTTTATGCATTCACTATTTGCAATCATAATATTTACAATTTGTTTTTGTTCATTTTTACTTAAATCACATAATATAAACATTACAATAAATTAAAATTAGAGCAAGCTTCCACTATTATCAGTATTATGCTTCGTGACAGTTACAATATTAAAAATAGACTTTTCCACGATATTGATTTTAAGGTCTAAGTTTTAAATTTCTTATGTGACATATATAATATAGGATATAAGTGATGTATAGTCAGTAGTAATCAGGTTTGCGAAAAATGTTAATCAAATAAAACAAGATAAAAATAGTACCTAAATTATTAAGCATTATTTTTTCATTTTAATTAACATTTCGACAATCTCAAATTATAATAGCACATAGAAAATTTAAAAATTATTTGTTATGTACCTCAGTTTTTATTCGGCGGTTGTTTATAATTTATTTATTACTCTTCTGTTTGCTGTGCTTGCGTAATTTTGTTGTTTATATTAAAGTACATATGTATATTTTGTATCTATTGAAAATTTCGAACTACACCTTGTCGGATTACAATATCATTACCGAATTAAAATAAACATTCTGAGCGATGTTATCTTGGATAGAGTGGGGTTCATAGTTTATATATGATTTGGTATTTGCTCATATGCGGGACCACACTTGGTAAGTCATTTAAACAACAACGCTCCGTATCTTTTTCAGGAGGCAGTTTGCAAGATAGAAACTTCATTTTTTGTATTTTTCTCACCTTTGTATCACCTTTCACCTTTTCAATCAACGTTTAATATTTTTATGTATGATGAAGCCTATTCATGTACTTTCTTCTCGATCTTATTATGAAATATATAAATATATATGTTTTGTATAATAATGATAAAATATAAACCAAATGTAAATGCTTTGGTTTTCAGGCGACTTATTTTTTATAATAACATTTGTGTAGTTAAAAAAATATAATATGAAAGTTAAACGTTTTGGACTTTTTTTAGATTTCCGCAAAACAAAAATGCTTTAAACTTCAAACCATTCATTTCATTGATATCTAAAAATTTAGTCTACATTCCAACACCTCAATCTTTTAAAATGAAGTGTATAGATATTTTTAATATATGTTTAGCTTTTACCAGGGTTGGCAAAATCATTATTTATTTGAAAAAAAAAACAAAAATCGTGATGTTTTAGATTTTTTAATTTCTAAAGATATCTAAGTGTTACTGCACTTTATAATTGTTGTAAAAGTAATATAAATATTTTATTTCATAAACGAAAAAAAATATGTAGTAAAACCAAAATGATTCATCTGAATAAAATTCGAAAGGGTAACAAAGAATTTTTACTTTTAGTTACATATTTAAATAATTATATTTTTATTCAGTTGTATGATAAATAAAGAGATAAAATATCATTTAATTTTGAGATATTATACAGAACAGATTTTGGTTATTATTAATAGTTTTGCAGCAAATAATTGTATTATTATTATAATTTGTATTTTTGATAAAAATCAATGATTTTTATTATAAAAAAACAATTGATTTAAATCTGCCCAACCCTGATTTTTTACTCTTTCTAGATATCATGGGGGAGGGTGTATATTACCCCGAAAATACGTCACTGATTCATATTACACGAAAAATACAAAAATTTCAAAGCGGTTGTTAATAAATTAAAGTACAAATGAGTTTTCATAATAAACCGAGTTATCTGTATGTTTAATATAGTTTTTTTTTTTCAAATTTTAAAGAACAACGTTTTCACAAAGAATAAAAGAATGGAAACGAGTGCTATAAGTACCGGGATTTATTAGAAATGTTATATCTCTTACTTTACTCAATATCAGACCTGTTATAAAACCTACATTGTATAATGAAATATTTAGTAAAATGGAATAATCTGTCACGCCAATCACATGGTTATTATACAATTCAAGTTACATGTTTCAGGACAGAATTGAAAATGAAACAAAAAAGTAGTATGTGCTTCACGAAGGGATTTAAATATTTATTAAGCTTTAAAAGAATTATTTCAATTTCAGTAAAAAATAGTAGAGTACTAATACAATACTTATTCTATTAAAATCCAGGCCTTTGCTAAAAATGATTATCTTACATAATGTAGAAAACATGTTTCTGATATTAAACATATTTTTCAGATCATGTGTATATCAGGTCTTACATTTAATTAAATACTTTATTTTTTAAAAAGAATTACAATATTCTGAATACGTCATAGTATTTAATACATAGTAGATTACTAGTTAATATATATATATATATATATATATATATATATATTTATATATAGTCATTTCTGTAACAATATTTTATATATTACACCGCTCTTCGCAGTAACAATCTGTAATCATATAAATTATTATTTGACCGTTACATTGTTCATATTTTCGTTTAATAGTATTGAGTAAATATTACTGTAATACGCCCAAAGTATATTAAAGAAGAATGTTTGTTACTCGCATAATAGATTGTTTATAGATTAACGTGAGCTTTATTTTTTTTAAATGCAATAAATAAGATAAATATATTAAATCATTTAACCTTTTTTCTACAATATATTTTAATGTTTATTAGATTTTATGTATTTATTTTTTATACTCAGTACAATCATGAATTAAGTAGGTACAAAACAATGTAAGGAATTTTAAAACATTCGGTATATATTTCTTCACCTTATACAAAATTTAGAAATTAATGTAATATAATATTTTAATTAAATAGTAAATATAATAATTCAACATATTTTGTCCGCCAGTTTGGTTGTGTGGTCGTGGCTTGTCTCGATTGATCGTGTAGATAAAGCAACGTAGCCCGCTCTGTCCATTTAGATGGGTACTGCCAGGGATGGAAAATGTAACCTAACGAAACCCGATAACGTTATAATAATGTTTCATTTGCTAGGTTTTTTAATAACGTTATGTAACCGTAACGTAACAAATAACGATACACTATAACCTTATTTGTTGTTGAGAGAATATAAATTCCTAATTTACGGATATTTTAATATTTGCCGTTATATTTATTTATGTATACCCAAATGTCACTAGTTGTGTTTGACGACTGTTTCAAATGTACCAATCATAAACCTTCTAAAATCCTACTAACATTATGATTTCACGTGTCATGTTATGTTTATAAAGTAATTAGTATTGCTTGTTTTGTAACAGGTAATTATTAATTACGGAATAAGGTCTTAATATTTTAAATATTATTATTAGTTTAATTTTTTTACTTTTATTAGAAATTAGAGAAAATAAAGTTACTTTAACTTTATAATAACTTAATGAAATGCCGTAACCTTATGTTGACCTTGCAGAGTGTGTAGGCTGAGAACCTGCATCAAAATGCAAATATTTTCACGAAATAAGTACCTCAAGACCATATAGAATGTTGTGCCACGGATGATGATGATTCAGTATATCACTACAATTTGAATATTTATAGTAACAATATCATATTTTCTATTCATCTTCTGTACTACCTGAAAACACCGACTAAATAAATAAAACTGTCGCATTTGTTTCAACATAATCGCCTGTGTGGTTCATTAAATAAACTTTATATTGTGTAATGAGTTTTGTCTGAAACGACTAATAGTTATTTGTGTACCAAGGCTGCAAAATGCTTCATTGCCTCACGAGCATAAAAATTAAAAATTATCAATGGGGGATTCTAGCTTAATCGAATTTAGAGAAATTAATTTAAAATAAAAATAATATGCAAAATAATAAATAATAATTAAATACTTCCGAAATACGGGGGCTTTTTGTTATAGTCTATATGAATTGCATCAATATTTTGATTGTGGACTTTAAAAGACCGCGAATGTGTTGATTGGCAAGTGAAAAATTCCACCATCAAATCTGATAAATGAGCTTTAAAATACAACGGACGTGACCTTGACTCACATTAAACTTGAGTTATGTACTTTTAAAGTGTTATTAGTTGAATTTGTGTCTTATATATTAACGTTTATTATATATTTTTACATCCGTGACAGCATTATTTACGAGATTAGTGCACAAATTACCTGTTTATATGTAATTTGTTAAAAGTTTGCATCACTAGCGCACCTGATGTTCTCAAACAGTTTTTATTTGAATTTAAATATCATTTTTAATCTTATATAATTTAAATACACGTGCAATTTTTAAGAATGTATACTTATTCTCTTTTGTAATATCAATTTATTTTATGTGAATATAATGTAGATGTAACATATACTTCAAGAACATTTGGTCCACGAAGAAAATAGTTTGACAAGAAAATCCATATTCGTGACGTCACATTGATTATTTCAAATTTGGAGATCTGTAACTCGCTTAATAATATAATAGTTATTTGTATACCAAGGCCGTGAAATCACTCTTTAGCGTTCCGAGAGAAAAATTGTCGCCGACGCCGCTTGCGGCCGAGACAAGACAATTTCGAGGACGCTAAAGGATTTCGCGGACAAGGTGTACACAATATTTTTTGTGCAACCGTACTAAATATGTAATTACAAATTTTATCAATTTTAAACAGTTTGATTGTAAATTGAAAGCCAGCTTTCAAGATAACTATGGAAATGACAAGTTGTCAGCCAGCTGATGTCGAGGTTATGTCACTTGATTACTTGCGCTCATAAATACTGAGGCAAAAGTCATCACTTGTAACGAAATCGCGATATTGTAATTTTAAACGGATGAAACTAAATACGAAACGATCAATTTTTACTTTTAGTGATTTAAGTGTCTAAGTGATTGTTTACCCAATTTCGCAGCCGCTACCATGACAACAATTGCGGCTGCGAAATACTTATTTCGCGTCCGGTTGCACAAAAACATTTTTATCGGATTTTCACCAATAGTCTTAGTGTCCCTCATACTTTAAAATAAAATTATATAAAAATAGTAGAAAGCCTTATTATTACGCTAGAACGGCAATGCCATTTTGCACTCATTATTTTTCCTACAACTGCTTTCAATATTAAAATAAAAAGATTTAATGAAATACGTAAAATATTTTAGCATGTATTATTTGTAACAATGATATGTACAAACGTCACATTTTAGGATATTCAACTTAGTTTCAAAATTTTATGACTCAAAATTAATTCATATATGAAGTAAATGGCGGTCGTCAATAAAATATCAGTTGTAGTTATGCATTAGTGTGCATTTAATTTGTAATAGATCACTTTTGATTACATTTCTTTAACCAATCTTGTGACAGTGAATTAGAATGTTGTAACTCAAATGTGCAAAATGTTTTGCTACACGTTGCCCGGAAAACATTACCTAGTGTTGTTTAGAAAATAAGTGTTTTGCGTATCGAAAATTATTAAGAAATGCCACGTTAATTTGACAGTTGTAGGAAAGGATATTTATATATGTTATAAATAATAATGTGTAAAACATTTCGTGTTGGTTGTTAATATGAACCCATATCTAACTAACTCGTTTTTTATTAACAATGACATAAAAACAATATAATAATAAAAATAACAATACTAAAACGACTTATTCATGATAAGATACCCTACGATTTTTCTTTGTACGGCTAAGATCGTTGTATGAGAAACAACCCTAATGAAATTTTATGTACAATATGAATTATGTTGATGTTAATACTAATGATTGCATATTTTTCTATAGAAGATATTTACAAAAAAAGAATGCGTGATTGGTAAGTTCTATGTTAAAAATTAATTAATTCTAATTTGGGTTGTCAGAACCTCATCGGTCGCTAACATACATTGAGTGTTATACTTCATTTTATATTATTATCAAAATATTTACTCTATAAATAATATATGCATTTAAATAAAATTATTAAACAATTGCATTACACATTTATTTTTTATTGTAACTGGTTGTATATTAATAGAAATATATTTATTAATATAAGATGATACGAATAAGTATTTCTATTCCAATGATTTTAGTACATTAAAAGTTTAAAAAAGTTAGGTCCCAGTAGGAGAAACATAGATCTAAGCTTGTAAGCTAAGAAACAAATGTGTCCCACTGGTAACATAGAAATAGTCGATACCAACTTGGCAACACTGATTTTATACATGATTGCTTTTTTATATCCTGTACACAAAGCACGTAGACAAGCAAGCGAAACGCTGCTTTGCTACATTGCTACTGATACATCTTCTGGTACTTGGGATTGGGATAACTGCGCTATTTCAGGCGACATTAACTGTTTTTTCCTGCTCGACCATTCTCCGTCTATCTGTTCCTGTAGCGGTAAGAGGATTTGCACGTTATGCTACAGTATTTCGCTTCACATCTTTATATATATATATATATATATATATATATATATATATATATATATATATATATATATATAATTAAAATAAGTTTGTTAACAAAATATGAAAAATACGTGAAACAATTAAATATTGTAAATTAAAATTTTACTTGCAGGCAAGTTTACGTTACTTATTTGACGTAAAATACGTGATATTCTACACGTAGACGAACACGTAATCTATACATTCATTTAGGTAATCCAGAACACGTGATCATTTAAAGGTCCAAAACATAGCGTGTTTTGACGTGTATCTTATCTGTACATTCCAGATGTTTTCATATTGGCATTTATTAATAGCGTATTTATTATTTTACTAGATTGTGAGTATTTATTAACGTTATTAACAGTGTATTAAATTCATGTTATTAAAAGTTGATATATTATTATTTAAAAAATATATACAATACTATTTTCTTCACATTTACTTTGAGTTTGTACTGTCATTGATAGTATTATTACCAGTAGAATTTAATGACTTAATATTGTGTAAGTATTTTTGTTGTTTAATGAATATTTATCAGCGTGATATTTATATCATTTAATATCAATATTTTGTAGAATACAATATAAATTAGATATTTCATGTCTTAATCTAATCTGATTTTTTTGTGTCGTCTAGTGCCATAGGTTTACCGCGATAAAATGAGAAATAAATATTAAAATTATTTTATAAAACCGTTATAAAATGATTACTGAAAACTTTTTGATACTTTCATTTAGTGTCTGTTAAATCACTAAGTTTTTTTGTTGCCAACTATTTTTTCGTCTTTTCCAAGGAATTTGAGAAATTTAAATTGCTTAAAAATCTATGGTTCAATATCACTGGAACTAAATAAACTAAATTCCTGTTAAATCTATTTTCACTACTATTACTACATCCCAAAACTAGACATATTGTAGGGATGATTTATAAACACTCAAATTACAAAAATACTTAATTATTTTTTTTTGAAAAATAATAATTTATATTTTAATAATTATTGATTAATAAAATGTGAAAATATTCATAAAAATCGTATCTGAAGCAAAGCATAACCCATGTAAAATCACCGAATTTACATATAACAGATATATTTCAATTTAGTCTTTGCCCTACATTGCCTAATAATTTCGAAAGAAATATAGTACATTGTAGTTTGGGTGAGACATTCCATCAGCAGAATGTTTACGAATATAATTTGGTTAGTGATGCCAAAACTCTAAATTAACTAACTAAATTGTAGGAAATATGAATATAATGAATACATAATAAATAATTACATAATGTGGTAAGTACAAAATTTCAATTAAAATTTAAAATATTCCTATCAATTAAGATTAAGAAGTTTTACTTATACCAACTTACTTACCTACTCAATAAATCAATAATTGTAATGATGATAAATACGTCTAACTATAGTTCCATTTCAAAGGTTCTATTCTAACAATATTTTTATAATTTGAGAAAATTGTAATATTAAAGAATAGTCGACAACGTTGATAATCAAAATCGATGTTCACTATTAAAAACTATACAAAGGTAAAATATAAGAAAAATATACCATAAAATTTGGAAAAACAACATTTGTTATTATAAGATGGTAAACATAAAGGTATTAGTGATTGTGAAATAGAAAGAAAACGCTGCCAAAGAGTTATCTCTCTCTGTCCTTGTCGAAAGCGTATGCCCTGGTTAATCTAGAGTCTTGAGAATACTCTATTGTCTAACTATCTAGATAAGACTATAACGAGACTTTTTAATCTAGACTAAAACGTAATTAAGCATTGTTCTAAAATTTCAAGACAAGCAGGATTTTCAAAGCTTTATCTCGTCTTCTCTAGACGTCAACACTAAATTTGGTCCAAGAACATATGTTTGGCTTTTAAGTCAGGGCAATTCTGAAAAAAATATCAAAAACCACAAATTGATAACTTATTAGCTGCTTATAAGCTGTTTTGATTCATAACCGTTTACGTTATGGGCTTTGACTATATAGAGAAAATTGAAGTCGTAGTAATTTTTCTTGGTATAAATACCTTACTTGTTTATATTGAAATTAAAATATACACGTAATAACTTGCTAATGAGAATTATTTATTGGTATTTCTAATGCAAACATTAGATTATTAAATGATATGTACATACCGAATTATGTTTAAAGGTGTTACACACAGCGCCGGATTTCTGCCTAGGCCTACAAGGCCCCGGCCTAGGGGCCAGCCAACCTAGGGGCCCTGGTGGCGGAATCTTTACATAAGCTCAAAAGCTAGGCTTGTCTTATCCAAAGGCTTTATCTTTTGCATAGAAGAAACATCGTCGTATGATTCTATAAATATTATAGAATAACGTAACTATATAGTAACATAGACTGAATTATTCTGATGTTTATTAAAATCGATTAAAAATTATATGTTCTGTACTAGTGCATTTAATTTTCTAAATTTACAAAATAGCTTCGAGATGGTGGAGGGGCCAAATTTCAAGTGCCTAGGGGTCCTGGATCTCTAAATCCGGGCCTGGTTATACACGAGAACAATATCGACGACTAAATGATACCGACGACTTGGAAATCGACAATTTTTTCTTTTACATCTGGAGTATTTAGTTCTTGTCGGTTGGCAGGATAAATGCCAAAAATTGACATTTACTGATTTTTTTCGATTGTTGATTTTACTAAATCAACTAAACTACTTATAAATTATTTTTCACTGGTAAAAAACATGATTGTCACGTAATTGACACTTAAAAGCCAGCTTTCAAGATAACTATGGAAATGACAAGTTGTCAGCCAGCTGATGTCGAGGTTATGTCACTTGATTACTTGCGCTCATAAATACTGAGGCAAAAGTCATCACTTGTAACGAAATCGCGATCTTGTAATTTTAAACGGATGAAACTAAATACGAAACGATCAATTTTTACTTTTAGTGATTAAAAGTAAAAAACATGATTGTCACGTAATTGACACTTAAAAGATTTTTTTATGAAAATGGCATTTTGTTGTTTTTATTTGAATCTAGGGATATTTTCACTATTCAGCTGTCAGAATTGACAACTCTCACCAAAGTTTTTGAACATGACCGAAAACAGGTTGCTCGAAATGAGTCACACCATCACACGAGAAAAGTTGCTCGAAATGACATAAGTAGTCGGAAATCGACAATAAACTGTCGTTGTTAAGTCCCGTGTGATAACACCTTAGCAGAAACATGGTTGTCGGTAATTTTAATCTTATAAGATTAAGTGTGACAAAATTTCAAATATGTAATTAAATAAAACTAATATAGATAACAATTATAATTTTCTACAAATTGATACTTTTCTTCAATACACAGACAACTAAGCATATTTCATATTTTATTAATTTTTATTTTACTGTACCGGAATCAAGTCAATCTCCATTGGAACTATAGACAATGTAAACTACAAGGTCAGTTGTTCTTTTTTTCCTCATTTGACAATATCACCTTCTGTTCCCATTAGAAGAAAACGAGATGTAAGGCTGGTTTCGTTTGTGTCAATTCGATCTCCTCTTACTCTTGAGTTGGTCTCAATATACGTCACTAACCTATTTTTTGGGGAACCCTAAAAAAATACAAAAAAATAAATAAAAACCCTTTGCTATATTTTGTAGATAAATTGGAAAAGACTTGAATGCTGTTTATAATTATATATTCTTTTGTTTACAATGCTGTCTGTTTACAGAAATAGTTGTTTGTGCTGCTAGGTAGGAAAGTTGTTATTCTGGTTCGAAGAATATGTATAACTTATTAGTTTTCTTCCTAACCTTCAGGGCAGCCAAACCGTATTTTTTAATCCTTTGTGTAACTTTTATATTCTTAGTTCCGGTAACCACTCATGTTATACATAAATATACTAGAAGTATGTAAACCGAAACTTAAAACTTTTTGAGAGAATTTTAATTCTTGCAATAAACCTATTCAATCAACATTGGATTTTAATCCATGAATAATAGAACGCTAAGTAATAAACACATGTTACATGGCATGTCGTAATCCACCCTTATTAAGCAGCGCCTTGGGGCAGATTGCCTTTATGCTACACATGTCGACATATCGGTCGTTACGAATTCTCGGATTATCGTTTCAGAATTGTCTCACAATATCTTACCGAAATATTAAGGTGAGTGATGAGGATTCAATACAAATGAGAAAATATTATAAATACACTTTGTTATTTTTCATAAACAAACACAAAATCTTTTAAATTATTTTTTTTTGCATTAAAGAACACAATAAACTGAACATATATTTCCAAGTAAATAAAGAAGGTTAATTATAACAAAGTTTATCAATGTTTAACCCTCCAGTAGGAAACTTCGTTCCTGATTGCCATTGTTCTTTATATTTTTCATTTTTCTTTATAATCTCTGCTACTTGTGTTTTACAGATTTTGAAATAATTAGCCAATGAACGAATAGTAGCACAGTAGGTTTTTTTTGAAATCTATTGATAATTATCCATTTTCTGCTTTAATGTTAAAACATTTCTTGTTCTAATACTCATCGTAAACAATTCGTATTCTACTTTCATACTTTTGCACTAATTAAAGGATTTTATGTACCTATTGTGTTTGCAAATAAATTGAAATATTTACACAGAGATATGGAATTCCCTGGGCGAAAAAAGAAATGCATTTGACTGAAAAAATACAAATAAATAATTCCTGCATATCGTTAAATAGAACGCCGCGGCATAAGAAAACTTTTTGGTTCAATCGGTTACTAAAATTTTGTTCGTGACCGTTTATGAAAAAGTCCACTCAATAGAGATTACTTTATGAGGGAAACTGTACGTATTAGGATGCTTCCCACAAGTACGTCCTTTAAGAACGATATACGCTTATTAGAGATGTCCGTTAATAGAGCTTTTACTGTAATTAAAAATAAACTACAATCAATAAATTAATATTTAATAAATTATGTCTCATGTCTATAAATTAAAAATCATCATAAATAAATATATAATGCGAACGTAGGGATGTAAAAAAAAATTAATATTCTTCTTTGTAGGAAAATGAAATAATAATATGTATAGTATGTCCACGGATCGAGTTGCAACGAGGGAAAACATTTTTATTTTTTATTTTACGAGAAAAATTTATTCTTGATAAAAGTTTTTGCATGTTCTAAAATGGTCAATTCAGTTTTAACCTATTTAAATTTTCTTTGAGTTTCAGAGAAAATTTTTCTAAATTTCAAAAAACAAGTTCGTGCTGTCGTAGTAATAATTGTTAACATGACTTTTACTTAATCTTAATTTCATAATATTTTTGATCAATTTTCGTGCACATTCATTTGAGATTTAAATATCCTAAATCTTTTGATTAAACAACTGCACGGATCGCTTTATTACCTTTGCCAAAGCATTGAATTAGGTAAATTCGTTGCTCTTTTGACAAAAATTTCAACGATTACAACAGATTTTCCTAATTGACAGGCAGTGAAACTAAGAAAGTCGATTTTTCTCTGAAACTAAAAGAAAATATGAAAAGGTGAAATAAACTGGCCGTTTTGAAACATACAAAAACTTTTATCAAGAATATATTTTTCTGGTAAAATAAAAATGTTTTCCCTCTTTGCAAATCCGGGGACATACTGTATATGATTCTGGGATGAATTCATTTAATATAATTAATTGTAAAATCATTTAAGAGTTTAACAACAAATTATTCTAAATATTTAGCGAGAGAGAATGGGGACTCTAGGGACGAAATAAATGTTGCTCTTTCTGAAATCGTGTAAGTATATTTATTTTTATGTATTCTTGATAAACGGTCAACAGGTATCAAAAAGAAAGAAAAAAGGGGGAAACATATAGTGAAATAAAATAGGTACAATAAAAAGCTTATATTATTTAAATGAGATATAGGTCTTACTTCACTACAATGTTGTACAAGCTTTCTAGTACAACAAAATATGGCTTATTTCTTACTTATAGATAGATACTAATACACTCAAGTGTCGCTAAATCGAATTTTATGAATACGTCGTTGTATCACTAAAGAGCGTATTATATGTAGTAAAAAGTGTCAAAAGATGCATGATATATGCAAAGAAATTATAAATAAAAATGTTTTACATTATACTTAACCATTTTCTTATGTCCATTTTTATATATAGTGTTTTATTCACAACATTTTATGTAATTTATTTTAGTGAACAGAAAATATTAAATATAAGAATTAAACAAAAATGTGCTATTTTGAGAAAAGACAAACAAAAAATTAATTTTTGTTTTTGAAAAAATAGGTACATATTTGAATCAAATTTATTTTAATGCAATTATTTTTAAAATATGCAGTAAAATGTCATTATATGTAAAATATGCATTATTTCTTTTTATATTTGGCATTATCTTTTGATGAAACGTGAACATGTGCAAAAAGTATGCAGGTATGCTTAAAGGCCTTATCACACGTACGCACATAATTGCAACTTGTCGCATATATTCTGCAACCCCAAGCATTTCAGGCAACTTTTGACGTGTGATAGTGCGACTATTTTCATGCAACTAGTTTTACATTTTGTTTGAAAACCAGTTGCAGATACCTGCGACTTGTAAAATGCGCATGCGTACTGAAATTGTTTGGGGCAAAATACCCTAGACTGTTTGACATTTGTTTGGAAAACTTGGTTAGCAGTGCAAGTATTAAATTGGCAGTAAAAATGGAAAATTAAGAATTTTATAACATCATGATTTTAATGAGCAATGAAGAAGTGTTATGGCAGCCGAGGAATTCCTACTACAAATTGAAGAAAAAAAATACATCAAGCAAATGACAAACAAAATAATTTACAATATTATTTCGATAAAATACTAATATAATCCATTTAACAATCTATAATTGTAAAGCCACTAGAACCATTAGTACTAACTTCAAAATTAAAAAATTACTGTATTTCATGCAATTTTGCGTACGTCTGATATCACAGGTTGCGTGTCGCAGAAACTTCTGTCAAATCAGTTGCAAGTATGTGCATACGTCTGATACCCGCTTAAGAAGGAACATATGCAATGGCAATAGAGTCATTTCACAACAAACAAATATGATGGTGCCTAACACATTACCTCCCGCCACAGTAATATATTTTATAAACATGTTTTTATTTCGTTCTAGTACAATCAATTTGTAGTTTTAAAATGAGTTTGTTATGACAGTTCAAAATCTTTTTAATCTAATTCGTACCTAAAGCCGTAATTAGCGCGTGGCAAAGGTTACGCATGCCACAAGCGCAAAATTCTTAGGGGCGTAAAATTTATATGGTTTTAGGTCAAACATTTATAAAGATTATTTTGATAAATAATTATCTAATAGCTGCAACAGTTTTACCAGTTACTACAGGCTCTTGCGAAAGCTGTTTTAGCAAATTGAAAATTGTTAAATTATCCATTTTTTTATTTATTAGAGAATAAAAACTAACTAATATGGCTATATCAATTGAAAAATACATAGCCAACAAATTAAAGTGCGATGATGTAACTTTATTAACGTTGCACTGCCAATATTCTCTCTATACTTTTGCACAATTCGAGCAACCAATGTATGGAACATGTCAAACTTCTGTCCATCTGTAGTAACACTGCTGTTTGCGTACATTCATTTTGTATCAAATTTCTAGTTTTGCGTTGTTAAAAATTTTGATCCATAGTACATAGAAACAGTCAGTCCGTAAATAATCTTTTAGCAAAAACAAAACATTGCAAATGAGATTTCATATACCGTACATGTACGAACATCATATACAAGGTAATTTCAAAATAAAATCAAGTATCTGAAATATTAAAGAACATAATCGATATTTTAAAATTCTAATACGTGGTGCTTCTTGGAATAGTGTAATATACTCAGAATAATATATTTATTTAGCAGAAGGTGATTTTCTTTTTCATTTTCTTAATATGTATGGCGCAAATAAAATTTTTTGGCACGGTTGCTCTTTTTAAAACTGTATCGTAACCAAAAACCAGTTATTTTTGCCGTAATTAAAATAGAAAGAGAACTTAACTTCACTCGCAAATGTGAAAATCTATTCCTTATAAATTTCTTCCACCTTTTTATATTTTATGACAAAATTACTTCATATTTAATTATTTAATCTTTTATAATCATTTACGTCAAATTTAACAACAGCATATATAAAATGTTGTAAATAAATAACTCATCTGTTTTATAAAAATTTCTCAGCCTCAACGATGTTTAAAATTAATATAATTTATACATTTTTTTCTGTTTAGTCAGAAATTCAGTTCGCCGCCAACCATCAGGGCGAAAAGTTAGTTTGTCACGCTCATAATGTTTTTAATTTTATTTCATCTGTTCATTTTGTAACAATTTCAATTCACTATTATATAAAAAATTTAAAACAGATGTGACAATAATACAATATATTGTTGAATTACCAATAATATATTAAACTATATTAGCTACTACACCTGAAGAAGAATTTATTGTAACAATTAACAGAGAATAATTTTATACCATGTCTAACAAGTGTTAATCTACTATAAAATGACAATTTAATAACTTCTGAAGTTGAACCCATTCTATGATCCGAAATAAGAATTAACAACTGGAACTTAAAACCCCATTTATTCCTTTATTACAATTCTGACGTTCACAAAACTAAAAAATTATATATAAGGCAATTATGCAGTCCGATAGAAAATTAAAAATATTTATGTTTAAAAATACAGTAATTTGCAAAAAAATGGTATTTAGCGATATTTTTTAGGAAAAACGGTTTAAAGCTTGAAACACAAACACACACACGCACGCACCTATGCACACAGAAAAAACATTCAAAAGAATTGCATAATATAGTTTCTCTCTAGTATCCACAAATTATCACTCCTTTACATTGAAGAGCTTGTATATACCGAAGAAAATATTCATTTTTAAGAGACGGAATCAAAAAATTATAGTATACCTCACTTACTTGAACATATACTAATATATCTTGTGGAACTTTTTTTTCCAAAATCATTTAATAAAAATTGTAATGTAGACAGCATACAACCTCTCGCTTGTCCTCGTTACACATTTTATTAATATATATATATATATATATATATATATATATATATATATATATATATATGTGTGGTTTATTGTGTGAATTGGTTTATACATGTTTATGCTTTGCTTAATTTATTTAGAAATTTGCAATAAAATTAGGTGTTATTGACGAACAACAATATGGTAGAAGGTTTGTATATTTTATTATTCTTTTACTAATTTAAAAACAGTACATATTTATTTATTTTACTTTACTTTAAAACATAATCTAAAAACATAATCATTCGATATCTTTGAAAAAATACAGGATTATGATTATTTGATTTATGAAACCTTTACTGCATATAATAATATTTCAAGTTATAATAAATTATTTTATTTTTAACGGCAATGTTTAACACTTGGTTAAATTATAAATATTATTATTTTTTTGTTATTTTTTTTAAGGAAATAAAAGTATAAATTTAGAAGATCTGTTAGAGGCAGGGTCTTCTAAAGAAAATCAGCATTCTGTTCTGGGGAAAAAATGAGGTAAGAGATTTTTCATATCGTAATAATTAATTGAGAATAATTGAATGTAAAACAGATTTTATAAATTTAGAATACAAAAAGTAGAAAAAAAATTCTTGCGTATCCTACAGACATATGCGCAGGTTAATAAAACAGAAAGGTAATAAAACAAAATTCAGAACAAATGATTTTATTAAAAATCGTTCACATTTGCGTTACACCAGAAGATTCGATTCTCAAACTATAAAACCTAGAAAATTGCGCTGCTGGAAATTTGAATATTTATTATAATTTTAGCCCAGTTAATATTATTACTTCAAAAAGTATACCTGAAATTTATTTAAAACCTTCGTCAAAAACTACTCAGCCAAATGATAAAGAACTTCGTTTAGAAAGAAAATTACAATCTTGGGCAATTTAATGCAATGTTTCTGGTTGCTCATTAAATAAATTGCTAAATATTTAGCGATGTGAAGGGCATGCCACTTTACCTAAAGATAGCAGAACTTCATTGCGAACATCAACTGATTTCAAATTTTTTCCTGTATATCCAGACCAGTATTGACATTTGGGTTTGAAAGAAGGAATTAAATATCCTTGTGCTAACATAAGTGAAAAAATAGATGTAAATAATATTCAATTAAATATCAATTTTGATGGTTTGCCAATTTCAAAAAGTTCAGGGAGTCAGTTCTGGCCAATTTTAGTATGCATTGCAAATATAAAAGAAATATGTACTTTGCCCTTCGTTGTAGGTATTTATCATGGTAAAAAAACTTAAAAATGCAAACGATTATTTACTATTGTTCGTTGAAGAGTGTCTAGATCTATTAAAACATGGATTGTAAAATTTAGACTTGATATCACAATTTCCATTAGACTACATGCACTTGATTTGTCTAGGAGTCATGAAAAGACTAATTCGTTTCTGGGTGAGAAGCCGTTAGGTTAATTTGAGTTTTGTAAAGCTACAGAATTCAGGCAATTCTTGCTTTACACTGGTATATATTATAATATATACTTCTATTCTGAAAGTATTTTTATAGAGCCAATATATATATATATATATATATATATATATATATATATAATATTCTCTCCTGTTTTCTCAGCTGTCACAATTTTATAATAGGGTAGGTATGAAGTCGTAACGTCATCAATGTAGCCCGTTTGCACGGCTGAGAAAGTTTATTAGCACATTTATGAATGATGTTACAAAGAGTGACATCTGTTTGAATTTCCCGCTCTTATCCAACTTCAAATGTATTCCGAAGTTGGTTACAAAAAACAAGAAGAAGAAGTATGTTTTCTTTATTATGGATAGAACTGTACAATAACGTGTTGCAACAAATGCATATGTTGTCATTTTTAGCAGGTGAAAAATGTGAATCAGTTATTTTCAGTTTCAGTGTCATTATTCAACAATCCCCATTGATTGTGAACAAGGAGAAAATACGTGGCTGTAATATACGCAGTTACAAAACATTTGGTCCTTCGAACGCAGATATTGTTGGTAGCAGTCAGCAATTTTGTCTGCACCAGCACTAGCACCAGCATCAGCAACAGCAACCAAAGGAACACCAGGTCCTTCATTGCTCTCAAGCATCCAGTAAGTTTTTCCTACTATTTTCATAAATTCCTAATTCACTTCCATTCAGCAAGTAGTTATTAGTTAAATTCATACTGATAAAGAATGGCAGGTGAAGATAAAGCAGCTCTTATTAAAAAAAGAGGTACAATTAAATCAGCATTGACCAGATTTAGAACATATTTACATTCGCGACAAGAAATGCAAAATCAAACAATAGAATATTTACATATTCGCTTAAGTCAAGCAGAAAAATTATACGACAGATTTGATGAGGTTCAAGGTCAAATTGAACAATTGGAACAATCAGACGAACAAGAAGCTGAAAGGTTATCTTTCGAAAATTCTTACTTTGATACTATCGCTCTTGCAAAGCGAACAATGTCTCAAGTAAATCAAAACCTACAAGTCAGCAATAATCAGCAGTCAACCGCTGGCGCTCAAATGGTGCCACAAATTAAGCTTCCAACAATTAGCTTGCCAGAATTTACAGTTGCCTATGATGAGTGGACAGAGTTTCATGAAATGTTCAATACCATGATACATAACAATACATCATTATCAAAAATTGAACGATTTCATTATTTACGTTTAGCTTTACAGAAAGAAGCTGTCCAAGTAATCAGCTCACTAGAAGTTTCAGAAACAAATTATCAAATTGCATGGGATTTATTAAGAGAACGATTTGATAATCAAAGATTAATGGTAAATAACCATGTAAAGGCTTTATTCGAATTACAAGTCTCTTTGAAAGAATCACATACGTCTATTCGTCAATTAATAGACAATGTAAATAAACATTTACGAGCACTAAAGGCTTTGAAACGACCAACAGAGCATTAGGATACACCGATACACTCATTATCCATTTAATATTCACTAAATTGGATTATACTTCAAAAAAAGAGTGGGAGTCTTCAATAAAAGATAATACTCCACCAACATTAAAACAATTGTTAACATTCCTAGCAAATAGGTCGCAATTGTTAGAAAACATTCATTTTTCACAAACAACTCAGAAACCAACATTTGTAAAGTCAAACAATGTGAACAGACAGCAAAAGGATCATATAAAGGCTAACATCGTCACTCAAAATTTAAAATGCTTTTATTGTAAGGATAGTCATGCAATTTACAAATGTCCACAGTTTCTAAAATTAGCAGTTAAAGATAGAATAAAAGAATTAACAAAACTTAAAGTTTGTTTTAATTGCTTAAAACAAGGCCATCAAGGGAAAGACTGCAATGCAGGAAAATGTCGTATATGCAACAAAGGTCATAATACTTTAATTCACACAGACAATGATACAAACAAACAGTCAGGTAAGGAAGATGAACAGTCAACCGTAGTCACACATAGCACACGAATTCCACAAAACCAAGTCCTACTTGCAACTGCTTTGGTTTATGTCATTGACAATAATGGATTAGCACACGAATGCAAAGCACTATTGGACTGTGGTTCCCAGAGTAACTTTATTACTAAAGAATTATGTATGAAGTTAAATTTAAAATGCAACAATATTAACATGTCTGTTTTAGGAATCAATCAAGTTAGAACGAACATTACACAGAAAACAGAAGTGAAGATTAAATCACGAATAACTCAATTCAAGTGTGAAATAACATGCCTGGTAATATCAGAGATTACTGGCACATTACCGAACAAATTCATTCAAAAAAAAAGAAGTGACGATTCCACAAGGTATAACACTTGCAGATCCACAATTTAATGAACCACAAAAAGTAGATTTATTGCTTGGATCAGGTATATTCTGGAGTCTTCTATGTGTTGGTCAGATACGACAAACAACAAATCAACCAATATGGCAAAAAACGTAGCTAGGATGGATTGTTGCAGGATCTATTCCTTCAAGACAAAATGAGCTATCAGTGACTCATTGTAATTTAAATACATTAGAACAATAAGTTGAGAATTTCTGGAAGATTGAAAACTTCACAAATGATATTCACATTTTCAAAAGAAGAATTGAATTGTGAAAAACATTTCAAGACGACAGTAAGACATGCAGACGATGGAAAATACATTGTCGCCTTACCACTTCGAGATAATGTAGAGGATTTGAATTACGCAAATGGTCCTCCAATAATTCTAACATTCTGAATTCAATCTCAGCTGATAACAAATCAAACACCATTGACGTTTTTATTGCTGAAAACAAGGATCAGACAACTTTGGGATGGATATGGAACCCAGAAAATGATATCTTGAAGTATAATATTAAGGTATTGCCACCAAGAAAATTAACAAAGCGTATTCTGCTATCAACTATAGCTCAAGTATACGATCCACTAGGTTTAATTGGGCCTGTATTAATTAAAGCTAAAATAATCTTACAAAAACTATGGGAATTGAAACTAGGGTGGGATGAATCAGTACCTTCAGTCCTCCATACAATTTGGACAAATTATAGTGAAACATTACACTATTTAAATGATTTAAATTTACCAAGAAATGTTGTAGGTAACGAGGTCAAGAACATCAAATTACATGGTTTTGCAGATGCCTCAGAAACTGCATACGGCGCTTGCATATATGTTTCTTCTGCAAACGAAGATGGAACAAACGCAACATATCTTTTAACAGCGAAGGCACTTGTTGCACCTTTAAAAACCATCACATTGCCAAGGTTGGAACTCTGTGCAGCACTTCTTCTGTCTCAGTTAATGAAGGCAGTCAAGGAATCATTAAGAAAAGAGAGCACAGAAACAAACTATTGGACAGACTCAACCATTGTGCTAGAATGGATTTCAAATAATTCAAGACAATGGGAAACTTTCGTAAGTAATAGAGTTTCAGAGATTCAAGAAATTACGCGAGATGGAACCTGGAGACATGTCAGTTCAACAGACAATCCTGCTGACATAATATCTAGAGGTGTTACAGCAAATCAATTGATCAACAATCAATTGTGGTGGCATGGACCCTCTTGGTTAGCAACAAATCAGTATCCTCAACAGTCAGAAGTTAATGTTAGCCATAGTGAAGTCTCATACGAACGTAGACAAAACGTTTCATTACATGTAACTATAGAACCCCTTGATATTCTGATGAAATATTCAAATTTCATTAGGCTACAAAGAGTTATAGCTTATTGTTTGAGATTTTACAGAAATTGCAAATCAACTGAAAGGAACGTTGGTGAATTAACTGTTGAAGAGTTAGACACAGCAACAAAAAAAATATTATTCATAACTCAAAGGCAATCGTTTCCCAAAGAAATGGATGATTTAGAAAAGAAAGTATATGTTGAATCAAAGAGTAAACTTTTCGCTCTTTCACCGCTCCTGGACGCAGATAAGTTAATTAGAGTAGGCGGTAGACTACAAAATTCAGTTGTAACAACTGATCAAAAACATTCATACATTTTACAAGGGAAAACATCACATCACAGAATTAATAATTCGTCACGAACATAACAGATTAAATCATTGCAGTCATGAACAACTGTTAGCATCATTGAGATTAAAATATTGGCCTTTGTCAGGACGACAAGCAGTAAAAAGAATCTCAAATTCATGTCTAAAATGTTTTAAATTTAAAGCTAGGAAGCTGCAGCACTTAATGGGAAACTTACCTTGTGAAAGAACAGTAGCTTCATATCGGCCCTTTATGACAAATGGTATTGACTATGCCGGCCCGATACAAGTTACAGAAGGTCTTAGAAGAGGAAGAAAGATCATATCTAAGGCGTACATAGCAATTTTTGTATGCTTCAACACGAAGGCGATTCTCATAGAATTGGTTAGTAATTTAACATCAGAATGTTTTATTTCTGCTTTAAAGATATTTATAGCAAGACGTGGTCATTGTCACACCATTTACAGCGATAATGGTACCACATTTACTGGAGCCAATTCAACTTTAAAGGAAATTTATGAATTTTTGAAAATTCGTGGAGATAACATCACTAGAAAACTAGCAAATAACAACATACAGTGGAAATTTATTCCACCGCGAGCACCTCATTTCGGCGGTTTATGGGAGGCAACTGTTAAAAGTTTTAAAACTCATTTTTATAAAGTTAGTCAAAATTTAATTTTAACTTTTGAAGAATGCGCAACCCTACTTGCTGAAATAGAATCTATCGTTAACTCAAGACCACTGACTCCAATTTCCAGTAGTCCTGATGACTTAACTCCTTTGACTCCGTCACATTTCCTTATTGGAGATGTTCTAACTGAACCTGCGGAGGTATCTTTCGTTGACAAGCCTGACAATCGTCTATCAAGATGGCAACATATCCAAAAGGTGAAGCAGCACTTTTGGAAAAGGTGGCACAGAGACTATCAGCATCAACTGCAGATGCGGAACAAGTGGCAGACCTCATTTCCCAACATCGAAGTTGGCACACTCGTGCTACTAGCAGACGACAACCAATCTGCAATGAGATGGGTTACAGGACGAGTATTGGCAACACATCCAGGAGAAGACGGAGTAGTTCGGGTTGTAAGTGTGAAAACATATAGTGGAGTGTTTAAAAGGCCTGTAAAAAAGATCTGTGTACTACCAGTGAATACAACTGATAACAATTAAAATAATGTACTTTATTAGAAATAAGTATGTAACATGTTATGTAGATTCACTAATTATTGTATGTATTCATGTAAAATGTTTATATTTAGAAAAACTCACAGTTTTTCTAGGCGGGCGGTATGTTACAAAAAGTGACATCTGTTTGAATTTCCCGCTCTTATCCAACTTCAAATGTATTCCGAAGTTGGTTACAAAAAACAAGAAGAAGAAGTATGTTTTCTTTATTATGGATAGAACTGTACAATAACGTGTTGCAACAAATGCACATGTTGTCATTTTTAGCAGGTGAAAAATGTGAATAAATCAGTTATTTTCAGTATCAGTGTCATTATTCAACAATCCCCATTGATTGTGAACAAGGAGAAAATATGTGGCTGTAATATACGCAGTTACAAAACAAATGAAAAGCTGCATTTGTTTTAGTAATTTTTATTACTATACTAATTAATTGAGCCAGGTTTTCCAATTTTATAAGAAATATGGAGAACTTTTGTTGGGAAATTCCTATTCTATTAATTTAATCTTTAAAAAATAAACAAGGGCCAGGAAACGAAAATAATAATTTAAGAAATTTAATATCAAAAATTATTTTTAACCTATTCTTGGCCATGCATTTATTAAATATTAACATTGCTGTAATATAATAAAATAGTTGCGAAATGTTTGCTTTTCCGTGAGTTACCTTCTTGGCAGATACATACAAACTGTTTCGAAATGATTTTATTATGCTGTAAATTAAATTCCCCTTGAATTTCACGTGGATATTTTTTTATTGTGCTGACGGACGCATAACTCAAAATAATTATGCGGATGTCGTTATCGAAGAACTTGATCAGAATATATCATGCTCGATAACGCTACAAATAGTAATATTTTGTACATTTACTTTTTTTTCTCCTTTAATCATGTTACAATTAAAATGAGTCGCGCTGAATAATTCATAAATGTCTGGTAACTATAGATTAAAATTGTCCATGATTGTAAAATGTAGCAAATAAGAACTAATTACTTGATTACTGCATTGAGTGCAGTGTGAGCATATAAACATAAAGTGAAGTTATGTAGTTTACTACTTTGCTCATTTATGACATTGCGCGAAAACGATCATTTAAATTGTAAGTTCCGAATTCGGCTAATAGCACGAATCACTACAATAGCCACAAAACCAAGTACCAAGTAACCTATTTATTCCGGATTCCGGTATCACAGATGATGTAATTATTCACTATTAAATAATTTATCAGAATAAAAAGTATGTATGGAAATAATTAATGTTTTCCCAACTAGATAGTATTTTCAATAATAATAACATTTAACTGTAATAGTTACTTAATTGATTTAAAGCTATTTATTGCATGTATGACACAAATATTGTTAACAGTACAGAATGACGCAAATGACTGTTCCTAATTTTTCAATATTTGGTGGCTGTTAAGCCATGCCTCTTACTCCCTCCCATATCGCAGTTGCGCAGTCACGGTGTTTCAGACGCCGCCCATGTTGGGAAGTATACAAAACAATGTAGTTCTTTAGTTCCACCATAATATACTGACATTATTTATTTAATTAATATTTAATATTTAAACCATTTCCCATATTTTTTCTTGTTCACAATAATAATTATTTACGTATCAAGGGCATGAATTAAGGTGTTATTTCCGAGACTGTAATAAATTAGTTGAGTAAGTTATTCCCGAAATGCGTACAAAATTTTATATTCTAACTGGTTATGAAAAGTGCAGCGCACGGGGCTGGAACAGTATTGCAATGCGTGAAACAAATTTTCTATCTAGATCTCTGAAAAGTAGTTCTAAAATTTAGTACTTTTTTTAGTAAAATTAGATTATTATTATTATTATTAATATATATATATATATATATATATATATATATATATATATATATATATATATTATTTTTTGTGACATTTATTTAAGAATCTATATTTTGTCATCAAGTATCACATGAAATTCTTTTATTTTCTATTTTCTTTGAAATTAAAAAAAAAATTGATTTGTAATCAATGTAAAATATTTGATTATCATTGGTAAGAAGACTATTATTTTTTTGTATGCATTTATAGGTAATACTAAAATACCATATATTGATTCCGCATATAACTGTTAATGATATTCTTATATATTTCTAAGGCCCGTTTTTTTGTACAAATTTTGAATATTTAGGATATATCAATTTAAATATTTAAATATAATCCATAACATGTTTTCTGTTTAAATTCAAAAAATATAAAATTACTAAACACCCCACAATAACATGCATATTTTAAAATAATATTTTAAAACCTTAAACCAAGTACAGGATGAAGAATTGGATATGGTTTCAACCAGCTCTTCCTTATCAGCTATCACGTACCTCTGGTACTTAACAACAATTGACAGAGGATTAAAATTAGTTGAACTGATGGAATCATATGGATTACTGGTGTTGAACGGCCGCACGAATGGGAATATTCCAGGTAAATTTTCTTTTTCAAACAGTAATGGAAAGAGCACAATTGACTTGGCCTGGTGCTCTCTAAATGTTATTGAAGATATTTCAAAATCCGAAATTTATTTTACGCTTAGTGCCTCTGAACATAGTATCTGCTCAATTTTCATTAGCAATTCATTTCATAACATCACTAATTTGTCTCATCCGTCGAATAATAATAATAATAATTCTCTCAGCTTTAAATTTAACATAAATAATGTCTGAACTTATTACTCCCAGTTAGAAAAATCTGAGCGTATTTATTTTAATGTTGACGATGTAAATAAATTAAATGAAAACCTACTTGCAGCAATTAAAGATTCAGCTTGTAATTCCAATATGTTACAAGTTTCAAAACTGCAATCTCAACATTATAATAAGTTAAATTCAAAACCATGGTATACAAAGGAGTGTGCTGTACTTAAAAAAAAATGCAAACACAGCTTAAGAACATGTCACAAACTTTACTCAGAAGACTTATACTTAAAGAATATCTGATTCATAAAAAAGCATATTTAAAAGTTATAATAAAAAACAAACAGTCACATAATAAAAACATACAAAACTCACTCTCAAACACTGCTAATAACATAACATTTTGGAAGACTATAAAAGCATTAAGTACTAAAAATAAAACAGTCAACAAAATCTCGTAAACAGAATGGGAACTTTTTTGTGAAAAACAATACAACAGTCCTAAAACAAAATTAGAACCAAAATTAAATTTCGATTGCAAGCATCCATTTCTTGACAAAGAAATTACTCATGATGAATTGTTGAAAAGTATTGCAAATGCTAAAAATAAGAAAGCTCCAGGAATGTAAGACTTAGCAAACGAATTTTATAAAAGTCTGCCTGCGAATTGGATAAGTTGCTTGCTGAATCTATTTAACGTCATTTTAGATACAGAACAAATCCTTCAAAATATGTCTAGCATGAAATTATTTCACTTATATAAAAGTGGCAATAGGAATGACCCTATGAACTACAGAGGGACAAGAGACAATACTTTTTCACTTATGACTAAATCTCTTTTTACGTTTAAAAAAAAACCTGCCTTTGCAATATTTATTAATTTATGTAAGGCATTATTTGACACTATGAATCATGTCTTATAATAATCCAAGCTTTGTACAAGGATGCCACTTTACAAATTAAATCTAATAATAAGTATACTAAGCCAATCAAAATAACTGCTGGCGTACTACAGGGAGAGATTCTCAGCCCACTATTGTTTGCAATTTTTATTAATGACACAGAAATTTTCTTCCGTAATTCTGGTGCAGAAGGTTTAAACATAGATGGTTATAAGAATCTACTAATACTTGCTTATGCTGATTGACGTTGTCACTCTCTGTAAGTCCTCCATAGATATTTCTAAGAAACTACAAATACTACAACATTACTGCAATATTAACTCTCTAACTGTAAATACAGAAAAACAAAAATTTTTAAATTCCATCACGGTAGAACAAAAAAACATAACTTCATCTATGACACCAAACCAATTGAAATAGTAAGTACTTTTACATATTTCAGCATTACTTTTTCATTCTCTGGCAAATTCAGTCACGCAGCAAATAAAAACTACAGCAAAAGTGTAATAGCAATAAATAAAACTTTAAATCTACTAACCAAAGCAAAATCTCAAAGTTGGAATGAGAAACAAAAACTATTCAATTCTGTAATCAATGCAACAATGCTGTACAATGCCGAAATATGGGCGCACAATAACTTAGATCTAATTGAAAAAGGCCAAATTCGATTCTGGAAATTGATCCTGCAATGCCCCCGTTCAACTCCGAACTACATGGTAAGGATGGAGACTGGGGTAATCCATATTCAATATGAAGTTTGGAAAATAATCCTCTCTTGGTGGCAGATAATAGTGCGTATGGAGGAAAATCGTCTTCCAAAAATATTATACAACCTACTTTTACAGTTGCTAAACACAGAGAACAATAAATTCGACTATAATTGGTGTAACAATATAAAAATGTTTTTCACAGACCTGGGTTTTTCTCGTATCTGGGAAAGTCAACAAATGTCTAAGTCTACTCTGAACGAAATCATGAAAAAATTTAAACTTAAATTAATGCAAGAAGATATGAGCAGAGCTTAATATTCTAGTTACAACTACTACTTCAAATACATAAAACAAGAATTTAATGTTTCAAAATATTTATATATATATATATATATATATATATATATATATATATATATATAATATAAATATGTTTTAATCTTGGAATTCAAAAACTACGTCTAATCTCCCAAATAAGACTATCTAGTAATAAATTAATTATTTTCCACCTAAATAATATTAAATATTAGAGATGGGATCGAAGCCGAATAATTATTCGGTATTCGGCCTATTCGGTCATGTTTTCACTATTCGGTATTCAGTCTATTCGGTTCATTTTAACACCGAATATTCAGTTACAAGTAATAATTGAAACACAACGCTGTTTTGTTATGTTAAAATATATAAATATATAGATAACAAATAAAAAAAAAAGATTTACATATGTTTAATTATTATTAATGTACCTACAATAAGAGCAAATAATTTATCTAGTTATATTTTTTCGCGGTAAATTTCTTGAAACTAAAATAATTAAATTTAATAATAATCAAATAAGAAATTACTTAAATAGGGAAAGCATTTCAGAATAAATACACCCCTCTGCGCAATGAGGACCCCCAATCGCGCTTTCTGATTCTACAAAAATATTTGGCCGAATATTCGGTTATTCGGCTGAAAATGAACTGCTATTCGTCACATCACTATTAAATATACAATAGATACGTCTGTCAACTGCTCTCTATGCAATTTGCATAAGGAAGAAAACCTCTACCATTTTCTTATTGTTTGTCCACAATACTCTTGTATCAGTTGTATTAATATGAATCAATCAAATATCTTTTACCTTTTTCATAACATCTCAAAAGAAAAAGTAAAAAAAATATATTTTTTTTAGATGGAGAATTGAAACTTAAAAGCTTCTGTATTAAAGAATAATACTGCTAAATACGTCCCTTTAAAAATGTAATTTTTAATAATATGTAATTTTACCTTGAACGAAAAGAAAATTACCTCCGCCGCAATTTCTTTTACTATTTCATCGGCACTTGAGAGTCGCTAAATATTTTACCCGCACGTGGGCGGCCGATAGTGCAGAATCGACCCTGGATGTCACTAAGAACTAAGAAAAAAACATATATTTATAAATCAACTATGAAAAGTGAACTTGTATAGTAATGGTAGAAATAATAAAAAGAATAAGTTAATAAGTTATTATTAACTAAATATTAATAATAATAATAATAATAATAATAATAGTTTATTGATTCGAGAAAAGTCTCATACAATAGAGTGAAGTTGGCACATATTTACATTACATTAAATTACATTTTTTATATTTATATTAATAACTAATAATTGATTTACATTAACAATTTACTAGATATTGGCAAAGTTTGTTAGTTGATTTTCTATTGTTACATTAACAATTTAAATGTTACAAATTTTGTTAGCTGATTTTCTTTTGTATACATTAATTAATTTGCCTACAGTCTGGTTAAAAAGGATCAGTTATCAGTCTAGCAAGTATATTTAATTTATTCATTTCTACAGAAACTTCTGATTTTTACCATGGTACAAATAAAACAGTAGATATTGTGTATTTTGTTTGAGGTAAGGTTACTCAGTAGGTATTGGACATATAGATCATTTTGTAGATGGACGGTGTATTTGTTTAGGTATACGTTTTTTGTGGGTTTGTAGCATGGACATTCGAATAGTATGTGATATAGATTTTCTGGTTTATTTAAATTGCATATTGTGCAATTTTCTAATGAGTTAATCCTATATCTTATATTGTTAACAGTTAGGCTTATGTAGCGTTTACTTGCCATTCTGAGTTGAGCAATAATTTTAATTTTATTTATGCTGATGTTGGAGTTGAGGTATTCTTCTGTTTCGTAAGATGCCTTGATGTGTTTATATATATCATTATATCTAGTCATAGTAATTTGTTGTAGGTCTTTATTAATCATATTTTGTTTGTATATTTCTGTGATATATTCTATATCTTTGTCCGTTATAACTTGGCTTTCCCATATTTCCTCTTTTCCTGTAGTAATTAAAATATTTTTTATCTGTGTAGCCCGTTAAATTAAATTTTGTTTTCTTTGTTTTTATCTAATTCTTTTAGCCTGTTGTATATGATCATTGGGTATCTGGTTTCTTCCATTAGGAGTATTCTTTTAAACCATTTTAGAGCTTTTTTGATAATGATAGGTGTGATGTGATCTGAACCGGTTTCTGCTCTAACCATAAAGTGTGGTGTGCTTTTTGGGCACTGTAGTAGATTCTTGTAGAATCTTGTTATAGTTGTTTGTAAGACATCTAATTGTAGTAATCCCCAGATTTCTGCTGCATATGTTGTGGTGGTATTTATTGTTGTTTTAACTAATAGATGTTTTTCTTGCCAATTATTGGATTTGCCTTTTCCTAAAACAGATTTTATTGTATTTGCTGCAAATGTCGTTTTTTTCATCGCGTATTTTGAAGCTTCTGTAAATTTACCGGATGAGGTGATCATTACTTCTAAATAACAGAATTTGGTTACTTTTTCTATCTTCTCTTCCCTATATTTAAAATCAAAAGGTATTGATTTCATTCTACCTTTATAAAAGGGTAAGATCTTCGTTTTTTGGGGGTTTAGTTGTAGATGGTTTTCTTCGCAATATTCATTTAATGCTGTCAGTTTTTTCCTTATGTTGATTGGGGAGTTTCCCAGTAGAACCATGTCGTCGGCATATGCAAGTAGTATGATGTCCGTGTGTCCATCAATATTAATACCAGAGCTGGCATAAGTACTACGAAAAAGTATTTAAGTATTAAGTAATAAGTGTTTTAAAAAAAGTACTTAAAGTATAAGTACAAGTAATGCTTAAAGTACTTTTTAGGATATACTTAAGTATTAAGTACAAGTATTTCGTAATAGAAAGAATAATATATTAATAAATAGATATACGACAGACACATAGGCAAATATACACTAATATAGTGTACATTTATAGGTATATTAGAAGGATGCGAATGAGGATAAATGTGAAGACATAGTAATATTTATTCAAAGTATTTAATACAAAAAAAAATCTTTCTAAATACACTAAACATATTGTCAATATAAACTTGTATATATTTACTGTTTATTGTAATTCATATTGGCTTTTAATAAAACCAGGCATTCGAAATTTTGGTCACTTAAAGCATGGCGCCGTGGTGAATTAATTATTCCAGCAAAGGAAAATAAACGTTCTACAGGGGCAGAAGATGTTAAGGGTGTATTATATATAATGAAAATCTTTTTTATGATAGGATAGTCATTAAGCATTTTTAAGTCGGTTCTCTTATCTTCTAAATATTGAAGCAATTCTAATTCAAATTTGTTTATTGACTTATTTGATTTTGTCTCTATGGAGTCTTCATTTTCATGTTTTTCCTCGTCAAAATAAAAAAATTCGTCAGATTTTTCACTCGGAGAGTCATCTGAACGGTGATCATCATTAAAATTTTCAGATACTTTAATTAGTAATAAATGAATTTTTTTCAATGTAACATCATATACGCCTTCCTTGAACCATCTAGTTTTAAATTTTGGATGTGAAACTGTTGCGATTATTGTTTCATCAACATTTTTCAAAATAAAATAATTATTAAATCGTCTTAATAAAGCGTCAATGCAAGTATCTAAAATAATTTTACATTGTTTGAGGCAATTAGCTGTTTTTAATTTTTCCCACTTAGTTTTTAAAGAAATTAAACAAGGAATTAGAAATCCAAAATAACAGGAATTTTTGCCTTGTAGTTTATCTATGGTTTCAGCTAATGACTTCATTATTAAACAAAATTTTTCAGGATATAATAATTCGACATGTTTAAAATTAGAATTAGGTATATTTAATTTTTCTATTAATAAAGGCAATTTGTCTCGAGATGATAAAATTTGCATTAAGGAATCGTAAGTGGAGTTCCACCTGGTAATACCTGGATAACTCAATTTATGTCCTAATACTTCAAAAATTATCTCCGCTGATTTTGGTATATGCAATAAATTTTTATAGATTGCCGACAGGTAGATGAAACATACTATGGTATTCACTTTGAATAAAAAAACGAGTATGGGATGTATATTTATGGCTTATATCTATATCATAATATTTGGAATTATTCGGCCTTGGAGATCCAATGAATAAAACGCAATTGTTTTGTAACGATGTGATGTATTCTTTATTATAAATAGGGACGTTTCGAGGATAACATTTTCCCCATCTTCAGCTATATTACAATAATTTCAATATTACAATTATAAAATTTTTAACAACAAAACCATCACTCACCATGATTTGATGAATTAATATAAGTGTGTACAAATTACATTTTACATTTGTTTAAATTGATTGATCGTTAATACAGATCACATCAACATTGGATATAACGATGGAAAATACGTCAACTCTCCAAGGCCGAATAATTCCAAATTTCAACAAATTCAGGATCCACCTAACCTCAAAAAAATATATCATAATATATTATTTTTGTGTTATCATTATTATATTATTATGTGTAATAATTATTAGAGTAAAGCAAAATATGTAGGTAATTAATTATTATTTATATTACAAAACTATACTGACTGGTTTTTTAAATAATAGAAACTTCTTATATAAAAATACTCACATTTGATATATAATTGTTTATTACAGACACGAGATACGCACTCTGCTGTTTCTCACACGTATTTACTTCTAAATCACCTAATGCAATAGGGGACAGTGTTGAACACGTTTCAACTTGTACCAATACGGTGACGATATAAAAATACTTAAAATAACAAAAGTACTTACAGTACTTTTAATGTATTTACAGTACTTTTAATGTACTTATAGTACTTTTTTTACTTAAAGTATTAAGTAAAAATATTTTTCCCTATCCATGGTATGTAATTGACAAATTGTTTACCTGGTTTGACGTTAACAATGAAGGGTAAATATGAAAGGCGGGATGATATGAACAGCTGTGGGTTTTAGCGGTGCAAGCATATGACGTGACATCTACCGATAAAATTTAAAATTAAAATTATTTGATTACAACAAAATACTGTTGAAGTCAAATTGCAGACATTCTTAAGCATAGAAAACTCACTAACCTTTATAATACACGTATGTAGCTGCATTTTTCTTTTTCAATATTTCCGATTTGTATGTCAAAATAACGTTTTCTGAGATTTTATTAACTTTATTTTCTTTCTTCCATTTGCGGAATACGTCATAATGATGATGATGTTTTTGTAACAGGGGGGGGATCGCTAGCTGAACAAATGATGATGACTACTTACGATGATGACGACTGATCACAGGAACATAATACGTTTGTTGGGTACACGGGAGCACATGATCACTTTAATTTTACTTAACTAATTTTATTTACATTTTTATATATTTAGGAAAACAAAACTTAACTAAACTAATTTAAAATTAAACAATTAACTTAACAGACTACATTGTGATGCGTCTGATCATCAGCTACACCTATCTAAGACTGATTCCTACAAAACTAAGTTGAGAGGCAAATCCACCCTCTCAATTTCTTATCTAAATACAAAAATGTTGTCTGTGAAATATGATCTTTTCGGCATATGGCCCCATAATTTCTAATTTTTATTACCAAAAATGTCATCGTCTGTATGCCGATAAAAGAATCACAGTTCACAGAAGAAATGCAGTCTACACAACAAGATGGAAACAGGGCCGTATTTTCCATCTTGTTACATTATCCTCCCCTTAAGACATAAATATATCGTCGATATATTTATTCCCAAGAGGAGACTGCATTTCCTAAACATACCTGAATTGGCACCTAAAGTAAACCTAAGACCTAAAACAAAGATAAAACATAGAACATACAAAAACATAAAACAATTACAAGTACATAGCTAATTAAACATAATACCAAATATAAAATATTTCACATATTAAACATAATACAAAACATAAAACATTTCACAAAATACAATACTTGAATACATCAAGTAAACTTCGACCAATACATAAAATAAAAACACAATATCAAGATAGAACAAATACAACATAAAGTCAAAATCAAATTGCACATAAAAATAATGAACATAAACAATATAAACAAATTATTAAAACAGACAAACATGAATACAAAAATTCGACTTAAATACCATATATTCAAATTATATTCGGCATTTTAAAGGAGAAGGGTAACTTTTTATTTTTCGATCACTATCATACAACAAATCTCAAATCATAACAAAACTAAACCACTAAAACAACCCTAAAGTACATAATGTACCACAGGACATATATTGCTAAATAATAACCAGACAAAACATAAAAATATTAAAATAGCATTACACAATTCAATACAAAATTGAAATTCGAAACTTCCAAAATTTACTTGCTAATCAAATTACTTACTCTTCTTAATTCTGAAAATTACCAAATAAACAATACAAAAATCTTAACTAACATGCATATCTTATCTAATTTCCTATCCTTAACACTATCTCATAGTCGGGGCATATCATTGTCAACTTAAAACACTGGGGTAGGTCATTATACACAGGGGCGGGGGTTCTTCGTTCCACAGCGGTCTCTGTCCGGGTACAAAAAATTGTTTGGGTGCGGAATGTTTTTTCACTACACTAAAGACAGGGTCGAACTCACTAAAATTTGAATGCGGCACTAATCTGGCTTCTTCGTCCTCCGCGAAGATGCTGTCCTGGTCTTTGTGATTATATTTATCGCTTTCCTTTCTCGTGTCCATATCTTTTGCCGTGTTGCTTCCTTGATTCGTATGCTCCTCGTGTTTCTTGATGTCCTGGTGATCTTCTGCCGTCATCGTTTCCCTGCTGATCGGAACTTCTGTCAGCTCCACCATTTGCTCTTCTGTCGGAGTTACCCGTTTGGTTAACTCCTCCGACAGGTGATCTTCTACTACTTCCGGCACCTGTATGCCTCCATCTATACACTTTGTGGCTACATTTGCCACATCTTCCTTTGGACGTGGTATACCAACCACCTCCGGACGCACCTCTGCTGCCAGCAGCGCCTCAAATTCAGCCGCGCTGATCTTTGCCACTGGCAACGCCTGGGTTTCGTACTCACGTGCCTGGACGGGGCCGTGACCGTAGGAAACCCGTTGCACTCCATTCCCACTAAGTGTCATTTGGCAATGACTATATGGAGGCAACACTACTTGCGTCTGTGGTTGGTAAACCACCTGATGTCCGTAACTAAATTTATAATTTTGAGGCATACAGACCGGATACAACCATGGTGGAAACTGCTGCGTCGCCATCATCGCCGGCGTCGTGGTCGGAAACGGGAACATCCTCCCTCGATGTCACAAATTCACTTAAACTGGTTGACTCATTTTGAACGTAAGTCCTTTTCGGATCGTCATTGGGTGTATAATTAATTTTTAAAATTAATTTACCCTCAGATCCTACCGTCGACTGCGCCAATGTAACAGGGGGGGGATCGCTAGCTGAACAAATGATGATGACTACTTACGATGATGACGACTGATCACAGGAACATAATACGTTTGTTGGGTACACGGGAGCACATGATCACTTTAATTTTACTTAACTAATTTTATTTACATTTTTATATATTTAGGAAAACAAAACTTAACTAAACTAATTTAAAATTAAACAATTAACTTAACAGACTACATTGTGATGCGTCTGATCATCAGCTACACCTATCTAAGACTGATTCCTACAAAACTAAGTTGAGAGGCAAATCCACCCTCTCAATTTCTTATCTAAATACAAAAATGTTGTCTGTGAAATATGATCTTTTCGGCATATGGCCCCATAATTTCTAATTTTTATTACCAAAAATGTCATCGTCTGTATGCCGATAAAAGAATCACAGTTCACAGAAGAAATGCAGTCTACACAACAAGATGGAAACAGGGCCGTATTTTCCATCTTGTTACATTTTTGATTTGGAAGGTAATAAATTATTAAATGCTGAATTTGCTATTTCTAACAATTCCAGTAGAGTATTCGAAAGATCACTATCACTTTCCATAATTATGTTTCATATTAATTATTGTAAAAACCAAAGCTGTCAGAATTCCAAATTATTTATTAGGTATTTTGTTCTCTGTTGCCATGGTTTCAGTAGTGAATATAAAAGCGATACCTTAGTACATAGGTTTATGTTTTACATTATAAAATTAACTTTTATATTTAATACAGTCTTCTCAAGGACACGGAAAAATACCTTGTGCCCTACGGGAATCTAACGGCATATTACATCCCTCGGCTTTTGCTACCCTCGCTCACTACGTTCGCTCGTGCATCAGAAATCTTCGGGATGTAATATGTCCATATCTTCCCTTATGACGCAATATACTATTTTACTTAAGTATCGGTATTAAATATCACTGTAAAAAAGTACTTTAAGTAAAATACTTTAAGTACAAAAAGTACTGTAAGTATTACTTACAGTATTTTTAGTGTAAGTATTACCCAGCTCTGATTAATACCATTTAGATTTTTATCTCTGAGATAGTTTTCTAGGTCATTGATCATTAGGGCGAATAGTAAAGGTAGTATCTCCCTGAAGTACTTCCTCTGTAACATTTACATAGTTAGAATTTTCATGATATTTATTTTTTACACAGATTTGTGCGTTGTCATAGAGATTTTTAATTATTCTGATTAGTTTGGTACTTATTCCGTTTTTGTAAAGTTTTTCATATAACAAATTATGGTTTATGGTGTCTTTATACGTAGGTGTAGGTGAATAGCTGACATGAGGGAGAAGATACTGTCAGTGGTTCCTCTGCCGGGTCTGAAGCCCATTTGGTTCTCTTTTAAAATATTGTGTTTTTCTGACAACGATTGGATTCTCGTATAGATTATGCGGGTGAAGAAATTACAGATGGTATTTATAAGAGCGATTCCTCTGTAATTTGATTGGTTTTCTTTATCTCTTTTTTTTTGTGGATCATCATCAATTGTATTTTTGTCCAGGATTGTGGTATATTTTCCGTGTCGAAGATTTTGTTAAACACGTTGTGCAGGTAATGCTCCCAGTTTGGTGGTATGTTTTTCAAGAATTCATTTGGGATGCCGTCGCTGCCTGGTGTTTTGTTTATTTTTGTCAAATAATTACTGGTTTGTAGTTCTTCAAGTGTTATTTTGTTGTCTAGGATTGGATGTTTACAGTCCTGAAATAAAACATCTCGACGGTTTATTGGTGGATAAATATTGAGGTAGAATTGCTTCCAGTCTTTCAGAGATATCTTGTCTCCAAATGAGTCACTTCTTGGTTTGAGTTTTTTAATTACTGACCAAAATTCTTTATTGTTTCTTGTGTTAGCAAGTTTTTCTTGTGTTAGCAAGTTTTTCGTCGGTTACGTCGGTATTCTTTCCTTTTTGATATAAATTGAGATAGTGCTTCCTGCGAGTTTGTAGTCCGATAATTCCTTAAAAATTTGTAAGTTTGCTGTTTTAGTTTTTTGCAGTCGTTATTATACCATGGTTTATGATTTTCATTAGGAATTTTATTTGGGCAGTGTATTTTTTTATCCATGTTGGCTATTTTAGCTGCATTTTGGATGGCTACATAAAAGTTATTTTGGAGTTTAGTGACTGAATTGTTATTGTAGTAAATTAATTCAGAATCACTTAATTGTTGTTGAAATAATGCCATTTTTTCTGGTTCTGGTGAATATTTAATAAATTCTTTTGATGTTATCTTTTCTTCACACCGAGAGTGGTAGGTTTTAGTTTTTTTTCAAAGAAATTATGCCTAGACTATGATTTGAGTTTGATATTGTGGGAATGAATTCTACTTTTTCTACTATGTCGAGACAGCTGACATTTGACCATACAAGGTCTATAATACTACTTCTATTGTGTCCAATATAAGTGGGCTTACCTGGTACATCTCCTAAGCAGCGACCATTTAATGCTGTCATACCTATGTTTTCCATGGACTCTACCAATAGTTGTCCTCTTTTGTTTTCCGTTTGGATTGTCGTAATTCTTTCATCGTAAATATTGGGGTTCTGTATTGTGTTGTTTTCAAGTTGATTGAGAGCGCCAATTTTTGCATTAAAATCCCCAAGAACTAAAAAGGAATGGTTTTCATAAATTGTAATTAGTTCATCCAATGTCGAGGATAGCATTTTAATGCATTCTTCATCCTGTAGTTTTGGCTTTAGGTATACATTACCGAGTATTAGGTTGATATTGTTCGTATTAATTCTAATAAATGTCTAGTAAATTGATTAGTCAATCGTTTCGGTTTCGGAGTGCACATTCTTCTTGATTAATGTTATTATTCCTCCACTAGCTCTTCCTCGGCCTTTTTCTTTAGTAGCTTCGATTTGTTGTACGCATTTGTATTCACTTATATAGAAGGGAAGGGCGGAAAGAGGATTATACAACCAAGTTTCTACAAAACACAGTATATCTCCTGTTAATAACATTTGGATATCATTATTATCTAATAGATATAAATTATTAAACCCTGAAATGTTCCAAAAAATTATTTTGTTTATATTATTGTGTTTTATACTTGCTAGTTTCTTGTATTGCTTGTTATCTTGTTGTCGTTGTAGTGTTTGCGTGTGGGTTTGGGTTCTGGTACTCGCTCTTGGTGCTGGGCTCGTCTGGAGAGTAGAAGATGTCACTGCTTCCACTAGCAATGAATGTGTTGTTGAAGTTATTTGTGCTATAGGCTCGAAAAAACCGGGTTTTGGTGGTAGGTTTAGTGGGTGTGTCGTTCGAGGAGTTACTGGGTCTCCCTCTTTTGGTACCGTTTGTGACTTCGGTCTTCTCTGCTGGTGTGGTTGTATTTGTTTTATTGTCTGTTTGTTTTGATTTTCGTAGTTTTAATGATTCTTTTGTTTCAATTTGTTAATTTGAGGTTAGGTCATGGTTTATATAAATATTGGAATTTTTCAAAACATTTTTATATGTCATAATCTCAGTTTTTTGGGTCACCAAACGTCACAGAATCAAAGCGTAAGACCAAATTCGCTATATCACTGTTCGTCTTTCAGGTTCCCAATAGTCAGTCAATGTGGGCAAGTACCACTGATCTCTATATAACACTGGATTGGGTATCAGCCATATTCTGAGGCCTGAAAGCGTACCCAATTGAACGCCGCCATGTTGGTGAAAATTGAGGTTTTGTGACACTTTTGAGCGGGAAATTTAAATCACTTCGAAGAAACATTTCAAATATTAATGCAACTTAAGTCATTATACAGGGAGTTCGAAAAATAGGGGACCAAATTTGGAAAATATATTAATCAAACCAAAACAAGAAAATAACCCTAATATGCCCATGTCCGGAAACGAACCATTTCGGAATAAAACACTGTTTTGTTTGAATTTTTAATTTTATTTTTAGTATTGTTTTTTTTACTGTCAAAATTACAATAGTTACGTTAATACTTGTAATTTGTTTAATCACGTTTCCTTAGCAACTGTCAAAATTTGTTGTCACCGTAATTAAATTATTTTGATATTGTTTAGAAGCTTTTCTATTAAAATTGAATTGTTGGAAATGAGTTGATAGGACTTACTTTTTTGCCTAACAGATTAACGGGAAATTTGTATCTATATTATCTGGAAAATAATTTACCAAATTTATTGGAGAATATTTCACTATTCACACGGCATCATAGTGGTTTATGCACGCCTGCACATTTTAGTCTCCAAGTAAGACATCTTCAAAATTTATTTCGTGATCGGTGGATAGGCAGAGGTGGTCCAACTACGTGGTCTCCACGTTCACTAGACTTGAATCCATTTGATTTTTATTTATGGGTTCATTTAAAGAGATTTTATTCGACGCTCATTAATAACGTAGAGAATTTGCGGCAAAGAATCATAGACTGTTTCAATAGTATAAGACTAAAACCAGGAATATTCGAACGTGTCCGACAATCAATGAGAAGACGTCTAGAATGTTGCATGCAAGTTCAAGGAGGACATTTTGAACTACTATTGTAATTTTGAGAGTAAAAACATTACTAAAAATAAAATTCAAAATTCAAACAAAAGAGTGTTTTATTCCGAAATGGTTCGTTTCCGGACATGGGTATATTAGGATTATTTTCTTGTTTTGTTTTAATTAATATATTTTCTAAATTTGGTCCCCTATTTTTCGAACACCCTGTAGAGCATTGGTATTAAAAGTAAATATAATGAAATTAATTGGTTACGAACATTTTTAATGCAAATCTAATAATAATATTTTTATAAACAATTTAAAATAAGTAATATAAACAGCTTCAAATAATATTTTAATTATACCGACGTTATCACTGGATATAATAATTATATCCAGTGATTATTAATGATAATTATTATTTAATATAATTAAAAATGAACAACTTAAATTTATTTAAATGTCTAAACCTATAACTCTACTGTCCTTCCCATATCAGTTTTCTTTTCACATGAAGACGTTTTTTTGTTCCAATGGGGTATTCCAAGCCTACGGCTTTTAAATAAATTCTTATTGGATATCATTGTTTACCATATATAAGTAATATTAAAGTGAATATAATCATTATTTTTCTGATTTTTAATACCATAATATCAAAATGAAATTGTAATGCATTTGAATCGAGTACGTAAAATTCAGTATCAGCTTTGTTGTGACGAAGAAGGCACTCGCGTCAGCCTATTGGCTCTTGTTCGAAAGCGCCACGCCTCTGACTCAGAGCTACGAATGATATTCTCAGCTGATTCTCAGTGCCTTTGACGTCACACGCACGGCCGATTTTCTAGGGTGTAATTTATTGAAACTTTAAAAATTTATTTCTGGCGTGTTTGAAACCTTTCGGCGAAAAGAAAAAATACGGGTCTAATATTTTTATGCATAGAATAACATATTAAAAAATGAAAAAAACTTGGAATACCCCATTACTTCATTACTTATTTTTTTTTGTTGCAGCAAATAATCGTAATATACTTTGCACATACTTGTTTTGCAGTAAAATACACGTGATTTAATTCGTTAATAGCGTTATCAAATAAATGATTATTTAATTCTGGGAAAAGGGTTGAACCGTCTTCGAATAAATCTGTCAAAACTTTTCTACAAAGAATAGCACGGAAATTTTTTTCTTTGGGAATTATCCCCTGCACAGAATTAAGTGCACGTCTAAATAACGTTTCTGAATGATTACATATTTTTATCACAGATTCGCTAGGATAAATTAAACCACCTTTATTTTTTATTATTAAAAGTTTGTTGACAAGACATGTGTTAAACGAATCTGGAACAGAGACTAGTGCAAATCTACAAGATTCGCATTTAATTATGGGATTATTACGATAAATAAGTTTTCTAACAACCCATCCAGCTATACAACATGTTCATTTTATTTTGTCCACTATTGCTATCTCGTGAACTATAAGAGCTACGAGGTCGGTTAAATTAGCAAACAATTTCTATTTTACAACACTATTAACATGAAACAAACAAAATTATTTCAAAACCAATGGTTCTCAAAATACGGGTCCCAACTTTTTTATTTTAAATATGAACCTACTTTTTTTATTTACTTATTCAATAGACAATTTTATTCTGAATTCAATGATATAATATTATCATACCCTAACATAACGATTTTTTTGAGAAAAATGCATCTGAAGTTTTATATTAATTTGATTAAAATATGACAATAATAAGAGTGCCATGACGGAAAAAACGGAGTATACGTCATTTTTTAACCTAGAATTAGAGTGCCTTGACAGAAAGAATATACTTTTATTCACTTCTTTTATCGGAAGCTAGAGCAACATGTGCTATCATGCTACTCTTTAACTCTTTATCAAATGCTGCCATCGGAAGCTAGAGCAACGTGTGCTATCATTCTACTCTTTAACTCTTCGTCAAATACTGCCATCGGAAGCTAGAGCAACGTGTGCTATCATTCTACTCTTTAACTCTTCGTCAAATACTGCCATCGAAAGCTAGAGCAACGTGTGCTGTCATTCTACTCTTTAACTCTTCGTCAAATACTGCCATCGAAAGCTAGAACAACGTGTGCTATCATGCTACTCTTTAACTCTTTATCAAATACTGCCATCGAAAGCTAGAGCAACGTGTGCTATCATTCTACTCTATAACTCTTTGTCAAATATTGCCATCGGAAGCTAGAGAAACATGTGCTATCATGCTACTCTTTAACTCTTTATCAAATGCTGCCATCGAAAGCTAGAGCAACGTGTGCTATCATTCTGCTCTTTAACTCTTCGTCAAATACTGCCATCGGAAGCTAGAGCAACATGTGCTATCAAGCTACTCTTTAACTCTTTATCAAATGCTGCCATCGGAACCTAGAGCAACGTGTGCTATCATTCTACTCTATAACTCTTCGTCAAATACTGCCATCGAAAGCTAGAGCAACGTGTGCTGTCATTCTACTCTTTAACTCTTCGTCAAATACTGCCATCGAAAGCTAGAGCAACGTGTGCTATCATTCTACTCTATAACTCTTTGTCAAATACTGCCATCGGAAGGTAGAGCAACATGTGCTATCATGCTACTCTTTAACTCTTTATCAAATGCTGCCATCGAAAGCTAGAGCAACGTGTGCTATCATTCTACTCTTTAACTCTTCGTCAAATACTGCCATCGGAAGCTAGAGCAACATGTGCTATCATGCTACTCTTTAACTCTTTATCAAATGCTGCCATCGAAAGCTAGAGCAACGTGTGCTACCATTCTACTCTATAACTCTTTGTCAAATACTGCCATCGGAAGCTAGAGCAACATGTGCTATCATGCTACTCTTTAACTCTTTATCAAATGCTGCCATCGAAAGCTAGAGCAACGTGTGCTATCATTCTACTCTATAACTCTTTGTCAAATACTGCCATCGGAAGCTAGAGCAACATGTGCTATCATGCTACTCTTTAACTCTTTATCAAATGCTGCCATCGAAAGCTAGAGCAACATGTGCTATCATGCTACTCTTTGAATCTACACCAACTACAACCGTGCAAGTCTACCACGTTATATTGTGTTATAGCGTGCAACATTATTACTTGTTTTATACAATGGATTTTTACAACTGTACTTCATACGCATACGCTTCATTTCTTCGTATCTTATGCTGAAATTCAATTTAATACGGCTATTAGTTTAAGTCGTATAATTCTTAGGTAAGAATTAAAGAAAAAGTTAAATTATTTAATATGATCATTTAATATTCTGACAGCTATTATGGATGTTCGCTGAACTGAGAGATGCAGCAAATGAAACTGAATACTGGCACCTATGAAGACATACGTGAAGATATATAGAGTCACAAGAAAGACTACGTAAATTTATTACGAATCATGGTAAAATCTTATTCGCAAACCAGTAGAAAGAAGAAAACTAGCAACAAATGTGACAATAATGGATTGTATTGTAGAAATATAGTCTTACTATTAGGAGTCGCCACTGATAACACAAGGTAGCACTAAAAAACGAATAGTTGGGAAAACACTGGATTTCACTGCATCTTACAGCATTAGTTTATAGAGTTTATCTATCAATTTAATATTGTTACCGTAAATTGTAGTGAGATGTAGTATATAAAATATGTTTATTACATTAGGAGATATTTATTAATATATTTAACTGGTGTTGTGCGGCCTGTGGTTAAATTTATTCTACAACTATTCATTTTTTGCAGATCAATCATTGTACAATCTAAAATTACTCTAACGTTCTTAAATTTTGAAAAATCTTATTGATATATTTAAAATTTGCTGTTGTTGTTCTCTAAAATAAAAATTATTGGTTTTAATGTTAAAGACAAAATCAGTTCGAAACATATGTTCTATATAGTATTATTAGGTCACGTATTACGGTAAATAATAGAAAAATTATAAAAATGCTTTTGCTATAATTTTATTGTTCTTTTCAAAAGCAAACCAAGTCACTAGTTAAACGTTAAATCAATTATTTTATTACTGGAATTTAAAGATAGATTGCATAAATTTTAGTTAATATTCAAATTGTTTATCATTACAAATGTTTGAAAATCAGTACGAAAAGTCACTCCAATGTACTAGCATTACCATTAATATAAGATACATTGAAAATTATGGAAATTACTTCAAATGAATTGTTTGTTTTCAATTTTAATAACAAAAAAAAAATAATTTTCATCTTACTGAAATTTTAGAAGTAGTCAAAATATCAAATGTTTTTTGTAGGCATTCTTGTAAATATAAAAATATTTATTTTCTTTTACCGCTGAATGATAATTAAATAAGTATCTCCTCCTATTACCACTTACAACACTATTATTTATATTTCTAAGTATAAAATGCACTACATAATACATACATGAACTAAAATCATACGAAAAACTTCGTCGATTAATAAATAGTGCAGGGATATACTAGTTAAATTTTGAAGAAAATATTTACACTCCTACGCTTTTACTATGCGCATCGACCTTATACACTAGTGTATAAAGGTCAATGAACATACGACATCTACAATGTTTTCCCTACTATTTTTTTGTCACCAGATGTTAGCTACTTTGTTGGCGACTCCCAATTGGATTCAAAATCAGTTATGTAATTTCGTTATAACTAGACCTAAAATTACATGCATGTAAAAAAACATATATGCATAAAATGTGTTAAAAATATGCAGAAATATTATGAAATAATGCAAAAATATGCCAAAATAATGTACATGTAAACAAAGGCATGTAACTGTAAAAAAATACTGGTTAACGGTTTACCCACATTGACAACATTATAAAAATAAGGGTTTTAATTCGAAAACCGGTTTTTAAAAATTAGAAACCGGTTTAAACCAGTTCATATATCGGCTGATAAAAAAATATTAAGAAAAATAAATAAAAAAATTAATTAAATAAAAATAAGCGATCATGTTTCGTGCTGCATTCAACGTCAAACATGAATATTTACAAAAATTCCCATAATATACATTCAGAGAAACGTAGGTCATTTTTTAATAGTAAACCTGCCCAAAGCTCTCTAACAAACTACCTACTGTTATGTTATGACACTTCAATAAAATGTAAATTGTCATGACTCCTATGGAAATAAAAAATGTAACAAATATAAAAAAATCTATATCATAATATATTTAAAAAAAATCGCACTACTATGTTATTAAAGTAAAGATTAATGTCCGCTAAAACCGGTTTATTATTTGTTTGATTAACGGTTTCCGGTATTTTCGGTTTTAAAAATATCGGATAAAATTACTGTTAAAGTTCACAATTTTCGTTCAAAATACCGGTTACTGATTTTTTTAACCGGTTAGTTGATCTGATGTAAACTCACATCAAGAAATATAATATTACATACCTACCAGATCAAACAATTAGCTAAGAAAACCATCACACTAGCGTTTCGTGTGCTGTCCAACAAACAGGGTTGAGAAGCTTAAATAATATTGCTGAAAATTTTCTGCAAATGGATTAGTAATTATGGCCTTCAATAGCAAAAGGGAATAAGGGTAATTTGTAAAAAATTGACTTCGGTAACTGAAAGGAAAGTAGAGACATCTGTAGTCTAGTAGCTGTACTAGTTTGGACGGCGTGGCACTGGGAGTGGGGGTAACTTTGGACGGCGTGGCACTGGATCCGCGTGGCATTGCAATTCGACGAAATGGAATTGGACGGCGTGGAACGCCTGGTCTTGGATCCGCGTGGCATTAGTGTATTTGGACGGAGTGGCACTGGATAGTAATTGGACGGGGTGGAATTGGTCGGCGTGGAATGCTACGCGTATACTTGAATGATTGTTATGATTTCATTTTAATCGTAGTATTGCTAGCCTTTCATTTATTCCTTTCAATTCTATTATATTGTTTTTCCAGACTTTTTTATCTAGGGATCCTACGCCATATAGTCCTTGCATTTGACCATAGTAATAAAACAAATGTCAATTTTTTTCTTCTTACAAGTCAATAATATCCCACTTCATGTTATGTAATGCCTTTTCTAGATTTCAGAGCCTGTGCTCACTTTGTAGTGTTAGTACGTTGCATTATGTATGGGAATATTTGTAATCATTGTTAATTTTTTCGTTTTCCGTATTCGGTGCTAAGGTTGGTATACAGCCTTCTCTTTGGTTCTTTAGTTGCTATGAGAGCTGTGTGTTGCTTGCTTATTTAATGCCGAAATTATTATGGACTAAGTCTTGATTGTCTATTCTTTGTAAAAAAATATATATAGAGACTTGTGCCATGTTATTATCATTGTTAATTTATATACTTTATTTTTTACCTGATACGTAAGTCTTGTTTTTCTTTTTATCTTGTTGCAGTCGTATTGTTGGATTTTCTGCAGCAATCCCATCTTCTTTGTCTTGTGAGTGATTTCTCTCTATAGAATTGCGTATTTTGATTCTTCGCGTAGTTTCAGCATAATTGTTATTGAAGGTTTTCTTTTATTGAGTGTATTTTTGGTATAATCTTCTGTTAGTGATAATTTATACCATTTCAGTTTATTTGTAATTCTTAATATTTGCCTTGTTTATTTATATGCTATAAAGGAAATGATTACTGGCCTTAATGTGTTGCGACTTAGTGTACCTCTTCTTTTCATATAATCTATTTCAGATAACAATGTATTTATATTCATAATATCGTTAAATAGTTTCGGGCAGATTTCTTCTAGTTCCTCTGTATTTTTTTCTCGCGCTTCTAACTCAGGGATTATTAATTTTTTTGATCTTTCATCTTTCTCTAACTGTTGTATAATATGTTCCAAACTTTCTATTTCTTTCGATTTTTTAGGTAGTTTATCATTTAATGCTGCGTTACTATCATTAATATTTTCTTTCAGCTCCTTAATTTCTCAATTCAAGTATGAAATTACTTTTAGTATCTCTTCTGTGTTCTTATTTATTTCGTGACCTAGTTTTAGATTTATTTTCTTTTAAATTATTTGTTTCTTGCAACCCTTTCCCCTTGAATGTTCTAAAGTGTGACCTCCAGGCATCACCTGACGAGTTTTGTCTCTTAGTTACTTATTTCAGCGGGAGGCCCCAGCAGGCGCTAGCCTTTAAGTAAGCTACATTTCCGGCAGTAATTTGACATTTGGTAATTAAATTTTAACCTAGAAAATATAGTGTTGAAATTTTTGCATTTCTCTTGTTTTATGTGGTTATTTCTCTTTTGAATTTTATACTTCCCTGAACGGAGTTTCCACTTATTTACCTTGTTTCGGTGCCGTGTCAGTTTAACACTCGTATATTGGATTTAATTATCACTGCCAAAATATATTACCTTCACACTCACTCGTTCTTTTTTTTCCAACTCCAATTAAGCAACTAAATAGACTAATAGATTACAAAATTTCTGTAAAGGTTTGTATAAATATGAGGCAAAACGCGAACGACGCAAGACGAGCCCGAACGATTCCTCGGGTGTGGACGTTGATCCGAAGCGCGTTGAACAAACCGAAGCCATACAAATGCAATCCGTTGAGAGTCAGTACATTAAAGAAAATTTGGTTCGGCGTGAACGATATTTCAAGTCATGGGCCATGTTAAAACTGCTCAAATGGACACAAATTTGATCGGCGCCTCGTTCACTTCTGCCTCATATGTATTTATACCTTTAGACGCAAGCGTACGCAAAGGCTAGTGAGTATATAATTGTAGTTCAGTATACTCTACGATAGTGGTGGCTCGTGCTACATATTTGTGGGTGTGCACAAATTAGGAAATAACATATTAATGAAAGGAATTCAATTTTCTTCATAGTTTGAATTTAAATTTTAAACAAATACGTCTTTCCATATCGAAGGTTCCTATTCTTGATACCTTAAAATTATTAGAAGATCATTTTTCTACTGACATTATCAAGCTTTTTAAACATTTTTTGACATCCTGTTTTTTCCTCTTCAATGGTAATTACTACAAACAAGTAGATGGTGTTGCCATGGACTCTCCTTTATCACCATCCATTGCGAATTTCTATATGGAGAATTTTGAAGAAAGAGCTCTTAGTACAGCAAGTAAGAAACCTACCGTCTGGCTTCGTTATGTTGATGATGTTTTCGCTATTTGGCCTCATGGAAGAGACGAATTAAACAATTTTCTTAATCACTTAAATTTGCAACATAAGAACATCAAATTTACCATTGAAGTAGAAGAAAATAATAGTCTTCCTTTTCTTGATGTATTTTTGGAAACACAAGATGATGGAAAGCTTATTACTTCAGTATATAGGAAGCCAACCCATACTAACCAATATCTTCATGAGACCTCTAACCACCACCCTGCCCAAAAAGCTTGTACTATTAAAACGCTTTATCAGAGAGCTTCTAATCTATGTCATCCCAGTAAACTGCAAGAAGAAATTATTTTTTTGGATGAAGTTTTCTTGAAAAATGGTTACAGTAAAAAACAAATAAGAAGAGCGCTAAAAACGAAGAATAAACCTCTACCTATTCCACAAGTGGTTCCTGATAAGAAATTATTTGCTACTTTGCCATTTATTGCCAATGTCACCGACAAAATTGGAAGGATTCTTAATAAATATGACATAAAAACTTAATATAAATCAAGTTTAAAAATCCGTGATCTTCTTGGCAATGTCAAAGATACAGTTCCTCTACACTGTTCTGGCATTTATAAGATTCCTTGTCAGTGTGGTAAAATATATATTGGTCAAACTGGTAGAACTGTAGCAACGAGATTAAAGGAATACAAACGGCATATTAGATTAAACCAACCTGAGAAGTCTGCCGTTGCAGAACATGCAATTCAGGAATTACATGGAATTGATTTCGAAAACACGAAGATTCTTGCAAGAGAAAATCATTGGATAAGAAGACTTATTAGAGATGCAATTGAAATCAAGAAATCTCCTAATAATTTTAATTTAAATACAGGCTTTGAACTAAATAAGTCGTGGTTACCTGTCATCCGTTTTTAATTTTGTCAATGTCATTTGTATGTTTTCATTTGTTACCTATGTTACGTGTTGTCTTGACTACTTATTTATTTGTTATTTACCTGACGAAGGCAGCCCTGAGCTGTCGAAACGTTGTAATTAATAAATTTTTACAGAACTAAAACCCAAATATTGTCTATTTATTAATAATGAGTTCTGAAAGCTTCTTTCAATATTTAAAGTTCTAGAATATTAGAAGAGAGAATAGAAACTTACGAGAAAAAAGTTGAAGATTTACAGCAAAATTTCTCTAAAATTACGCCAGCGGTTTCAAATTCTCATATAGCTAAGACGGATGAAATTCAGGGAAAAAAACCAGAAAAAGAAAATAGTTCTAGAATGCATATAAAAACACCAGAATTTGACGGCAAACATCGTGTACAAATTATGTAAAACAATTTGAAGCTGCTGCCAAAGCAAATGGCTGAAATTCCAAAGAGACGGCTACAGCACTGACAATTTCGCTGCGTGGAGAAGCCATCGATATCCTACATAGTCTAAAAGAAGATGAACAAGAAGACTATGACCAACTTGTAAAGCGATTGAATATGCGATATGCCAATGCGCATCTGGAGCAGGTATACCAGACACAACTGAGAAACCGGTATCAGAATTCTAAAGAAAACTTGCAAGAATTTGAAGCCGACATAGCTCGTTTGGTTCGTCTCGCACACCCTACAGCTCCTGAAAGCGTTTTGGAATGCCTAGCCACACAAGCATTTATCTATAGGGTCCGAGACAATGAAACTCAGCAGGTACTACGATTGGCTCGACCAAAAACTCTGGTTGATGCACTTTCATATGCTTTAGACCATGAAGCTGCAAAACAAGCTTCACGTAACCAATCGAAAGTGCGAAATATCGATGCTGAGAGGTTTGAAGACACTGAGAATCTAGACGACAGGAAAACCTGTACAGACTTTTTAATGAAATTTGGACGGTAGGTATAAAAATGCAGTTCATATCGACTCTGGTACGTAACTCCAAAATTTTGATTTGTGCCCTTTGACACAGGACAATTTTTTGACGACTCTGGCATTTCACTATAAGAGGTATAAACTTCAAGATTCTGAAGATCCCATATTTTTCGTTTAAAACCCTTACGGGATGACACTTTTCAGGCCTTCTAGCACTCTACTATGACTGACCAGTACCGAGAGATAAACACGAATTGAGAAGTTTCCTTAGTCTCTGTACATACTACCGACGTTATGTACCTGAATTTGCCAACATAGCGAAGCCGTTGACAAGGCTTACTGAAGAAGGTAGACGATTTATCTGGGAGATGGACTGTCAAGCCGCATTTAAACAACTTAAATATTCCTTGACAGCACACCTGTTCTAAGTTATCGTTTACCAGAAGGAGAATTTGTTCTTGATACAGATGCCAGCAACGTTGGAATTGGCGTTCTTTCCCAGATACAAGACGGACAAGAGAAGGTTATTGCCTATTTTAAGAAAGCGGCTGCACAATTGCCCTGGAAAGAGAACGAGAACGGGAACGGGAAGTAAACGAGAACGGGAACGGAAACAATAAACGCTTTCAGATGTACAATTGTCCGGTAACGATACGGATATGATGACGTTTTAGCAGTACTGCATAACCTTAAATTTTCGATTAGTTTTTATTTGTTTCACAAAAATGGACGAAGAATTAATTTGTGCATCGATGATGTTTATTTATACGCAAAAATATGACAAGTGACACTGTGCCAAGAGATACACTGAAGAATGACGTCATGCTTTCTTCCTATTGGTTACTGAGTCGCAACGAGAACGGGAAAGATGAATCTTGACGAACTTTACCGTTCTGGTTCTCGGAAACTTGTTGTGCATGCGTACATTTAAAAGTACGTAACTCATGTTTCTTACCGTTCTCGTTCTCGTTCACGTTCTCGTTCTAGGGCTATTGTGCAGCCGCCTTAAGACCTTGTCAAAACCAGAGAGGAAGTATTGCGTCACCAGAAAAGAACTTTTGGCAGTCGTGAAATCCGTTGAGCACTTCTACAAATATTTGTATGGTAGAAGATTTCTTGTAAGAACTGACCATGCTGCTCTCAAATGGCTGCTACAATTTAAGAATCCTGAAGGTCAGGCAGCTAGATGGATTGAAAGATTGCAAGAATATAACTTTGTTATTGAGCATCGGGCAGGTACAAGCCATCGTAATGCATTATCAAGAAGACCTTGCCAAGACGAATGCAAGCATTGCAGTCGTCTAGAAGAAAAACTCTTCATCTTCACCAGAACAACAGTAGTCGATGATAATTGGCAAACAAAAGACCTTTGCAAGGACCAAGAGAATGACTCGGACTTGAAAATCATACTGGATTGGAAACGTGGCGATAGCAGACCAATTTGGGAAGATGTTGCACGACACTCACAAAGTGTAAAATCTTACTGGGCGCAGTGGGACTCTATTGTAGTTGAAGAGGGCCTCCTGAAACGTGTCATAGAGAATACTGAAGGTACTGTAAGTAGGACCCAGCTGATAATCCCTAGGAAAAGAGTACCGGAAGTATTGGAAGAGATCCACGACGGATCTGGTGGAGGACATTTTGGAGTGAATAAAACCCTCAAGAGAGTGCGCCAACGATTTTACTGGGTAACTTGCAAAGAAGATATTAAAGAGTGGTGCAAGAAATGCGTGGTCTGCGCAGGAAGTATCGGGCCACATAAGAAAAGAAGAGCTCCAATGTGCCAATATAATGTTGGAAGTCACTTTGAACGCATTGCGATTGACGTGGCCGGACCATTCCCAGTCAATGACGAGGGAAATATATACATAGTGGTAGTAATGGACTACTTCACTAAGTGGGATGACGTCTATCCATTACCCATCCAGGAAGCCGTAACGGTCTCTGAAGTTTTGGTAAAAGAATGTATTTGCCGATTTGAAGTACCGCGAGAAATACACGACCAAGGAAAATCCAGTATTCTGGGGAGGGGTCAAACCCCAGTAGCCCGTCTCCTCCTTGTGTGCGCTTCTGGTGCACAATCAAAATGTAGTGGTAAAAGTAGGTTTTCACTAATTCATTATTTTCCTTTTAATTCTAATCTTTATTATTTATATACTTAATTTTTATTTGTAAAACTGTTATTTTATTCAACTGACAGAATTCCAGCATTTTTTACTTACTCTTCAACGCCAGTCAAGTAAATCCATCTACCATATCATTAAAATGGACAAATAATGCTAAAGCTTTGCCCTAATATAATCAACTTTGTATCCTGTTTTCGGGATCCCAGTGGTTAGCCTTGTAAAACGAACATTTTGTATATCAGAATTAATAATTAATCATTGAAAATTATATTTTCATCTTTTAACACTATACATTTTTCGTAAATTTGTTAAGAAATTAAATTTCGACAATAAATAGATAAAAAATATAAACCAAATAAATTTATGGTGAACTGAAAAATGATAATTGCATTTGCTTTGTTAGGTTATGCGTTAATACAGAACTGTTTATGCGTAATACATATTGTGCAAATTTCGTCACTGTTGAATGAATGGGTTACATCTTCGTTTTCTTGCTGTTGAAAATCCGACTTAGAAAAATTATTTTGAGAATTCTGTATGGTATATCTGACTTTATGTAGTCTTTTGCTAGTTGGTAAGATTTGTACATGTTACGGTAAGTGGAAGTGAAATGGACCACTTTTTGGAAAAATAATTATTAGTCTATAATATTGAATAATATTTGAAAAACAAAATTTATTTATTACAACATATATCTAGGCTAACTTATAAAAATAAAGAAAAAAAAAACTATGTTCTGAAAACTAAAATAATGTACTTTATTAAGGTTCAAAAAAGTCCAACTCTTTTTCACTGTATACGTGAGACGGACCTAGGCTATATATGAGATAAACTGGTTAACAGATTGTTGTCATTTGTACACTCTTCATGTAAACAGCGACCACAAATTACACATTTTATCAAATCATCTTTCTTTATCGTTTCTTTTTTTAAACTTCCTTGCATCCCGCATATTTCTTTTCGTAATCTTCAACTTCCTCATTATCCATCACTCTCTGATTAACCATATAACAACAGTTCTTTAGAACTCATGGAATAACAACTAAATTGTTTACCTTTGTATGTGCGAATGATTTTTTTCCTGTTTATCGGTTGATCCTTTGGGTACTATCCTCCGAGTAATGATATACTTCTCTATTATATTATTCACCTCTAATTTTATATTGATGAGATCTTGATTATTTCAGAGCCAGTCATGTTCAATTTTATGTAATATCAATTGTATACCCGTGATTCGCTAAAGTGATTTACAAAAGAAAATATAATGTAAAATTTGAAAACAGAGATATTGTAAAGTAAGTATCTTTAATACCGGTATTTTGTAACTAAAAAAAACTAATAGTTTTTCTAATCTTGTTCAATTTGTAGATGATCAAGATTTAAGATCATGAATTAATGAAGCAAAATAAGATAAGGTACATATATTTCCATATTTGAAGAGGTACTTACACTTAAATACAATTAATACTTTTCATTTAACGTATATTTGCGTAATTATGTTATATTCCGTTTTTTCATTATTTTAATAACAACTTTGCTATTTTCCCTTGTTGCTTAAAATGTCAATTTCTTAATTCACTTGAATATAGTTGATATTCAAAACATGTACAGTGGTAAGAAATCTGTTTTTTTTTCGATTCAAATCTCTGTAATACCGACTTAGATATTTTGACCGCGTTATTCAATTGTTACTAATTAAAATAGAATATTTTTAACTTTCTATAAACCCTCTGTCTATATACTAGGTTTGGGTAAGGTTAGTTTTTTAATGCATATCATGACTTATGAATAAGAATCAAAAATTTGTGATACGATACGTCGTTTTCAAATAAAATAAAGTTTCATAATTATTATTTTTTTTTAATTTTAAAGGACACTATTCAGAATGTACATCCTATTCAAAGTAGATAAAGTTTAATATTTTTTTAATTAATGAAAAACCCTATTCAAAATTCCTACCAATGACAGTCTAAATCCGAATTTCCATGTCTTTACCTTAAAATATTTCAAAATTTCCATATAACACGCAAGTTTGTCAGTTGTACCTACAGCTCCTTTAGCTTTATTGTAGTGTAGAATGATATCAGGTTTTTCATACTTAGTATTACTTATGTGGTCGGAGTTAAATTATTATTTTAAACTTAAAACTAAGATTAAATTAATTTCCGCCAATATTTTGTTTCTGAAAAATTGCAAACATAATTCAGTTTTTCTCAAATTTATGAAAATAACAACTTATAAAAATTGCAAAAATTCCGATGCTATCGTTAATACCGCGAAAAGTAAATAGTTACATTCTGAAATTAAATTTTTTTACTCAACTAGAAACAAACTCGAAATTGAAGCCTATAATTTACATTTAAAAATAATAAAAACCTTCACTGTTCAGAATATTACGAGGGGTTGCATTTTGAGCGAAAAATGTACGAAGTTGTTAATCATAAATTTAATAATAAAATGAAGATCCAAAATAATAAATTACTCTTGTTAAAAAATAAAATTGTTAATGATAAAAATATTTTAAAAGAAAATATTATAGTAAATCAGTCATCTGAACTGAACTGAAACAAAGATTCAATAACAAGTATTGAAAGCAATATTAAACATTTTCATAACGACATTAAAGAATACATTAGGAACGCATGTAAATTAAAAATATCTATCAATATGAAGACTTCTAATTTGCCTAATAATAATAACGAATTCAAAATTATTCAAAACCTTAAACAACGGGATGTATTTTATTTAAAAGCTGATAAAGGAAATAAAATAGTAATTTTAAATAAAAAGATGATTTTGAAAGAGTAGAAAAATTAGTTAAAACTGGACCTTATTCAGAAATTAACAAAAATCTTTTACCAAAAATGATTAAAGAATTTAAAACTACACTCAAAAATTGTCCAAATTTGATTTCAAAAAGTTTACAATTTAGGCTTCACGTTTCGAATCTAGTAGTTCCTAAAATGTACTTCTGTTATACCAAAAGTTTCAGGTATAAATTCACCAACATACCTCCTTTCCAAATGGTTAGTTAAAGAATTTAGTGCTCTTCCAAACAAATCAGATACATTTTTCATTCAGATTTTCTTAGAATTTATTAACAAAATTAAAAACACAAAATTAGACGAAATTTTAGTTTCTTTTGATGTAAATTCTTTATTTCTAAGTCCTCAAACTTTAAAATATTTAAAATTAATTTTGGAAAACAATAATTTAGATAAAAACAAAATTAATGAATATTTAACTTTGACAAAACTTTGTATGGATCAAAATTATTTTCAAATTGATAACAAGTTTTATTATCAAAAAGAAGGTACAGCCATGGGTAACAGTTTATCGCCTTTTCTTGCTAATTTATTCATGGGTTAATTTGAAACCGAATTTAAGAAAAATAACAAAGATTTTCCCAGAATTTGTATTAGATACCTACGTTGATGATATTTTTTCTGTAAATAACACTAAAACCTGTGATGTAAACAAATTTTTATCAAAATTAAATTCAGTTTTCCCCGCCATTAAATTGATTGTTAAGAAAGAGCAGAATAATAAATTACCATTTTTAGATTGACAAAATTGAATTTGATATTTATAGAAAACCATCCTCTACCAACCGATTTATAACAGCTCATTCAAATCTTTTTTGGCAACATAAATTTGTAACTTTTAACTTTTCACTAAATCGTTTAATACAATTCCCACTCAACAAAACAAGATTTAAAAAGGAACTAAACCATATTAAGGATATAGCTAAATTCAATGGTTTTCAAACTATAACAATAGATACACGGATTACAAAATTTAAAAATCGTCAAAATATTAAAAATAACGCTACATTGCAGATAAATAATAAAAACGATAATAATAAATATATAACATTATCGTAGGATAAAACATCTATAGGTTTAAATAATATTTTTAAGTTTAATATAACAGTGACATATAAATCTAATAATACTCTTAAAAAGCTATTAGGTAACCCAAAATATAAAGAAGATAATTTTAAAAAATTGGGCATTTACAAAATACATTGTAAAGACTGCACTAAAATAGGTACTCGAAATAAAGAACACTTTTATCATTTAAAATCATGCAATCCTGAAAAATCAAGTGTAGCTTACCATATGTTTAAACATAATTATGAAATAGACAACACTAATGTCAGGCTTCTTAAACATATTATTACTTCAATAGTGTTTTCACTACAGATGATGAGAACTTAGTTCTCGAAATACGTATTTAGTTTTAAGTAGTCTTGAAAAACTTAACTTTAAGGTTAGAGGTACATAAAAATTTATTTATATTTTTATATTAATATAACCTTAGACACTTTAGTTTTATTTTACACTATAAAATCCTTTTTATATCTGGCGGCCTGTAATTCGTCAGGTATATATGGCTTCTTTCGGCGCAAAGTACCACATAGTGTTAGATTTTTCTCCAAGAATTTATGTGCCAATTCAAGGCTAGTGAAAAAATTATTCGTTGTTTTTCCACATCCTTGTCTCAAATGGCTTAGCAAGTCAAGAACAACTCTTTGACATTGGCCCTTTTCTGGTATGTTACCTTATTTCCCCAAAATAGAAAAAAATCACTTATATACAGATTGTTCATTTTAAATGGTACACTATTGCTATCTCGGGAACTATAAGAGCTACAAGGTCAGTTAAACAATTTATATATTATAAGACTAGTTTAAGAAGCGAAACTAGTTCTTTTTCGACTAGTGGTTCTCAAAATACGCCTTACAACTTTCTTATTTTAAATAGGAACCTACTTTTCTTATTTGCTTATTCGATTCAGTATGTTTTTTCTGAATTCAACGATATCCATATGTAATACCCTTACATAACAAATTTTTTGAGAAAAATGCAAAATTATGTATGTAACTTTTTTATTTAGATATATTGAATATATATATATATATATATATATATATATATATATATATATATATATATATATATATATAGAGTGTTTTTAGATATAGTGAAAGCAATAAAACTGTTACTTTCTGCCTTCGCTTAGTATCCTATTGTTGGGCGAAAAATCCAGGTATATTACACAGGAACGAATTGCGAATAATTTCAATGAAACACCTAATATAGGTACATTATTATTTATTTAATTAATCCACTACAATATTATCATCATCATTATAACTGTCAGACTTACTATCACCTAAATTAATAATAAAATTATTATAAATATTACTTACGTCTATGTACTTATTTTCTATTTCTATTACATGCTCTTAAACCAATTATTTGATATATTTATAGTTTCATTTTTAATAATATCAATTATTTGTGGACAATTTGTTGGTGAGGTATTATTTCGCCTAATATTAGATTTAAGTTGTCCCCACATTAATTCTATTGGATTAAATATACAATGGTATGGGGGCAAACGTAACACAGTATGACCATATTTTTCCGCGATTTATTCACAAATATAATTTTTTACTAAAGGCTTAATCTTAATTAATTCTAATAATTGTTTCTTTGTATAACTTTCTTCACAATAAATGTCCATTGAATGTAAATATTCAAACAGCTCTACTTTTGTCGATGATTGGCTAGGCAATTTACTTAGCAAGCGAGAATGGTAACTTGCATTGTCCATCACTATTACACTGTTGGAAGGTAAATTGGGAATAAGCAAATTTTCAAACCACGGTTCGAACACATTTGCGCACATATTTTCATGGTAGTCCACATTACACTCACTGATATTTTTTGTTGAGAGAAATAGCGCGTTTTTGATCCAACCCTCATTCCAACCGGCATGGAGTATTACTATCCTTTTTCCTCGGGAAACTGGTACATCTAAGACACATTGTTGGCTGTTGTCTGACCAACCTTTGGAAACGGTGTCATGCGTGTCGTACCATGTCTCGTCCAAATATATTATTGGTTTATTTTCCATTCGAAATTTTTTGATACTACGTAAGTATTCAAATCTCCACTTACGTATTCTTGGACACTCCATGATTGTTTGTCGTTTGTCAAGTTTTTTATATGTGAATCCATTTTCTCGTAACACTTTATATAGCGTTGACAAAGAACACAAAACCGAATTGTCATTTGTTAGTTTTTGGTGCAAAGTTCTTAGTGACGGAACAAAATTTTCCTCGTACATTTTATAAATTGTTCTTCGAATTACATCAACACCAAAACTGTCTATATTTTTTATGGTACCTGCATCTTTTCTTTTTTGCGGCCGGATATATTTTAGTTAGATTTTATAATTTAATAAATCTCGTCTTGCAGACGAAATTACATATTCAAATAAGTGTAATCCATATAAATAATATTCCCCAATAAGCATACAAAATTTCAAGTTAATATCTTGCACTGGGGAGATACTATTCATAATTAACTGATTTCCTATGTAAATCTCTCATGTGTCGGTCGAGCTGGGACACCCGGTATATATATATATATATATATATATATATATATATATATATATATAATTATTCCTAAATATCAAAAATTATGGTTCAGTGAAACGAATCTTGCTGGTGCTGCTTACTGGTGAAAAGTTTGAAATCAGTAATATATGAAATAATTGAACAACTTATTTCAACAGAAACTTTAAGAAATGCTATCTATAATCTACAATATCGTAATAGTCAACAACAAAACAAGGAGACTTGCAGAGTGTCCTAACAAAGATTGTGAATTTTGGAAATCGGTAGCTTATCCGGATGAAATTCAATTTACCCTGTTTGAGATAGATAATAGTATAAAGTTATCAAAAGCCAAATACTGTGTTTAATTGCTGAAAGTTATATACTAGGAAGTAAAATATACTAGAGAACTACGCTACTCCTTTACCTAATTCTTATTACAATTAAGCGAAAAGTTGCCCTAATTTAGCGTTTAAATTATTTAATAGTTTTGTTTAAGTTCCTTGAGATTAGTCCCAAAAAAGAGCAGGTCCTAATTAACCAGCGTCCCAATTAATCGGAATAGACTGTACGTATGCTTTCACATTTGGGCACCCTCGACCAAAATACAAACCCGGCGCCTATGTATACCACCATTATATTTATATTTTTGAATTAAGAAAAAATTATATAGATTTATTCTATATTTGAGAATTATTAATTTAATTTTATGTTTGTATGTATGTATATAACATTTTTCTCTAAAGTCATTTATTTGTCCAAAAACACTGGTTGTTTTAAAGGAAACATAACAGCGGGTTTTAAAATTTAAAGGTAAGTAGTGTGACACATGTAAATTACGAAACAGAAAGAATTTTTTAAATATTTGAAAAAAGAAAATTCGACTTTTCTTTAAAAAACTTTTTTTACTACTGTTTTAATTCAAATATTATTAAAAATATGGTTATCAAAAATACATGCAAAATTAGTTGTATAAGATATTATTCTTAATAAATCGTGCAAATGCGTAGTCCAGTGGTATCAAAAGTGTTAGTTTCATGGAAACTACCCTTAAGTATGCAAATTAAAAAAAAATCATTTCAATTTACAAATGTCTTACCACTTAGCCTTAACCTTCAAACGATATATAATTTCTTTTTTATCATATAGTTTTTAGTTTATCCGGAGTTACAAATTTTACTAATCAATGTATGCATGCTTTCGAGAAAGATGATGCAAATATCTTGTCAAAAGAGCTTACTTTGTCGCCGTAAGTGGATTAATAAGTATATAGGGTTTTCACAATTTATGCCTGCGGATACAGATGAAAACAATCAGCAAGAGAGTTACTTTTGTAATGTAATGGGTTTTGTTGTGTCTAGCGATGAACGTGCATTAGTCGTTCGCTAACAAGGCGATTTCGATAATTAAGTTTCGATTACAAATAATCCGTATTACACTGTTATACAGGGATTATAACGGTTCAATAGATATATCGAATTGGAAGTTATACTTGCCGGAAAATATGTACCTACGTTACTCGCATATTATTCACTCAACTATGATAAATCTCCGAGATTTAATTTTTGTTTTTTCTACCTATAAAGAAACCTAACTTTTCGAATATGTATTGTTAACATAACATTTTTTCAGGTAAATATTAAATTTAATATAAAATGTATCCATGGTTTTAGAAAATGGTTGTGATAAATACAATAAGTAAATAATTTAATAAAAATTATATTAATGTGCAAATATTGGTGATTAAATCGTATCCATTTAGTAGTATGTATTAGAAACACTCAATTTCGTAATGTGTATGTAGTTGTTTGTCCGTAGTTGTTATTGTTTTATTGTGAGTTTGTAATTAAAGTTCAGTGTGTTCTTTTATTCTCATCATTTAATATCACATGTTTTGGAATAAATACTTACTTTGTGCCACTTTGTGCTTTAATTATTTTATTTCTCTCCTAACTTTCTATTTGATACCTTTGTGTAATTCTATTTATGTTTCTACTATTTCATTAACGTAATGCATCGCTTTAAATATATTTTGTAGTTAGTGTGTAAAGTGAAATTTGATTATAGAGAGACCTTTAGCTTAGGATTCCGGAATTTGTCCTTCAATTTATCCATTTTTTTCTTTGTTGTTCTCATAAATTAATTACCTCTAAATTATGATAGGTATTCTGTTATCAACCAAGGAAATGTTAATAATTAACTTTATTTATTTTAAAGATTTCGATGTATCGGTTACGAAAGACCATTAACCCCTGTCACAGTTTAGTTACATTACATAAATTTACAGTTACTGATATTTAACAAATTTAAAAAATTAAACTTAAATATCTTATCTTTAGATGCTTGTTAAAATATTTAATATTTTATATATTAGATGTTACTATTATTTTGTTAGTTTTTCATTATCTATTTCTACCATATGTATTTTTTTCTAATTTATACAATCGTCCTGTAATTGGGATTTTCGATCCTGTTGGATAGATTATAATAAATAAATAAATAAATAAATTTATGCTATTTACAATATTTTTGGGTTTATAATTTATTGCACATTTAAATATATTTTAGAAATTCTACAATATTTTTAATTTCATATATTATTTTCATTTTATAGAGCAGTGACATAACTACCGGTGTCCGCAGAACACGGGCCCGGTAGCTCAAGGTACCCTGCTAGTTTAGACACACGTCGAAAAATTATTTTAATTTTATTCAACCAAATGCAATTTCATTTTATACTCACACTACTTGTAAATCAAGCGGATTTCCTAACCTTAAGCGGCGGCCAACTTAAAATAAATTATAAAGATTTACCGCTATTTCGCTGTAATGTATCAGTGCTTCTTTTGAATTGGTCATTCAAAGCCAGTCATGAGGTAAATTGTAGGGAATTTATAATAGTTTATTTCTCGCTTATTTATCTAAAAACAGAAATGAAAATATGAAAAATATTCATACACAAACCTCTATTATTGAAAAAAAAAAGAGTGGACATTCTATTAGTACGTGCTGCACACTGATATTGGATTAACATGAATCGCATTTGCTGGAGCTTTCTTTGTTGAAGATGTGATAAATACTAATCTTAGTATGACCAATTTTCAAACGTGTTAATTTAACTTTAATATTTCTTGTTGTTTTCATTTTCGTGGGCTTAGTATCTTTTTTTATTTCTCGAAATTTGTTATTGTTGTGTGTTTCCATTAATTTTCCAACTTTGTTTTACTGTAGACATTTCTTACATTTATTATATCACTGGATGTGATTGGTTCGTTAATGATTTTTTTGCTACTGTATTTGTTTCTTCGTTACCCGTTATTCCTACATGTGAGAAAACACACATGAATATAATTTTGCTTCCTTTGTTAGTGTTGCCGTCTAAAAAAACTTAATAATGTGTAAAAAAACGTGTTATTGTCTTGTCTAAATATCAAGACTCTAGATTGTTTCAAAACTCTAGATTAATCTGCGCATGCGCTTTAGACAAGTACAGAGAGAACTCTTCGGAAGCGTTGTCTTTCTATTTCACAATCACTGTACCACATTGATGCATACCAATTATCATCTTATTATAAGAAATGAGCTTTTTACAAATTTTACATTGTTTTCCTTATATCTTCACTAACTATTGTTTTTAGTTTTTTTTTTTGTTAACATAGATATTGAAAGGATTTTATAACTGGGTTTCTGTTCTGTTAGGGATATCATGGCAGACTGAAAGTCAATCCTGGATTATTTACATTATGCTAAGTATTGAATGTTTTCATTCATTATCTGAACATAATCGCCAGCCCGGACCAGGCACCCTAGATACAAGAACAATACACTACACTCCGCCCTTATTCTAACAGGAGCTGGACTGACCCACTATACCTTGCGTTCAAGATATGTGCAATGTGGTTCAGTCGACGGCACAAAACTGCACTACACTAAACATGTCATTACCGATTATTTGTTGTTTTTGCTTCATTTCCGTAACTTTATACATTGCTGTTTTTATTCCCTTATCACTTAATCACTTGTTTCGCTGTCCGACGATTTCAGCTGATTTTCACAGTACTCATTTCGAAATTCCTGACTCCACTCCTTCGTCTCCTCGTGGGGAAACATCTTTACCGGACTTTTGACGGAAATTACTATTACGATATTATTTAGGTTGAATACTAATATAATTTTCATTTAACAATTTATAATTCTAAAGCAACTAGAACCATAAGTACCAATTTCAAAATTTAAAAATTATTGTATTTCATGCAATCTTGCGTATGTCTGATAACACAAGTTGCTTGTCGCAGAAACTGCTGTCAAATCAGTTGCAGATATGTGCATACGTCTCATACCCGCTTTAAATGGATGTGCAATAATTGTCAAGTTATAAATTTTCCCCACCAAACATACAATGATGAATAACTAACTTTAGTTGACAATATAAACGTTTTAAACATTGGGTTTAATTCTACTGCAATAAAATTGATGATTTTGAAACGAAATACGATATCGGAAAAAGTTAACATTGTTGATTAACTAAAAGTGAATGTGATTTTTTGAAAGATAAAATAAATGATATGGAGCACCGATGGCGCCTAAACAACATTGAAATCACTGGAATTGCTGAGAAAAGATGTGAAAACCTAATTAAGATAGTTATTAAATTAAGTCAAACAGTTAATTTTCTGATAGCAATCACTAATTAACCATGGTATAAAGAATTTATACAGTAGTTACACTGCGCTGATTTTCCTGCGATGGTGCTCGGCGTGCAGTGAGAATAATGTGAAGCGTGAAATTTGAATCATACCTTATACGTATTAAAGAGACTCGTATGTTATATAAATTTTTCCGGGTGCTTGAAAATTTTCCTATATATGTATATATAGTTCCAACGCTGGTAATGACGTCATTAATCACAAACTATATATATATATATATATATATATATATATATATATATATATATCTTGTTATGTTGGTAAAATTTTTGAAACGCTTTTAGGTGTCAGGCTTATTGGATTGAGTTTTATTCTTCTGGCGTTCTTTTCCAGAAGTTTCTCTAGCTTCTTCTATATGTTGCTTCCAGGTTTTTCTAGATCGGCCTCTTTTTCTTTTTCTTATTTCACTTGCTCAAATACTTGTTTTGTTCTCCTCTCTTCTTCCATTCTATATAGATATCGAGCCGCCGCTATTGTGCTTGTTTATAGTTTGTGTTACGAGCTTTGTTGTTAATTGCTCTCTGATTGTGGTATTTCTTATTTTATCTTAAAAAATATCATTTCGGTGCTTTAAATCTTGCTTGTCATTTTTTCGTTCGTCAACCATAATTCACAGGCATAAGTTAAGTATGGGCGTGAGTACTTGTTTGAATACCTCCAGTTTTGATTCTTTGAGAACTTGCTTCAGAAATAATATTTTATTATATTATAAAATCTTGCATTTTACTGATCCTTTGACTTATTTTGCCTTCTTTTTTTTCATTTATTATTACCAGGTATTTTAATTAGTTTACTTCCACATCGTCCGTCTAACAAAGATCTGCTAGTAGGTTTTTAAATCTTTTCTGCAATTTTTTAATTTCGGTAATGAATTCTAATTTTTTATTTTTACGTAGCTACTTTTCTTCTTTAGAGATTTTTTTCTCTTTCGAGTAATATAAAAAAACGTACATATTAAAATGAAAATAAAGCGAGAAATAAGAAAATTATTGATTTTATTTATTTCGATCAAGTGTCCTTTGGACCAAATCGAAAATCTTTTGTTTCAAACAAAATTTTGATTAATAAATTCAATTAGCTAGGAGTTTAATATACTACCCACAGAAATAAGCAGATTATTGTAGAAACCATATATTCAGCATTATCCAGAAAGGCTACAACCGCACCCGATTAGCTTCTGTTTTGTATAAATTTAGGATAATATTGAATTGAAAGATTACAAATTTGTTTGAAACAATAGATTTTCAATTTTGTTCCCAAAGCACATTTGACCGAAATGAATAAAATCAAGGATTTTCTAATTTCTTATTTTACTTTCATTTTGATGTAAATGTATTTTATAATATTTGAAAAAGAAAAAAATCTCTATTTAACAGTATAAAGATAACTTTGAGGCCCAAAAGAAAATTTGAAAGGTAGAATGAATTTCTCGGAAAGTATTCCAGCTACAAAATATTTAAGGACCCCTGTCAATTATTTGTAAAAAAGTATCTGTAGAACTTGTAAACAAGAAACTTTTTTTTTAGGGTAAATAAATATATTATTAAAATGGCCTACTAATGCGGCAACCCTAATTTAACCGACTCGCTTACGGTTATTGAGATTCCAATGGTTAGCTTCTTAAAACGGACACCCCATATAGGTTGATTAGAATTACGACTGAAATTAGAATTTGGCAGTCAGAGTTGTTGGGACTTAAGTGAAGTACACTCTTGTTAATTTGTCAAGCTTTCGGTTATATTATTATAACCATATATAGGACAATTACTTCAGATTTTGATTGAAATTGACATCATTTACAAAGATCGTGTTGTTATTTCCATGTTAAAATCACATAGTTTTAAAGTTATTACATACTGTAACGTTTATTTATTTCGGTGATGTGTAAAAATTATTAAAACACGAATATTAAGTTTAATGAAACAATAATAAATTACAAACAGATAATATAAATAAGTAACACTATAAAATAAACAAATATAAACACTAATTTAAGAGTAATAATTATTAATAAAGACTTAAACAATAACAATGTTTATGTAAACACTTAATTCTACACATTATTACTTATTATTATTATTATTATTAACATCCTTATTGTTATTATGCTTGTTATAACCAAAAAATAAATAAAATAAAAGTATAAAAGTACTATTTTACTGACAGATAACTCAAAAGAGGAGTTCATCTGGATCGATAAGTTTCTTTGTACATTTGTGTGTATTTTACTTGAACGTCGCCCTGAATCATTTATTATCTTGTGAAAACAGTGTAATTTTAATCCATTGTTGAGTTAAGCAAACGTTAATCTAATTGTCAGAACGGGTATTCATTATAATTGCTTTTAATTTACATGCACGACTTGTATTGTACTAACTGTGTATACACAACTTCTGCATTACATTACATATTTAATTCCGTACAGAAGTGATTTAAATAGATCATGTAATCGAGGGTACAAATGAAGACATGAGTTTATCTCTCTTTAGTATTAACATTTTAAATAATAAACCTTTACATTTATTTATTTTTACCTACTTTAATTGAAAATTATGTTCAATAAGACTTATATGTAATATGTAATATTTGATTGTGGTGTAAAAATAAATAATTTTTTTTATGCATTTAGAGATTAAAAATTTAGTAACATCTTATATTTTATATACATGTCTGTACGGGGTATTTCAAATAAAACAACCAGCGTTTTTCTGTGCAAACTAATGACTTTAGAGAAAAATGTTATATACAAAAATTACCAGGAAAAAGGGACTCATTTAATAAGAATAACAAACAGAAAATCTAACCAGTTCTTTTCAAAGGTAGAATAATTTTTCTCTGTTTCGGAATTAGAATATCATATTCCAGCACGCTTATTGATGTTAGAAGGAGCTTCATTCTTAAACGATTTTTGGTTATATTTTGTTATTTGAGATTGGCATGACTGCATTAAATACACAAAATATCTAGGCAACTGACAAAGTAATTCTAATTTACCTAGGCAACAGACGAAACGGAAATCACTGTCACCAACCTAACTATTCTATCAAAAAAATCCCTTAATGGAAATTGTCAAATATTATTATAAAAAATAATGGCCCGTATTACGAGCTCACTTTTATAATAAAATCGCGATTTTAACGCTCACTTTTACATCAAAATCTTTTATTAAAACGAACGTTAAAATCGCGATTTTATTATAAAAGCGAACTAGCTCACTTTTATAATAATATCGTGATTTTAACTTTCAATTTTACTTAAGATTATGATGTAAAAGTGGGCGTTAAAATCGCGATTTTATTATAAAAGTGTGCTCGTAATACGAGCCAATGTAAATAAAAGCCGAAACAGAGAAAATAGTATAAAACATTCGTTATAGAAGACAATTCAAGCACTCGTTCGTTCGAGCACTCGCTGCTTCGCGCTCGTTCCCGAAATTCAAACTCGTGCTTGAAAAGGTTGCCTTCTACAACTTATGTTTTAATATACTATTTTTAGTGTATTAGATACAGACTTTTTTTTCAACGACATAAAGGTGATATGGGATTGTATAACAATTATAACAGATAGTTTTGTAACTTATATTGTTAAACATTTGTTTTAGTAATTGTTCAACTATTTATTAATAAAAAATGATTCTGCTGTTGCAAGAATTGGCAAATTTAGACTACTTTCATCTTACTCCTATGTGTAAGGAATTTAAATTAACAATTCAAGAATATACACACCCTAGAAAGTGCAACCCACTCGTGAATTATTGAGAACAAGTTTTCGAAATGCCCAAATTATTGGTCATATCATAAACTGAAAAGTGAATTATAAAAATAGTTTCAATACATATTTACTTTCACCAGTAAACGTTTTTCATTTATTAAAAATTTAAACAGTAGTACAAAGTTTGTTTTTAAGTTATAAATTATATAATATTAGTTTTGTTTCTACAATACATTTTGCGAAAATGTGGACGTTATTGTTTATGAGATCGTGTAATTGTAAAGCTATGAATATAAAAATACAAGAAAAATAGATGAGAGTGAACTTAATAGGCAATTCGTATTAGCCGATTCAAAATTAAATAGACGTTATTCAACGTGTATAGCTATATTCCAAATCTGATACTAATTAAAACTTAATTATTAAGTATAAAATGGACATTAGCAGTAAGCGTACCTACTTATAGATATTATACATTATTGATATAAATGACAATAGGGGTTTCCAATACAACGCCATTTTAAAATGTTTATTCTGCATATCAATTTTGGTCGTGAGTATATTGTAAGAAAACTAAAATAATATGTAATTGTTGAATACTTTATTTAAAAATTGAAATTAAAATTTTATTTAAATGACCTTGTGACGTCTTTCCCCTGATCAGTGTTGCCAACTATAAGTATACAAGTTTTAATTTCACCGGTTCGCAACACTGCCCCCGATAGCTAGCTTCATGTGATAAAATGACAGTGCAACAGGTATAAAACAATACTTAACAATAATAACCACAAAGAAAATTGCAAATATAAAAGCAGCGATAGCAAGAAAATCTAAATAATATTCATTCATAACTAAAATAAAATACCTTATGTATAAGTACATTCATTTTTAATTAAATATTATTATAAATTCAGTACCTGATATTTATATCCTGCCTGGATTTCAAAATATATGAGAACACACACACGTGGTAACTGGTAAATGCATCTATCGAAAGCATGAATCACGAAAGCAGGTTATGTTTATATTCAATGTTTGAATTTAAGCGGTACTCGTAGCCTAACTTCACTTCAGTTTTTTAGCTACTTTTAGTTCTATCTCATAGCGCACATGGACTATCTTTTTCTAGTCAGGGGAATGACGTCACACCCATTGTCCGTAAACTTTATTAATTTTTTTCTCGGATACTATCAACTTTTTGGAAAAATAAAAAAATATGGGTCCAATATTTTGTTTTAAAGTTTATCATATAAAAAAATCAAAAAATCTTGGAAACCCCCATTATGACCTTGAGCTCTCAAGCGCTAAATTTGAATTTATTTGAGGTATGCACACATAGAATATTATTATTAATAACCATCGTGTGAGTATCAAATTTTGCACAATTTCATCCTTATATTGTTACTAACAAAATGCAATAGACAATTTCTACCCATGACATGACCAGACTGAGAATTTATGAGATAGACATATGAAGAAAATAATAATTATTGTTGTTAATAATGATCGTTCGAGTTTTAAACTTTATATATGTCATCCCTAAATTGTTACTAATAAAATTCTATAAACAAATTCTACCCATGAGACGTACAAAATTTACTGAGAATATATGAGATAGACATATGAAGAAAATAATAATTATTGTTGTTAATAATGATCGTCCGAGTTTCAAACTTTATATATATTATCCCTAGATTGTTAGTAATAAAATGCCATAAACAAAATCTATCCATGCGTCGTACAAAAAACTTTATCAATAAATTACGGTCTATTGAGAATATATGAGATAGACATATGAAGAAAATAATTATTATTGTTGTTAATAATGATCGTCCTAGTTTCAAACTTTGTATATATCATCCCTAGATTGTTACTAACAAAATGCCATAAACAAATTCTACCCACGAGCCGTATAAAAAACTTTATCAATAAATTACGGTCTACAGAGAATATATGAGATAGACATATGAAGAAAATAATTATTATTCTTGTTAATAATAATCGTCCGAGTTGCAAACTTTGTACGTATCATCCTTAGATTGTTAGTAATAAAATGCCATAAACAAATTCTACCCACGAGCCGTATAAAAAACTTTATCAATAAATTACGGTCTACAGAGAATATATGAGATAGACATATGAAGAAAATAATTATTATTCTTGTTATTATTGTTTAATAATAAAATATAATAATTTAATATATAAAACAAGTAAATAATTTACTATAAAACATAAAAACTTAAATAACTAAATCTTAAAAAATTACTTGATTATACAAGCTGTTATATGTTTCATGTTACTTAGTTTTTGACCGTTGGTGCAACAAGACACAATTTTGTAATTTCTATATTTCTAACGATTTATAAAATTTTTATAAAAAAATTTCTGTATTCGACTCATACTGACTTTCACGTAAGTGTTAATTTGAATTAAAATCTTTGTATACATTTAATGTTAAACAATTTCAAAGTTTCTGTTAATAAAACACCAAAAATTTTTTGTACATGTTATAGTCCCTGAGGAAGACCCATGAGGGGTCGAAACCGGTCGGAGCTGAAATAAGGCCTTCCAAATACGACTGATTTCCAGTACTTTATTACCTCTACCCATTCATCCACCAGTCGAGAAAATCCATTAATCATTGTTGATAATAATCATCGTCCGAGTTCTAACTTTGATTTATCTAAAAAGTAGAATAAGTTACATATATTTATAGAGAAATTCTATAATTATCCAAAAATAAGTATTTTCTAAAATATTCATCTTATAGTTATTATTGTTTTGTAAAAAGTATAATTAAACCATCGCTTGGGCAACCAATATTGCTTTATTATTTGCAGCACAATTATAGTTTTCCATGAAATATGGTAAATTAAATGATTCTATAGTACGCCAAGTTTCGCACAGACAGACTATGTTCCCGTCTAGTATTCCAGATTGCTCATTATTATTTAGTGACAACAAATTATTTAAACTGTTAATATTCTAAAATACTAGACCGAGGTTACATTTTTCTTTAATAATTAGTGAATTTGTTTTAAGGTGTTCAGCAATTTTGTAGGAATTAGTATCGAAATTTATATTACTTGTATTTATAGAGGGCACACTTTCTTGAGTTGACGTACAGGTTATTTTCCCTCCTGGGACGATGCTGGGAGCCCGAAAAAAGAGATCTTGTCAGTTTTTCTTAGGTGGCTTTCTGGATGTGTGTAGTGGTACTTTGTTTAATGATTTTGGCAACTTGTGATAGCCTCGATGGGGAATCATCGGATAGTTTTTCTCTGTCTTGGTTTGTTGTTTTTATAAGTTTTTTCAGTTATAATATGCATTTCGTTTCGTATTTTCCTGGCATTGCTCTGTTATCCTCGGAAACCTTCAGGTATTTTGACAGTATTTTACGTTTTTCGTAATCTTTTTTGGACAACTTGTAATTTATATTAATAAAATTAATTCATCCTTCAAATGTTAACTGTGTCTCATCTAAATTATCGTTTAATACTAAATTTTGACAGGAATCGTTGGGTAAAATAAAGATAAAGAACGTCAAAATACCAATACGACGGCATGGATGGCAGTATTTTTAATTAAATAAGGGCGAGTGAAGTAGGTAAAGAAGGTTTTGCCTGAAATATGAATATATGGTTTTATACAAATAAAAAATTAAAAAATAAAAATAGGAAAAGCATCAGGCCATGACAAAATATCACAGAATTGATAAAATTTTTGAATAACGAAGGCAAACTTATTAAACCAAGTAAAAAAGGATCAAATTACACCAAAGGATTGGAGAAAACGGATAATAGTAATATTATTTAAAAAAGGAGATAGTAGAGATTGTAAAAATTATAGAGACGTAACCTTAACGAATATAGTCGGGAAATTGTACACAAGAATATTAGAAAAAAGATTAAGAAACATACTAGAAAGTCAAATAGAAGAAGTACAAACGAGTTTTAGGAAAGAAAAAGATATTCAAGACCAAATATTTATACATAGGCAGATGAGTGAGAAAGCAATTCGTACAAACAGGTAAATACACATATGGTTCATAGATATGGAGAAAGTCTTCGACAAGATAAGAAGAGATGAATTGTAGAATATTTTAAAACATCGAGGCGTGCGTCAGTAGGTATGAAAATACAAAAAGTTATGTTCGAGTAAGAAACGAAAGCTCCGAAATGTTCCCAAGCAAAACTAGTCTTAAACAGGGATGCATACTATGCCCTTTACTGTTCAACATAGTGCTTGATTAAGCCATTAAAAGATGTAAATCTAAATTAAAAACGTACACAGTAGGCTATTGGAAAGATGGAAACAATAAAAATATCAGAGCTTTGTTACGCTAACGATGTGGCAATTATAGAAGAAAACGAAAAAGAACTACAACATAACGTAAATATATATAATGACGAACTCAAAAAATATGACATGAAAATAAATATAGGAAAAACGAAGACAATGGTAATAGGAAATAGAGATATGACACACAATATACAGATAGAAGGACAAGAAATAGAACAAGTAGATAAATTCATGTACCTGTACGGAATTATGAACAATAAAGGGTCTCTGGACGATGAAATTAACGAAAGAATTGCCAAAACTGCAAGAATTTTCAACATTATGAAATCGAAATTTCTTAATCGAAAGGAGCTACCTGCAGAAGTAAAAGCGGAAGTCAGAAAAGTAATAAAACCAACTCTTTCTTTTACGTGTGAAAGCTGGACAACAACAGAAAGACAGAGAAGTAAACTAACGAGCACTGATATGAGGTTTTTGAGAAAATTTCAAGGAAAGACGAGAAGAGATATGATAAGGAATGAAATATACAGAGATCAGTTAAATGTACTACCAATCGAAGTGACAATACAACAGGCTCAACTAATGTGGATGGGACATGTACAAAGAATGAACCAACATAGGCTAACAAAAATAATATTTGAAGCAAGGAAATCCGGAAAAAGAAAAACAGGTAGACCCAGAAAACCATGGAGGGTTGAAATAAGAAACGCAGCGGAGAGTAGAGGAACCAAGTGGGAAAAAATACCAAGGCTGGCAAAGGACAGAAAACAGTGGAGAGATATTTGGAAAACACTACCCTATATCTGATCTACTCCGATAACCTTACACCGAAATATAAAGATATTCAAGAAAGTCAGTTAGTTTTGCATTTATTTACGCTTATTCTATTTTAGTTATTTTGGACATTCTTAAGGTTGCCGTTTGAAGTGTTAAATTCGTAATTCTTATTGCATTTGAGAACTAGGGGATGAATTGTTTTGAAATTTTAGTACGTAATATTAGGATCCTGTATCTAGTGGCAGACATATTTAATATATTTTTTAATTTTGTATTTTGTCCAAAAACTGATATAAAAATTATTATTTGCGAAATTTATAAATAATGAAATATGTCAGCCCCTAGAAAAAAAAATAACAAATTCATCATCATCAAGGTTTTTAAATAATATGTCTCATTTTACAATGCAAGTAGAATTACGATTTCCCCATAAGACGCAATGTTAATTTAGTTCAGAGGTTTAGCGTGAGAGGTCGTACTACCAGAAAAAACTACTTTCCTTATAATATGCTGAGCCAATTGTGTTGCACATGTAGCTTCGCTTAAAAGTAAGCAGTATTCAGTTGGACAATTACTTGCAAAAAAAAAAACGCAGAAAGTAGGAGGGTTCATCTTCACCCTTATTTTTTCTAATACAACACGGAAGGGTCAGATCCAATACTGTTGTATGTATTTATTTCTATAAGAAGTCCGCCGGATGATTATTAATTTGTTTTTTTATATGCATTCTAGAATATTTCAGTACTGATAATTTTGAACTATTATTTATTTTTATTTAGAGAAATTTATTTTATTACATTTTTTCATTACTTAGTGGATTTTTTGAAACAAAAATATATTTTATTGATGAACTGTTTTTTATTTATTAGAAAATGAATGTTGATTATAAAGTAAAATTTGACGATTATTTGTGTCATTTAATTACCTATCATTGTTAGCAAATAAAGTATGTTTGAATATTGTACTTAGGTCATGAAATATTTTCATTTTAATATTGAAAGTTATTGAAGGAAAAATAATGTATGTACCACGAGTGCAAAATAGTATTGCCGCTTTAGCATAATTGAAGCTCTCAGATGCGCTTCGAACTTTAATTTTTATATACTCGTATATTTTATATGATTAAAGAAGAATATTTTATAGTTATTTTTGATTCCACGTCATCACGCATATAGTTAAAACTTTGATTTTCACCTGCGTCGGAACCCCACTCATTTGCTCCTTTGCTACGTATAAGCGACAACTCGCTTGCACTAGCCACACCACACTTTACTAGCTCGACAAGATTATTTTCACTTCTCATTTTTAAGATGCTATTTCAACTATTTTAAAATAACACTTTGTTTTACTTTCATTTACTTCGTATTTTAGCCCTATGGTTCATTGTTTAAACTCTCCTTTGTCTGCAGTAACTCGGTATTTAATTCATATTTTGAGTGCACTCTAAACAGACCGTCACTTTTTTTTATATATAGCTCTGTAATTTGATCACCGTTTTATCAGAGAAATATATTTAATACAATTCGTACAAAAAAAAAAATTGAAATATTTACATTTCGAAGCTGTTAATACATATTAATACTTTTAATTTATAAAAAATATTATTCGCTTAGATTTCATTTACAATTATTGCATTTATAAAACTTAACACATAATTTAATATACAATCAAAATTTCTTTAAATACATTACTTACAGAATACCATATTTTAAGTCCCATAACCAGAATTATTTCATTGCCATCTCTACTAGAACTAATCTTCTACTCAACTCACCGGATAAAAAAATAATCACGAATTGTAATGAATTACATGCAGATATATTTAATATCAATACTAAAAGATTACAATTTTAATTCTTCAAGGCTGTAAAATAGACTTCACACACGCGTAAAAAATTAGAAAAGATGTTAAAGTTTCAGATAATCGAAAATTCGAAATCGAAATCTAAAAGTCGAGTTAGTTATCTGGTAACAAAGTCTAATTCAACGAATAATGTCGACGATAAAAAAGTTGATATTATCGAAAGTCTACATTCAATTAATCGATACTATTCTTTTCAAAAATTGATCGATCGACTTTTTTAAAAAGTCGACTCAAGTCGATAAATCGACTTTTTTGCCAACTCTATTCGCGAGGACAGTCTGATATGTAGTTAATGTGAATAGTTGGTGATATAAATAAATAGTTGGTGAAAATAAATATCGTGTGTATATAAGGAGTGCGTGGTGTTAAATGTTTAAATAGATAATCTTAGTGTTTATGTTTTTATTAATAATTATTATTCTTAAATTAGTGTTTATGTTTGTTTATTCACAGTGTTACTTATTTTTATTTTCTTTTATAATACATATTTCTTTTATGAAACTTAGTTATATAAATATTAATGTTTCAATTATTTTTTTACACTTCATAAATAAACGTTACAACGTTCTACGACCTTGCAATAATATATTTTTTTTTCTTCACATTGTCATTTTTTTAACGTAAAGCCTCTGTATTATTGACTTGTATAACTATGGTTACCAACGTTACGGGAGATTAACAGCTTTGTTTTATTAAAATACATTTCAGATTGTAATATTCAAAATAATGAACACAATTTTTCATTTCAGACCGTGGTTTAATAACAAGATTGAGGTATTAAAATATTAATAGGAAATATAATAGTTTTATATTTTGTAAGTGATATAACCTGTAACATCATAAAATTTGTATTAGATTACTTAGAAATTATTTATTTATAGTTTTTGAATGCTTGCTACACTTAGGTCTATATTTGACATAAGGTTGTAAATTTAAAATTACAATTTTTTTATATATAAACTAATAACACATTTTTTATGAAGTTGTTATTTCTACGGACCATTTACTAACACATGCGTGAAGTGTCACTTCACGTACAGTGTACAAAAAATTAAGCTCCACACATGAAAATTGATATGTAAAGCAATTACGTCACGCATGGGAGTAAAAAAAATATACTTTTCTTATTGTAGATTATATGCTTAATAGTCATACTTGATATAATGGGGTATTCCAAGTTTTTTTCATTTTTTAATATGTTATTCTATGCATAAAAATATTAGACCCGTATTTTTTCTTTTCGCCGAAAGGTTTCAAACACGCTAGAAATTTTTTTTTAAAGTTTCAATAAATTACACCCTAGAAAATCGGCCGTGCGTGTGACGTCACGAGCACTGAGAACATACGTTCGTAGGTCTGAGTGAGATGGATATATGACAAACGCACGGAGTACGTCGTTTCGTACATGAACGCGTAAACAAGTACATAACCTTTAAACACTTGTCGAATTCAGCTCATTCACATCTTTCATAATAAATATTTAACATTTTCAAGGATATTTAATCGAACCAGGTAAAACATGAGTGCTTTTAGTAAGTTTGGAAATAATTAATAATATTTTTCTATTTTAAGAAATGTACGAGGACGATTTATTATTTTCCTTTGATAATACAAATTTTATTTTCCGCTGTACTTGTACATAACCAATAGCTTCATCGCCATACACTTCGCTAGTTGCTCTGTAAATTTTATTTATTATGTAACTTATTCAATAAATTTGCGCACTAAATATTACATATCTCTGGGTTTTCACATTTCTTATTTCAGCACTAACAAAATTAGGATTTTCTTTGTAAAATAGATGCAACATAATAGCATCAATACATGGTAAATTGCGGCTGTCTGCTTTTACAAATTCAGGATCCATTTCTAAAGAAAGTAAACACAATAATTTTTATATAAATAATATTATTACTTTTTTCTTGACTTACTTCTTTTTTCAAAATATTCTTCAATAAAAATCAAAGAAATTCTATACAAATTCTGACTGCTAACCTCAAATGTCGAAAGAAACACGTGTTCTTGCTGGAATGTCACGTTCAAGCTAGCGCGAAAATCAGAGGCGTGGCGCGTTCGAACAAGAGCCAATAGGCTGAAGCGAGTGCCTTCTTCGTCACAACAAGGCTGATACTGAATTTTACGTACTCGATTCAAATGCATTACAATTTCATTTTGTTATTATGGTATTAAAAATCAGAAAAATTTATTTATTTATTTATTTATAATGAATCAATCCAACAGGACATAAGTCCCAATTACAGGATAATGTGTACATGAAATAATACATACAAGTACATAACGTTGTAAATACGCAACAAAATTAAATACATAAACGAATTTGAAAAAATAAACAAAATAACTAAACTTAAGTAATAAACAAACAATTATAAAATAACATTATTATCAACAGATAAATAATAATTTATCAAAGAACTTTTAAATAAACTGTAAGGGTCTGCAAAAACGGCAATATTCGAGGGAATAGAATTGTAAATAGTGCACATGTGTCTAATAGGCGACTTACTTTCATAATTTGTCCTGAATTTACTACAGCGAAAAGTGAGTTTGTTCCTAGAGGTGATACGTGGAACACTAAGAGGAAGGTGGGCGAGAATATAACAATCAGTAACAATATTGTTTAAAACTTTGTATAAAAACAAGCAAGATTGCATTTCCCTACGATGTTTTAATGAGAACAAATTCACTTCAAGCAAAAGTTTATTATAGTTAATGTCAAAATTAGGATACTGATTATATTTTTTAAAATAACAATATTTAACAAAACGTTTTTGAACTGATTCTATAATTGAAATGTATTTGTTGTAAATTGGGTTCCAAATTTGGAAACAATACTCTAATTTTGACCTAACCAACGAACAATATAAGTTTTTTAAAGTTGACACACTATGAAAAGGTTTACATGTACGAATAATAAATCCTAACATTCGAATAGATGACTTAGTAATATTGTCAATGTGCAAATTAAAAGCCAATTTATCATCAAAGATCACTCCGAGGTCTTTAAATTGGTGTACACGTTCAAGACAGAAATTCTCCATAGCGTAAGAATAGGTGTAAACAAATTTTTTTACCAGATAACTCAGTATTTTACATTTACTATAATTAAAGAATAATTTAGAGTTCTGAGACCAAGCTAGAATACTATCTATATCATCTTGCAAAAGTTTACAGTCATCTATGGAATTTATGGTTCTAAAAACTTTCAAATCATCAGCGTAGATCAAAACTTCTGAATTCTTGACCGCATCAGCAATGTCATTAATGAATAAAATGAACAACAGGGGTCCTAAATTCGAACCTTGTGGCACACCAGAAGTGGCAACAAATGGAGCAGAGCTAACATTATTAATTTGAACTGATAGTTTACGATTTTCTAGATAGGATTTAATAAAAGATAGTAAATTTGGAGAGAAATTGAAATTAGAATTTAGTTTGCGGAGAAGAATATAGTGATCGACAGTATCAAAGGCTTTTTTAAAATCGGTATAGATGACGTCTACTTGTGAGTTATCATGAAGGGAGTTAAGAGTATATTCCGTAAAGTTGATAAGATTGGTAGCTGTAGATTTGCCATTTACAAAACCATGCTGTTGAGTAGATATAAGATTCTGAACTTTACCGTAAATATGCTTGTAGAGAATAGATTCAAAGATTTTTGAAATATTTGAAAGGATAGCAATAGGACGATAGTTGGAAATATCAGTTACATCACCAGATTTAAAAATTGGACAAATGGTACAAGATTTGAGAATAGAAGGGAAAGTGTTATTTTTTAAAGATAGATTAAACAAATATGATAGAGGTTCAAGAAAAATATGACTGCATGCTTTAATGATGTAAGATGGAAGATTATCTGGACCTGGACTTTCAGACGTTTAATTGCAGTTAAAATATCATCATCTGAAATATTAGAAATATTGACAACGTTTGACAGGCAATTATTATTGTTAATGGGAGTAGTAGAGTGATCGGAGCTATCTGAAGGAATGTAAACGCTAGCAAAGAATTCTGAGAAACCGTGCACTATATCAGGAGTAGTGGTAAATTCTTCATTGTTAAAATGCATATGCCCTGGGATGCGAGAAGTACGTTTTTTACTATTTATATAGGACCAAAATTTATTTGGATCAGCACTCAAAGTATCCTAGACGTTATTTAAATATACTTTATGGGCAATTTTAATTTCTTTTTTAATAAGTGCACGGAGACGTTTGAATTCAGACTGATAATATTCGGTTGTATGGATTTTAAATAAATTATTGAATCTGTTTTTAAGTTTTATTAATTTGATGATATGAGAATTAAACCAAGGTGGATATTTAGATGGTCGTTTTATACTAACAGGAATACACATATCAAATATATTATAGATAATAGTGTAAAAGATATTAAAGGCAAAGTCAACATCATCATAATTTTTCAATAAGTCCCAATTAACATCTGAAAGTAAGTTATAAAGTAGATTATAATCTGCAGAACGAAAATTGTAAGAACAATAGTTTTGATTAAAGGAAGAGTTAGGAATATTAGGGTTAGAGTCAAATTTAAATGATATTGAAAGAGCTGGATGGTGCGGATCTTCATCAACAACTGGATCATTGTTTGCAATAACAGAACAGTATAGATTAGAAACAACTAAATCTAACAACCTACCATAGGAATCTCTTATATGGTTAAACTGTGTTGCATTTATAAAAGCAGCAAAATTCTCAAAATTAGACGTAAAATTATCAGTGCGAAAACCTTGATAACTGTCAATTAGTTTCGCTATATTAAAGTCACCAACAATTATGAAGTTACAATCAGCAATGGATATGAAGGATTCAAGAGATACAAAAATATAAATCTGTTGATCAAGGGAAATGGGTGGAGGAAGATAGACAACAATGATATAGACAAAAACAGTGGATGTTAGAAACAGTTTGGTGCAGACAAGATCAGAATGAGAGGAAGGATGTAAAGCAATGTTGATGGGCAAAGATTTGTATTTGTTATTATTGACAGCAAATAGGACGCCACCACCACGAGATTTACCACTACTGAGTGTGTCCCTGTCACATCTATAAACATCGTAATGAGGCAAAAACAATTGTACTTTAGTACACAGACCCCTAACGTTTTGGTAGTAAATATGAGTGGCTGACATTACAATTTGAAAAAAAATAAGAAGAGAGATAAAAGTATATAAATAAAAATAAACAGATGTGGAATGTAATAAATTCGGTTGATGACCTAAGATGATAGAGTGACTAATATTAGTAAAAATAGAGAGAAACAAATCAATGCAAAATAACAAGAACTTAAGTTTTTATTAATATATGTATAGATTTAAAATGCTTGTATGTAAATAATTTGGTGTAACGGTAGACGATTAAAGAAATTTACAATGACATAAGTTAAAATTAAGTAAAACGGTAGACCTTTAATTTCTTGTAAGATCTTGCGCAGAAGTATTGAGATGTACAAAAATAAATGTATTCACAGATGATAACAGTTTGAGGAAATTTACGCTTAAAACTAAATAATGTAACCACAAATAGGAAAGAAATAAAGAATAACAATTTCAAAATGATGGCTTTTAACAGCTCCAAGCATTAAGAAAATAACATACATCGTTATCAGTGTCTAATGTAAGTCATTTAAATTATTTATTTTTTTGATAGAGTTGTTGACTTTGGCATAAATATAACCATCTCTAGACCAAACGTTCTTAAAGCTATACTTAGCAGATGAACTTGTAAGTAAATGTAGTCTCTTTTTAGTTAGATCTTCTTTAATGGACATTTTCGTGCCTTTTAGTTTTTTGCGTTGGTTCATTACAAGTTCACGAGATTTGTAAGAGACAAATTTAACAATAATGGGTCGTCTTTTAGTGCCGGAAGGGTCTTTTCTGCCAATTCTGTGACACCGATCAATGAGGCCAGGTACTACACTCACACCACATATATTATGAAACACTTCACTCACGGTTGATTCGGTGTTTTCGCTGGGAGTTTCTGGAACGCCAAAGACGCGGATGCAGTTGCGCCGTGAGTACTGCTCCTGCTAGTCCAGCTTCTCTTCAAGGACGCGGTTGTCGTCGGTCAACTTCGAAATGATGCCCTCATAATATACTCGCTGTTCCTCGAGCTTTTCATCTAGTCGAGCAATAACTCTGCTAACTAGACTGCTGAGGAAGGTATAATTGCTCAAGAGTGTATCGATCGTTTCTTTAATTGCCGATGTCGTCTGGCTACGAGTAGATCCACCCATTGTATAAAATAATGATTATATTCACTTTAATGTTACTTATATATGGTAAACAATGATATCCAATAAGTATTTCTTTAAAAGCCGTAGGCTTAGAATACCCCATTGTCATAATTTAAATATTGACTTGTATAATTTTTTCCTGTACTTTACCCGAGACCGATTAAAGATGAATAGTAATTAGAAATAACATTATTATCTTTATAGTACTAAACTGAGATCTTGAATCCAAGCTCACAGTACAGCAACTTTGAGATCGCCTAATTTTATATCATTGGTTGAAAAGAGTTAAAATTGATAGTGCCGTTCCCAGGCCCGGCTACTTTTGGTTTTAGCGTATAGTGCTCAAAAAAGGAAACGCAAGAATATACATGGTAGAGATAAGAAACGATGCCTCCGGAATCGACTCATTTATAAGTAGTTTTAAATCGTGTGCTTTTGAATAGTCTTCATGTACATGAAGAATCGCAATATGATTCAGCCCTTCTTGAATGAGAGAGGAGCATAAAACAATTGGAACATCACAACGACCGGTTGACAAACTTTAACAGTAGTGCAAAGAGCGCGTTTCATTGAAGTTATCATACCCAGTATGTGTATTACATTAGCCATATAATATACTTACTTAAAAAAAAATTACATCCCCATTTATATCTGAAGGATGTGGTGTTGAACACCACTATTTGATTTTATGTGTGGTACCCGGGCACGCAAGCACCACTGTTATTGTCGGCCCTGGTCGTTCCTCCGTGTTACATGAATTATAATCATAATAATATAGTTTTATTATTCATATTTTCTATAATAAAGGTAATACAGTTACATTTAAATTAGAAACGTTTTAGAAAACGTAATTAGAAAAGTATTCTAAATTAATAATGACTATTATAACAATACTGTTTATTAATGGGGGTGATAGTTTATTCGTATATGTCATATAGCATTATTATAGTAGGAGTGAGGTGACGAAAAACACATGAGTCGGTGTGTCCTGGGCATGCTTACTTGGACTCGTCAGTAGGCTGTAAGACATGCCCTGCTTTAGACGCGTTGGAAGTTTGCGGCGGCCGGGGATCGAACCCGGGACTGATGATGAGAGGCGAGCGCATTGACTGATGGACCACTGGAGCTGCATAGCTCAAAAGGGCGTGTATGTGGTCAGAGTTCGGACTGACCGCCATGACATATACACCTTACTTGGAATTCGAATCCAGAAATGCTGGCTCGTGAAGACCTAACACTACTACTATACCATATTCGTTAATAAGGGTACCATGTGAATAATCTTATAATTTTTTAATATTGAAAGACCGCGTTTGTCAGCATTTTTCTCTTGTCTACTTCTATCTCACTAGACTAATAAATTCATGATAGAGGTGGAAGTCACTTCCTTCGTTATCCATGATTATACAAGAAAGATAATGGACTCTATTTTTTATTTATTATTCCTTACATTACACTGCGATACGTCATTGTTGTATTGTTGAACAAATTAATTGTGTATCTTGATTTAAATTATCATTTAGGAATTACACTTTTTCTTGAGTTGATAACATTTTGATTAAATATTGAAAGAAGCTTTCAGAACTCATAATTAATAAATAGAAAATATTTGGGTTTTAGTTCTGTAAAAATTTATGAATTACAACGTTTCGACAGCTCAGTGCTGCCTTCGTCAGGTAAATAACAAATAAATAAACATTTCTTGTCTTATGTTAATCTTGAAATATATTGATTTGTTATACTACACCACTACGGATGGTACACTACGGAAAAAACGAAATACAAATCATTTTTTAACCTGTAATTAGAGTGTCTTGACAGAAAAAATATACTTTTATTCACTTCTTTCTGTCAAGGCACTTTATATATATATATATATATATATATATATATATATATATATATATATATATATATATATAGGAAACTGTATTTCGTGACTGTACTGAAGACTTAAATACATTTACCTTACGACAGTTAAAATCACCAGTATATATATATATATATATATATATATATATATATATATATATATATATATATATATGATTCACTAAAAATTCAAAATAAATGGTTTAAAAATCTTAGTAACACAAATATTCCGAAAAATGTTCAAACTTGTCTCAGCTTAGGTCCCAAATTTTGCATTAACCCTTCAATAAAACAAATTAACATTCAGAAATTACTCAGTGATGTCGAATTCATCATTTCAAAAACAAATGAAGGTAATAAGAATGTGACCAGAGCCAAAATCACCAACATCTTAACAAATTTTCTAAATTCACATAAACATTCAGATAATAATTTCATTAATAAAATTTACTACGACACAAAAAGTTTTTTTTTTTTAAATAATCCCAATTTGATTGTAACACAATCAGATAAAGGTAATGTCACTTGCATAATGGAAAAGGAAAAATACAATGAATTAGCTTCAGAAATACTATCAGACAGTTCAGCATATAAGTTACTGAACAAAGATCCAACATCCAGCATTCAAAATAGAGCCAATAAAATAATTAGTGACTTAAAGAAAAATAAAAAGATTGATCCACAATTAGCATCAAACATTAATGATTTACAATTCCACCGCACCAAAATTCTACGGTGCGCCTAAAATCCATAAACCTAATCTCTGTCTCCGACCTATAATAGCTTCAATAGATGCACCAAACTCCAAAATTGCTAAATTTGTTACAAACATACTAACGATATCATACAATAAAGACAACATGTATTACATAAAAGATTCATTTATGTTCGCAGAATTTATTAACAATTTAAAAATACCAGAAAATTACATTCTCATTAGCCTTGATGTTGTGTCTTTGTTCAGTAACATTACAGTCGATCTAGTTATCACCAGTATAACAAAAAATTGGAATAACATTTGCGACAATACGACCCTCAGTAAAACTGAATTTATTGCATTAGTTCAATTCATCTTTGACACCAGTTACTGCCAGTATAATAATAATTACTACAAACAATTGATTGGTAGCCCCATGGTAGCTGTAGTCAGTCCCATCGTCGCACAATATGTTATGGATGCAGCACTTGATGATTGCATTCCAAAACTATCATTCGAACTACCGTTTATCAAGAAATTTGTAGACGATATTATATGTGCAGTACCTGCGAACAAAGTTGAAGAAATAGTACACATTTTTAATCAATACGATCAACATTTACAATTTACTTCAGAGATAGAGCGTGAAAATACACTACCTTTCCTCGACACTCTGGTAATAAGATACGACGAAGGAAACTTAAAAACAAATTGGTATGTAAAACCTACTGCATCTCAACGTTACATTCATTATCAATCACAACAACCAAAAAACATGAAAATAAATGTAATACTAGCTTTAAAAAACAGAATTTTAAAAATTTCACATCAAAGTTTTCACCAACAAAATTTAAAAATACTGAGAGACGTATTGTTGACCAATGCTTATCCAAAAACATTAATTAATAAATTACTTTTTGGTACGCCAACACAAAATACTGACAATAATATTGAGTTAAATAACAATAATCTACCTGACCCGGAAACTAAAACGTTGTACGCTTCCTTTCCATATATTCCCGATCTCTCACCACAAATAATGGGGATTGTGAGATCCCCTACGTGCAAAATTGTCTACCGAAATTGTGTTACAATAAAAAGCATTTTCACAAAACTCAAGGATAAAACACCCACTTTACAACAATCAGGCGTTGTGTATTGTATACCATGTCAAGACTGTGACAAAGTTTATATAGGTCAAACTAAAAGAAATCTACACAGCAGACTTACATCGCACAAAAGTGATGCTAGGCTTAGACCAAAATCTAATGCCTTAGCAGAACATCAACATTTAAACCAACATCAAATGGACTATGAAAATGTAAAAGTTTTTGACATAGAAAATAATGATTACAAACGCTCCTTCCTTGAAATGGTACACATACACAACACACACAACTGTATGAATAAAAGGAAAGATGTTGATGATTTGAGTAATATATACAGTTATTTATTAGAACATATCAAATTTCAAACAAGTAGAACTTCAACAGCAGTTACTTGACTTTTCTCACCTTTTTCAAATTTCAAATTTACCGCCAACCTGTGTGGAATAACAAAAATAAGAAGCAGGTTAAATGTAAAAACTACGTCTAAACTTGTAAATTTAAGATGAACACTGCGCCATGTGGTGCATACATAAATTTCTGTGATTTGTAATATTTTACTAAATTATTATTTTAAAATTATAACAAAATCGTTTTTAAAAATCAACAATGGTAATTACAACAATTTAAAAAATAGTCCAGATAAAATATGTTCATGGATTCGACAATTTTCAAAATTATAACTCTACCAAAATTGTAAGTTAATTAATAGTTATTTTTTATACAAGACGATAAAATAATATTTTATCGACAAGCGGAAAGTGTTAATTCACGAGCGATATATCGCGAGTGAATTATTTTTCGCGAGTCGATAACTTAATTTTATCGTCGTGTATAAAACTCTATTTTTTTCTATAGCAGGTTTTGAAGAGAAAAGAATTAAAAAAATTAAATTATTATTTAAGAACAATTTTAAAATGTCAGTAGTGTGCGTTGTTATGGAAATGTACTTCTAATAAACAAAAGTTAAAGTACTTTATCTACCCTTGCTGTTAAAGTGCTACTTTATCCACTATTTTGAGTTGATAAAATTGCACTTTAACATCTGCTATAGAAAAAAAAAATATTTTTGTACATTAGTACTATTTTAAAATAACTTTTTTATGTAGTGACCTGAAGAAGGAATAAAGAAATTCCGAAAGCTTGTCAAAATTTAAAAAGACGTAATTTATTAGCCCGACTCCTGACTGCCATTCCCACGAAATACAGTTTCCTTAACTAATTGCAGTCACAATCACCTTCAACTGATATATATATATATATATATATATATATATATATATATATATATATATATATATATATATACAGGGTGTTTGGCGAAAGGCCGGCACCCAGAATATTTCGTTTATTTTGAGAGATACAAGAAAATGTCACGGAGTAAAGGTAAACTAGACAAAGGGACTCATAAAATGATCCTAGTACAAATTTTGTGTCACTTCCGGTTTTAGCGGAAATGGGTCCAACTTTTATTCTAACATAGGGAATCGGTATTTTTATATTTTTTTACATAAAGTACATAAAATTAGCTTTGCAATGATACCAAAATATCATAGTTTTACTTCTATCATTTCAAAATGGCGACAATTTACTTTCATAATTATGTACTTGCAACTATAGGTAATTAACGAAAAAAAAATGTTTAAAATACCTTACAATAAAATCAACACAATACAAAAACCTTCTAAATATAAGAAACAAAATTAAAACTAAAAATATTCAAAATGGCCGCCGTCATTTTCTGCACAATTTGTCACATATAACAAATTTTGCCATTACATCGCCAGGAAAGGTATATCTAATATTTTTTGACATTATTTGTTTGGTTTCAGGTAACAAAATCTCAAATAGCTGGCTATGATGTATTTTTTTATGAATTTTTATTAGTAAATATTTTAAAAATAAAGTGTCGCCATTTTGAAATTGTTGAAGTAAAACAATGATATTTTGGTATCATTATAAAGCTAAATTTATGTACATTTCGAAAAATAATATAAAAATACCGATTCCCTATGCTAGAATTAAAGTTGGACACATTTCCGCTAAAACCGGAAATGATACAAAATTATTACTACGGCCATTTTATGAGTCCCTTTGTCTAGTTTAACTTTGCTCCTTAACATTTTCTTATATCTTTTAAAATAAACGAAATATTCTGGGTGCCGGCCTTTCGCCAAACACCCTGTATATATATATATATATATATATATATATATATATATGTATATATATATATATATATATATATATATATATATATATATATATATATATATATAGGAAACTGTATTTCGTGACTGTACTGAAGACTTAAATACATTTACCTTACGACAGTTAAAATCACCAGTATATATATAATTAGCTAATGTTTCTTCACCCACCTTAAAACTTCATAACACTTAGTTTGCCTAATAAGCATGTGATAAATGTGTGTTATATATATTAAATAGTTAGTTAAAACTTTATTATGTTTACGTCCCATATACTTTTCCTGTCTTACTGTGTTTTCACTTTTTGGGCAGCGTAGCTTTTAAAAAAATACATAAATAAAAACCAACATAAAGATACATTTATTTCTTTACGGAAAAAATAATGTACTAATATCATATATATTTTTAGAAGTACACACGATTATGCTAAAAAATATAATACTTATATATTTATACCTAAGTGACTATCACAATTACAATAAATACATATACTTAAAGATAATTAAATTTACTCTTATTATGTAAGTCAATTGTAAAATGTCTACGGCCATCTATATATTTCTCGGAATAAGGCGTGAAACCGCACTCGCCTGGTGAAACCGTCCACGAGCTGATATTGTATGGGCAATTTGCTATGCAAACACAATGAATTATAAATGTTTTAAAGAGAGTGACCACTTAAAGTTCTGAATTCCGAGTCAGTAACTATTTATCAAACAAAAATTATTGTGAAACTTATTCTTGCCACATTTGTGTCTTCAAGAGGTGAAGTGTTATAAATATGTACAGAATAAATTTATCATCATTACCGAAGTTGACATATGTGTTGTTCTATTATAAGGGAATTTTTATAATAGTCCAGAAATTTTCATATATTGTAATCTTTTAATTTTTCAATTATAAGTAAAATATTATTTTGGTACAAAATCTGCAGGAAATGTATTCTTGCTGAAAATCAAGTGATGCTCGGTAATCTTCTTTTATGTTGTTATTGGTTGTGATTTTTTTATTTACTTTTATTAAACAATTAATTTTGATCTTACCTAGAATTTCATAAATTACGTAACTAGATAAAAATATACACTACTGGACAAAAGAAAAACGACCTTATACTTTATTTTAAAATAACGTTCCCATTTTATGTTACAAATATAAATGATTTATAAACAATATAAGAAATTAAAAAAAAATAACAAGGCAATAGACAACAAATATAAACACTAATATCGTAAATTGCTACGTTTAGCTCTAATATTATGTCTCATTTGTTGTTGCCCGCTTACAATTCCAATTCTTCTTCTAGAGCAGCACGGAGAACACTTAAGGTTTTCCTCGTCTTCGAATGCGACCTCCTAACATGTCCCATATATGCTTCATTGAATTGAGATCTGAGCTGCGACCTGATCAATCCATAATATTAATATTCACTTCATCAAAATATCTGTTTACAATATTTGCGTTGCTTTATCATTAATTAAAAGAAATTGATTCTCTATATAAGGTGTATATGGAACAACGTGGTTTTCCAGATAGTTCGTTTTGTAACAAGGACCATTTATTGCGTCATTATTCATGAAGACAAGGGGCGTATGTCATTCCAAATATATACCATCTTATACCATAAGACAGCGTCCATGGAAAGAAGTGCTTGCGGATATTAAACAGTCAGTATATCATTCGCCAAATCTTTGCCATACACGCTCACGAGTATCTGGTGATCGTAAACTAAACTTGACCGCCAATCATTGATACTCCCATTAACATGATTTTGGGGAAAACGAAGGCATGCTATTCGATGAACTGTGAGCAATATTGGCCCGGTAGCACACTTTCTGGATCGAAGTTCAGCATTTGTTTAAAATGCTGTACCCGTTGTCTAATTTTCATGTTATGGTCTACGGTTACTGTTTTATTATATGTACTTGATAAACTGATATACTACCAGACTTTATTTAGATAACTCATGCTTCTTACTTTTCCTGTTCATCTTTTTTTCAGGCATTCTTGTTTGTATGCATATTATTTTATATTATTTCCTACTTTTTGTGTGTTTCTTTTTTATTGTTCTCCCCAACCATTTTCTCACTTATTATTTTTTGTTGTTTTCCCTATATTTCTTGATCTCTTTCTACATTGTCACGTTCATTAAATTTGATCAATTTTAGATTATTTTGGTAATGTTCTATATTATCTATGTTATATTTTTATTAAGATGTTATGTTTCTGCATTTTGTGCTTGTTATAGTGCCTATAATTAGTAAATGGTTTGATTCGGTTCTATCTTGTATTTTGAATTTATTAATATTTTCAATCGCTTTTTGATACAACAAAATATTCGATGACCGTATTTCCTTTGCTTTCCTATATATATATATATATATATATATATATATATATATATATATATATATATATATATATATATATATATATATATATATATATATGAAGTTGCACGATTCCGTTCAACATGGACCAACCTCTACTTGCTATACAGGCTAACAATTCATCAACCTCGTTGCTTATAACTTTGTTTTTAGAATTTCTGGGATCTGTAATCTCATCTTCTTTGTTTATGAGGCCTCCGTCCGTGTCAATTCTTGCGTTGAAATCTCTCTTTGGTTAAGTACTATTGCTATAAATATTTATTTATTTATTTTATATACAAGCAGCAGTAATAAATCTCGAAGCATATTTAAAGTAGTGATCGGTACCAAATATAATGTAACATATAATATATGTAACAAAAACGTATCACAGTTAAGCCAGCGCTACACGATGCGACGAACGTTGACTCGAACATTTGACCAAATGTTTGGGTCAAATGTGTTCGACTGTGGTGTGATAAAAGTTTGACAAATGTTTCTGCTACACGGTGTGGCGAATATATAATCGATACATCAGGTACAAACATTGTCAGTTTCAAAATGGAAAACGATGTGGCAGTTGCTTCCGCAGTAGTTGTAATATTATCATGTACAAAATTATTACTAGATGCAAAAAAAAAAAACGTAAAAAAAGAGGGTGGATGTACAAATATTAAGTTTATTTACTTAGAAGTAAGATATAAATTTATTTTCAGAAAATCCTATTTTAGGTAACAAAGAACATTCTGGCAAATTTGAAAACTTTTGTCAAATATCAGGTGAAGATTTTGAATATGTTTTGAATTTAGTTGGACCTAAAATAAAAAAGAAGACACTAATATGAGAAAAGCTATTTCAGCGAAATATCGTCTAGATATTACTCTACAGTTTCTAGCTAGTGGCATAGTTTTACCAGTCTTGGATACCTATTTAAAATTTCACATCAGTCTGTAAACCGTATCGTGCGAAGTGTTTGTCAGGCTCTCACTAACGGATGGAATGCGGTAAGAAAAATGCAACTTTGTACTTTATCTTTTTTTTGTAGTCTTTAATGATACATAATATTTTTGTTGATACCTAAAACATAATTTTTTCGGCCTAAAAATAATCTTTGAATCCGGTTGGAATAATTTTGGTTTCGCGAGCCGCGAGACAGGATTTGGCCTGTTTTTCTCTTTCATAACAAGGATCCAGCAAGGATAGTTCGGTCCAACTGCACTTTGCGTTCGTTCTTTTCCTCACCCTAAAACATCGTGTGCGTAAATGTGAGCGAGCAGCGCAGGGTGAAACAATTTTTTTCCTGAACCGAATAAATATATATATATATATATATATATATATATATATATATATATTATTTATTATATCTTTATTGTCTTTTTTTGTGAAATCGGCCAGTCGCATTTTGTCCAAGCAAGCCCAAAAATTATGTGACGTCGTTACGTCGTCAGTCCCTATCGTTCTCGAAAACGTGTGACGGACTACGGCGTTACCTTCGCGTCACACAATGTAAGATACGTCGTCACAGCCTACAAAACAATAACTCATGCAAAAGCACAATAATTAGTCGACAGGCACGGTATAATAAAATATACAAACGCTGTCGCACTATTCGTTGCCAAATCTTGGGCGCCACTCTACGTAACGGGAGAGACGTCTAACTCGCAGGCTTCCAGTGACGACGGCCACGGATATCTCAATGGAGAAAAATGTCCAAGGTACGTATTCCAACATTGTTTGTGGTCGCTCGCTTGAACACAACATCACGGAACGACTTTCCAAAAAAGACAGTAAAAAGACGTAAATAAAAGCATAAATAAATTTCGAATAAAAATCGGTTATTCTTACAACCTGCGTTGCTCGCTCACCCACGCGCACGCGATGCGAGGTCGAGGTAAAAACGAACGCAAAACCAAATTCAGCAGAACTATCCTTGATTAGTCCTGGCGGTGGCCGATGGACAAAGCCGAAACCTGTTCCGCGGCTCACGAAGCAAAATGACGGATTCGAGGATTCTTTCCACGCCGAAATTCATCCAAAATTATCTCGATAGTGGTAGCTCAATCACTAGTTCTTCTCTGCCCCTGGTAATCGGAATCCACAAACTATCGCAACTTTCGCACAACTCGTGTACGAGATGAAAAAGAACGATTTTTTCACAAACACGTTTTGCTCATATAAGGGTGTAAAAAACGGCAAAACACTATTCCAATTTTCCCATAAATACTTCACTTCCACTTACCTTACGTTCACCAGTGGAAGGATAGGAAAACAAATGAAAATAATTCAAATAATATACTCTGCTTCACAACTTTTATTTGTTACGTCTTTATTTGGCCAAAAACTTACTCAAAAAAAGCCACGAATCGATCAACGACCGCGCTTTTATAAATGTTCACCCCTTCCCCTCCGTACCTACCATCAGAGGTGAACATAGTCACAATTTATACAATTTATATAAAAATAAATATAAATAAATAACATTTAAATACAATACAAACAGAAATAAAAACAATCCACTTACTATTGTCTTAAATCACTAAACGAGTTAATTTCGCCGCATGAAATTAACTGAATCTAGTAATTTGACTTCAACCCAAACACATGTTCGGTGGTTATGTTTTTCAAAACTCCACTTTCACAAAAACCACTGCGATGTGTTTGGCACTACACTACGTAGAACATTGTCTTTCATCTCATGGTGTTCGAATCAAGAAAATCGAAGTAATGGTTTGTAGAACAACTTCACAAAAACACAATGTAAACAAATAAAACTCCATGTTGTTCTGCCATTACTAGACAAGCGCGCGCTGGTCTTGCGCGGTTGCTTGACTCGAATGCAAAAATCTAGGCAATAGTTTTAAAATATTTGGAAGGTAGAGCTTCCGTAAATTTGATAACAAATTTACGTTCAAAAATACTGTTCAAATAAAACTGCTTCGTGACGCTTCGTCACAAGTAGTACAGTAGCCAGATATAAATAAAATACATATAAATGTAACATGTATTTTTCTCAGTTATTTTGTTATATTAGTATATGATATGTTTATATCGTTGAATTCAGAAAAAAATACTCTATCGAATAACCTAAAAATAAACATATGTTCCCATTTAAAATAAGAAAGTTGTGTCCCGTATTTTGAGAAAAACTGGTCGAAAAAAAATTTTTTTTGTTCATTGTATTAGTCTTGTAAAATGGTGGTTCTTTGCTAATTGAACTAACCTCGTAGCTTTTATAGTTCTCGAGATAGCAATGGTGGCACGCATAAATGGAACACCCTGTATATATATATATATATATATATATATATATATATATATATATAAGGGAGCCGGGAGGGTTCCTGTCAAATAACTATGGTATGATCAATTCTTTATTTCATACCCTAAATCCAAATACAAACTATATAATATAATAATTACAATAACACGCCGCTAGGGCAAAACCTGACTAAAAAACACCGTTCGCCTGTCCGGAATACTTGAACGAAAACGAAAAAAAAAACAGTTGCAGAAAGAGAGAGTACGGGTCGCCTTCCTGTAGACGACCAAACAGGAAGACAGAATTCAGATGCGGACTTCTCTCGCCGTGGACTGCCAAACGGTTCGAGTCATACGGCCTACGACTTAGCGGGAGACAAATACAAGAATCTTCCTCGGTGCGGACGGCCTGTACTTCGAAAGATAACAAGGAACGGAAAGACGGTAACATAATTATTCCAAGTCCCCAACCGCGGACGACCAAACGGCTGAGGCAAGACAAGACTTAGAAAATAAACTCGCAAAAACTCACCAGTACACTCGCTGACAAGGCAGCTAGATTCGGCGGAAGACCGAGCTCGAATCTCACTGCCTATAAGGCGAGTGAGCACCCGTTTTTATACCCGAAAATCTTAATTGAAGACGTTAAGCGCATGTCTTAAGACGAAGAGAGTAAAAACTTCGAGAACGTCCTACCATTTTTGTTTAATAAATTCTAATTAAGGTTTTGTCAGCTTCTCTGTAACCCTGTACATATTTTATGCAATAAAATAATATTTAAACATCTGCTGTTACACTTTGGAATTTGAACTGTATCACAGTTCTACATCCAGGCGGCGTTGCAGTCGTATGTCAAGTGCAAAGTCACCTAGCCTGTCAGCGGATACAAACATGTGGTGTGATAGTTGTTACAAAGTTATTTACAAGCAGGGGAAACAATGGTGAGTTACAATATTCTTATTTTAATACATATTTCGGCTAGAATATAGTATAAAGTCTTGTCCATTTTTTCACAACCTGTTGTTAATATCCACTGTAAATTACACTAAAATAACTTACCTTTGTTTTATATTATATATTCATATGTACGTGAATAATTAAGTATTCAATAAAAATAATACATTTTATCATTTAAAGTGTTATTTCAACCGCCATTTTTATTCTCTATACAGCTCAGGAAACAGTGCCATATTACCAAGCCTATATTAAGTTAGTTATATAGATTATCCGGGAGAGGAGCGCATGATTGAAAAGCGACATCTACCTCTAGAAACTGAACTATAGTTTTAGAAAGAGGATCCAACAAATGCTTCATGGTAGTAGTCGAACATAGGACCAAGGAAGTTTTATTAGAAAAAATTCGACAATATGTGCTGCCTGGTTCCACTATCATAAGCGATTGTTGGAAATCCTACGATTGTTTGTAGGACGAGGGCTACGTTCATTTAACTGTAAACCATTCTATACAGTTTAAAAATCTCGAGACCGACGCACACACAAACTCAATCGAGGGTACATGGGCTGCAATAAAAAGGCAAATTTCAACAAATCCATGCCACGGTCAATTTGATTCATATTTGTTTGAATATATGTGGCGTATGCAGCATAAAAACAAAAAAATTATAAATTTGTTTTTAAATTCCATAAAACAAATATATCTACCACATGCAGCAGATATGCAGTAGCTTCTTATTTTTCTGTTTTTTTTTTTTGTTTTTATTTATATAGATTGAGTTTTTTCTTAATTTTTTTCTAAGTTTCGTATTATATTTAGTATTATTGTCTTTTGATTAATTATGAGTTCTGAAAGCTTCTTTCAATATATTTAGTATTGTTTTTTTTAATAGAATAAATGTCGTTTGGTAAATATTTCGTTTTAATTTTATTTGAAATCTTCGTATAATCGAGAAATAGGAAAGGTGGTTTTAGCAGGTAGAAATCCTGCACTATCACGGATTCCGGATAATCCGTGGTGTCTTTCTGAAGATTTCCACCCTACCCACGTAAAAATATTTAAAAAATAATAATAAGTCAATGTAGATTACGTAAAGGTTAGGTTTAGTTATCTGGGGTCCTGTTGATTTAAGTTGACATATAAACAACCGAAAGTTAGATTTGGTTTATTTTCCAGGTCGTTCTTTTAATTTAAGTTGACCTGTAATTACAGTTTAACCGAAAGATAGCTTAATTTTTTAGATTAACTTTATCCTTATTTTACTTATTAATTTAATTTACACAGTCCAACAGACCGCAATCCAATTACAGGACAATGGACATACAGCTTATAGTGGGTTCCGAACCACTCGGACACAGTGGTATTTATTTTTGATTACAGGTTTGTCGTCACTGCGATTTGAACCCCAGATTTCACATTCCGGTCAAGCGAGTCGAAGCGCGCTAACCAACTAAGCCAGCACTGCCTGTATCCTCAACCATTATTTACACTAAAGATAGGTTAGGTTTTGTTAGTTTATATTTATCTCCAACCACTGTTTCCCGCAAGATAGGTTGGTTTTTGTTAGTTTGCGATTTTGTTACTTTAAACTTGTCCTAAATCACTGTTTAACCGAATGATAGGTTAGGTTTTGTTAGTTTAAACTTATTCTAAACCACTGTTTACCCGAAAGATAGGTTAGGTTTTGTTAGTTTGAAGTTTTGTTGCTTTAAATTTATCCTCAACCACTGTTTACCCGAAAGATAGGTTAGATTTTGTTAGTTTGAGGTTTTGTTAGTTTAAAATTATCCTCAACCACTGTTTACCCGTAAGATAGGTTAGGTTTTGTTAGTTTAAATTTATCCTCAACCTCTGTTTACCCGAAAGATAGGTTAGGTTTTGTTAGTTTTAGGTTTTGTTAGTTTAAAATTATCCTCAACCACTGTTTACCCATAAGACAGGTTAGGTATTGTTAGTTTTAGGTTTTGTTAGTTTAAATTTATCATCAACCACTGTTTACCCGAAAGATTGGTTAAGTTTTGTTAGTTTGAGGTTTTGTTGCTTTAAATTTATCCTCAACCACTGTTTACCCGAAAGATAGGTTAGATTTTGTTAGTTTGAGGTTTTGTTAGTTTAAAATTATCCTCAACCACTGTTTACCCGTAAGATAGGTTAGGTTTTGTTAGTTTTAGGTTTTGTTAGTTTCAAATTATCCTCAACCACTGTTTACCCATAAGACAGGTTAGGTATTGTTAGTTTTAGGTTTTGTTAGTTTAAATTTATCATCAACCACTGTTTACCCGAAATATTGGTTAAGTTTTGTTAGTTTAAAATTATCCTCAACCACTGTTTACCCGTAAGATAGGTTAGGTTTTGTAAGTTTAAAATTATCCACAACCACTGTTTAAACGTAAGATAGGTTAGGTTTTGTTAGTTTAAAATTATCCTCAACGACTGTTTACCAGTAAGATAGGTTAGGTTTTGTTAGTTTAAATTTATCCTCAACCTCTGTTTACCCGAAAGATAGGTTAGGTTTTGTTAGTTTTAGGTTTTGTTACTTTAAAATTATCCTCAACCACTGTATACCCGTAAGATAGGTTAGGTTTTGTTAGTTTAAACTTATCCTAAACCACTGTTTACCCGAAAGATAGGTTAGGTTTTGGTAGTTTGAAGTTTTATTGCTTTAAATTTATCCTCAACCACTGTTTACCCAAAAGATAGGTTAGATTTTGTTAGTTTGAGGTTTTGTTAATTTAAAATTATCCTCAACCACTGTTTACCCGTAAGATAGGTTAAGTTTTGTTAGTTTTAGTTTTTGTTAGTTTAAAATTATCCTCAACCACTGTTTACCCGTAAGACAGGTTAGGCTTTGTTAGTTTTAGGTTTTGTTAGTTTAAATTTATCATCAACCACTGTTTACCCGAAAGATTGGTTAAGTTTTGTTAGTTTGAGGTTGGTTTTTGTTAGTTTGCGATTTTATTACTTTAAACTTGTCCTAAATCACTGTTTAACCGAATGATAGGTTAGGTTTTGTTAGTTTAAACTTATTCTAAACCACTGTTTACCCGAAAGATAGGTTAGGTTTTGTTAGTTTGAGGTTTTGTTGCTTTAAATTTATCCTCAACCACTGTTTACCCGAAAGATAGGTTAGATTTTGTTAGTTTGAGGTTTCGTTAGTTTAAAATTATCCTCAACCACTGTTTACCCGTAAGATAGGTTAGGTTTTGTTAGTTTTAGGTTTTGTTAGTTTCAAATTATCCTCAACCACTGTTTACCCATAAGACAGGTTAGGTATTGTTAGTTTTAGGTTTTGTTAGTTTAAATTTATCATCAACCACTGTTTACCCGAAAGATTGGTTAAGTTTTGTTAGTTTAAAATTATCCTCAACCACTGTTTACCCGTAAGATAGGTTAGGTTTTGTTAGTTTAAAATTATCCACAACCACTGTTTAAACGTAAGATAGGTTAGGTTTTGTTAGTTTAAAATTATCCTCAACGACTGTTTACCAGTAAGATAGGTTAGGTTTTGTTAGTTTAAATTTATCCTCAACCTCTGTTTACCCGAAAGATAGGTTAGGTTTTGGTAGTTTGAAGTTTTATTGCTTTAAATTTATCCTCAACCACTGTTTACCCAAAAGATAGGTTAGATTTTGTTAGTTTGAGGTTTTGTTAATTTAAAATTATCCTCAACCACTGTTTACCCGTAAGATAGGTTAAGTTTTGTTAGTTTTAGTTTTTGTTAGTTTAAAATTATCCTCAACCACTGTTTACCCGTAAGACAGGCTAGGCTTTGTTAGTTTTAGGTTTTGTTAGTTTAAATTTATCATCAACCACTGTTTACCCGAAAGATTGGTTAAGTTTTGTTAGTTTGAGGTTTTGTTAGTTTAAATTTTTCCTCAAACACTGTTTACCCGTAAAATAGGTTAGGTTTTGTTAGTTTAAAATTATCCTCAACCACTGTTTACCCGTAAAATAGGTTAGGTTTTGTTAGTTTTAGGTTTTGTTAGTTTAAATTTATCCTCAACCTCTGTTTACCCGAAAGATAGGTTAGGTTTTGTTAGTTTTAGGTTTTGTTAGTTTAAAATTATCCTCAACCACTGTTTACCCGTAAGATAGGTTAGGTTTTGTTAGTTTAAACTTATCCTAAACAACTATTTACCCGAAAGATAGGTTAGGTTTTGTTAGTTTAAACTTATCCTAAACCACTGTTTACCCGAAAGATAAGGATTTTTCAATGTACGAAAGAAACAAGAAAACAATTATAATTAATAAAAATATTCACCGCCAAATAATAGATCAATCAACTAACAACTGACAGATAAAGGGCGAACGCATAAGTTATCAGAAATTTCAATAACCACAAAATAATTGGTATCGTGGTCACGGTTACCTTGATTATGTTTTGGAGCATATTGTAAGTACGATATTAATGCCAATTACACCAGCAAGACAAAATTTATCTAACACTTAAACAAAGAAATGCTTTAACCTAATAATTATTGTTGTTTTGTAAGCACTGCCAGGGAGTATTAGCACTGCATTTTTATGTTCTTACTAAAGTTCCTTTTTTATGTAGCAAAATAATTAGTTATTTTTTAAGTATTACCTACCTAAATATATTTAAATCACGAAAATTTACTTGACAACGTTGCACTTTTACCCAGCGTGTAATGGCGCTGTAGTGGGTTATGACGTTTAAATTTAGTTCAAATAATACTTATTTTTTCATAATTTCCTCAATTAAAAACATGTGTTTTCAATGACTTTATTTATTTTATGTGTTAAGGTGTAGTAATACACATCTACGTTTAAAAATAACCATTTTAAAGGCAAGACTGTATTGGCGATGCCATCCTCGCTATCTAGCGAGATAAATTGGAAGCTTAATACCCGGTATTCATTTTGTTAGGTTATAGATATTTATTTCTTGAAATATAATAATTCAAGTGATTTACAAGTTTATAAAAGTAGTAATTGATTATTTTTAACTCAATATTATTTTATAGCATCTATATAAGTATGAGTAACATGTACTGCTGTGTTCCGGGGGGTGGGCAAAAAAGAATAAAGACATCTCATTTCATGAATTTCCTAAATCTGGTAAAAGTAAGGTGACCATAATTAATAAATTTGGGGTGGAAGAAAAGATAGATAAACAATTAGCATGGGTGTTATTATTACGAATTAGAAAGAAAGTAGAAACTAAGTACATGTACTTGTGTTTTTGTTAGGATAGGTAAGTGAAGTGAATTCACCAGGTTGTAAATAAAACACTTACTTGTAATTAATGAGCAAAATAGCAATATGATGACTTACGTTTACTATAAAATATCAGTTTTCACTAGAGTGACCATTCGTACTGATTTTCAGACCGTTCTACTGATACCAAAAATTATTCCAGATTAATATCGATTGGACAGATAGTGAGGTTCATAAATTTGAAAATATTCTATGTACCATAAGTTATTTATTTTTATATAATCGATATTCATATACTAATTTTACATTTGTACTATTGTAGTTAATGAACATAAAAAATAAATTTATATGGTAATATACTGATGTCTGCCCTTCTAACTAAATACGTATTCATTGCATTACTTAATACAATTCGTTTATGTGTACTTTACATGTAACCTATACCTACACAAACAAAAACGCTCCCTTTTCTCAATATATTTGTTGAAGTTTTAGATATTAAGTTACACACGAACTTTTCATAAAGTAAGTAGTTAATTAATTTGAAAATTAATAATATTTGTACCTTCTCTTTATTTTGAACCATAAAAATAATTAGCTTAAAAAAACCTATAAAAAGTAAGATTTATTATAACATGCTGTTATTAATTTTATTGTCGACACTAATTTTCTGTTCGATAGTGCTTAAGTTTAGTGACAAAGAGGTTTCGGGTTCGTGTGCTGTGTTGGTATGAATATGTGTATGAGTTTATTTTTTATTATTTAATTTTTATTTATGGATCGATTCTGTTCACGCATCTGTAAATTTGTAAATTTATAGACAGGACAATTCTGATCGTATATCCGTAATGAGCTGAGGTTTAGCTTTGAATTTTTTTTCTTGGAGAAAGGGCTCTGAATAAATGAGACACAGGTTGTTACGAAAGTTTTTAACAAAAAAATATATGATTCAATAAAATGTCTAATTTTTAATAAACTACATCAGAATTTCGGGGGCGGGGAAGCTTCAGCCCCTCGAGTTCTCACCTGACAACGTGTATGAATACAATATTGATTATTGTTCACATCTTTAGCAAATTTATGAAAAAATATTTCATTCTTAATTCCTTTTATATTGTTTTTCACATTTGAAATTATGTATTTCCTTTATCGCATTTATAACATTTCAAAGGTTGTTATAAATTTTTTTCCTACGACCACTGTTAAAAATAGTCTTTTTAACGGTTGCTTAGCAAGTTAAAAATAAGAGTTTATAACACAGTAATTACTTTTAAAACGTTGTCATTGACAACGAATTAAAAGTAAAAAACAAATTTACTTTTAATACTTTTTATGTTCAGTTGTTCATAACAAATACATCATGACCTGTCATAAATGACATTCTATAATGCTTAGTTTTTATTTACTTATACAAACTAGGACCGTAGGAAAAATAGTGTATGATATTTGTGTTAAAAGTGATTTTATTTCGTTCGTGGGGTTTGTTACACTCGGCTTTGCCTCGTTTCATAAACTTCCCCACTCACTCAAAATGTCACTTTTAACACTTATATCATAAATAACTATTAAATTTAATTCGCTAATTAGCGACCATATTTTACACTGTAGTAATATGGTAGGTACTAACAAATCTGACTTGTTGAGTTTTGTCGTGAGCTTGATTAGCACTAATGATAAGGTAAAAATTCATCCATGACGCTGATTCTGTCTAATTTAGTCATTTATTTAAAAATCTTGTTCTGACCTAATCATAGAAAACAATGTACCGAATTATAGTAAAATATTTATTCATTGGTAAAATTAGTTGTTTTAGCCTATACTTAATGTTTTTCTGTGCACAACTAATATTCACCTCTCAGGAGATAGCGGCCGTAGCGCGTACATTGAAATTTAGTTTTTTTTTTCTAATGGCAAATCTAGCTATCACTTGATACTTGTACGCTTATTTCGTTTTTATTTATTTTTGTTACATTATTTTTTTTTATTGACAATATTAAAAAAACAGCCTTGTTAAGACTAACCATATAATGTGTACGTCATTAATTCGTATATTTTGTTAGTTATATTATTTCCGTTCCCCGTACACACACCGCACGAGCTCGAGAAGTTGTGCTTGCCGATATTTGACTTGTCACTTAAAGAATTATTTTTTGCTGTCAGACAGTAAAATTGTTTTATTATTGAATTTAAAATAACGTTATTTTGTTTGTATAAATATCAAAATTGCCAATAGTATTGAGGATATTATTATATATATATATATATATATATATATATATATATAATATATTTATAATAATATTATTATATATAATAATAATAATAATCTTTATTGTATTTGAACTTTTTACAAGTTATTATAATTGATGATTATGGGGGTGAATATACTTTTACAATTTATTCTTTATAACATTTCACGTTGACGCGCAAAGTTAATGGAGATGAGATAACAAGGACGAACACAAACATCCATACCCTAGCCGGGATTCGAACCCGGGACCTCTGGTTATGAAGCGGCTGCGCTACCGCTACTCTACCGAGGTCGGTTATTGAGGATATTGTATTAATAAGTTTTAGTTTCGGTTATTGAGGATATTGTATTAATAAGTTTTAATTTTATTTATAACAAATAGTTAAAAACAACATTTTACGATTTATAACAAGGTTTTATATGTATCATTTATTAACTAAATATGTAAATGATACGGACTTTTTCTTTTCTTATTGAGGCGGTACGATTTTATTTAATCTATCATCAAATTTTTTTCTTCAAACATAACACTCTTTAGCGTATGTTTCAAGTAATTTTTCCTTGTATAATTTCATGATTATGTTAATTGTGCTTAAAAAAACAGTGTAAATATGTATTTCATCATAACTTACCGTTCTGATTCAATGCAATGACAGGTTATGTGAACTTTCAAATTAAGAATTGTAACAACATTTATTGAAAATATTATATTACAGTATAAAATATGTTTGCCTCTCAACTTAGTTTTACAGACAGTCTTAGATAGAGTGAGTTGTAGATCGGACGCTGACAAAATGTAGTCCGTTTATTTTAATTTGTTTAAATTTTAAATTAGTTTAGTTAAGTTTGTGTTATTAAATGTAAAAATGTAAATATAATTAGTTTAGGTAAAAATGAAAGTGATCATGTGCTCCCGTGACCCCAACAAACGTGTTGTGTTCCTGTTATCATCGTCATCATCGTAAATAATTAGTCATCATCATCGTTTTTTTTGTTATCCCCCCCGTGTTACATTGGCGCAGTCGACGGTAGGATCTGAGGGTAAATTAATTTAAAAAAATAATTATACACCCAATGACGATCCGAAAAGGACATACGTTCAAAATGAGTCAATCAGTTTAAGTGAATTTGTGACATCGAGGGAGGATATTCCCGTTTCCGACCACGACGCTGGCGATGATGGCGACGCATCAGTGTCCACCATGGTTATATCCGGTCTGTATGCCTCACAATTATCAGTTTAGTTACGGACATCATGTGTTTTACCAACAACCTCAGACGCAATTATTGTTGCCTCCATATAGTGATTGCCAGACGGCACTTAGTGGGAATGGAGTGCAACGGGTTTCCTACGGTCACGGCCCCGTCCAGGCACGTGAGTACGAAACCCAGGCGTTGCCAGTGGCAAAGATCAGCGCGGCTGAATTTGAGGCGCTGCTGGCAGCAGAGGTGCGTCCGGAGGTGGTTGGTATACCACGTCCGAAGGAAGATGTGGCAAAAGTAGCCACAAAGTATACAGATGGAGGCATACAGATGCCGGTAGTAGAAGAAGACCAGGTGGTGGAGCTGATAGTAGAAGTTCAGAGCAACAGGGAAACAATGACGACGGAAGACCAGCAGGAAACCAGCCAGCATGAGGAGCACATGGATAAAAAAATACAACACGGCAAAAGATATAGACACGAGAAAGGAAAACGAGGTATATTTTCACGAAGACCAGGGCAGCATCTTCATGGAGGATAAAGAAGCAAAAATAGTGCCTCATTCAAATTTTAGTGAGACTGGCCCTGTGTTTAGTGTAGTGTAAAAAAAATTTCCACACGCAAACAATTTTTTGTTCCCGGACAGAGACCGCTGTGCAACGAAGAACCCCCGCCCCAACGTATAATGACCTACCCCAGTGTTTTGAGTTGACAATGATATGCCCCGATAACTTGTTTGTGTTTAGGCTAGGAAATTAGATGAGATAAGATGCATGTTAATTAAGATTTTTATTTTTTATTGTTTATTCGTATTTTTTTGGAATTAAAATGAAATAAAATATGCGCTTTTTGTAATTTGTTTGGTAACAAATGTTGAAAATTTAAAAATATTTTTGTATTGAGTTATTAGAATGATTTATGGTTTATATTTTGTCTTAAGTGCAATTGTTTACATAACAATTTAAGTTCTATGTTTTATGGTATATGATATGCATTAGTGTTGTGTTTTAGTGGTTCAGTTTTATTATGTTTTGAGATTTGTTGCATGGTAATGATAAAAAAATAAAAAGTTACCCTTCTCCTTTTAAAAAAATGTCAAAATGAAATTTGAATATATGATATAAATAAGTCAAATTTCTGTATTATGTTTATATGTTTATATTATTTATGTTCAGTATTGTGTTTGTATTATTTGAATTTGATTTTGTCTTATGTGCTTGTTCAATTTTGATATTGTCTTCAAGTATTGTAATTTGTAAAATGTTTTATGTTTTGTATTATGTTTAATTAAGGTTGTACTGGTGATTGTTTTATGTTTTTGTATGTTCTATGTTTTATTTGTTTTAGATCTTACGTTTACCTTAGGTGCCAATTCAGGTATGTTTAGGAAATGCAGTCTTCCTCTTGGAAATAAATATATCGTGCTCAAGCGATATATTTATGTCTTAAGGGGAGGATAATGTAACAAGATGGAAAATACGGCCCTGGTTTCCATCTTGTTTTGTAGACTGCATTTCTTCTGTGAACTGTGCTACTTTTATCGGCATAGACGTTGACATTTTTGGTAATAAAAATTAGAAATTATGGGGCCATATGCCGAAAAGATCATATTTCACAGACAACATTTTTGTACTTAGATAAGAAGTTGAGAGGGTAGATTTGCCTCTCAACTTAGTTTTACAGACAGTCTTAGATAGAGTGAGTTGTAGATCGGACGCTGACAAAATGTAGTCCGTTTAGTTTAATTTGTTTAAATGTTTAGTTAAGTTTGTGTTATTAAATGTAAAAATGTAAATATAATTAGTTTAAGTAAAAATGAAAGTGATCATGTGCTCCCGTGACCCCAACAAACGTGTTGTGTTCCTGTTATCATCGTCATCATCGTAAATAATTAGTCATCATCATCGTTTTTTTGTTATCCCCCCGTGTTACAGTTAAACGATGATGAATGTTCGTTACCTGGTAGCAAATCTCAATATTAGATGTGAGTGTAATATCAACCAACGATTCAGTGGTAGCTATAATCCTGGTTGATTTAGTACTTGTTATTTAAGGGAAAATCCTTTGCACAAGGAAGAGCCTAAAAATGAAACTATCAGGATTAAGTCAATCAGTATTAATATCACCAAGCCAGAGTAAACAATCGACAGTTGGAAAGACGAAGCTTAGAGTATTTTCAAAGGATTGCATATAATCATTAATGTTAGTAGATAAGGGATGGTATACAGCACCAATAGTAAATTGTTTTTAATAACTTTGAACTTTATCGATAATTGCTCCATGTTCTGCTCAATAGTATTAAATTCAGGTATTATTTTAAGATCATATCTCAGAAAATATGTTTTTATATAAAAACCAACACCACCGCCTCTTGTTTCTCTATCAATTCGTAGTATCATTTTCTATTATGAAAGGAGTGTCATCCAAATTAGAATTTAACCATGTGTCAGATAAAGCAATAATTTCAAATTTATAGTCCAAAACTAAATCTTTAAATACACTTGTTATAGGTACATAGAGATCGACAGTTCAAATGAGCAAGTCTGAATATTTAATTATTAAATATAGATTATCACACTAAGTAAAAGATTAATGAAGACTAATATAATAAAAACAAAATTAATATTTTTACGATAGAGCAAAAGTACTTTAAGTTTTGCCCAAATTCAGATTTAAATTTTGCGTATGCTATTGTTTGCAGACAGAATTATGTAACACATATATTACACGAAATGCAATGTTGAAATGTTACTTAAAGTTCAATGGCTTTTAACTGCTTCATGGTCGAAACTTTGAACACGTATTTTATGTGAATTATTCCGTTCCGCCAAATGTTTTTCAGCTCAAATTTGTTCTTCTACTCGTTTACAATTTCCACACGTTTTTTGGTGAGATCTTTGCGTATGATGATATTTGTTTTCTTTAGTTGTTTCTTTGCAGCGTTTACTTAGGCACGATCTCTGTAGCTGGCGAATTTTACTATCACAGGACGGCATTTTCTATTGCTGGGTTTACCAATCCTATGAGATTTCCAGGGCTGTTGATTGGAGCAATATATCAAGGTTGTCCTTGCATATACTCTGCACAACTTCATCCGTGTTTTCTCTATTCGCTTCAGGGATGCTGAAGAAACGCAGACAATTACGACGGCTGTATTACACTAATTTTTCAAGCAGCTGATTCATATTATCAATAATTTCGTCTTTTTTAGTGATCTCTTTCATAAGTGTAACGATTTCTTGTGTCAGTGTAGATATTTTATTATTAAATACCGCTACTATTTTATCTGTCAAAACCGTTACAAGTTTATGTAGGAAAGCCTCATTACTCCAATTGTCGTCCATAATTTGCTTAACAATGGTGTTATATTCTTCTCGGGATCTTGTCGAGATTATAGAGCTTTTTATTAATAAAAAAAACTACAAAATAACTAAGATTTACACATAAATTTGAGCACACACACTATAGCACGTCTATTCACGAGTACAACTCATACTCATCTTCATATACTTATTAAAAACAAATTTCATTTCACTTCGACAAAAATTTAGATTGTTTATTTTAAATTATTTAATTGTTGAACTTTTACAAAATCTACGGACTTTATAACTTATTCGTTTTGATCTATATTTATAATTTGATATACGAGGTAGGTATGCATATTAAGTAATGAGACTAACAATGTAGCGTTCGACCCGGCAACACTTGTGGCGCGGGACTTAGTGACACTGCAAGGGAACATGTTATAAGCCCTCAGTACGAGTTTGAACTCGCTAGTCTTTTGGTTGTCCGTAGCTATTTTTTTGTGAAACAGTTTTTTTTCTGTGCGTTTTAAAAGTGACATCAATTTTGTCCTTTGGAAATTATTATATTATTTAATTAGTTTTTCGTTATTAATATTTCACCGTTTTCAATATTATTCATATACAATTCGCCTAATTTTTCTGATCTGGGTAAAAATTTTGTATCAGTTCACCGAGAAGATTTACTATTTTATTTTTTTGCCATTTTTGTAAATATGAATTTCTACAGTTCATATTTGGCAAACATGAAGAATAGAGGTGTTTTATTGGCAGAAACATTTTATCAAATCAATCATCAATTATTGTGATGACTAGAAAATTTTGTGAAATTTTAGGTACAAATAATTTGCAGTCCAAATCGTTTATTGAGTTATTTTGAAGAAAGAGACTCGTACAGTAGCTCGTTTCGACCCCAGACCCCACGTAGGTCTTCCCCAGGGAGTGTAGGTCAATTTAATATATATGCACACATGAATACAGTAGCGTGATCAAAATAAATAAACATATTAAAATACATACGTATATAAGTTTTGTATAAAGAATTACACAATGGTCAAATAATTAAAAGTTATTTTTCGTTTACGAAGTCAGAAACTGTTTTGAAAAAACGTTTTGCTATATTCTAAAACATGAGTTCAATTTTTTTTCTATATAATTGTCTACCGCACCTAAAATTTACGTACCATTACTAGTCACAGTAGTGCAAAATGAGAGATCTTTTCTAAATTGAAATTAATAAAAAAAAAAAACCTTATGTTGTAAAGTAGACTAACAAATTCATCTTATGATTAGTAATTAATATGAAATTTATATTCAAATTATTGATATTATATGAATGCCAAAGAAAGAAAAATAGATTTTTGTGTAAAAATTATTTCCTTTTCAAAGTAATAAATATTTTTATTGAAGTTGTTAGTATATGTGGTTGGCGCTTGATTTGTTTAGATTATTCTCTTAATTTTGAAATAGATTTATGTTTTTAAGTATAATAAATAATAATTCGACAAAATATGTTATTTGTAAATTATAAAACAAAATTAATATCCCAATAACTAATTAATTACTAAGGGCTGAATTTTCATTCAATTGAATCTCAGTAGCCAACAAGACATCAAATGGGGGGCGCTAAGGTAGCGTTCGGTGGATGGACTAAGGCCGCCACTGTCAGGGATTTATATTTATTGATTTATTTATTTATCAAAAACTTTAAATTCAATTGAGATCTACCGTATTTGTACTTACTTATTGACTACATATAATCAGTAATAACATGTACACTGAAATACTATCTAGGTGTATGTTATGGTCAAAATGCTATCATTACAACATTTTTAGCGGTGTTTCTATTGTTTGAGAAGTAAGTTTTGTTTCAGATATTAAGCCTGCGGCATTCTTTAAGCATCCTAGTAAAGTTATATCATATTTTACTGGTGAAGTTATTTATCATACAGCTGACAAAAAAATCCAATATTACTCTTGCAAATTTTTTTACTTAGGTATTACTATTTATAACCTTAGAGAGTGGCAAGTACTGTATGTACACGTTTATAATATTATCTATACTGTATTTTTAGATAATTGTGAATGTATTAGCTTTCGTATTGACACAGTTTACCACATCACAGCAGTGGCAAATTCAGAATCTTTCCTAAGGAGGGGACGATTCATTTTAGATCATCATAAAAAATAAAATATATAATAATGTTAACCAGAAAATAGAATTGATTTATTGAATTCTACATACATTTTTTTTCGTTATTGCGAGTCGAATTAAGGAATTTTAATATACTTAATATAGAAAAGCTATTTTCAGTCGTAGTCATACTTACAGGTAGCGTTATTAATATTGTTATTTACTTATAAATAAATAACAGCACCAAATTGTGTCAGAACTTCATTTACACTGACGGGAATATCAAATTCATTATAAGTAAGGCATTTGTGTTTCCACAACAATATTTCGGCAAATAGATTTGTTCTTGACAAAATCAAACAATTCTATACAATATCTGTGTATATGAGACGCCTTTGCGATCCATATTTATTTATTATTATTTTCGAAATTAAAAAAACCTTCCCCATCTAAGGGGTGAGGAGGGGATCATTCCGTCGTCCTTCCTTCAAATTCGCCACTGCGTCACAACAGGATATTTATGTTCCTTTGCGCAGGAGCGGATGGGCATTTACAAACCGGCCCGGGAAAACAATTTTGGCAGCTCACATGTAGAATAAATAGTGTGCATTTTTTTAATACTAGGTTCTTGTAGAATCATAATGAAAATTTTAAACACACGAAAATAATTAATATTATTTAAAAGAAAATAAAACAAATTCTTATTATAAAATAGAAATACAATTAGAAATAGATTTTAATTGGTAGGTACTTGGTTCTGATTGATAAAAAAACTCTATGAAATTGGATGTTTCACTATTTTTATTAAATACATTTGTTAGTTCTAAATATGTTTTAGCTCAACGTCAATTGTCTTCTTTTCTTTTTTCTCTTAGTTTTTCTACACATCCTTTCGTTTTCTTTTTTTGCTATTTATTGCAAAACTTTCGAAATTACATATTTTCAATTTTAAACTATATTACAAATTACAAAATCTACTTTCCTACTTTTTATCTTCGTTCTGCTATTTGCACGAATTTTCTGTTAGACTAAATTATATTTGAATATATGTAGATCGTTTGAAACAATAATGACTGTACAACGCAGACCAGAATGCGAACACCGGCCGATTGCAAAGCGTATTTTAATGACAACGACTTTTTATTATTGTGATAAAATGTTCCATCTCGTTTATACTACTTTTTGTTTTAATTCCTCAGTATGATATTTTGCGTAACAAAATTATTAAAACTTTCCCTACTTATATTTATATTTTGTTATTTGAACTCTAAAGTCTTTAGATACTAAAAATTATATAATATTATAAAAAACTGCCCCTGCCTTAGTGTTAGGGGTGATTTAGTTAAATTTCCAAGCAGTTGAATGGAATCCTGCATCATATCAAAAAATAAAAATTGTACACTTTACACTTAAAGTATGTTTTACTAAATAATGATTAAAATAAGCAACATTTTTTTAATAATTTAATAAGAAAGATATGTGAAATTTATTGTCAATGCCATTGTGACGTCACACGTATACTATTCTGAATATCTTGCTTTCTGAAATTTTATCTACTAGTTTATACAGCAGATCAACTAATAGCTTTCTATTTCACGAACTTGAAGTTTGAAATTGTAATACCTTAAAAGAGCAATCTATTAAGATAAATAAATATAATATTCCCTTTCAAATTGAATGAAATACAAAGGTGCCTAGATCGATTATATTTTTGTTAAGTATAATATCTGTATCCAAAATATTTTAATTATAAATATTTGCTTTTTATATAATAAAATAATGATGCCGCTTTGACGTCACTTTGGCAGTAAAAACGCAGCTAAACTAAACAATGAACAAGGTGTATTAATACTAGTTTCATTTAAAATAATAAAAAAATTAGAGTGCAGGAACCCATTATAGCTTTGTGCAAATTCTATTAAATACATATCTTGATAACTTTTTATCACATTTCTTAAAATTGAAGTTAAACATTAGTCCAACCAAATATTTCTTGTGCTGGAATTCAAATATTTTGTTACATCCCTGCTGTGTTATTTATATTCAGGGATGGGATAACGTTAACAAAAGGTTACGTTATTTCATAACGTTATAAAAAATGATTTGTTATATAACTAAAAAATTCAACAACATAACGTTGTATAACGATATAACAATGTAATTTTTATATCGTTATATTATAACTTTGAAATAACTTTATTTTTCTCAAATTTATAATAAAAATTCATAAAAAATATACTTAAAATATTAATACCTTATTCTGTAATCAGCAGTTACGTGATTTAAGGTAAGCATTACCAATTACTTTAATAACATAATATGACACACGTGCAATCTTATTGACAGCAGGATGTTAGGAGGTTTGCGATTGGAACATTTGAAACAGTCTTCAAACGCTACTAGGGACATTTATGTATTCATAATACATTATACATGCAACGAAAAATATTAAAATATCTGTAAATTACGAATTTACATTCTCTCAACGGGAAATATCGTTGTTTGTTACATATATTTATTACATATTATTACATTATTAACAAAAAAAAGTTACGTTTTCCATCCCTGCGTTTAAGAAACTACTCGGTCATACCTTTATAAATATATAAAAAAGAAATGTAACGAAATTTATCATTAAAATGCCAGAAGTGATATAGTAATTACATTGGAACAAGATTTATTATTTTAAAAGTTTATCTTTCTTAACTAAGTATAATTTTAAATGTATATCTCTAGAGAGTGATTGAAAAATTTTTCTACGTTTTTATCCGTTGGAATTACTTCATTGTTCGAACTTTAATTACATTCTCAAACGTGATTTGTGTTATTTATATCTTTTCTTTCCTTTGCGTAATCTATTCCAAATCGTAGTGAGAAAGACTGTAACTATTATACTCAAATAATACAGTACGTAAGATCAGGATATGTTTCTTATTTGAGTTCTTTTATGTATGTAAATTTAGTACCTACTTGAAAAAATTACAAATGTTCACACTGGGTGTAACTTTTATTCGGTATCTACTTTTAAATTTAAATTGGTAAAATTAGGGAAGAATAATATTATGATACATATTACATTAAATAATTAAAAAAATATTGTTTTTCCACTCGCTTCAAAGATAAGAAAAGGTTTAAGTTTGGATTATTTGTCTCCACTGTGAATTGTTAGTAAAACAACATGTTAATATGTATCCCGTTTGTTCCTGTTATATCCGCAGTAATATGAATGAGTTTGAGTTATAGCATTTTTAATTGAAAATGTTTTGTTTCTATTACAAATTTTTATAAATAAATAATAAAATGCAGAATAATAGTATTAGTATGTTTTTATACTTTGTATTAAATGTCAATGAAGTATGGCGTTTTTAATTATCAATATTGCTTGGAGAGTAAAGGGCACTGATATTTTATTTCATTCACATACAAAATACTATCGTAAAACATTACCTTCTCCAAGTTAGCTTGAGCAGCTGCATTGCTGCTTTGGATAGTGAACAATGCGTGTTTACCCGTGTGTAAATAAGGGTGGAGAGTATGCTGAAGGGGATCATAGTTCAATTGTATCATAGCCTCGTTTTTAAATAGCCACATCTCGTACCATACATACACTAGCGGATGGTGACATTTTAACTTTGAGTTATGTTGTGGGGTAGAATTATAATAATATGAATTTGTTTTAAATTTATATTTACTTGTGTTTCACAAGACAAGATTTCTTGTCTTCTTTAGTAATTTCTTGTCTTGTTTCGAAAAGCAAGACAAGAAATTTAATTATATATTGTTTTTCATTACTCTTGTATATAAAAATCTTGTCTTGATAGTCATTTTCTAGCAGATTTCTTGTCTTGCATGCTAATATTCGCAAATGACCTTGAATATGTAAATAACTTTGTATCACACGTACATTTTTTTTGTTTAAATAATATCAGTGGCAATTATCAAATATATTCCTTACAATACAATTATGTGCTATTATTAAATAAGTATTACAAAAACAAAAATCGTATAGCTGCATATAATATCCGTATATTTTACAACAACGACATCTGTACAAGCAGAAAAGCTTTTTTCAAAGCATCCCTGATTATAAGAAAGCATTTTGTGTCTTAAATCTTGGTTACATGATTTCAATGAATAATTATATTATTTAGTCAATAATTATTACTGTTATATATTTTTTGAAAATTAAATTTACATATACATATGTTAAAAAATTGTATTAATTTCTTTAATACTTACATATTTTTGTACTTTTATTAATTTATAGGTAGGTTCTTATAATAAAACTATATTTAAAATTAGCCAAAAAATACGAAAGTACACGAATTGAAAAAAATATTGTTATTCTTGCACATTTCTTACAAGATAATTTCTTGCCTTGTCTTGCTATGGAATTTGTACCTTTTGTCTTCCAATTGTCTTGCATTTTTTGCAAGACTGAAGCAAGACCAAGAAAAATACAAGACTCTCGTGAAACACTAATATTTATTTTTTCTCATATTATGTTATCTGAATTTTTTTTTCTCAGTACAAATACTATGTATTTGTATGTTAGACAGTAAGAACTAATTTAAATTTAATGATTGGTTTTTAATTTAATATAGAACGGAACTGCCGTACGGGCAACGCCTGTGTTAGTAGTAGGTCAAATAGGGGTATTCTCCTACACATATTCCTCATAGCTCTAGCAAACATTTAATTTTTAATTACAATACAATTAAAACATAGATAATAACATCCAAAAAATTCTAACATTCTTCTTTTATTGATCTTAAACTAATGACATTTAATTATAATATAATAATGTTCATTCACATATGACAGAAGCACAAAACGAACATAAAACGTAATATTAGCATAAACGTTATTTTGAGATGAAATGTTCACACAAGGTCAGAACCATAATACGGAAAAATAACCTTTAAAATAAATAAATTAAATTTCATTTACTTTATTTCCTTTTCCGTACTAAACTGAAATCAGATTAATCATAAAATAATTACATACTTATTGGTGATTGTCACACACATTATTTTTAAATTTCATTTGAGAACCTAAAATACTACTACCACACTTCAACTTTCAAATGTCTCTGATTTTTACACATAACTTAATCATAAAGTAAAACAGAATTCAACTTTACGGTATGTACGCATTATGCTTGGACATAAACGCCAACTAATACGTAATCATTGTGTACATTTTCATTTGTCGACAGTATTTAAACTTTACGAATTACGTTTCTTTTATGTCAGTGATATGCATTACGTCCATTGTAAATAGACCTATAGCATACACTTATTTAAAAATGAAGATAATGTGAAAGAATTAATACAATATATGTAGTTATTTTATATAAAACTGTACATTCCTTTATTCCGTCGTATCATTTATATAATTGATATTAATACATCAGTAAATGTTTAATGAAGGTTTTTATTGTTACTTTTTAAGTACTTAAAAATCTGTAATTAATTGAAAACAATGTCCTATTTTCAATGTTTTGATTTAAAATGCAATTATTTCAGGATTTATTGAAAAAACTGTTTATGTGGGTTTTATTTTTTACCTATACCTCATTACCGAGTATTAAGTCCTTTTTAACAAGCCACGACACCTTATTTTATTTGTTAAGTTAAAGCATTACATTTAAAGACGAGTCATTATTTAAAAGAAGATTATTACTATTTTCCGGATACATAAAATATTCTGTATTCTTTTTTGATGTTTAAAGATTGATAGAATTACGACTTAAAAATTATATTCATGTTTTCATTTTATATTTGGTGTGTACATTGAGGGAATAATTCAAATGAAAATTTTGTAAAGTTAAGGCGATTACGTTTCTTGAAAGGGAGCGGTCGAAGATTACATATAGCGATATAACACTGCTTTCTACCAGGTATTATTTTCTGAAAAATAAAATGCAGAAAATACTGCTATTTATAAAATGAATTTTTTGTATTAGTAACAATAATAAATGAAATAGTAGTAAAAGAATTAAATATGTTTTTATGCTATAATGTATGTCAATATACCTGTTGTAAATAAAGAATACTAAAAAAATGTATATATGTATATATATATATATATATATATATATGTATATATATATGTATATATATATATATATATATATATACATTTTTTTAGTATTCTTTATTTATAACAGGAATTTTTTGTATTAGTAACAATAATAAATGAAATAGTAGTAAAAGAATTAAATATGCTATACTGTATTTCAATATACCTGTTATAAATAAAGAATACTAAAAAAATGTATATATATATACAGGGTGAACACGAACCTAATGTCATAAATTTAAGGGTATATAGTATTTAATGTGTAGATTACGAAACAGAAAGAATTTTTTTTAAAATTCGCCTATTTAAGGGTAGTTTTCATGAAGCTCACATTTTTGGTACCACTGGATCACTGGCAACACATATTATTTTCTAAATAAAAACCTAATTAAATACTTAAAACTAATTTACGTAATCTTGAAGGGTAATAACTTCATTATTTTTAATAATATTTATTTTGAGAGTTCATTGCCCCAAAAAACGATAAATATTAACATTTCACTGGCTTATTTTTATTAAAAAAAAGAACAAAGGAAAACAGAACGGATTAAATATTAAACTAATAAATAGTAATAATATTAGTAACTTACATTTTTTGTATCAAAACAAAGAATAAATACAAAAATTCATAAATATTGTTCAATATTATCACCTCTCACAGCCACACATAGTGCACTACGTTGAATTAGTGACACACTACATGCCAAGTGCATATGATTTTGTTGTCGAATAATTTGTACTATTTTGGATCCATATCCTCAATTCTCAATATTTTCTGGCGGGCTTTGATTATCATAAACTAAGGACTTTAAATGACCCCATAGATAGAAGTCCAAGGGATTGAGATCAGGTGATCTTGTTGGCCACTGCACAGGACCTCCACGGCCAATCCATCTGTTTCCGTAGATATTATTTAAATGCACCATCATGCTGAAACCATGAATTTTGACGAACATTTAATGGAATATCTTCCAATAATACTGGAAGGATATTTTGCAAAAAAATCCAAATACTGGTTACCATTTAATGTGTGGGGGAGTATGTACGGGTCAAGTAAATTACCATTTAAGATTCCAACCCAAACATTTAAAGAAAATTTATGTTGAAAACTATTTCTCACAACAACATGTGGATTTCCTTGGGTCCAATAATGCGAGTTGTGGAAATTATTAACACCGGCACGTGTGAAAATTACTTCATCACTAAATAATATTTAAGAAGTAAAATTCACATTTGTAGCATTTTTTCCAAGAATCCATTGACAAAATGTCATTCTAGCGTGGTGATCAGCAGGCATTAACCCTTGGACTCGTTGAAAATGATATGGATGATAATCATTTTTATGCAAAATGTTTAAAACAGTCGCCTGAGATATTTCTCCCACAACACGAGATATTTCTCTGGTACTAATTGTTGGGTCGGCATGCACTAGGTCTAGGACTTCATCCTCCTTGTCGTGGCGTAATCTGCGACCGCCGGCATCACGTCCAGAATTCCTTTTTAAATTTCCCATGTCGCGAAGACGTTGTGTCACAGTGATAAACATCCTGCGATCAGGGTGGCGTCTTCGAGGATACCGTTCGGCATACTGCTGCTAATACCGCGTTTTGTCTCACTACAACATAAATTAACAACATATCCACTAACATAGAATTAGAATACATATTTTAAAAACAAGAACACTGCCAAAATGACCTACATCAATACTTTCAAGAATAATACTGAAATTATTTTATTTATTACACAATTACGTTCGTAATTAATTAGAATCTTATACAACTAATTTTGAATGTACTTTCGTTAACTATATTTTTAATGAAATATTAATTAAAACAGCAGTAAAAAAAAGTTTTGCTAAGAAAAGACGAATTTTCATTTTTCGAATTTTCAAAAAATTCTTTCTGTTTCGTAATCTGCACATTAAATACTATATACCCTTAAATTTATGACATTAGGTTCGTGTTCACCCTGTATATATATATATATATATATATATATATATATATATATATATATATATAATTATTTCTTGCTCATCGCCATTAAGAGCCGTTGTATAGAAATTGTAATTAAATATTTAATTATTTGCATTCCAAGTAATTTTAGTAATTTCATTTAAGCAAGAATATTTTTTATTTTTATTCAATTAGTTTTGTCATCGTTTATATAAGTAAATACACAGAAACATGAAATATATAAATTTTATTTTAAAAACGAAGAAATGCGTTTTTAAAAAGTTATTTTATTTTACGAAAAGCGATTACAAGTTACAAAGTTAACATATGAACTATAACTAACTACAAAAACATTCTCACGTACATTTTATACTAAGTAAACATGACACCCTTGCAACTAAGCATCTTATGAATTATAAGATGATGTAATGTTCTTACTTATTACGAAATCAGGGTGGTTCTGCTATATAATTCCTCCCCTGTTAGATGAAGGTATCTCTTCCAAAGAGATGACTTCATTTTTTGGTCTAAATTTTGTTTTATTCTTATAGATGTCGTATTTACTTTTACATAATTTAAAAAGCTTAATTAATATAACGATTAATATAATTATTACAACTATTAGTGTACAAATATTGTTAATGTTCGAATGCGAATAAGAATTATCTAATTTCACTGTGGCTTGATCATTTAAAGTAATTTTTTCCAAAGATTTTATGCTTATGGTTTTATTAATGATTTTTGTGGGTGACTTATTATCGAAGTTAAATTTAAGTATTTTGCCCACTGACTTGTGAAATTCGTAGTTATCATTATTGACTTTACAATTCTTTACGGAATATATTCCTTTTAATTTCTTCTGTAATACATCTTGTTCGCATTCAAGTTTTATGTCTTCTTCGTTTGGTAAGTATAAATATTTTACATTCGTATTGGGAATCTGAAATATTTCGTTCTTATTGTGGACTTTAATATAATTACAATGTTTATTATCGTGATGACAATACAGGTTTGTTAAGCAAGTATCGATAACATTATTTTCTTTTTGACAGAAGTGGGTTGACATATCGATTTTAGTACATTCCTTTAATTTTCTAATTTGACAATTCTGTTCTTCGTAGTATCCAGGTATAATGTTTAGAGTATGGTAATTATCGGACAAAGAAGTGGGTATTGGAGTAAATTGGATTAGGTGACTTTTATATTCGGGAATTGGAATAATTATTATCATTTTTAGGCTCAAGTTGTCATATTGGCAATATGTTTTAATTAAATGGCTACTTTCCCAGTTATTTATAATGATTTTGTTTATTGGTTCTTTAATTTTATTCTGAATCATATTAATTATTTCTTCTCGCGATAAGAGCCCAAAATGGAGGGTGTTTAAGCTACAAAAGGTGAATGTCTCTTCGATCTGAATTAGTGTGATGTATAGTTGATTGGCTATATGAATCAATTCGTTAAACAGATTTTTGACATGTTGAATTTCGTGGGCTTCTAATATAAATCCCAATTGTTTTTTTAATGACGCTAGATTTTGCATAATATTAATATTATTCTGATTGATTAAATCTAATTGTTTATTAAATTGGTTTGTTAAATTTTTATTGTGCCAAATTAGAGAGTTTAGGCTATTTTTTAGAATTTCTTGATTGGTGGATAATTTATTTATTAAGTTATCGTATTTTTCCGCGTCTGAAGCGTCCAAATTACCGCTAATACTTTTTATGATAGAACCAAGACCATTAATAAGACCGCGTCTATGTCGTTTTGTGAATATGTATTTTTTGGAGTCTATTTTACTGATTATATTTTCTAAGATGTTCATGCTGTTATTGAAAGTGCCGTTAGAGGATGATAGGGTTAAGGGTTGAAGTTCAATGTAAAGTTTATGTTTATTCTTTAGTAGATTATTTATTTGGTTTAATACGTTATCGAGATTTAGATTAACAAAAATGTATTTTTCATGCGTTTGAACGTACGCATCGCCTAACATTACTATGTTTATGCCGGGGTTTCCGGTTTCATTTTTGAGCAACTCGGGATGTCCGATGGTTGTGTATCTGCAACAGCACGTGGTTTTTTAATTTGGTTTAGTTTATGTTTTTTATTTTTATTATCAATAATTTGACATCTTTCGGGAATTATTTTTTCTACGTTTATTATTTTAAATTTAGGTTTTTCGCATTTACCGACATTTCTTTTATGTTGTTTTAAATATACTTGCTCGGGTAGGTCGATTGTGTTCCCAGGTTCTTTAGAATATTTCTCTTTACTTATTTCAATATTTCTTTTAATTTGATTATAAACTTCCTGCATCATTTCTTTATGGTTTTGAATGTAGGAGTCTACGACTATTTCGTCGGTTTGATTAATATTATTTAAATTTAAATGTCCGAATAAAACATTAAGGGGTGTTTGTTTAGTGACCGAATGTATAGAATTATTGTATGCGATTAATGCGTAATTTACTCTTTCTTTTAATTTTTGTTCTTTAAATATTTTGGTTAAGAATTCGAAGATGTTCGATTAAGGTACTATGAAATCTTTCGACGATTCCATTTGATTTAGGGTTGTCAATACTTGTAAAGTTAATTTTAATTTTTCTGATATTTAAATAATTAGTTAATATTTGATTGTTAAATTCTTTGCCGTTATCAGCGATTATTTCTAAAGGGATACCATAGTGCGAGAAATATTTCATTAATTTGTTGATAATAGTTATTGCATTTTGATATTTTAATTCGTAGGCTTGAGCGAATTTAGAGAAACTGTCTACGATGGTCAGGAACTTTGTTTTTTCTAGAGATAGTAGATCTATGTGGATTTTTTCGAGGGGTTTATTTGCCGTGGGGGTTAAAATGTTAGGTATCTGTATCGGATTTCTTTCGTATTTATTTAATAAGCAGGTTTCGCATTGATTTATATAATTTTGTATGTCTTTTTGCATGTTTGGCCAATACATTGTTTGTTTTAGCTTTTGATAAGTTTCTGTAATACCACGATGGTTTGTTTTTCCTTCATGATATTGGCTAATTTTTAATATTTGTTCGTCTCTGTCTTGTACGTCAGTTATTAAGTTTTTACAAGAGATTAGTTTATATGAATTTGATCTGAACATAATTTGGAGTACGGCATTAAAGGTTTTGATGAACTGTTCAGGTATTAGGCAGTAGTAATTTATTCCGGGCTGTAGGTATTGTTTTATGAATTCCATAATAGTTTTATTGCAATTAACTTTATTGAGGTATAGGTAAAATCTTTGAATTTTGTTGTTGAATAATTTTTCGATTTTTACGTGATTTTTGGTATTAACTTCTTTTACTACAATTTGATTTCTTCCTACATTCACGGATGATTCGATATAAGTCAGTCCATTCAAAGGTTTCTCGTCGTCTGAATGTGCTGTTTCTGTACTTGAGGAATTTTGATCGTCTACTTCAACAACGATTGAACTAGCGTAATTTTTAATTTTGATGTCTTTTGGTTCTTCAAAAACATTAAAAATTATTGAACTGTTTTGGAAAATATCTTCTATTAAGGATTTTATTTGGGGCCATTTTTTCTTATCTAATCCCGTACAGATTTTTGGTAAGTCTATTTCGTTTATGTCATTTTGTATTAAATAGTCCAATAACGTGTTTAAACAATGCCGGATATTTTGCATGGTGGGTTTTTCATAGTATTTATTCTTTGTTAGCAGATGAATTATCGTCCTGTTCTTATCAGGTTGTATTACAATCTTATCGTCTACACATGTAAATTTGTCTATCTTGTCTTTTGTCTTGTACCGGTGGTTCACTTGGTCAGCAAAACCTTGAGACATTGCAAAGTCTCTTGATATGCAATGAACGAGTGGATTTTTACTTTCAAAAATATCGTCGTTTTTGTATTTAATTTCGAAACCAGGTTTAATTCGTGACAAACAGTCAGCTACATAATTTTGATTACCTTTCTGATATTCGATATAATAGTTAAATTCTTCCAATTTTAATTTCCACCTAATTAATTTTTGATTTGGTTCCTTAAGGGAATTTAACCAAATAAGCGGTCTATGATCGGTAATAATTTTAAATTTTCTTCCTAAAAGGTATTGCCTGAAATGTTTCGTGGCCCAAACGATTGCCAATAGCTCTTTCTCAACGGTACTATAATTTTGTTCGTGGTTGTTAAGAGTTCGCGATGCATAAGCGACGGGTAAATCTTTGTTGTTATGTTTTTGTGACAAAACTGCTCCAAGAGCATAATTGCTGGCATCGGTGGTCAATATAAACTCTTTTTCAAAATCTGGATACTGCAGTATCGGATTAGAGCTTAATAAGTTTTTACAAATTTTGAAACTTTCCAAATAGTCTTTGTTATGAATATCAATTTTACTTCCCTTTTTCAGACAGAGTGTGAATGGTTTCGTGATTTTAGAAAAGTTGTTTATGAATCTACGATAATATCCGAGAAGGCCAAGAAAGGATTTTATTTCTTTTGGGGTTTTTGGAAGTGGGAAATTTTGAATTGTTTTAATTTTTTCAGGATTTGGTTTGATGCCTTGAGTAGTGATTATATGTCCTAAGTAGCATACTTCTTTCCGGAAGAAGTCGCACTTGTCTGGCTGTATTTTTAAATTCGCTTCTCTAAGTTTTTGGAAAATTTTGGCAATATTTTCAGAATGTTCTTGAATGCTAGTGCCTAGTACGATGATGTCGTCTAGGTAGACAAAACAAATCTTATTAATGTAATCACGGAGAACATAGTTCATGAGCCTTTGGAACGTAGAAGGGGCGTTTTTGAGCCCAAAAGGCATGCGGGTGAATTCGTAATGGCCACTGTTGGTGTTAAAGGCCGTTTTCTCAATATCCCTTGGGTCCATTTCGATTTGATGGAACCCGCTCATGAGATCGATTGTTGTGAAATAGCAACTTTTGCCTAGTTTGTCTAGAATATCGGTTGTGTCCGGGATGGGGAATTTGTCGTCTATAGTTTTCTCATTTAAACGGCGATAATCTATTACCATTCTATATTTTTGTTGTCCCGAGGAATCACTTTTTTTGGGCACCACCCAGATCGGGGATGACCATGGGGAATACGATGGTTGGATTATATTATCTGACAGTAATTTAGAAATTTGATTTTCTACTTCCTCTTTATAAATCTCTGGATATTTGTAATTACGAGAATAGACAGGTGTTTCATCACTTGTTCTAATGCGATGTTTAATTTTACTTGTGAATGTTAATTTTTCATTATCTTTAGGTATTATGTCATTAAATTTATTTAATAATTTTATTACTTCTTTCTTTTCTTCGTCGTTTAAATGCTCGATATTAATGTTTGTTCCGTTTATTGTTTCCATATTAAAAACCGTGTGTTTTGAATTTTGATCGAAATATTCGAATTTATGTTTGTATTTATTTAAAAATGTTATTACCTCTTTTTGTAAATTTATATGAGCGTTTAATATTTTTAAACCATTAAAACCGAGTAGAATGTGAAAACTGGAATGAAAATTATATAGGTAACATTTTAATTCTTTATCTTTATATTTTATAAACGTATACTCGTCTCCTTTAGATTTACCGTTCATTGTATTAATGGTGAAGGATTCTTTGAAAATTTTAAACTTGGATTTATTTTTATAGACGTAATTTTTACTGATGAAATTTTGTGAGGATCCGGTGTCAATTAAAATGTATAGGTCTTGCAGTTTTAGATATGGCAAATTGCTAATCATATTGATGGTCATTGATTCAAATTGAGATCGGCTATTTTCGGAAAATTTATGTTTTCGTTATCGTTCTGTTCGTCAACTAATTCAAGATATTCGAGGTCTTCGTAATTTTGCAGATCTTGTTCTGAGTCAGGTTCGATTTCTGGGTTTTGTTCGATATTATATAGTTCTTCGGCGACAAATGTAGGTCTGGATTGTGGTGTGAATCTATTATTTTGATTGGGTCGGAACGAGCGGGTACTGATAGACATTGGAGTTGGTTTATACATGGGTTTTTGTTGTGGGGGTTGTCTTGGGAATTGAGGTTGTTGATTTGAGACTGATGGTTTATTAACGAATTGTTGTGTTGTTCGGAAGGCATTAGATGGGACTTGGTATGGTATTGGTTTGTGTACTGTCTGTACAGAGGGTTTAGGCTGGTTTTTAACGTACTGCAAATCATTTGTTATTAAATTTGCTATTTCAGTCAATGATGTTGGGTGTCTGGCACTCAGTTGAGATTTGTAAGGTTCTCGACAATTTTTTATAAAGCATTGGGTTGCATAAATTTGACCAAAGGCGATCATGTTTTTTAATTCCTGTCCTACAAGTTTAATTTCTAATTTGCTCTTATAAATCAAATATAATTCGAATATTTTTTTATGATAGTCAAAAATGGATTCATTTAATTGTTTTAAGTCACAAATTTCTATCAAAATAGTTGCTTCATTTCTTTTATCGCCGTAATTTTGTATTAAAAATGATTTTAGTTCACCCCAAGAATTTGTTGCTGTGCCTGATAATAGTTCTCTTGCTTGGCCGGTAACTTTTTTCCTTATTGATAGCAATATTAATTTTTTAGTAATTTCTGAAGGGCTCGATTGATTAATAATATTAATAACCTCTTCAGTGGATGTAATGAAATCACTTAGAGTTTTGCTGTTACCGTCAAAATTTGGGATTATGTCTAGGAACATAAGTATGTCCTTATTGAGATGTGTGAAAATGTTTGCTGTGTCTGGAGTTGGCGGTGGAGTCATTTTAAATTAATATAATAATAACAATATTTAAATAACAATTATAAGTTCAGCTTATGAGCTTATTAAATATTAAATAGGTATAATAGTTTGAATAATGGGTTTGCGACTCACAGTAGAAGGACTATGGTGCTGATGGCAATCTTCATTTGCCCTGTTGTGGTTTCGGGGATGGAACGGACTGCGATGCTCTGATGTTCCCTCAGGCTGCTCGTTGTTCCTCGTCCTCGTAGCTGGTGGCTAGTTCTGGCTCTGGCTCGGCGACGGCTCGGACTCTGGGCACCAGGAGTTGATAGTTCCCTTGTAGTTGTACTCGGATTGTTGGAGATGGATGCTGGCTCTGACTTGGCGACGGCACGGATCGTCTCGGCAACAATGCACTTTTCGCGAGATTCGGATTTGCAAATGAACGATTGAAATCGACGGCTTAACACAGGTTTTTTTTTGTAAATTTACTCAGTGAAGCCGTTTGCAATCCTACCGACTGCGCCAATTTTATTTTAAAAACGAAGAAATGCGTTTTTAAAAAGTTATTTTATTTTACGAAAAGCGATTACAAGTTACAAAGTTAACATATGAACTATAACTAACTACAAAAACATTCTCACGTACATTTTATACTAAGTAAACATGACACCCTTGCAACTAAGCATCTTATGAATTATAAGATGATGTAATGTTCTTACTTATTACGAAATCAGGGTGGTTCTGCTATATAATTTATATGAAAAAAACCATGTTTTTATTTTTATATATTTGTTGCATTATAAAATTTTCAGAAGGACTAAGATATCTCACGTATAATCAGGACCACTGAGCTTATCACTTAGTTATATTTACGTAGTTCCCTGAATTCATCGTTTAGAGTTTTAAATTTGTGAACACTGTATTTTACACAAAATATACATTCTTTACTGGATATATAATAATTTTAAAGTGGACCGAATGATTCATTCATAATCATATTACGTTGCATTATATTAGTTTTTTAAAAAAGATGGGTACCACCTTACTCACTATTGTAAGAGTCGTATACAATAGGTTTAACTGCTTTATTTGCTTAATTTTTTATTTAAGGAGAGGGGAGAGCCTTTTACATATATCAATCAATTTGAGTAGATTACCGTGAATAAAGTGAGATTGGTAAATATCATTTATTATTTAAAAAATTATTATCAGTTCAGGCTCAACACAGTGGCGTAACTAGATCTACGCGTCGTATGCAATTGCATTGAATCCAATGAATTACTTTTACACAAATAAAAATACTTATCACTTCTAGTTGAATGTTTTTCTATACCTATGTATACTGGTTAACGCATTTGTTATATGCGATATATATTTATACAAATTTCATAATTTTAATTATGAAATTATCATTTTATATTATTTCGTTTTTTGTTCCGATCGATTTTCTGATTTAACGCTCTTACCTATCAAAGCTGAATTCGTATTTATGTTCAGATCCTCTTCTACTGATGAATAATTTTAAACATATATTGTATTGATTTTTTACATGCCGTGCTGCAGGGTCGCATTTACCATTAGGCGCATGAGGCGCATGCTGGGGGCCTCGCTTTGTGGGGGGGCCTCCAGCCTCCACTCTTGAGTACAAAGAAAATAATAAAAAAAAAATATTGCCCCATCGTATAAACATTCAACTATTTTATATTGTAAAAAATAGTTTGTTTTTATTAAATACACGCTTATATAGTAGGCCCTAGACCGCACAAATATTTGAATCTCATTACAGAATAATCTGATTGGCCGTCCCCGTTATAAAGTTTTTTGGGTCTAGCGGTAAAGGTTCCTTTATGCAGGTAGTTTCTTCTGTCATATAATATTATAGACCGTACCAGAAACTTGCTTTCAAGTTGTTTCCTAACTATGTACTTTTAAATCCAGATTAAAGTATTCAAATAATGCATTTTAAATGTCCTTTTTCTAATTTCAATTTGTAACTAGAAAAGAGATTATATGTATTATTATAGAGATAAATATAATTTCATTAGTAAATTTTAAATACGAACAGTTATTAATAATTAATTTCTTTAATATGATCGATTTCTTACTCTTAAAGTTGGAATAATTTATGACTCATATATGTGCAGTATACTATAAATAATAAACTAAAACAGAAAGATAATTTCAATTTCGATAAAAGTGAAATTTATTAAAATAAATGATGCAATAGGGTCATCAACCATAATCAAATTATGGTAAATATGTGTTGTAAATAATATTTACATATTTAGCAAGTGTGATTAACAATAAAAAAAATATTAAAAATTTATTCAGTTCCGAGATATTAAGGTTTATAAAATTCATCGCGTCATCAGTACTAGTTTTAAAATGAAGCTTCTGATTGGCTAAAAAATGGAAGCCCGCTGCTCGCCATTAACTCAGGCAGGCAACATAATGGATACAAATTTATTGATAACTTTCTAGTGTTGGTGTTCTGTGACTGTCAGTCTGTTAGCTTAAAAGGTTAAAAGCGTTAAAAGTACGTACTTGTTGTGTGAATAATAAAAACGATAATTATAATTTGTTTATATAGTTTGTCGTAATTCAAACACATGACTCAAGCCCACTAGCGCCACAGAAATGTCAAAGTGAAAAAATTTGTCAAAATGTACAACAATATTTACCTACTTTCCATAAAAATATATTTGTTAATCTTTTTAGAGAAAAATATTGAACAAAGATAACATTTAATACATGTTTAATTTTTTATCAAATATAAAATGAAGGAAATGCAAATCACATGAAAACCTACTGGTTGAGTATCACTATTTAGTACTGATGACGTCACATTGCAGCGCTGTACATTAAATAATTATTTTCTCCCTTAATACTAAGAATTTTTAAACCGGATTTGCACTTATCAACATATTTCTTTATGCAGATTAATAAAAAAAAAAAATTGGTTGATGAGCCTATTGTGAAGCCATTCATATGTCGGACAAAACAGGTCGTAGCTTTGATTTAGATTTAAAGAACACACGAGCCTCTGGGTTTAAATAAATATCAATCTAACGTTGCTAAACTGTTTAACTATTGTTCATACCAATTCTGTTGATATTAATAATTTAAATATAAACCATTTGAGCAAAAAGAGATTAAAGGTGGATCTATTAGAATCATTTTAAATCCAAAGAAATTAATGAAAAAAAATTCTACGAACGAAAAACTTGATTTCGTCGAACCCCGTTGATTTTTTCCTTCGCTTTAATCCCTTTTAGTTTTTCCTACAATTATACGGTCTGTTTGTTCTATTCTTTGTATAATGCGACAAGTGTCGCATGCGTTCTTTATTTCTGTGACGAAAATATTTATGTACCTATTTCAGTATTTTTACTTTTTTCGGTTTTTGTACGAGAAAGTGGATTTTTCTTAATGTTATTTCCATTCATATACTGGGTGAGTACAGATTGCTATTTAATATTTTTTATAAAACTAATACAAAAGAAATAAATTCTATTGTGAAATATAGAACTAAATACTTTTTAAATTATTGGAGTAAAATTGATAAAATTAAAAACATATTTCGGTATCCAAAATTTTCCATTTTAAGGAATTATTCAGTTTAGTTTTTGAACTCTACAATTCATATACAGTGTGTTTACGGTCTTTTTATTTTATTTTTAATGGGTGCTACTACAGGTCAAAAGAAGGCGAAAAACATTAAATCACCTTAATAAAATATTTATAATAAAAGAGATATGAATTTTTTTAGTTTTTATGACGGGGAGGTAAATTAATGTTGAAAAAAGTTGTAGTAACCTATGCAATGAAAAAGTTCTCTATTTTGTTTTTTAATTTGTTTATCTCTCAGTTGCAGTTTATTACAATTTAATTGTGCAACGTCTATTTCTATGTGATTATTGTTATTAATTGTGTAAAAATTGAACAATGTACCATCGGTATTCTAATACAGAATTAGTTGACATGATGCTTATTTATGGGAAAGTGCATCAAATAGGCAATGTCCTATACCTCAACAGTACACTAATTTAATAATACGTGCTTGAGATAATGGTGATCTGCGAAATAATAAAGGGCGTAATGGAGGTCCTGGTCGGTTCCGACGAATTTTAGATGCGGATGTACAAATTTTAAACCTCGATGACGAAAATCCTTCAACCAGTACACGACAAATTGCTCGGCAAATAGGTGTCTCAAATCGCATTGTATGGAGAACACTACGCGAGTATCAACTATATCCGTTTCATGTACAGCGAGTACAAGCTTTACAACCTCAAGATCATCCTCAGCGCGTATGGTTCTGTAAATGGTTTTTGCGCAAAAATGACGAAGACCCTAATTTTTCATTGACTGTGTTGGCGACTGACGAAGCTACGTTTACTCGTAATGGCATAAACAATTGCCACAATACGCATATCAACTTTTTTCAACATTAATTTACCTCCCCTTTATAAAAACTAAAAAAATTCATATCTCTTTTATTATAAATATTTTATTAAGGTGTTTTAATGTTTTTCGCCTTCTTTTGACCTCTAGTATCACCCATTAAAAATAAAATAAAAAGAAAGTAAACACCCTGTATATATATATATATACAGACTGTCTACTGAACTCGGGCCACTTAAGGGAATTCCTAAACTAGAAGAGGTACGACTTCGGTTAAATTAGACAAAAGTTGCCTTATCAGGGGGCTATTCCTGTGATGTATTTGTTTTTCCAAAAATATGCATAGGTCACTAGAGAGAAGAAAAAATATGAAATTAGTGAAAATTAATAAATCGATTTTATTCTTAAACGATGACAAATAGACAAAAATGTTCCAGATAAAACTTTTAGAAGATAAAGTGCGCCATAAAGAGAAATAATAATAAAAAAATTTTGGCCAACTGTTTGCGAGTTATGGCAAGAAAAAAATATTTTTTAAATGGTAATCATAGGTGGCTATGGCATAGTTAAAAGTAATATTTTTATCTCTTTTCTACAGTATGTATTTTTATATCATTCATTTTATAAATTTTTGTTTTATTTACATAAAACATAAAACACTTCTTTCTAATGGCATTTTTAAAGTAGGCTTTGGTGCAAACAATTTAAAACAATTGATTTTTTTGTATTCATTTAGTTTTTAATCTAAGTTATGTCTTAATTACCTATATAAAACTTAACAATAATCTATTATAATTAATTGTAAACAAGTTTACTTATTCCTAAGATAAAATTAATAACAAAAAATGAAACATAAGAAGCACTAAATAAAAGTAAATCTGTCCATAATAATTTTTAATTTAACAGTTTGACATAAAAACAACAAAACTTTAACAATATGACAGAAATATTATAAAATCAGTTGTTCTAAATTGTTTGTACCAAAGGTTACTTTAATAATGCCATTAGAAAGAAGTGTTTTATGATTTATGTACATAAAACAATAATTTTTAAAATAAATGATATAAAAATACCTTCTGCTAAAAAGAGATAAAAATATTACTTTTAATGATGCCATAGCCACCTATGATTACAATTTGAAAAAAAAATTGTTTTGCCATATCTCGTAAACAGTTCGCCAATTTTTTTTTATTATTATTTCTCTTTATGGCGCACTTTGTCTTCTAAAAGTTTTATCTGGAATATTTTTGTCTATCTGTCATCGTTTAAGAATAAAAACGATTTATTAATTTTCACTACTTTTATATTTTTTCTTCTGTCTAGTGACCTACGCATATCTTTGGAAAATCAAATACATCACAGGAATAGCCCCCTGATAAGGCAACTTTTGTCTAATTTAACCGAAGTCGTACCTCTTCTAGTTTAGGAATTCCCTTAAGTGGCCCGAGTTCAGTAGACAGTCTGTATATATATATATATATATATATATATATATATATATATATATATATATATATATATATATATATATATATATACATATATTTTCAAAAAAATATAAATATTTTATTATATTTACCGTGTTTTGTTTTGTAATAATCAATAACGAATATTCGAGAAAAAAATTTCCAATATATTGTATTTCGAGAAATGTGACAAAAATAACGATTTTAATAATAATTTATAAATATTAGAAATAATTTTTAAATAAATATTGTAGGTGGCTATGTGAAAATAAAGAAAACCTAACAATGTAAAATAATTAAATTAATGTCAAAAATGTATACATTTGTTTGTTACTTAATTTAACTTATTTTGTAAAAAAAAACATTATGAATAGTTCATAAAGAACGAATTAATTGATATGATTCTAATAATTGGTTAATTGACTTGCATCATAAGAAGAGCAAAAATAATTTACCGGGAGCGGTTTCCTAGACGTTGGCAAAAGACTTTAAGAACACTGAGAAGGATGTTTACCAGATTTCGAGAATCATACCCAGTAAACATCTATTATCTCCGCGATGTTTATAATTTTTCAAAAAACATCTCGTATGTGACATTAATTTTCTTCATATATAGTACTTTCTACAGACATTAGCAATGAGATTTTAAAATTTTATATGTTCAATAGATATTGCATTAGCGATATTGTTTCTAGAATGTCTATAAAATATTACATTTGAGTTGTTTTTTAATATAAAAAATGCAACATTACACAAATGTCGTGTAAGTGATGTTTTTTGAATAATAATATCAAATTAATATAAATATACCAAGATTTTAATGATATTCCGTTACGGTCATCACTTTTTTTAATTTTTAACTACTACGTATAAATACATACATATATCACATGAACATAAAAATGTATAGATATTATATATTTGTTTCTTATTGCTATGAAATTTATTCGGTAAGATAATAAAATTATCGAATATACGAATATTACAAATTAGAAAGAATGTAATATAATTTTGATATTTTTCTACGTAATATTTTTTAATAAGATGTAAAATAAGATATATCATTACATATTAGAATATGAATAAAAAAAATTTAAAAGAATAAAACATTAGAACCAATTACAGATATTGAACTTCGCGCGCATTTTAGCGCATGGGGTTGAACAAAACAAGTAGTGGGTACCAGCTTTTATTTAAGCTGGATTTTGTCTTATTTTTATGCCTGAATAATTGTCTTCGCAAATACTGTTTGCAGCCATATTGGCGATCAAGCCATTTTTCTCTCTGTAAAGTTTATTTTTTAGTTATTAAAAATCCATAATTGCAGCATCAACTTTAGTGTACACAATTTTAGTTATATAATAGATTTTACAACTAAGAATGAAATAAGAATAACAGCTAAAGCATTATTCCTGTACTATGAGCTTTTAAATTTATCTTACAGCTACAAAAAACACCATCTAACAACTTTCATCATTTCTCTATTATTTGAGTTGCAGAGTTTATTTTTTAGTTAAATATATATATACCTAATTAAAGCTATAAAAATTTACCAATAACTTTGGTTATAAAATGCTTTTTACAGCTTAGAAAAACGACCAACTATTTTCTCGTTTTTTTTTAATGTAATTTTTGTATCAAAATATCTATTATGGGTAATTACTTGTCAAATGTTTTCGTGTTGAAGGTCGCTGATGCATATATTGATCTTGTTTTTATGTAATTGTGTTCTTATAAATTTTGTGAAAAATGGAGAAAAACTCGTTAGTGTTTGACTTGCAAAAATTAAAAAAATATAAATACAGTACGTCTTATTACCGTAAAATACGAAATCATCAAACCAATATGGTATTAAGTCGTTCAGAGAATAGAAGAACAATAAATAAATGAATTTATTCTGTCCCAAAGTAAGCCAACTCAAGATATTACAAATAATTTGGAATTCCCAAGCACATTGCAAAAGGAGAGTGTGGAAGAAATTGAAGATGTTCCGTTGTGTTCCATAAATTCTAGGAAATTACTATTTTTTAAATTCAGTATCTGATGATGACGACAATGAGTCAATAGAGTACGAAAAAGATAATTTATCAGAATTATTAAGAATATGGGCACTGTCTTACATTATATGTCACAAAATTCACTTTTAAATATAATGTCACAATTTTCGAGAATAACAACTGTTTGAACAACTTTGAACATTTTATTTTATATTATATTGAACGCAGTAAACGGGGGTTAGTTCAAGTAGTTGACAGAACTCTGTCGGAAAGAAATATTGCTATAAATAAATAAAAATGGAAGCTAATGCAGCTAAATAGGTGTAATAGAGTTGCATACACAGCTATATAGCAACAGAGACTGTTTTCACTATATATTAGGGTACAAAAACAGCCAAATAGCTATCTTTATGTATATTTCATGTACATTAAAGGCAATGTCACAACCAAATGACTTTACTACCCAAATTTCTGTTATTGAGTTAATATTACGTCCACCAGAGCTATATCTTTGTATTTAAGACATGCAGACATTTTTTTTAATCGGAGCAGCCGATGTAAACGGTAGAGAATGGCAACCATTTTGTAAACTAGAAATGTTTACTTTTTTAAAATTTATATTTATCAGTCTTTTTGGATATTACACAGTGGAAAACAATTTCAAATTTAATATTTTTACATTATAAAATTTAAAAAAAACATTTTTAGCTACATTTTTAATTAAAAAAAATTAATAAAATTTTTCAAATTAATAAATAATTTATTTAATTGATGTATTTTTCAGAGCGCGTTTGTTTTTTCAAAGTATCGTCTCTATATTTACCGATCAAATGACGTTGTTATTAAATTTTGAGTAATGTAACTGTGAAATTAGGATTTTAAAATTTTCTAGCACTTGTTATATTATTGTGTATCTAACAATGTTACCTAAATTGTACATATTGTATACATTGAAGTTTAAGTATACAGACGACAGCTATTAATTCTAAAGATTGTTACTAAATAGCTATTTTTGGATCAAACAACTTAACAGTATACAGCCAAATTATTGTTTAAAAGTCTTTAAAATATCAAAGGTATATTGCTTTATATATGCATTCAAAGCAATATTGCTAATATAGAGCTCAAAAAATAAAAAACTAAATGACTATATTTTGATTGAATTGATAGCCAACTAGCTGCAGCTAAATCGCTGTAACAACACTTCTAAAGCAAGAAAATGTTTTACCACTTTTGCTATGCCAGCTCTATAATAACTCTATTATAACGTTACGATGCAAGCTGTAGTAGCCAAAATGCTATAATTTTTTACTGCAGTAACGTCACTGCAGCTTATTTGCAACTTCGTGTGCTACTTGGGTTGTTTTATGTATTACGTCGGTGAAGTGTCAAGTGCATTTAATTTTTATTAAGGTAAGTGTAATAGTGATGTACCTTTTTATAATACCTAAATTATATGTGATAGAGACAAATAAATTTTTCCATTGAAATAAATGCTTTTGTGATGTTATTTTTGAACAACTATTTTAATTAATTTTATATTAATAACATACCTTACTATAAATGTTATGGTAGTGTGTCACATATACATCGCAAACTTGATTTCTTTGTGATATATTTGCGCATGCGCATGTCTTAAAAAATGTTGTATGTTTGTAACATAGACATCACAAAGTAGATCTTTCTCTTTTACTGAATCTAAAGTATTATTTATGTGCAGCAGTGAGCAGTGCAGCTAATCACCACTAGCGAGAAATGTTGACAAAATTCAAGAAGGACTGCTTACATTAATATCTGTAGTAAAGTAAAGGTGAGATATTATTATTAAAAGTATTAGTTTTGTAAATATTTGCTCGTATAAGTTAAATGAAAATATTTTATACGTTTGTAAACTTATAATGTTTGAATGAAATGGTTTTCCATATTAAATGTTTCTCAAGTCATAACGATATATCGATATACGGTTGTTTTTCTGTTTATTTAAAATTAATAATCACGTTATATTTTACTTATTAGATTTTTAGATGTCAATACAAATTATCTATCTGATTACAGCGGTAATATGTAACATAAATAATTTGTGAAACTCTATAACAATGATTATTGCTTTTAGATTCCGATAAAAGTTTAATAGGTACACTACCTGTGATAAATAAACATTAACACCGATTTTACCAGATGAAACATCTTCCCGAGTTATTCAGTCGGATGTAATTTTAACAAATATAACAATTCCTAAATCATCTTTTAATCAAGCTTCTTTGCCAGTAGTTGCAAATGAAACATATTCCACAATTTCGGATCTAACTGAAACTTTAAATTTTATTCCAGTTGAATTCGAAGTTTTACCAGAAAACTTATCGGCAAATAACAGTCCACAAAATAGTATGTGATTGCTTTCACTGTATTTTGCTATTTTTATTATAGGATAGCTGTTTTATAATTACAACTAGCTGACATAAATTATTTCAGATTTATCGCTGTTGCCAAAAATATACGAAGAAATAATTAAACTAAAAACCGCAGTTGGACGTATTAAAGAGAAAATTTCTTTTCAGAAATTAACAAATGAAAATGTTTATATTCAGACGTATGATATTTTACACCAAATTCTTTTGAAATCTCTAAATGATTTAAATTCTCTGGTATGTATATTATATACGAGTAGATAATGTTAAGATATTTAATTAAATATCTTCTTTGTAGAAAAATATATTGTATCTAATAAGCGGTAAATGCATTAAAAATTGCGTCCAGAGAACGTTGGCTAAATTGTTTTCAAATGAATTAGCAAAACTTTGCTCTTTTACAGGAGCAAAGAATAATTTTCCATCACGGAATTTAAAATTAACGCAAATAATAAAAGGTACGTTATTAAATATTTATAGCTTAATACACTTTAATATACATTTGTTTCAGAAGCAGTAAAGCTAAATTTTCCCCATTTAAAAGAAAGTGAGTTTGAAGAACACTTAAAAACTTGGTTTAGACACGGAAAACAACGTTATGAACGAGAGAGGAAACAATATGTATACTAGTGAATTCTCGGCTGCGCCGAGTATTCCCTAGAACTCCGCTGTCAATGTAGAAAAACAAATGCCGATCGACATTAAAAAAAAATTATATCTGCTTGTCAGCCCTCAATTAGACCTTTGATTAGATTCCAAACATGATATACTTCTAATAACTTTTTGCATAAAACAAAAGCCGATCGACATGGAACATTTTTGTCAATTCTGCACGCCGGCCTTCAACGAGACCTTTCATTTGAGACCAAACTCGACATACCGTTGAGAAACTTTTGCAAAAAACAAAAGCCGATCAACATTGACCGTTTTTGTTAATTCTACACGCCAGCCCTTATCGAGCCTTTTCATTTGATACCAAACACCACACACTTCTGACAACTTTTTGCAAAAAACAAAAGCCGATTGACATGGCACATTTTTGTCAATTCAGCACGCTAGCCCTCAACCAGACGTTTTGTTTGATACCAAACTCGACATACTTTTGAGAACTTCTTGCAGAAAACAAAAGCCGATCGGAATGGAACATTTTTGTCAATTTTGCACGCTAGCCTTTAACGAGACCTTTCATTTGAGACCAAACTCGACATACTTCTAAAAACCGAAACCTTTCATTTGATACCAAACACCACACATTTGTAACAACTTTTTGCAAAAAAAAAAACAATCGACATAGCAAATTTTTGTCAATTCTGCACGCTAGCCCTCAACGAGACGTTTCATTTGAGCCCAAACTCGACATACCTTTGAGAACTTTTTGCAGAAAACAAAAGCCGATCGGAATGGAACATTTTTGTCAATTCTGTTCGGTAGCCCTCAACGAGACCTTTCATTTGAGACCAAACTCGACTAACCTTTGAGAAATTTTTGCAAAAAACAAAAGCCGATCAACATATACCATTTTTGTTAATTCTGTACACCAGCCCTTATCGAAACCTTTCATTTGATACCAAACACCACACACTTGTAAAAACTTTTTGCAAAAAACAAAAACCAATCGACATAGCACATTTTTGTCAATACTGCACGTTAGCCCTCAACGAGACGTTTCATTTGAGCCCAAACTCGACATACCTTTGAGAACTTTTTGCAGAAAACAAAAGCCGATCGGAATGGAACATTTTTGTCAATTCTGTTCGGTAGCCCTCAACGAGACCTTTCATTTGAGACTAAACTCGACTTACCTTTGAGAAATTTTTGCAAAAAACAAAAGCCGATCAACATTGATCATTTTTGTTAATTTTACACGCCAGCCCTTATCGAGCCCTTTCATTTGATACTAAACACCACATATTTCTCACAACTGTTTCCAAACACAAAATATTTCTGACAACATTTTGCAAAAAACAAATTCTAATTTACGTAGAACATTTTTGTCATTCATGCACACCGATCCATATTGTGTCGTTTTCTTAAAACCCAAGGACGACCTACTTCTAAGAACTTTTTACGAAAAACAAATGCAGATCGACATAACACATTTTTTTTGTCATTTCAAAACCGGCCCTTATGGTTTTCTTTCTTTCGATATCAAACAAAGAAAAGTGTTTTAATTTAATTACGAACATTTGATTTTTATTTAGTTACTTAATATTTTGGCAACACTGTTTTTATTAAAATAATGTAGTTAATTTTTAAATTTATAAATTACCATCGGCAATCCTAATATAAAATAGCCACTGTCTTCAGTGAAATTCATTTAGGAATATTTGTTTTTTGTTTAGTAATTTCATCACACATTTGGCAACATTGACTTATGTAATTCGAAACGTCAAAATTTAAAATAATTAAATGTGTAGTGTAATAAACTTAAAATAATGGTAAAACCTTTGCTCAGGACTATTATTCATGACACTGTTTTCAAATCTTTGATATCAATGTTCTATTAAATGATACAATCATTTAAAGTTCATAGACAGATTGTCAAAAGTGACGGATGACTACGTGATTCTTCTTAAAGATAGACATGGCCTCTGGGATCTATTGTTTCAAGGTACCAATTATGCACAGTTTTTGATTTTTTACACGAAAACCACTCACAGTAAAAATATGAGACCCCAAAAAGGCCCTATTCCACTTTAAACCACATCTAATAAAATAATATTAAAATTATTCAATGAATGGTTTGACCTGTACCCGTGAGCAAAATTTTTGCGATGCTCGAGATGAATCCAAATATAGATAGATAGATATATAGATAGTGAATCTATCAAAATAGTATATGACTAGCGAATTCTCGGCTACGCCGAGCATTCCCTAGAGCTCCGCTGTCAGTGCAAAAAACAAATGCCGATCGACATGAAACAATTATTTCATATTTCCACGTCAGGCCTAACCGAGACCTTTCATTAGATTGCAAACACGATATACTTCTAATAATATTTTGCAAAAAACAAAAGCCGGTCGACATGAAACATTTTTGTCATTTATGTACCCCAACTCTCACCGAGACCTTTCATTTGATACCATACACGACATACTTCTGACAACTTTCTGCATTAAACAAAAGTCGATCGACATGAAACATTTTTATCATATCTACACGCTAGCCCACACCCAGACTTTTCATTTGATACCAAACACTATATACTTGTGACAACCTTTTGCAAAAAACAAAAGCCGATCGACATAGCACATTTTTTGTCAATTCTGTACGCTAGCTCTCTCCGAGACCTTTCATTTGATACCAAACACGACATACTTCTGACAACTTTTTGCATAAAACAAAAGCCGATCGACATGGAACATTTTTGTCAAATCTGCACGCTAGCCCTCAACGAGACTTTTCATTTGATACCAAACACCACACATTTCTGACAACTTTTTGCAAAAAACAAATACCGATCGACATGGCACATTTTTGTCAATTCTGCACGCTAACCCTCTCCGAGACCTTTCATTTGATAACAAACACGATATACTTCTGACAACTTTTTCCAAAAAACAAAAACCGATCGACATAGTACATTTTTGTCAATTCTGCAGGCTAGCCCTCAACGAGACCTTTCATTTGATACCAAACACGACATACATCTGACAACTTTTTGCATAAAACAAAAGCCGATCGACATGAAACATTTTTGTCAATTCTGCACGCTAGCCCTCTCCGAGACCTTTCATTTGATATCAAACACGACATACTTCTGACAACTTTTTGCAAAAAACAAAAGCCGATCGACATGGAACATTTTTGTCAATTCTGCAGGCTAGCCCTCTCCGAGACCTTTCATTTGAGATCAAACTCGACATATCTTTGAGAAATTTTTGCAAAAACAAAAGCTGATCAACATTGACCTTTTTTTTAATTCTACACGCCAGCCCTTATCGAGCCTTTTCATTTGATACCAAACACCACATACTTCTCACAACATTTTCCAAAAAACAAAAGCCATTCGATATAGAACATTTTTGTTCATTCTGCACGCTAGCCCTCATCGTGACCTAGCCTAATATAACATTTACTGTCTTCAGTAACCTTTCATTTGGGAATATTTGTTCTTTGTTTAGTTACTTTATTAAACATTTGGCAACATTGTCTTTTGTAATTTGAAAATACCCAAACACGACATTTTTCTGACAACATTATGCAAAAAACAAATTCTAATCTACATGGAACATTTTTGTCATTCGTGCACACCAGTCCGTATTGTGTCGTTTCCTTAAACCCAAGGACGACCTACTTCTTACAACTTTTTACGGAAAACAAATGCAGATCGACATGACACATTTTTTTTGTCATTTTAAAAGTGGTCCTTATGGTTTCCTTTCTTTTGATAACAAACACAGCAAAGTATTCAATTTATTTTATTTAGGAATATTTGATTTTTATTTAGTTACTTTATAATTTGGCAATACTGTTTGCATTAAAAAATAGTAGTTAAAATTTATAAATTAATATTGTCAACCCTAATACAACTGCCACCGTCTTCAGTGAAGTTAGTTTAGGAATATTTGGTTTTAATTTAGTTACTTCATCATACATTTGGCAACATTGACTTTTGACATTGGAAACGTCAAAATTTATATTAATTATATACGTTATGTTTTAAACTTAAATTAGTTGTAACACATTTGCTCAAGACTATTATTCATGATACTGTTTTTAAATCTTTGATATCAATGTTCTATTAAAAGATATAATCATTTAAAGTTCATAGGCAGATTGTCAAAAGTGACGGATGACGGCGTGATTCTTCTTAAAGTTAGACATGGCCTCTGGGATCCATTGTTTCAAAGCAGCATTTGTGCAAAGTTTTAATTTTTTACTCGAAAACTACTAATAGTAAAAATATGAGACACCCAAAAGGCACCAGTTTTCATTAGCTTCCACATATTAAAAAAAAATTTATATATATATATATATATATATATATATATATATATATATATAGTGAATGTAATCGTTTAGTATATAGGACTAGCGAATTCTCGGCTACGCCGAGCATTCCCTAGAGCTCCGCTGTCAGTGTAAAAAACAAATGCCGATCGACATGAAACAATTATTTCATATTTCCACGTCAGGCCTCACCGAGATCTCTCATTAGATTGCAAACACGATATACTTCTAATAATTTTTGCAAAAAACAAAAGCCGGTCGACATGCAACATTTTTGTCATTTATGTAACCCAACTCTTACCGAGACCTTTCATTTGATACCAAACACTATATACATGTGACAACCTTTTGCAAAAAATAAAAGCCGATCGACATTGACCATTTTCGTTAATTCTGCACACCAGCCTACATTGAAACCTTTCATTTGATACCAAACACCACACACTTCTGACAACTTTTTGCAAAAAAGAAATACCGATCGACATAGCACATTTTTGCCAATTCTGCACGCTAGCCCTCTCTGAGACCTTTTATTTGATACCAAACAGGACATACTTTTGACAACTTTTTGCATAAAACAAATACCAATCAACATAGCACATTTTTGTCAATTCTGCACGCTAGCCCTCTCCGAGACCTTTCATTTGATACCAAACACGACATACTTCTGACAACTTTTTGCATAAAACAAAAGCCGTTCGACATGAAACATTTTTGTCATTTATGCACACCCAGCCTTAACCGAGACCTTTCATTTGATACCAAACACGACATACTTCTGACAATTTTTTGCATAAAACAAAAGTCGATTAACATGGAACATTTTTGTCATTTCTGTATGCTAGCCCACAACTAGACCTTTCATTTGATACCAAACATGACATATTTCTAACAATTATTTGAAAAACAAAAACCGGTCAATGTAAAATATATTTGTCATTTATGCAAGCCAGAAAACATTTATATAGAAAACATACATTTTTAAAGTAATTTTAGAATTTTACAAAATTAATAATTAATATCAAATATAACATTAATTAGAATGACATAATAACAATAATAAACTCTCAGATAGATTTTTTTTTTATTTCCGTAACTGTCTAATTTTTGCCGAAAAAGGTACATATTATATTTAATATATTTCATACAATAGACATGCGGCTCCATCGGTTATGATTTTATCTGATGTAGAGTTGAAATATGAACAACTTTGTACTTTTGTAGTTTTGCTCTAAATATATCAGGAGAGAGAGTATTCGCAATTTTTTGAATACTTGGTTTTGTTAAGTGATCATAACTGTCAAATAAAATTAAAATAAAATTAAAAAAATAATGAAATATGAAAATAAAAATTATAAACTGTTTTATTTCATTCATTATACTTTTAATCACATATTTAATTCAAGGCACTCTAATTCCAGGTAAAACAATGACTTGTATTTTGTTTTTTTCCGTCATGGCACTGTTATTATTGTCATATTTTAATCAAATTAATATAAAACTTCAGATGCATTTTTCTCAAAAAAATCGTTATGTTAGTGTATGATAATATTATATCATTGAATTCAGAATAATATTCTCTATTAAATAACTGGTTTAAAAAAAATTAGTTTGTCTCATGTTAATAGTGTTGTAAAATAGAAATTTTTTGCTAATTTAACTGACCTTGTAGCTCTTATAGTTCTCGAGATAGCAATAGTGGACAAAATAAAATGAACACCTTTATACACATAATTTTTATAGGTTTAACAATACCGTTTAAACAAGTATTTGTAAAATTTGTTTCTGTATACATCTGAGAAAATCAATAATTTTAATAGTTTAAAAAAATCACATAGATGGCACTAATTAAGAATTTTATTGCATCTGCTAAGGAAGGAATCGATATAATTATTAAATTAATTTAATAATTTTATATTTAATTTCATATGTATATGAATTAAAATATTATTATTATATTAACTGGTAGTGATAGTGTTGTTATATTTATTTCCAAATCACAAGTATGATGTGAAAAGAAAAAAACCTGAATCTCCAGAGTAAATACAAAGGGCTCTTATAATATTTATTATTGAAAATTATGTTTTGAAATAAATATAATAATATATATATATAAATATGCGTTGGTAACATAAATGTACAATTAAATCTTATTTAGAACAATCTGTATGAAATATTTAAAAAAAAAGTCGTAAATCTTTGGAATAAATGTAGATAGAAACTTCTTATCTCTCTCTACGAATAATGAAATGGCAAACGGTAATATAAAGCATGTGCTTTGAAAAGTGGACTTGTGTGTAATATTTGTCGGACTTCTTGACTTTAACGTTATTATTTTCATGTTAAGTATGGTTGGTTAAATAATATTACAACATAACAAGTCCATTTTCATGTATAAAATATTAGTTGAAACTTGAAATACTGATCTCGCTTCACTTTCGGTTTCCAAGCCATAACACATAGCTTGATTACAATAAAAATTGTAGCCATTGATTCTTATCAACAACATTTACATTATAATAATTATTGTCATATTTTTTCGGTACCAATCTAATTCTATTGGTATATATGTACATCTACAATGAAAGAGTTCATTGCAGAATATGTAGTATTATTGCGAATTTATCTATCGTATGACATTTTTATTACGGTTTTTATATTTTGACTTCTTCTTTCTACTGATTTTTTCTTTGCCCTTCCAACCCTATTTAATGTGCTTTCAATTTCGCTATAAGTATAATACTTATATTTTCAGCAATGTCAAAATGACAAGATAATTTGACAACTGTATTTTGGATGCGTTCAAACATGTGTTATACAGTCGGATTACTGAATGTGACCAATGTAAATTTTTAAATTCAAAGAAACTTGTTAATAAATTTAATAAGAACACAATTTTTTTTTTAATAAAAATATTATAAATATACCTTAACAAATAACAATGAGTCTTTAGGGTCCCGAAAATTTACAAAAAGAGCAGCAAACAATCAAAGCCGGCCGTTTTCTTTTAAATTTTCGGGAATCTAAAGGCCCATTGTTAAACGTTTAATATTTTTGATTTCTAAATAAATCATTTTAAAATATATCTTATCATTTTAATATACACTTCGTTTATGAAAATGAATTTTAAATGTCAGATTGTCAAATTTGAATTGAATAAAATAAGTAACATATATGAAATAATAATGTTCATAAAGTAATTTTTATTTACTCTCCAATGAATATAAAAGTATAATAATATATATAGTAAAATGAAATATTTTTATAATTAGAGAATAATAACTAAAACTAACTATAGGAATTGCAAACCGTGCTCGCAACTGTCATCATCACAAATTTTGACATAAATAATCCATTATTTAAAATCTTTATGGTTGTATATGAAAGAATATATTATATTTACTCTTTTTATAGCATTATTTATGATAAAAATAGCTTCTTTTAATTTCATTTGATTACACTTTGAACCAGTAACTTAATATGACATCTGTAAGTGAAAAAATTAAAAATGTACCTAATAATATTTATATCGTACCTTAAACTAATATCCAACAATTTTCAAACATTTTTTTTGCATTATTTCGTAGTAAAAATATGAATTTTCATGTAATCCATTCTCCTGGGAGCACATGTCATCAAAAGCATTTCTCGTAAAATATTTGGTTTCAGAAAGTGTTTATTGTTTGAAATATCAATGATAATTGAATAATTGGATAGATACTTTGTTTTTGTATACGTTTTCATTTAAAAAATCATTAGAAATACAATAGAAATTTTAAAAATCTAATTGTTGTTGTAATCAACTACTTTCATCTGAAATTTGATGAAAGAATACATAAAGAATGTATAAAATGCAGTTACTTACAGTTTATTATAATCCAGATACATAATTGAAAATAGTTATTGTACAATAAATTATTAAACATTTCTTCCAAGGGGGTATGAAGTAAAGGTTTGTCAGTATTTTTAAATAAATGTGTTTATGACTGAATACGACGCGCCTTGTTTGATTTCCATAATTAAATTTTTGTCAATAGTGTTATTATCCGTAATTTTATGTTATTCTTTTCTATGAATATGGGTAACTACGAGTATAACTAAAATGAAAACACATATTTAAATACATTCAAGAAAATATAAAATTACATACTTACATTATAAAATGTAGTGTAATTTTACTTTTAAACTAATTTTACTATATATTTCTCCAAGCAAATACAACACTTGCAAGATGATTTTTTAATTAGAGCTGACGTTTTGACAAACGTCATATGTCATGAATATTTAAATATTGTAAATAAGGTTTGCCGTAAATTATTATGTACAATGCACTTTTATAATAATCAATTACACTTCAGTAGTGTTATTATCAGTAATTTTATGTTATTTCTCTTCTATAAATGTACTCTTGTTTGGGTAACCAATTAAAAATTATAACTGAAATGAAAATACATATTTAAATACAGCGAAACAAATTTAAAATGATATACTTACATCACAAAGTGTATTGTACATATTCTTTTATATATAGTTTACTTTATATTTCTGTATATTTCTTTTTAAAAATATAAAACTTGTGCCACGAATTTTTTGATTGACTGACAAAATGTCAAATGTCATAAAATTAAATATTTTAAATACACTACACTTAACATTCAGTGTATTTGTATATATTTCGCTCACTATTATAATGTGTTAAAATATAATTACCTTTACAATATCTCTTTTCATTTTCAAAATAAATCAATTAAAAGTTTCATACTGAATTGTCAAAAATGACGGGTGGCACAGTAATTCTTTTTAAATTTAAACCTGGCATCTAGGATATTTTTTTCAGTTTTGTTCCAGTTTTCCTTTTTCGCTTAGTTTTCGATTTTTTACACAAAAACTATGCACGGTAAAAATATGGCATACCCAAAAGCGATTGGTCCTCATTAAACCGCATCTAATAAAATAATATTAAAATTATTACATGAATGGTTTGACCTGTACCCGTGAGCAAAGTTTGTGCGATGCTCGAGATGAATCCAAATATATATATATATATATATATATATATATATATATATATATATATATATATATATATATAGTGAATCTATCAAAATAGTATATGACTAGCGAATTCTCGGCTACGCCGAGCATTCCCTAGAGCTCCGCTGACAATGCAAAAAACAAATGCCAATCGACATGAAACAGTTTTTTCATATCTGCATGTCAGTCCTCATCGAAACTTTTCATTAGATTCCAAACACAATATACTTCTAATAACTTTTTGCAAAAAACAAAAGCCGGTCGACATAAAACATTTTTCTCAATTATGCACGCCAGCCCTCACCGAGACCTTTCATTTAATTCCAAACACAACATACTTCTGACATTTTTTTTTTTGCATAAAACAAAAGCCGATCAACATTGTGCAATTTTGTTAATTTTTCACGCAAACCTTCATCGAGACCTTTATTTTGATACCAAACACCATATACTTCTGACAACTATTTGCGAAAAACAAAAGACGATCGGCACGGAACATTTTTGTCAATTCTGCACGCTAACCGTCAACGAAACATTTCATTTGACATCAAACACCACAAACTTCTGACAACTTTTTGTAAAAAACAAAAGCCGATTAACATGGCACATTTTTGTCAACTCTGCACGCTAGCCCTCAACCAGACGTTTTGTTTGATACCAAACTCGACATACTTTTGAGAACTTCTTGCAGAAAACAAAAGCCGATCAGAATGGAACATTTTTGTCAATTCTGCTCGCTAGCCCTCAACCAGACCTTTCATTTGAGATCAAACTCGACATACTTCTAAAAACTTTTCACAAAAAACAAAAGTGGATCAACATTAACTATTTTTGTTTATTTTGCACACCAGTCCTTATCGAAACCTTTCATTTGATACCAAACACCACACACTTCTGACAACTTTTTGCAAAAAACAAAAGCCGATTGACATGGCACCTTTTTATCAATTCTGCACGCTAGCCCAGTCCGAGACCTTTCATTTGATATCAAACACGACATACTTCTGACAACTTTTTGCATAAAACAAAAGCCGATCGACATGGAACATTTTTGTCAATTCTGCACGCCAGCCTCAACAAGACCTTTCATTTGACACCAAACTCGACATACCTTTGAGAAATTTTTGCAAAAAACAAAAGCCGATCAACATTGACCATTTTTGTTAATTCTACACGCCAGCTCTTATCGAGCTCTTTCATTTGATACCAAACACCACATACTTCTAACAACTTTTTCCAAAAAACAAAAGCCGTTCGTTATGGAATATTTTTGTTCATTCTGCACGCTAGCCCTCATCAAAACCTAGCCTAACAACTTTTTACGAAAAACAAATGCAGATCGACATGACACATTTTTTTGTCATTTCAAAATCGGCCCTGATGGTTTTCTTTCTTTTGATATCAAACACAGCAAAGTGTATAATTTAATTAAGAACATTTGTTTTTTATGTAGTTACTTCATAATTTGGCAACAATGTTTGTATTAAAATATTGTAGTTAATTTTTAAATTTATAAATTACCATCGGCAATCCTAATATAACAGCCACTGTCTTCAGTGAAGTTCATTTAGGAATATTTGTTTTTTGTTTAGTTATTTCATCACACATTTGGCAACATGGACTTATGTAATTCGAAACGTCAAAATTTAAAATAAATAAATGTGTTGTGTTATAAACTTAAAATATTGGTAAAACCTTTGCTCAGGACTATTATTCACGACACTGTTTTCAGATCTTTGATATCAATGTTCTATTAAAAGATACAATCGATTAAAGTTCATAGACAGATTGTCAAAAGTGACGGATGACTGCGTGATTCTTCTTAAATTTATACATGGCATCTAGGATATTTTTTTCAGTTTTGTTCCAGTTTTACTTTTTAGCTTAGTTTTCGATTTTTTACACAAAAACTATGTACGGTAAAAATATGGGATACCCAAAAGCGATTGGTCCTCAATAATCCACATCTAATAAAATAATATTAAAATTATTACATGAATGGTTTGACCTGTACCCGTGAGCAAAGTTTTTGCGATGCTCGAGATGAATCCAAATATAGATATATATATATATATATATATATATATATATATATATATATATATATATATATATATATATATAGTGAATCTATCAAAATAGTATATGACTAGCGAATTCTCGGCCCGAGCATTCCCTAGAGCTCCGCTGTCAGTGCAAAAAACAAAAGCCAATCGACATGAAACAGTTTTTTCATATCTGCACGTCAGCCCTCACCGAGACCTTTCATTAGATTTCGAACACGATATACTTCTATTAACTTTTGAAAAAACAAAAGCCGGTCGACATAAAACATTTTTGTCAATTATGCACGTCAGTCCTTACCGAGACCTTTTATTTGACACCAAACACAACATACTTCTGACATTTTTTTTTACATAAAACAAAAGCCGATCAACATGAAACATTTTTGCAATTCCTACAGGCTAGCCCACACCGAGAACTTTCATTTGATACCAAACACCACATACTTCTGACAACTATTTGCGAAAAACAAAAGCCGATCGGCATGGAACATTTTTGTCAATTCTGCACGGTAGCCCTCAACGAGACCTTTCATTTGAGACCAAACTCGACATACCTTTGAGAAATTTTTGCAAAAAAAAGCCGATCAACCTTGCCCTTTTTTGTTAATTCTACACGTTAGCCCTTATCGAGCCTTTTCATTTGATACCAAGCACCACATACTTCTCACAACTTTTTCCAAAAAACAAAAGCCGTTCAATATAGAACATTTTTGTTAATTTTGCACGCTGGCCCTCATCGTGACCTAGCCTAATATAACATTCACTGTCTTTAGTATCGTTCATTTGGGAATATTTGTTCTTTGTTTAGTTATTTTATTAAACATTTGGCAATATTTACTTATGTAATTCGAAAATACCCAAACACGACATTTTTCTGACAACATTTTGCAAAAAACAAATTCTAATCTACGTAGAACATTTTTGTCATTCGTGCACACCAGTCCATATTGTGTCGTTTCCTTAAAACCCAAGGACGACCTACTTCTAACAACTTTTTACGAAAAACAAATGCAGATCGACATGACAAATTTTTTTTGTCATTTTAAAACTGGCCCTTATGGTTTCCTTTCTTTTGATAACAAACACAGCAAAGTATTCAATTTATTTTATTTAGGAATATTTGATATTTATTTAGTTACTTTATAATTTGGCAACAAGGCACCAGACCTCATTAGCCCCCACATATTAAAAAAAAAATTATAACAATCACTTGCATGGTTCAGGCTGTAGGCGATTACAAAAGTTACTCGATGCTTGTCAATTCTGCACGCTAGCCCTCTCCGAGATCTTTCATTTGATACCAAACACGACATACTTCTGACAACTTTTTGCATAAAACAAAAGCCGATCGACATGGAACATTTTTGTCAATTCTGCACGCTAGCCCTCACCGAGACCTTTCATTTGATACCATACACGACATATTTTTGACAACTTTCTGCATAAAACAAAAGTCGATCGACATGAAACATTTTTATCATATCTACACGCTAGCCCACACCGAGACTTTTCATTTGATACCAAACAATATATACTTGTGACAACCTTTTGCAAAAAACAAAAGCCGATCGACATTGACCATTTTCTTTAATTCTGCACACCAGCTTTCATTGAAACCTTTCATTTGATACCAAACACCACACACTTCTGACAACTTTTTGCAAAAAACAAATACCGATCGACATAGCACATTTTTGTCAATTTTGCACGCTAGCCCTCTCCGAGACCTTTCATTTGATACCAAACACAACATACTTCTGACAACTTTTTGCATAAAACAAAAGCCAATCGACATGTAACATTTTTGTCAATTCTGCACGGTAGCCCTCAACGAGACCTTTCATTTGAGACCAAACTCGACATACCTTTGAGAAATTTTTGCAAAAAAAAGCCGATCAACCTTGACCTTTTTTGTTAATTCTACACGCCAGCCCTTATCGAGCCTTTTCATTTGATACCAAGCACCACATACTTCTCACAACTTTTTCCAAAAAACAAAAGCCGTTCAATATAGAACATTTTTGTTAATTTTGCACGCTAGCCCTCATCGTGACCTAGCCTAATATAACATTCACTGTCTTTAGTATCGTTCATTTGGGAATATTTGTTCTTTGTTTAGTTACTTTATTAAACATTTGGCAATATTTACTTATGTAATTCGAAAATACCCAAACACGACATTTTTCTGACAACATTTTGCAAAAAACAAATTCTAATCTACGTAGAACATTTTTGTCATTCGTGCACACCAGTCCATATTGTGTCGTTTCCTTAAAACCCAAGGACGACCTACTTCTAACAACTTTTTACGAAAAACAAATGCAGATCGACATGACAAATTTTTTTTGTCATTTTAAAACTGGCCCTTATGGTTTCCTTTCTTTTGATAACAAACACAGCAAAGTATTCAATTTATTTTATTTAGGAATATTTGATATTTATTTAGTTACTTTATAATTTGGCAACAAGGCACCAGACCTCATTAGCCCCCACATATTAAAAAAAAAATTATAACAATCACTTGCATGGTTCAGGCTGTAGGCGATTACAAAAGTTACTCGATGCTCGTGATGAATCTATAGATAGATAGATAGATAGATAGATAGATATATAGTGAATGTAATCGTTTAGTATAGTGACTAGCGAATTCTCGGCTACGCGAGCATTCCCTAGAGCTCTGCTGTCAGTGCAAAAAACAAATGCCGATCGACATGAAACAATTATTTCATATTTGCACGTCAGGCCTCACCGAGACCTTTCATTAGATTGCAAACACGATATACTTCTAATAATATTTTGAAAAAAACAAAAGCCGGTCGACATGAAACATTTTTGTCATTTATGTACCCTAACTCTCACCGAGACCTTTCATTTGATACCCTACATGACATACTTCTGACAACTTTCTGCGTTAAACAAAAGTCGATCGACATGAAACATTTTTATCATATCTACACGCTAGCCCACACCCAGACTTTTCATTTGATACCAAACACTATATACTTGTGACAACCTTTTGCAAAAAACAAAAGCCGATCGACATAGCACATTTTTTGTCAATTCTGCACGCTAGCCCTCTCCGAGATCTTTCATTTGATACCAAACACGACATACTTCTGACAACTTTTTGCATAAAACAAAAGCCGATCGACATGGAACATTTTTGTCAATTCTGCACGCTAGCCCTCAACGAGACTTTTCATTTGATACCAAACACCACACACTTCTGACAACTTTTTGCAAAAAACAAATACCGATCGACATAGCACATTTTTATCAATTCTGCACGCTAGCCCTCTCCGAGACCTTTCATTTGATATCAAACACGATATACTTCTGACAACTTTTTGCAAAAAACAAAAACCGATCGACATAGTACATTTTTGTCAATTCTGCAGGCTAGCCCTCTCCGAGACCTTTCATTTGATATCAAACACGACATACTTCTGACAACTTTTTGCATAAAACAAAAACCGATCGACATAGTACATTTTTGTCAATTCTGCAGGCTAGCCCTCTCCGAGACCTTTCATTCGATACTAAACACGACATACTTCTGACAACTTTTTGCATAAAACAAAAGCCGATCGACATGGAACATTTTTGTCAATTCTGCACGCTAGCTTTCAACGAGACCTTTCATTTGAGACCAAATTCGACATATCTTTGAGAAATTTTTGCAAAAACAAAAGCCGATTAATATTGACCTTTTTTCTTAATTCTACACGCCAGCCCTTATCGAGCCTTTTCATTTGATACCAAACACAACATACTTTTTACAACATTTTCCAAAAAACAAAAGCCGTTCGATATAGAACATTTTTGTTCATTCTGCACGCTAGCCCTCATCGTGACCTAGCCTAATATAACTTTCCTTAAAACCCAAGGATGACCTACTTCTAACAACTTTTTACGGAAAACAAATGCAGATCGACATGACACATTTTTTTTGTCATTTTAAAACTGGCCCTTATGGTTTCCTTTCTTTTGATAACAAACACAGCAAAGTATTCAATTTATTTTATTTAGGAATATTTGATTTTATTTAGTTACTTTATAATTTGGTAACACTGTTTGCATTAAAAAATAGTAGTTAATTTTTAAATTTATAAATTAATATTGTCAACCCTAATACAACTGCCACCGTCTTCAGTAAAGTTAGTTTAGGAATATTTGGTTTTAATTTAGTTACTTCATCACACATTTGGCAACATTGACTTTTGACATTGGAAACGTCAAAATTTATATTAATTAAATACGTTATGTTTTAAACTTAAATTAGTTGTAACACATTTGCTCAAGTCTATTATTCATGATACTGTTTTTAAATCTTTGATATCAATGTTCTATTAAAAGATATAATTATTTAAAGTTCATAGGCAGATTGTCAAAAGTGACGGATGACGGCGTGATTCTTCTTAAAGTTAGACATGGCCTCTGAGATCCATTGTTTCAAGGCAGCATTTGTGCAAAGTTTTAATTTTTTACACGAAAACTACTAATAGTAAAAATATAAGACACCCAAAAGGCACCAGATCTCATTAGCCCCCACATATTAAAAAAAAATTTATAACAATCACTTGCATGGTTCAGGCTGTAGGCGATTACAAAAGTTACTCGATGCTCGTGATGAATCTATAGATAGATATATAGATAGTGAATCTAATCGTTTAGTATATGGACTAGCGAATTCTCGGCTACGCCGAGCATTCCCTAGAGCTCCGCTGTCAGTGCAAAAAACAAATGCCGATCGACATGAAACAATTATTTCATATTTGCACTTCAGGCCTTTCCAAGACCTTTCATTAGATTGCATTACTTCCAATAATTTTTTGCAAAAAAACAAAAGCCGGACGGCATGAAACATTTTTGTCATTTATGTACCCCAGTCCTCACCGAGACCTTTCATTTGATATCAAACACGACATACTTCTGTCAACTTTCTACATAAAACAAAAGTCGATCAACATGAAACATTTTTATCATATCTGCACGCTAGCCCACACCAAAACTTTTCATTTGATACCAAACACTATATACTTGTGACAACCTTTTGCAAAAAACAAAAACCGATCGACATTGACAAATTTTGTTAATTCTGCACACCAGGCCTTTCATTTGATACCAAACACCATACACTTCTGACAACTTTTTGCAAAAAACAAAAACGGATCGACATAGCACATTTTTGTCAATTCTGCACGCTAGCTCTCAACGAGACCTTTCATTTGAGACCAAACTCGACATATCTTTGAGAAATTTTTGCAGAAAACAAAAGCCGATCGGAGTGGAACATTTTTGTCAATTCTGCTCGCTAGCCCTCAACGAGACCTTTCATTTGAAATCAAACTCGACGTACCGTTGAGAAAGTTTTGCATAAAACAAAAGCCGATCAACATTGATCATTTTTGTTAATTCTACACGCTAGCCCTTATCGAGCCCTTTCATTTGATACTAAACACCACATACTTCTCACAACTTTTTCCCAATAATATTTTTCTGACAACATTTTGCAAAGAACAAATTCTAATTAACGTTCATCACACATTTGGCAACATTGACTTTTGACAATGGAAACGTCAAAATTTATATTAATTAAATACGTTATCTTTTAAACTTAAATTAGTTGTAACACCTTTGCTCAAGTATATTATTCATGAAATTATTTTTAAATCTTTGATATCAATGTTCTATTAAAAGATATACTCATTTAAAGTTCATAGACAGATTGTCAAAAGTGACGGATGACAACGTGATTCTTCTTAAATTTAGACATGGCCTCTGGGATCCATTGTTTCAAGGTACCAATTTTGCACAATTTTAATTTTTTTACACGAAAACCACTCACAGTAAAAACATGAGACCACAAAAGGATCGTAATTCACATTATTCCCTAGAATCTAAAAAAAAAATTACATCAATCTATTGTATGGTTCAGACTGTAGGTCTTTACAAAATTTACTCGATCTTCGTGATGAATCTATAGAGAGAAAGTGAATCTAATCGTTTAGTATATAGGACTAGCGAATTCTCGGCTACGCCGAGCATTCTCTAGAGCTCCGCTGTCAGTGCAAAAAACAAATGCCGATCGACATGACACAATTATTTCATATTTGCACGTCAGGCCTCACCGAGACCTTTTATTAGATTGCAAACACGATATAATTCTAATAATATTTTGCAAAAAACAAAAGCCGGTCGACATGAAACATTTTTGTCATTTATGTACCCCAACTCTCACTGAGACCTTTCATTTGATACCATACACGACATACTTCTGACAACTTTCTGCATTAAACAAAAGTCGATCGACATGAAACATTTTTATCATATCTACACGCTAGCCCACACCCAGACTTTTCATTTGATACCAAACACTATATACTTGTGACAAACTTTTGCAAAAAACAAAAGCCGATCGACATAGCACATTTTTTGTCAATTCTGCACGCTAGCCCTCTCCGAGACCTTTCATTTGATACCAAACACGACATACTTCTTACAACTTTTTGCATAAAACAAAAGCCGATCGACATGGAACATTTTTGTCAATTCTGCACGCTAGCCCTCAACGAGACTTTTCATTTGATACCAAACACCACACATTTCTGACAACTTTTTGCAAAAAACAAATACCGATCGACATGGCACATTTTTATCAATTCTGCACGCTAGCCCTCTCCGAGACCTATCATTTGATATCAAACACGACATACTTCTGACAACTTTTTGCAAAAAACAAAAGCCGATCGACATGGAACATTTTTGTCAATTCTGCAGGCTAGCTCTGTCCGAGACCTTTCATTTGATACCAAACACTATATACTTGTGACAAACTTTTGCAAAAAACAAAAACCGATCGACATAGTACATTTTTGTCAATTCTGCAGGCTAGCCCTCAACGAGACCTTTCATTAGATACCAAACACGACATACATCTGACAACTTTTTGCATAAAACAAAAGCCGATCGACATGGAACATTTTTGTCAATTCTGCACGCTAGCCCTCTCCGAGACCTTTCATTTGATATCAAACACGACATACTTCTGACAACTTTTTGCAAAAAACAAAGGCCGATCGACATGGAACATTTTTGTCAATTCTGCAGGCTAGCATTGTCCGAGACCTTTCATTTGATACCAATCACGACATACTTCTGACAACTTTTTGCACAAAACAAAAGCCGATCGACATGGAACATTTTTGTCAATTCTGCACGCTAGCCCTCAACGAGACCTTTCATTTGAGACCAAACTCGACATATCTTTGAGAAATTTTTGCAAAAACAAAAGCCGATCAACATTGACCTTTTTTTTAATTCTACACGCCAGCCCTTATCGAGCCTTTTCATTTGATACCAAACACCACATACTTCTCACAACATTTTCCAAAAAACAAAAGCCGTTCGATATAGAACATTTTTGTTCATTCTGCACGCTAGCCCTCATCGTGACCTACCCTAATATAACATTCACTGTCTTGAGTAACCTTTCATTTGGGAATATTTGTTCTTTGTTTAGTTACTTTATTAAACATTTGGCAACATTGACTTTTGTAATTTGAAAATACCCAAACACGACATTTTTCTGACAACATTATGCAAAAAACAAATTCTAATCTACATGGAACATTTTTGTCATTCGTGCACACCAGTCCGTATTGTGTCGTTTCCTTAAAATCCAAGGACGACCTACTTCTAACAACTTTTTACGGAAAACAAATGCAGATCGACATGACACATTTTTTTGTCATTTTAAAACTGGCCCTTATGGTTTCCTTTCTTTTGATAACAAACACAGCAAAGTATTCAATTTATTTTATTTAGGAATATTTGATTTTTATTTAGTTACTTTATAATTTGGCAACACTGTTTGCATTAAAAAATAGTAGTTAATTTTTAAATTTATAAATTAATATTGTCAACCCTAATACAACTGTCACCGTCTTCAGTGAAGTTAGTTTAGGAATATTTGGTTTTAATTTAGTTACTTCATCACACATTTGGCAACATTGACTTTTGACATTGGAAACGTCAAAATTTATATTAGTTAAATACGTTATGTTATAAACTTATAATATTGGTAAAACCTTTGCTCAAGACTATTATTCATTATACTGTTTTTAAATCTTGGATATTAATGTGTTATTAAAAGATATAATCATTTAAAGTTCATAGACAGATTGTCAAAAGTGACGGATGACAACGTGATTCTTCTTAAATTTAGACATGGCCTCTGGGATCCATTGTTTTAAGGTACCAATTTTGCACAATTTTAATTTTTTTTACACGAAAACCACTCACAGTAAAAATATAAGACCACAAAAGGATCGTAATTCACATCATTCCCTACAATCTAAAAAAAAAATTACATTAATCTCTTGTATGGTTTAGGCTGTAGGCCTTTACAAAATTTACTCGATCTTCGTGATGAATCTATAGAGAGAAAGTGAATCTAATCGTTTAGTATATAGGATACATATATATATATATTTATATATATATATATATATATATATATATATATATATATATATATATATATATGTATACAATATTAAGCAAATGTTACTTTTGATACCATGTTATTTTTTTTACTTATGTAGCTGTACTTACAATAATAATTTTTTTTAAGTATTTCAATAAAGAATATTTATTTGATATAGGTGTATAATTCAATAAACTGAAGGGTGGTAAGGGAGGGTAATTAATAACATATTACATGTGAGTCGTGTATGAGACATATTATTAATGTAAAATATAATATCTGTGCTATATCATATATACTTTACTGAATATTTATGAGATGTCACACAGTACGTAAATAAAAATATCATCTACATCACATGGACATCACGAATGTTAATGTAATGTCATTTTTGAGATATCTATTTGACTGTTTTGATTTTGGGCGGATATTAGCAGTTATATATCTAACTATGTGACATTGCCCAGCCCAAAACAGGTAACATCACAACTTAGATGTTTGCATTACAGGGATATCTATGTGATAAAATTTTGCATACTGGGTAGCCACCTATAATATTTGTTTAAAAATTATTTCTAATATTTCTAAATTATCTCAATTTTCTCGAAATTTTTTAAATACATAAATAAAAGTTAATACATCGTTGAAAAGAGAAAAAAATGGCGATTTCTATTTTATTAAAATAATTATAAAATACTATTTGAGAAATAAAACTTGATAGTCGTATCTTGTAAACCTGACTATAAAAATTATCTAAATCTGCCATCAAATAGTATATGTAAAATGATAAAAATTTTATATAAGCCATTTTTTTCTATTACTCACAATAAAAAAGTTAAAGGGGATTGCGTCTTCCCAGACTCACCCTGTATATATACATATACAGGGTGTTTGGCGAAAGGCCGGCACCCAAAATATTTCGTTTATTTTGAGAGATACAAGAAAATGTTAAGGAGCAAAGCTTAACTAGATAAAGGGACTTATAAAATGATCCTAGTACAAATTTTGTGTCACTTCCGGTTTTAGCGGAAATGGCTCCAACTTTAATTCTAGCATAGGGAATCGTTTTTTTTATATTTTTTTACGGAATGTACATAAAATTAGCTTTGCAATGATATCAAAATATCATAGTTTTACTTCAACCATTTCAAAATGGCGACAATTTATTTTCATATCTATGTACTTACAACTTTAGGTAATTAACGAAAAAAAAATGTTTAAAATACCTTACAATAATCAACACAATACAAAAGCCTTCTAAATATAACAAACAAAATTAAAATTAAAAATACTCAAAATGGCCGCCGTCATTTTCTGTACAATTTGTCACATATAACAAATTTTGCCACTACATCGCCAGGAAAGGTAGATCTAATATTTTTTGACATTATTTGTTTGGTTCCAGTTAACAAAATCTCAAATAGCTGGCTATGATGTATTTTTTTATGAATTTTTATTAGTAAATATTTAAAAAATAAAGTGTTGCCATTTTGAAATGGTTGAAGTAAATCAATGATATTTTGGTATCATTATAAAGCTAATTTTATGTATATTTCGAAAAAATATATAAAAATATCGATTCCCTATGCTAGAAATAAAGTTGGACACATTTCCGCTAAAACCGGAAGTGACACAAAATTGTTACTACGGCCATTTTATGAGTCCCTTTGTCTAGTTTAACTTTGCTCCTTAACATTTTCTTGTATCTTTCAAAATGAACGAAATATTCTGGGTGCTGGCCTTTCGCCAAACACCCTGTATATGTATATATAGGGGCCTCATGTAGATGTTGCACCTCGGGCCTCCGGTAACGTAAATGCGACACTGCCGTGCTGAATATATTGACTTTCGATTTTTTATAATTATTTAATGCTTTACACATTAATTATATAATTTAAATATTAACAAAAAGTTTTAAAACAATTTGGAACCTTAAAGAATATGAGAAAGGGAAGACGTAGTCAACGACAATCAATAACATTAAAGATAAAGAAGATAAGGCGACAATAGAAGAAAACAAAATAATAAGATAGATGGCGACATTATTTCATAGATCTTCTAGAAGGAAAAGTCTCTGTAACAAGATGGAAAACGGCAAGGCTTTTCATCTTCTTATAGCTTGTCATATTTCCTACGGTCTATGACAAGTTTGTAGGTCAACAAAATACTGACTTCAGCCAATAGTAACGGCCGTCTTTGCTGATTAAGCAGACCATATAGTCATACCGGCCAGAACACGAGTCATAGATTCAGAAAAATGGATTTAATTATCTTTTCAGAAGATATAATTCAGTCTTTAAGAGATGGTAATGTAACACTAATTGATGAATTATTCTAAATTGTTGTTTCGTGTTAATAAAAATGCACCGTGGACAAGTTATATTTCGTAAAGGTTTCTGGTCTGTTAACGTTTGATAACTTATCCACGTGCGATGTGCGTAATAGTGACATTGCCAACTCTTGCACTTTTTGTGATATAAAGAGAATTTTGTTTATTTCAGTAGGATAGTCATAAGCAAAAAGTTGTAAACCGAAAGTCTTAGGCTAAGAGTCGTAAGCTGATAGTCGTAAGTTGATAGACGTAAGCTGAGAGTCGTAAACTGAGAGTCGTAACCTGATAGTCGATATGTATTCGGTAGTGTAGTCAGAGTCGAGTCGAGTTGAGAGTCGATAGGCGATGTGAAATCGATAGATTGTATGTAACAGTCATCTGAACTGGTTTAGACCGACTTTAGGCCAGATCTGCTAGCTCTGGAAGTAAGTTCAGTAGTATTTGCTTTGGTTTTGTTTTAGTTTATTGTAAATTATGTAAATAAAGTTTAAAGTTTAATTAAACAAAATGTGTGTTGCATCGTCCTGCATCCAGTATCGGTTCATCAGGTGACATCATCCTGGGTTCAGCATCGTAAGTAAGTCACCTTCATCCAGTGGCGGCGATAGATATCGTGAATTACAGTGGCTCAGCCTTTACAATATTACATAAATTATACAGAATTTTTTTTAAGACCAAATACCCTAACATGAAAGTTACATTTTTTTCTGAGATATACAGCGGCATGTTTTATTTTCCTTCTCTTTTCGCCCGCGGAATTTGAAATTTTTAGTATGCATTAAAATAAATTTGAATTTAATTTTTCTACTATTTGTACAAAGAAATAAATATTGTAAAGTACAAAATATTACTAACTTAAAGAAATACTAATGGCATAAATTACTGATGAGAATTGATTTTCATCAAATATTTAAATAAAAGAAAAATTAAATTATACATATATACCAAACTAAAATAAAATATTTATTGTTATTTAAATTATAGGTATAATTTTTATTTAAGAAATAAAATAAACATTCTGAAATTTAACATAAAAGTAAATAAAAACATAATTAAAATTACAAAACAATTATAAAACAATAAGCGTGTTTCGGGACCAGGAAGTCTCTGTAATAAAAAAAAAAACATTGTTTTGCAAGAATATCTTTATCAACGTTTTATTTAAAGTATAACTATACCTTAGCGCCTTAGCTTTCATTAGGGTGCTCATGGGTTATGCTTGGATGTGCGAACTTCATGCGTCCTAATTTTGTAGCGAATGTGTCAACTACACACTCGTAACAAATATTTTTGACTTCCATCGCGTGTATGTTTCAAATTGCCAAAGAAGATAATCGCTCCGGATCTATTGTATTACGCAAATACATTTTTATTCTTTTTAATGTACTAAATGACCGCTCGCAAAAGATTGTTGTTACTGGTATAGTTAAGGCAAGTTTTATAATATTTTTTAATTGTGGAATATATCCGGAAGAATTTTATACAGTGCTATTAATGTAATAGATTTATCTGCTAATGGTTGGATATAATTTTTACCACTGTAATTTCAGACGATGAAATTTCAATGTTATAATATGTCGAAAAAAAATTCAAATATTCAACATTAAAAAATATAGATGAAGTTGGTAGAAGTGCAGATATACCATTTAATATGAGTTGACCTTCGAAAATCTCAAATTGAATTGATGCAATAAACGGTCAATTATTACGTTAAATACGTCCACACGGCAATTATCATAAGTGTTTCTCATAGTATCTGTATCCGAATTTCTACTTGAAGATGAAACACTTAGATTATATATATAATAATTTTTTAAATCATATGTTTTGCTTCTTTTTCGGATGTTTTTTTGTAACTTCAACTTCTATTTTTCCTTACATATTTTTAAAATACTTTGCCACAAGTTCTGAAATGTTTCAACATTACGTAATTCTTCAATACTACTGATTACTGCTTTAACAAAGAGAACAGCTGTGGATAAATCCAAAGAATCTTTTTGCAGTAAGTTATTTAAGTTCTCCGTTAAAACAAATAATTGTTCAAATATGACCATGTATACTACTGTTGAAAATTTTAATAGAAATGCCATGAATCCAGCACCTTTAACACGATCTATGGCATTTTCTTTATCAAAATAAGTTATTAAGGACTTGTATGTTGTATGAAATGCATGGATAGCTCTAATTTGACATACCCATCTTGTGGTACTTAATGACTTCAATTCGAATGAACATCCCATAAGTTCTTTTTGGATATTAGTATAAAAATCATGAGCTTTTCCGAATTGTGAAAAAAAACCATATAAATTTTGTAACAAATCAAAGAAGTCTTTCACATCTGGAATATTACAACATACGTCGACCAAAACTAAATTTAATTTGTGGGCATAATAATTGCAAAAGGATGGTTTTGGTTAAAAAGATTTTGGACTCCATTTAAGCGACCGCTCATGACGGCAGTTGTAGTTGTATTTAATCCATTAGCATCTAAATCAAATACTCGTTGAAATCCAATAAATTTCTCTTTAATTTCATCATTATGAACATATCTTAAACATATACTCATTTGTTCTTGTCTAGAAATATCACGGGTATCATGTGCCAATATTGAATACCTTTTTTTTGCTAAATGCATCGCCGATATGTAGAGCAATTCGTTTTGAATATCATGACATAAATATGTAGCATTTTGAGGATTTTATTAACTAATTTGGAGAAATCGGAATGACGTTCTTTTAGTAAATAAATTATTTCTAAAAAATTATTTGTTTCTCTATGCTTTCAAAAAGCTATTCCTTGGCGTGCGCACAACAATAAACCATCGAGTATTGTAAATAAATATATACGTCTTTCTTTAATTTATTATATTAATGAATCATCTATTTTTTCTGTTATGGTTCCCTTAATTTTTGTGTTTTTATAAGCCAACCATAATTCCATACATTGTTTATGGGAAGTACTATTTTCATGGTCTTTTAGTTTAGAAAAACCATTATGCCAATATTTGAAACCTAATTTAGAAAATACATTATCAGATTTGATATTTGTATCAAAATGCCTACAACAGAAGCTGTAAGCTCTTCGACTCGCAATACTCCAGCCAAGAAAACGAAGTATACCAAGAAGAACAAAATGCTCGTTTTCGATAGGATTTTTTTCCAAAGTCTGTTAGAGGGTATTTTTTTAATTTTGGTTGCATTGGACACGAATCTTTATTAGAAAGTAAATCAGTCATTTGTTATGTCACAGACGAGGTCACAAGTAATATCTGAATTACGTTCATTTACCTTTTGTTCAGGTATAACGGGTATAACGAATGGTTCTCCCACTTCTATTTTAGTATGACCAGGATTTACAGTGGCACTCCTCGAACTGGAGGTATTAGATTTAAAATAATTTCGAATATCCGTCGTTTTACTAGTGTTTTTTAATTAATTACTCTAGTAGAATTCAACAAACCGCAAATACACTTCCTACTTGCTTTTGAAGACTAACAAAATACTGTAGCAAAATACGGGCCCGGTGACACAAAGGACCCGTCCGGCTAATTATTTTAAATTTAATCCAAACAAACATAAATTTCTTTGTAAACTATGGGCTGTCAGCACCGATATCTCAATCACAAGCGGCGGCCGACTTAACGCGCTTTCCTCTTGTGGACCAATTATGAAGTAAAGAATGTATAGAACGCACCGAAGGCAACAATATTTAATTGAAATTTAAAAAAGAATATTTATTTTAATTTAATATTTAAACAATATAATCAATGTAATTTAAAATATTTCCTTTATATATAATTACAAAAATGTTTACAGTGGCTCAGAACAGTTTTACAGTGGCTCGAGCCACAGGCAGACAAGCTACTACGAATATTCTGAGGTACCTTTTTACAAATAAATTAGCTATGAAATTTAATTGGGCCGGACAAAAAAAAGTGGCATACAAAAATCCCAAATTATGCAAAGTTATATTAGGTAAAGATTTTAATAAAATTAATTTAATGTAATCTGTGAAAAATATTGCAGAATATCATATAAAGTGGATAAAATTATTGTATTAATATTATATATTAACAAGATTATGGACCGGTTTCATAAACATCCAGCTGTGTTTACTTTCAAATTAAATTTAATTGTGTGAATAAATTCGAATCATTTTCCATGTTCTTGCGATATTACAATTATCGCTGTCAAAAAAACGCATTGCATATTTGTCCAAATTAGCGTTTAGGAAAACGGCGGCCCAAAAGTTTTCTGTAAAATTTTTATTATTTTGATGAAAAACAACTATATATAATTTAATAAAATTGGTATAATTTCATATTCAAATAAAACATGATGTCTAAATATCTGAAATTTCTTTTTTATAAATTAACACATCTTTTTATTGTTATGTTTAGTGATTAGGTCTTACTTACTTTTTTTTGTAATTTTTGAAGCTGTATACTTATCTTTCTTTAAAAAATTTGTACTCCACTTAACCCTATCTGGCCTTGAACAAATATATAAAAACACTGTAGCACCCTGAAAGAAAGTACCACCAAACTATAACACTGAACTCTCCAAATACAAAAAAGGAGAAACCTTCAAACAAAAATACCTGAAAACCAAGGCTAATGGAGAACTTTCAAGATGTGTTCAAATTTGACAAAAAGGACAACGGACGAATCAATGTAGTGCATTATAAAATAGACACCGGAGACGCAAGACCCATCCGCCAAACAGCAAGAAGACTATCACTGGCTAAGCGGGAAGAAGCGTAAGAAATTATAGAGGACATGAGAACGGAAGATGTGATTGAACCTGCAAGCAGTCCATGGGTTTCACCAGTGGTGCTAGTGAAGAAGAAAGATGGCTCTAGAAGATTTTGCGTCAATTATCGTCAACTTATCAACGGGACGAAGAAGGATAGCTACCCGCTACTCCGAATAGACGATACACTGGGCACTTTTGCAGGATCAAAGATCTTCTCACTCTTGATCTAAAGAGCGGATACTGGCAAGTGGATTTAGACCCAAGAGACAAAGAAAAGACGGCATTTACCATCGGTATCTTTGACAATTTACTATTATGCCATTTGGCCACTGCAATGCCCCTGCAACGTTTGATCGACTTATGGAAACCGTGTTGGCTGGACTGTCGTGAAAAAACATGTTTGGTTTACCTCGACGATATTATTGTGGTAGGAAAAAGTTCGAGGACCACATGAAGAACGTGGAAGAGGTTTTCCAAAGATTGAGGAAGGTTAACCTGAAACTCAGTTCATTATGTTGGACACGTAGTTTCTGGTAAGGGTATTACAGTTGACCCGGAGAAAATAAAAGCGGTGAGTGACTGGCCAGTACGAATTGAGAAGTTTCCTTGGTCTCTGTACATACTACCGTCGTTATGTACCTGAATTTGCCAACATAGCGAAGCCATTGACAAGGCTTACTGAAGAAGGCAGAAGATTTATCTAGGAGATGGACTGTCAAACCGCGTTCAAACAACTTATAAATTCCTTGACAAGTGCAACTGTTCTAAGTTATCTTTTATCAGAAGGAGAATTCGTGAAGGGAAGGGAAGATGTTACACGACATTCACAAGATGTAAAATCGTACTGGGCGCAGTGAGATTCTATTGTGGTTGAAGAGGGCCTCCTCAAACGTGTCGTAGAGAATACTGAAGGTACTGAGAGTAGGACCCAGTTGATAACCCCTAAGAAAAGAGTACCGGAGATATTGGAAGAGATCTACGACGGATCTGCTGGAGGACATTTTGGAGTGAATAAAACCCTCGAGAGAGTGCGCTAATGATTTTACTGGGTAAATTGCAAAGAAGATGTTAAAGAGTGGTCTAAGAAATGTGTGGTCTGCGCGGGAAGTAACGGGCCACATAGGAAAAGAAGAGCTGTAGTGCGCCAATATAACCTTGGAAGTCCCTTTGAACGCATTGCGATTTATGTGGCCGGACCATTCCCAGAAACATATATAAATACATAGTGGTTGTATTGGACTAGTTCACTAAGTGGGTTGAGGCCTACATATTACCCAACTAAGAAGCCGTAACGATTGCTGAAGTTTTGGTAAAAGAATGCATTTGCTGATTTGGAGTATCGCGAGAGATACATTCCGACCAAGGAAAGAATTTCGAGTCTGCTCTGTTCCAAAATATCTGTAACATATTAGGAATAAAGAAAACCAAAACTACTGCATTACACCCGCAAACTGATGGCATGGTTGAACAAATGAATAGAACAATAAATCGGTATTTGTCGAAGGTAGTCTCTGACCATCAACGAGACTGGGACCGACATCTTCATCTGTTCTTGTTGGCTTACCGTTCATCTGTTCAAGAGACAACAGGCCAGACACCAGGTAACATATTATTCGGGCGGGAGTTGCGCTTACCATGCGACTTAATATTTGACAGTAAACCCGGTGAAGATCTAGCCGGGGAGGACTATGTAACGGACTTACGTAGAAGAATGAATGACTTCCATGAACAAGTCCGTACAAATATTCAAGGTGCCAGCGATCGGATGAAAGACCAGTACGATGTCAAGACTGAAAAAGGTGGTTATCAACCTAGAAATTCGGTGTGGCTTTACAATCCACAGAGGCGTCGTGGCTTATCACCGAAACTGCAAAAATGTAACAAGTCTAAGTCAGCACATTCTAGTGGCACCAATTATGTAAGTAGGAAATGGATGTAATTCATAAATAGTGTTGTGTAAAGGTAAAACTAATATTTGCTGACTTAGTACTTGTTCATAGTATATATAGTATAAGGTAATGGTTGTAAAGAGAGACAGAAAGATAGAGAAGTGAAAGAGAAGTAGAGTGGTATAGTCAGTGGTAGACGGCGGTGGTGGACAGAAGTGTCAATGGAGACCAAACCAATTGTAAACCATTATTTATTATATTATTTATATTTTTATACAAATGTGAGTATTCTATTTAATTTAATATCCATCTCCTAATACTTGCTCCGTATCCGGTCTGACAAAGAACCCATATTAAATATATTTTGTGTAACCTACCCTTTCAAGGAGAGGGTCATAAACTGGTAGCAGAGGTCCTGTAAGATTGTTACAAGTTGGTAGTACTGGAATTTATTGAGAGGACGTGCTACAGTTTGATGACGCCAATATCCTTTTGGAAAGGTGTGTTACAAATTGGTGGCAGCGGTTCGGGAATTCTTGTCAGATTAGAGTAACCTTTCGGGGTTCACTCGCGGAACGACAAGTATTAAGAGTTGTTGATTTACAACAAAATTTTAAAAAAATCTGTAACGGAAAAATTAAAAAGAAAACGTAATCTAAGAGTCGGAGATTCGGTATTTATTAAAAAATTTTGTTCAATACGGCCTTCTGTTTACCACCGCCGAACCAAGGTAAGAGACACCACAGTAAAAAAAAAAAAAACCAACAAATTAATAATAAAGAAAAAAAGAGTCGGAAACATTGACAGTCTTGAATTGAATTTCATTTTTGAGGAACGGATTAGAAGCAGACGGACATTCAACTTAGCAAGCAGTACAGTAGGAAAAATGCTGACAACAGCAAATGTGGAATCAGCAACATACGATATTGCAACAAGGTCACATGAAGTAGTAACGTAGGTCAGGGAGATGACGCTACGTAAAGAAAGAAGCTCATGATAGAAAAAAGGGATCGAGGATCTTAGAGGGTAATAGGAATTACAGTTATTAAGAGAATACGAGAAAGTGTCTCGGGTGGAAGATGACAGTGTACTAGAGGGACTATCAGAAGATTAGTCTTATAAGGTTTGTGTAGAAGAATACGAGAATATGCCTCGAAAGGAGGATACCAATGGGCCGTAAGGGCTGTTGGAAAATAAGTATTGTAAAGTATACACAAGGTTTAAAAAAGTGAAGGTTTCAAAAAAAAGGGATCAAGGATAAACTACTGTTGAATTGCTTGTCTTGGTGGATTAAAGAGCCGTCTGATTCACCGTCTTCAGAGGAAATGTTGAGGAAGCGTCAAGACTGTCAGGACCAATCACGTGCCAGCACATCTAGCAGTGAGGTTGTAACCAGGAACATCAAGGATCCACAGCACCGCGAGAGGATTCCGATGGATGCACAGTGCCAGACCATGGGGCCATACTAGAAGTTCAAAATGGAAGATGGAATCCAGTATAAACGACGAAGAATTTATATTTGTATTATGTAGTAACATTAAGTGTAGGATAAGTTGCTTTTGGAAATTGTGCTCCTTACAGGAAGCAAATTTCTTGAAGGCGGGAGGAATGTAACAAGTCTAAGTCAGCACATTCTAGTGGCACCAATTATGTAAGTAGGAAATGGATGTAATTCATAAATAGTGTTGTGTAAAGGTAAAACTAATATTTGCTGACTTAGTACTTGTTCATAGTATATATAGTATAAGGTAATGGTTGTAAAGAGAGACAGAAAGATAGAGAAGTGAAAGAGAAGTAGAGTGGTATAGTCAGTGGTAGACGGCGGTGGTGGACAGAAGTGTCAATGGAGACCAAACCAATTGTAAACCATTATTTATTATATTATTTATATTTTTATACAAATGTGAGTATTCTATTTAATTTAATATCCATCTCCTAATACTTGCTCCGTATCCGGTCTGACAAAGAACCCATATTAAATATATTTTGTGTAACCTACCCTTTCAAGGAGAGGGTCATAAACTGGTAGCAGAGGTCCTGTAAGATTGTTACAAGTTGGTAGTACTGGAATTTATTGAGAGGACGTGCTACAGTTTGATGGCGCCATGCTCCTTGGAAAGTAGGGTTACAAAATAGTTGGAAAGGTCCTCTGAGATCGTAAAGAGAATAAATGATGTGTTTTACAGAATTAGGAAAACACCTAATGGAAAGCCGAGAGAAGTCCACTTCAATCGGTTAGCCCCTTTCGCTGGCGATAACTATGACGATCATCGCGGAGCGACGATTCGCCGGGTGGAAAGCCATTCCACTGGTAACAAGGCACGGTATGGCGCGACAAGAGAAGAACAACGAGATTATTCCCTCGTTCATTGTGAAGCGAAAAACATTAAGATGTCCCGCGGCATCGCTTCAGTTTTTAAAAGAAAATTTTGACGAGTACAAGAACTGTTCAACCAACGCCCAATTGTCGGAAAAACGCTACAACTGAAGCATGATAACGTAGAAAACAAGAGGTACATTTACTATCTGGTTACGAAACAATACTTAAATCAGAAGCCGTCATACTGCAGTTTATGGGAGTCAGTGTGCGATATGAAGGACCATCTGTTGGAGAACGACATCATGAAGCTGGCAGTACCGAAGATAGACTAGATGGTTTAAATTGGGGGATTGTTAGAAGCATTTTAGAGATAGTCTTCCGCTTTACCGGGTGGAAATTCTAGTCTGCAGCTTCAACCCTATAGGACAAGAAGAGCTCAAATGGACCGTCGACTGTTACTTCTTCAAGACCTCCAGATGCGCTAAGGGTGACGTGTCATAACGAACTGTTCCGGAACGAAACAGTCTGAAGGAGGGGGCAATGTAGCGATCTCAAGGTCACGTTGCGGGCGGCGACCGCTAGCGGACCTGTCATGACAGGTTCGCTCGCCTCTATTGTTTTGTTTTCGAGAGGGTTGGAGAACATTACCGAATTTAATAGTTCCACTATAAAAATCCCAAGCAGGAGATCACGGGGACAGTCCAATATTGAAACGTGTAGTGATCGTTGGTGATATAAATAAATAGTGAGTGATACAAATATTGTGGAAATTAATATTGTGTAGTTTTAAGAGTTTAAATAAATAATCGTAGTGTTTAAGTTTTTATTAATAATTGTTAGTCTTAAAATAGTGCATATGTTTGTTTATTCATAGTGGTACTTTTATTAGTATAATTAAATATCGAGTTGCAAAATATTTAAGGTTATTCTCAATGTCATTTGTAAAGAGTACGCTGGTAGTGCATGGTAAGACATCCACCATTTGATTTGTAAAGTAAAGAAGAATATAAAATGGTAAAATATCAAATAATGCGCAATAATTTGTAGTCAAGGAGTACGCGAGCTTACTCTTAGATACTTAGGTGTGGTTTTTATTTTGCAGATGGTTTATTTTAGAGAAAGTAAGTGGGAACTAAAATTTACTTCAGATTTATTAAATAACGCCATATAGCGTCATCCTTTGGTATTCACCAGGCTAGGAATGTTCAAACCTGTTTCTGATGAAAATAAGGAGAAGGCTCTGGTCTTACCGTTAAAGACATGCAAAGTCTTACGTAATAATTTGCTAAACAAAAAAAAATCATCCATTTAATAAAGAAACTAAACTTGTTGGTAAATGGTGGATGCAAACGTTCTGTAAACGACATAATTTGGTTATTAGACAACCTAAAGAATTTAATAAAGCTAGAGCTTCTGGTTTTAACGAAGTATAAATATCAAGATTTTTTTTAAATTTGGACAGTGTTTATGAAAATTATTAGTTTACACCAAATAAAATTCCTAAAATCAAAAAAGAAATCAGTCTATAACAAAATTGTTTCAGCCGAAAGAGGAGTCCTTATTACAACTGTTTTTTGTTGCTCAACCGGAGGAAATTTTTTACTCGGAAACGAGAAAAAGCGGAACTTATTAATGGGGCACCAGATGGATCATTATTAATGATTTCGGAATCAGGTTTTATTAATAGTGAACTATTTTACAAATGGATTAAACATTTTCAACAGTTTGCTAAAGCTAAAGAACCTGTACTTTTAATATTAGACAATCAGAGTTCGCATATAATTTTAAATGCAATCGAATACTGTCGAGCATATTTTATTACACTTTTAAGTTTACCACCACACAGCAGCCATATTATAACCTCTAGATGTATGATTTTTTGGGCCCCTTAAAGAATCATATGGAAGAAATGAATAACAACGCAACCCGGTCGAACAATAACTCAATTTCAAATTTCGGAATTATTTGGTGCTGCTTATGGAAGATGTGCTTTAGTAGAAAAAGCCCAGAAATCATTTTAAGTAACTGGAATATGAAAACATTTTTACAGAATAAAACTTTGCAACATCCAGTGTGACAGATATTCTGATAAATAACGATGATAACATATTGACAAATGACTGTAAAGCTACAATAATAAATGCTGGCGAAACTATACTATCAAATTATGATGAAGCGATAGTAGCAAATGAGGATGAAACTACAGTAACAGTTGATGAAATTATACAGAGTAGTACGGAAACACAAATAAAAGAAATTCGGTTTCAATAAGCGAATTACACTTAAAAGAATTTCATGATAGGTACTGATTAGATCCGTGATAATTAAAAAATTATTAACTAATTATATTGTAAACAAAACATAACTCTTTGACTTCATCTTCATTTAAAACCTAAAAGGAAATAACTTACATAAATTAAAAGCTATTAAGAGAAAAGATACTTTAAACTGCGAATTGAGTCTAAAGAAGAAAAATGTAAAAACCGTCCAGGATGCAGACAAAATCATAATGATCCACCAACATAACATTGGATACACTGTAAAATTTGTAAAAACTTTGAAGTTCTTTGTAGTTTACATGTGTTCTTTCAAAGATAATCTTGAATGCATCGTTTATAGTCTTCACCATTCGTTCCCAAAAACCACCCCGCCGTACTGCTCGTTCAACATTGAAGTGCCATTCATTCGATGATTTCTGAAGAAATTCTGAACTAATTCTTCATCTAATATTTTAAATAATTTTTATTTTTCTAATGTAGTAGATAAATCTGGGACTAATTCCAAATAAACTGCTCGTATGACGGCACAAATTAGAAGCATAACATACGCCTCAGTCCGTTTATTATTCATTGTATCATATTGTAGCGATCCCAAGGTCAGGTCGCGGGCGACGGCCGCTAGCGAACCTGTGACGACAGGTTCGCTCGCCTATATTGTTCTGTTTTCGAGAGGGTTGCAGAACATTTCCGAACTTAATTGTACTACTATAAAAACCCCGAGCAGGAGATCGCGAGGACAGTCTGATATTAGTATACGTTTTGAAAATAAAAAGTTGGTGATATAAATATCGTGTATATAAATAGTGCGTAGTGATAAGAGTTTAAATAAATAATCTTAGTATTTAAGTTTTTGTTAATAATTGTTCTTCCTAAATTAGTGTTTATATTTGTTTATTCATAGTGTTACTTATTTTTATTATCTTCATATTTCGTTTATTAAACTTTCTTATATAAATATTCGTGTTTTAATTGTTTGAATCATTTTTTACACTTTACCTAAATAATTAAACGTTACAATATAATAGACCAGCGAAGGCAACATCGATAATTTTAAATGGCTTTGACTCAAGTTGTCTATTTCTAGACAAATGAGCACATGATTTGTTACCAGATTTTCCTTTAATCGTATGCATTTTAAACATTGTCCACAATTAGATTTTACTTTTAATCTACCATGAATGATCGAATATCTGTTTCTTAATGAAGATAAGAGTTGCGTTTACAACTGAGTTCATAACTTTTTCATGGTTGATAGTATTAATTTTTCTTGTATATGGTGATGTTTTGAGTAATTGGATGTTTAGTTTCATATGGTAGAAAAGCTTCAGCTAGACTACCACCCAATCTTAAAATTCCTTCGATATCTGAAAATGGTCTAAATGTTAATATTGAAGAATTATTATTTATTTCTTTTAATTCTAATAAGTTAATAACATTAGAATTTTACAATTTTTTGAAAACTGTGTAGAAAAAAATCGTATTTGCTCGCTGTGCAAAAAAAAAATGACGTTTAGAAAACAATAACTTTACAGTTGTAGTAACAATTTCAAAATGTCAACATTTTAAATGATATATTACAAAAATAATAGTTTATATGATGGTGCGTTAATGCACCACTGAGATGTATAATAATTCTCTATTTAAATAAACTAAATGGCAAATATATCTTAAGAAACTACTTTACGATTACAATAAATACATATATTAACAAATAAAATAGGTTTTTATACTGGTGCGTGAACGCATCACTGGGAATACCTATACAATATAAAAATATTTATTTTTGGTGATATTGCGTAAAACAGTCAGCATGAAAATGAACTTTAGATCGTTCACATATATAAATTGTGTGAGTATGGCACACTCTGCATCTTCTGCGTGCTTGTTTTTTATTGTTGATTATTTTGTGACTTATTTCATCGAAACGAAGTTCTTTTAGTATTGGAAGAACGCGGGCAAAGGTTTTGATTTTATCAATCGTAACTCTACATAGGATTTAAAATCAAGTTGCAACATTTTTTTTGTCGTTAACCATGTTATATAATTTCCAATAATTGACCAGTCTAACAAGTTGCAAAATATGGGCCACCACCATATTTGCCTATAATATTGCATTTGTAATTGGCTATTCCTTATTATTTTGTAAGGGCGCAAGGTTGATCGACATGAATATATTTTTTGTTTTCTGTTGTATCATTTCATTTTGTTTATTGGTTGTACGTTGAAGGTGTTGCTACAAACAGTTACAATAGCAATGTCATTCTAACGCACAAGAGAAATTTTTGAATTAGTATCATATTTCAATTCTATTGCGCCCCTGTTACGCATTTTAATCGATTTAGTGGCTTCAAGAGGGCATTTACCGGTTGTTCTCTGTGATAGTTCCAATTGCGAAAAAAACGTTGTTTTTTATCATTTGTTTATATGATGTAAAAAATTGTCAAAAAAACATTAATGACAAAAAGGTTATCTGAAACAGATAGTAGATTCATAACTACTTCACCACCTAGACCTAAATGTGAACACTTTTTATTAGCAGCTCCAGCATATGGAATAGACATCAGCTGAACACAAGCACCATATTTTGAAACCAAGTCTAACGGGCTGATAAACATTTTACATGATTGCCGCTCAAAATACGGTACCATTTGCTCATCTATTACAGTCAATCTGAAAGCAAAAATCCCAAATTGTAAGTTCTTCTTATTTAGGATGTCTAAAAGTGGCATAATTTTTGAAAATTTATCCTTTTTATTCAAGTTCTCAATATCTGAAATATGTAAATTTTGTTTTATAGATTGATATCTATTTCTGCTCACGCAATCTTTGACAATTGATATACTTTTATCTTCTTGCATAGACCAGTGCATTGGAATCTGTGGTAACTTCTGATAACCTGACAATAACATTATTCCAATAAAATTGAAAAGCTCAGTTATTATTATTATTTAATATTAAATAAGAAACTTCGTTATCATAGAAGAGTTTAAAAATTGCCAAAGGAGCTCTACCAGCTAATTCATTTTTCAGGCATTTCTTACCAGCAGATTCATTTCATATGGCAGTGTGTATATTCTAAATGCTCTTCCACCCATTGCGGTATGGGCACATTTGCAACAACTTTTGATGTTGATGTAGTGAGACGATATTTTTAATGGCCAATGTTTCTTCGTCCGATGAATCCCAGGTATCATCATAAGTATTGTTATTTTGCGGAACATGAGTTCAATTATACCTGCAATATCATGAGGTTAATTTCTTTCTTCAGGTAAATTGTTATCATCGTCTATTTCCTCTTCATCTGTAACCACGTCAACGTCTGTAGGTGGTATATAAACAACGTCAATATCATCTAAAAATTAAAAGAGAATATCAGCATTAAATAAATATAAATATGTAATGTAAATTTAACTGTTTAGTGTTTATCATGACTATCAGCCTTAATTTCATTTGTAATCTCATCTAACGCAATTTCTAACTCAACTTGACTTAAAAATCTTTTAAACGACATTTTTTCTAAACACACTAAACAATAAGTCTTTCTTGCAGACTTAATTCTAATAAACTAAACTAAATTCACTTATGTTACCAGTGGTGCGTATACGATTTTACAATAACCTTTGTTCAATATATATGTGCAGAATCATCGTAATAAATATTAATAAGGATTATATATTAAGACTTAAAGTATGAAAAAATGTAATTTTTAAAAATTAAATTTTTAATAGGTGACTTAAAGTATTCAAAATTTCTAATATATCAAAATTTTATATTGATACTGCGCCTAAATATCAAATAGTAAACAATTTATTATATTCTAACTTGAATTTGTGCTTTAGTAGTGGGATGGTATGGGATAAATCCAACTCGCATATTATATGGTAAAGCTTTAAAAGTTATTGACTTAAACAAAAGACCGGATTGCTCTGGAGGAATACCTAACAATATTAAAGATCTCGTTATAGTTGATGCTGTGTTATACAATTTTCTTAATCGTTGAGTATCCTTAACATATTTTACATGTAAAATTGATAATAACTTTTGAATATAAATGTTAACAAACCATTCTAGGTCAGCGTATTCATCCTTTAATAGATCAATAGTATCCTTATGTGATGAGAGACTTAATATTAAGCCAGCTGTGGTGACAGCTGCTTTCCCTATTAGATATGATTTTATGAATTGCAGGTTAATATTGCTCCCAAAATGCAATCCTATGTCTCCATCGAATCTAATAATATTGAGTTTAAGTAGTCTTACCAAATAATTTCGTTTATTCTATGTTACTTCAACCTCAGTCACTGCATCCTGTACCGTTCCATTTTCTTCACGTTCACTCCTTAATTCTTGTTTCCTAGGTTTCCCTAACCCAACTATAGTTTTCACTGCTTTATCATTATATTTTATAATCCTTTCACACTCTTTATCCATCTAGTCCTCTTGAATTGTGGGCACTAATCGTCCATTCATTTCTTTCAATCATAATTGAATGTCACTTATTCTGGTAGCACTGGTATTTCGTTAATGTCTACCGTTTTAAATATTCATTGGATTCCGATATTAATAACGTATGTTTTCTGCGATAGTTTCTCCGAAAAGATATATCTACTTTCGTTATTTAGCGAATTCATTCGTTGCTCGTTTCTCACGTTAACTTAATGCTCCGGGATTTCGGCACCAAATGTTAAATATTCCGTTAAATCACGTTAAACACAATTGCATTTTACTTTCTTGTACAAAGTAAAGGAAATATATATATATATATATATATATATATATATATATATATATGAGAAAAATGAGATATTTAAAAATATTTGAAATAATTATTAAATAAATATTATAGGTGGCTATATGAAAATAAACAAAACGTAACAATGTAAAACAATTAACTTCATGTCAAAAATGTATACATTTGTTTGTTACTTACTGAGAAGGATGTTTACCTGATTTCGAGAAACATAGCCACCTATGATATTTGTTTAAAAATTATTTGACATTTCTAAATGATCTCATTTTTCTCGAAATTTTTCAAATACATTAATAAAAGTTAATACATCGTTGAAAAGAGAAAAAAATGGCGGTTTCTATTTTATTAAAATAATTATAGGTTGCCATTTGAAAAATAAAAGTTGATAGTCGTATCTTGTAAACCTGATTTTATAAAAAATATCTAAATCTGCCATCAACTAGTATATGTAAAATTATAAAACTTTTATATGAGCCATTTTTTTCTATTACTTATAATAAAAAAGTTAAGGGGGGGACGTCTTCCCAGACTCACCCTGTATATATATATATATATATATATATATATATATATATATATATATATATATAGTTTCAACGGAAATATCGATGCTGACCATCCCTAAATTCATTCTGACTAATTTCGGCGTGACGTTTGTACATACGTACGTATTTCGCATAACTCAAAAATTATTAGCCATAAAATATTGAAATTTTTTATATAGAACTTCTATAATATCTAGTTGTGCACCTTCTTTTTTTATTGCTGTCGGCAGTGCCGAAAGGGCAATTTTCTCGTAGTATTTTTTTTAAATATTTTGCGTCAAAAACGGTTTGTCGTAGAATGTTGAAATTGAAAATCTCTAGTCTATGACAATCAAAATGAACCAAAAAGTGTCGCAGAATTGAAGCTACGTATTGAGAACTATGCGGAAGTAATGAGGCAACAAAATTCATTGCATCGGGGTGTAGTGTGAGTTTGATACAACGTGCTGCATTTTGTATAGCTGCAAGAGATGATAATTTTGATCAAGTTTTATAACAATGTGGTATTGCCGTTTATTCTGATGTGAAATTAAAAAATTCATATTCTTATTTTTGTGTTTCCATGATCTACCTAAACAATTAAAACATTCACTTGTTACTGAAAATTACATAATAATTTTAATTTGATTAGTTTCGGTTTTTTTATTTTATTTGTAATATAATTATTAATAATTAAATGTACTATCAAATCAGTGGCAATAAAATTGTTCACAACGAATATCCTGTCCTTATTTTTGAGAATTAAAAATCTTTTTGTTCTATAATCAGTATATCAAATTAAATCCGTTCAGAGGTCAATCTTTCATTAAATAGGAAAGAGTAGGGGAGACCAATGGCAATTTTTACAAAAATGTTATTTCTATTTTTTACTACAAATCGGAAAGTTCCAACTAAGTGAGCAGAAAAGCAAACTGAGCGGTGCAGCCAGAAAATGCTTTAAGTGGCTCATTAAAAGTGGGCTTAGTGCTGACGAAGCACGTGTCAAAGCCCTTCAACCCATGAAGGATAAGGCTCCAAAACGGACCCGGTCCGAGGAATCAACGCCCGAAATGTCTGTTAAAAGGCAAACAACAGATGCTAAAGGCCAACCCAGCAGTGGTGCTCCGCCACCACCTGATAAGGCTACGCCGTCTGTGAGCTTTAAACAGGCAATCCTGGGCACACGCGTCGGCATCCTGCACTATAATTATCCGGAGGGTATTTTAGAAACAGGACAGCTGACGAAAATTCAGGAAGCAATCCTGGATTTAATTATTAAAGAGGTTAAAGGCTCTGTGAAGCCTAAGTTTCTTGGGACAACCTTTAAGTCCGGATGTCTGAGCGTCAACTGCGCCGACAAAGCCACCGCCGAGTAGCTAATAAGCAAAGTCGACAGCTTAAAGCCTTGAGAAGGAGCCCATCTAAAAGCTGTAGAGGAAAAGGATTTGCCGAAGTCCAGCATTGTAAATGCATATTTCCCTAACAGCAAAAACAATCCAACAGATCAGATATTGAATCTGATAGAGGGCCAAAACGAGGGCCTGGACACGCAGCAGTTGATGGTTTTAAAGAGGACAGATGAGGGCTCGGCAGTGCTTCTTACACTGTCCATAGACTCGACGTCCTTAAGCACCCTTAAAAAAGCTGATTTCAAAATCAGCTACAAATTTGGCTAGACAACGATTAGGCTAAAGGGTAAAAAACCCAACAAAAAGCCTACCGACGTCACTGCCAAAAAAGACACTACCAGCACTGCTACAGGTAAGGTTAACATAAAAAAGGAGGCAGGGAATAATGCCACCAATATTAACATTGGAAATTCCAGATTAAAAGTAGATAAAGGTAAAGAGGCTGCCTCAAAGCCTCAACCCAATCCCACACCTACACACTCCAAGACACCACCGGCCGCCGTGGCTCTGAACAAAACGTGATGTCCAGCAGTAATATAAAGATGCTGCAAGTGAATCTTCAACACTGCAAAACTGCTTCTGATTTGTTGAACAAAACATTCAACACCACTAACATCGATATAGTGCTAGTTCAAGAGCCTTATGTAACCTACTCTAACGAACAAGATGTCACTCCAAGAGCAGCATTGCTCATTAAGACATCGATTAAATTTGTTACATTAAATAAATTTATATCTAGGGATTTGGTAGCTGCGGAAACTACACTGCCTATATCAGGAGGTATGCAAGAGGTAATCATTGCATTGGCATATTTTCCGGGAGAAACGATGGAAGCCCCACCTCCGCTGGTAAGGGACCTGATCTCCTACTGCAAACATAGAAACAGAAACCTCATCCTGGGATGTGATGCAAACGCACACCATACAGTTTGGGGTAGTACGGACATAAATACAAGGGGTGAGTACCTTTTCGAATTTATTTCTAGTACTAACATAGATATAATAAATAGGGGTAAAGAACCCACTTTTATAACTAAAAACAGGCGTGAGGTATTGGACATTACGTTAGCCACCCCTCAAATTAGCTCTGAAATATATAATTGGCATGTCTCAAATGAAGCCTCAATATCGCATCATAGATATTTAAGATTCGAGATAAAGGCTAATAAAGAACTTAAAACTCCGATTCGTATTCAAAACTAACAGACTGGGTCTTGTACGAAGGCCACTTAAAGTGTGAAGTGGAAGAACTTACGAAAATTAATATAAACACAATTGAGGAACTAGAAACAGCCTCTATTGACTTTCATAATGCACTACACACAACATATGAAAACAGCTGTACAGTAAAGCTTCGACAAAGTACTAGGAAAGTACTTTGGTGGACCGAGGAGCTAAGTAAACAAAGAGTCACTGTTAGAAGGTTATACAATAGAACCAAAACCAGTGGCAGCGATGAGAGCTGGGAGCAATATAGAAGTGCCCTAACCTCATATAATAAAGAAATTCGCAGATCTAAAAGGAATGCATGGCGTAGTTTTTGTGAGGCCATATCAGAAACGCCCACGGTAGCTCGCCTTCAGAAAGTCCTATCAAAAGATCATACGAATGAAATAGGCCTACTAAAGAAACCAGACGGAGACTTTACGACAGATTCAAAGGAAACATTGGAGCTTCTGTTAAGCACACACTTCCCAGGATCGTCGTGGCCAGTTGAGGAGGAGGATAACTCTTCCGGAGCTAGAACTAAGCTAAACTTAATTAACAGTCTTAACACTGCTAATAATATTTTTACAGAAAACAGAGGTGTATGGGCGATAAATACTTTCAAACCCTACAAGACACCTGGTGGAGATGGCATTTTTCCGGCACTTTTGCAGAAATGCATAAAGGATATACTGCCAATACTCTGCGAACTATACAAGGGAAGCCTAAAGTTAGGATACATTCCCACATTGTGGAGGAAAACTAATGTAGTCTTTATACCTAAAGGTGGAGGGCGTCTAAGCGTCCAGCCTAAGTCATACAGACCCATTAGTTTATCATCATTTATACTGAAAAGTATGGAAAAGGTCTTAGATCAATACCTTAGGAATGAAGTGATAACTGCTTCACCACTAAACGTAAATCAATTTGCTTACCAGGAAGCAAAATCGACAACTACGGCTCTCCATAGCCTTGTCAATAAAATAGAGAAAACATTTATGGCAAAAGAAATAGCTCTGGGAATATTTATAGATATTGAGGGTGCCTTTGATAACACCTCCTATAAGTCCATTGAAAGAGCTGCTAGGTCAAAAGGTTTCGACCCAGCTGTAGTGGAGTGGATTACAGCCTCGATAGGAGGAGAATCAGTAATGATAAAAACCAACAGAGGATGCCCACAAGGTGGAGTTCTATCACCTCTACTCTGGTGTATTGTCATTGATGACCTCCTGAATAGGCTCAATAAAGCTGGCTATTTTGCAAACGGATATGCAGATGACGTTGCAATTATGGTCAGAGGACGTAGTGACACCACTATCTCGTACCTTACACAAAAAGCTCTAAATCTAGTGCATGAGTGGTGCCTGGAACATGAACTTAGTGTAAACCCTACCAAAACTACAATCGTCTTCTTCACAAAGAGAAGGAAGCTAAATCTTGAAGCTCCCTACTTGAAGGGTACTAGAATTGAGTTTTCTATAGAGGTTAAGTATCTAGGAATCATTCTAGACCAAAAACTCACGTGGAACTCACATATCAACAAGATTACAAAGAAATCAGCAGTGGCGTTAAACACATGCCGTCGGCTTCTGGGTAAAAACTGGGGACTACAGCCAAAAATGACCCATTGGGCTTATACTAGTGTTGTAAGACCCATGATCACCTACGCGTCACTTGTATGGTGGTCAAAAGTGAAACAAATTACAGCACAGGCATCATCTGCGGAAACTACAACGCAAGGCCTGCCTCAGTATTACAGGTGCTATGAGTACCTGTCCGACTGCAGCAATGGAAGTGATTCTGGGGCTAACACCTCTACACATTCAGGTGAAAAAAGAGGCGATGCAACAGGCACTGACTCTCTGCAGAACGAAACACTTTATGCCCGGAGATTTCGTAGGCCACTTGGAAATTCTAAGGGAAGTACAACCAGATAAACTGGCCTTGTCTGTCTGTGATAAGATGACAACAAAATACAATTTTGACCAGAAGTATAAGGTTGTTATTGGTAATCGCCTTGAATGGGCAACGGAAAGACTTGTTGTAAGGGATTCTTTGTCCTGGTTCACTGATGGTTCAAAATAAGATACAGGAGGAACTGGAGTAGATGTGCTTGGCCCAGATTGCCGAATTAAGGAATCCATAGGCACCTGCTCCACAATTTTTCAGGCTGAGATTTATGCAATAAATCTCTGTGCTCACATAAACCTAGATAAAGGTCTAAAAGGAGCATTAATAAATATAATGTCAGACAGCCAGGCAGCTTTAAAGGCATTGAATGCCTTCACATGTAAATCAAAGCTAGTCTGGAACTGCAGGGAGACCCTCCAATTGCTATCCGAAGCAAACCAAGTCACCCTACGGTGGGTACCAGGGCACGAAGGAATCCTAGAAAACGAGAAAGCTGATGAACTTGCAAAAAAAGGGGCTAAACTTTTATACCACGGGCTGGAACCTTCATGTGGTCTTCCACAAAGCCACTATAAGAAGGTGGTCAAAAACTGGGAGGAATCTGCGATATCCTCATATTGGAAAAATATTCCAGGCCTCAATCAAGCTCGGAAATTCATTTCCCCAGCTTCGACAAACGCCAAAGAGTTACTAGCTCTCAGCAAAAAGGATCTTAATATAATGACAGGAATTCTCACCGGCCACTGTCCTTTAAAGTACCATTTGCACAAAATTGGTATAGCTGAAAATGAAACCTGTCGACTCTGTGAAGAGGACGAAGAATCGTCGGAACACATACTGTGTGAATGCCCAGCCGTAACTGTGCAGAGACTCAATCAACTAGGTAAGAGGTATCTTACGGCAGATTAGATCAAGAACTTGACTCCTGGAGCCATAATCGGCTTCATCAAAAATCTGGATCTACTTCCGGAAAACTAAGTAAGGGCTGTGTCACAATAGATCTTCTAGGTCGCGTTGACAAAAAGTGACAAAACGCTTAAACCCTCGTATACATACAATACAATACAATAACTGCTGTCAATAGTAACAGGGTCAGTGTTAATTGTAAGAGAAAAAATAACTAAAAGAAGAAAGTATTGAAAAAAAGTTTTTTCAGGGTTGAGGCTGAACTTTATTGGAAATTTCCTTTTTATTTTGTTCTTCAATTAAGAGCTTTTTCGGCACATCCGTTAGTAGTGCCGTTTTTCGATATCTCTGCCTTTCTTTGTTAGTGAAATCTGTCTTAAGCAATGTCTTCAGATTCTCAGGCGTAATTCATTTTGTGGTTCTGATTACCTTTCAGCAGTGATTTAAAAAATCGTGCTTTGGAACTCATGTCATAATGCTTCCATCTCGAGGTCATTATGAAGATTAAACAACTACATCTTATTAAAAACTACCCTAAAACCGTAGTTAATCGTATCGTAAATACAAATTCCCTTATCCTCCACGCCCCTTGTCCAACAATATAAACCAATATTACTTTATTATTATCCTGACATTTTTGATTTGTCACATAAAGTTAGAAATACGCTGACACGACACCTTGACATGAACATTACGTATAAACAGTATAAAACAGTACATAATTTGTTCAGTCATACCAAATACTCCTTGATACAAGCAAAGATCGAATATTGTCCACAAAATTCCATATAAAGACTGCAATAAAGCTTACATAGAACAAAATAAGAGATATCTCCACACTAGATTAAAAGAACACCAAAGGAACGCAGTAAAACCAAATCTAAGCACCTAATGTGCTGTAGTAGAACACTGTCAAAAAGAAGAACATTCTTTTCACTTTAAAGACACTAGGATACCGTCTACGGAGAGGAACTTGAACAAACGCCTTACTCTCGAAATGTTATTTATACAGAGGGATCAATAAACTGTAAACGCACAGACCGACATTCAGTATCTCAGCTCCATTTATTGATTTGGAGAAAACATTATGGACAATTGTAACAATAGTTTATTCCCTGTGTAGTTGCATTTCTTGTGATAAATTTGTGATATTTAATTAGTTTTACATTAGTTGTACAATCTTGTTTCGCTGTTCTCTGGCCCTTGATTGGCTAGTGGTAGATTTTAACAATTTTCGACTGTTACTCGCTAGAAACTTCTTGTATAAGTGAGTTGGCTGACAACTGTAAATAACATGTACGTGTGTTTGTTTTATCTGTGTATGATGAAAGATTTCTGTCAAATAATTTACATGTTTTACTTGATAATATTTTAATACCATTTATGTAAGTCTGTTACCTGAGTTGAATGTATGTCTGTATATTTGATTGTATGTTTTTTATGTTTGTTTGTATGTGTACTTAATTTTTGAACTTGCTGACACAATTGGTTAACGCGCTTCGACTCTAACTGAGCGGAGTGTGAGAAATATCTTCCATAAGCTGTAGTTCCCTTGCGTACTTTGTAGGCTGACAAGCAACACCAATAATTTTCAAGTAAAATTGTTTAGAAACAGATAGAATTATTATTTCTATTTAATATGTGGAATGATGGCGTAGTACTATTTACATAAAATTTAACTAATTAATTTGGTTTGAAGTTTGAATATATGAAGGATTATATTTTCAACTATTATTGTTATTTTAATTGTATTACGAAATAACTCTTAGCGTATATTATGCGATTAATGATTACACCTACGAACTTTTTTATAAATGAAATTCTTTAAGCCCACGTTACTCAATCTTATTTTAAATTTTAAACTTATTACAAAGAAATACTTACAGTATTTCCAATTTATTGAAATTTATCTAAATATGTAAGTATTTAGTAAACAAATGTTTTAAATAAATATTTTTTTAAGAAGAATATAAATATATCCATAACGATAATGATTAGTTTGCGATTGTTGATAACATTGAAATATTTGTGCTAATTTAAGGGATTCTTCCATCATTAATTTACACTACGAAACGTATAAAAAGTAATAAGCGTTGCATTGATAATCTATGAAACACGGACTCTAGTGAAAATGTATACAATTCAGAATTTTATTACATTTTCCACTATCATCACTATTTTATAACGTGCAATTATTTATCTATTCAAATGACAATAGACAAGCTATACTGAATTTTTTGTTCCTATTATGATTCTTGTTTAATATTTTATTTTTATAAATATATTACAGTCTATTACAACTATAGTTTATATTCTAACATATATTGATAATGCTATTTTCCACAAATATATATATATATATATATATATATATATATATATATATATATATATATATTCCTATACATTGTGTAACAGACAATGCGCTTGAGTAGTGAACCGCACTGTCGTTGACGTATCGAATTATCAACCGCACAACCACACAAAGAATATTTAATTTTATACTTATCTATGTCACTATGTTGCCTGGATAGACACACTGCTGTATGAATGGTGAACGGGTACACAAGCACACAATAATGAATCGAGTTTGGAAATATAAATATAAGTAGAACTAAATAACAAGTTATAAAAGAGCGATATAATTTTAAAGAAAATTTCGGAGTACGACTGTACGCTTCCACGACCGAATCGAGAATTCCTGCTTGTGGAATCGCACTGTCTTTGCAAGTTGGTTCATTTGACAACGTTCAGAATTTTCGGCTATAGCTCAAGACTGTAAATTCTAGAGGCGATAATTTTTTTATATGTGGATCTGGTTTTTAATTTATTCAAAACTACTGTTGATTAAAATTAGGGTAGTACTAATTATTTTTTGATAATAAAAAATCTATGGCGATGAAGGGTAAAGGAGTGCGATTCAAGTTGCCGGTAGCATCTAAGCGGCGTAAGTATAAATCGAAAATCCGCCACTGGTTCATCTGTCACATAAACTCTCAGTTTGATCTTAAATATTGATTTCATGCAGGTTGGAAAGTGTCATATTCTCAACCCCAACTGTTTTTACACTATACTTTCCAACCTCTTGAAAAATGAGGTTAATAATAAGTAACTTCCCAACTTTATAAAAGTGAGAAATCTTCATATTACTGTCCGATGGTGAATAAAAAATATTGTACTCAAATCAAATTAAATATATTAGAAACATGTGCTTTTCCTTTTCTTTATTTTCCATTTAACTAAATCGAGCCACAGCACCGCGTATCTGGATAAGCTAGTATGACATAAAATCATTCAATATTACTTACCTTTCTCTTTTGCAAATTAATTTGTTTCTGTAAAGTAAACTTGTAAGCATAACCTGTTGTAAAAAAAAATCAAACATTTTTTAAAAATAATGTAATAAACTTAATAAATAGATTGAAGCTATTTATGTTTAGGAAATATTTAATTGTGTTATATGCAGGGAAATAATTACATCTTATATTAATCTATGTACATTTGTTTCTAACTGAAATTACACATGTTACATATATAAATGCAATGACTGTTATAAGAAATAAAAATTAGGAAGACTTCCACAACATTGATAAAAAGACGTAACACTTTTCTAGAACTATAGTATTATATTTATACGCAGTGTCTATAATATACAATTAAATTATTTAGCAACGTAAAAATATTCGCATTTGAGAAGTCCAACAACGTATGATAAAATTGATAACAAATATAAATTATGCTGTAACTTGACAGTTTAAAAGCAAAATTTGAAATAAAAATGTAATATTTATATTCAATGAGCGTAATTTTATTTATGAGCAAATATTATCTTCCTCTTTGCTTTATATTTTTACGAAGCCATGTCGTGGAATTATGTAACGTAAAAAATGCTGAAACTTATAACCTATAACAATCTTATTTATTCACAGGTACTATTTGTTTATATATACCACATTCTTACATGAAATATTAAAATTATTATAATAACAAAGTAGACAATGTTACATCTTCTATACAAAAATATAAACAAATTCATAATATATAAATTATAAAGTATCTACCAAATTACAGGACAAATTACATTGATATATGTGCCAACCACACCTCTATATACTGTGTTTGCAACTATAATATAGCAAGCAAAATTTTATTCTGAAACTCTAAGTAATATACAGAATATAATTACCAAACTAATAACTTTCTACGATATCTTGTTTTTAATAGGAATTGCATTAAATTCTAATTATGAGTACTACTAGCCTTTGATATGTTCCAATAGAGAACAGAAATTTTATATACATGATAGATAAAAGATATTACGTAAATAAATAATTACTTCTTAATATTAAAAACATGATAATAATAATAAATAATAGTCAACGAAAACAAAGTATCTAAATGAAAACATGTAAATAACATCGAAATAATCAAATTTTAGTACAAAATATTATAAAAAAAACTTCTTATTGGATATTTCTTCAAAACTAGATAACTGGCGTTAACATGTATATGCGTTAAATATCTCAATAATATCAATATAAATCGATACCTCCTTCAATATTCATAACGTAGGCCTAGGTTGTGTAGACACTTGATTACGTTGCAGAAGCTCACAGCACAGGTTAGTTTGGCAAGTAGTGTTGTGAAACATAATCTGAAAATATTCACGACATTTTATTTATTTTTATTATGGATAAATAAAACTAGGGTAATATTCATTTTCTAATACCCTAATTAATACACAAGTTGCATTCCAAAAAGGAGAGCGAGAATCCTAAAATTTATATATATATATATATATATATATATATATATATATATATATATATAATTTGAGATTCTAAACAAATTATTATGATTTTTAAAGACGCACAAACAAAAAAGCGAACATCAGCCGGTGAAAATTAGAAGGAATATTGTTTTCGAAAACCGTGATAGAACAGAAAAAAATATTTTTTCAATCAGTGGTTCTCAAGCTATGGGGACCATCTCTGTTATTTGTAATGAAAACATATTATTTATAAATTTATTCGATAGAAAATTTTGTTCCGAATTCAATGATGTTAATATAATAATATCATACCGTTATATAATGATTGTTTTGAGTTCGGGTGTTCGAGTTACCAACTTGTATATATATATATATATATATATATATATATATATATATATATATATATATATATAAACTAATAGTCTGTATTAAATGCATAGATCTACACTTTTTGTTGTGCCATCAAGAATTCTTTGTCATATAGGTAATTACCTGTCGTATCTTCAAAAATGAATAAGTAAATTTTGAACTAATTGAATATATTAATTATTATTGTATAATTTTTCTTTTATTTAAAATAAAACATAGTTTAGAACATGAGAAAGTCTACTTCTAAGTAAAGCAGCATGCACGGCACTACGAAAAACATGCAACCAGCCAAACTAACAATACACCTTGTACTCCACATTTAACTAACTGCAATAGTTGTATTCTTTTTGGAATATTTTAACTCAGTTCAGTTAATAAGTGAGTTGAAATGAACTGAGGTGAGATGCATCAAAAAACAACATTTTTACATATAGCAAGAGTAAGAATATGAAGCACGGGATTGGCAACACTGATAGCGAGCGAAAACTACACGTTTTCGATCCGTTGCATTTAAATTGAGTAAACTTTATAGTTTGTATTCCATTAATAACATATATTGGTGCAAAATTTTTTTCTTTTAACGAAGAGAAACATATTCAGTGTTTTAGTTGCGACTAAAACAAGTACAACAGTAATAAATTAAACAACCTAAAAGGCACACGTGCAGGGCCGTTCCAAGGTACTTTGACGCCGGGGTGCCAGATAAAATTTGCCGCTCCCTAAGGTGCTAATTTTTAACTTTATCGGTGTGCATTATTTAAGTTTTTTATATACTAAAATAAATAATGATAATACCTATATAAATATATTTTAAAATAGTTTCAAAATATGGAATTAAGCAAATTAAGCAAAATACATGAAAAATGATTTAATAATTTATTATATGAAATATATACATAGGTACGTAAATATGTACATATTTGCATACATTTCAGAAATCAAACACATGTAAATGTAACAAAAAAAAGTTAGAGATGTACTACATACATATTTTAAATAAAGTTGACCTTCCTCGCCTTTTTTGTTGCAAATTCATTAACTAAATCCGATAAATCTAAATTTGCAGCAATTTTGTTTCCTATGCTAATTAAACTTAAATTTGATATTCTCTCCTGTGACATACTGGTTCTTAAATAAGTTTTTATTATCTTTAGCTTTGCAAAACTAAAGTATTCTTACTGATCTAGGATTTGTAAATATCTTAGAACGGCAATATATAAACAACTCTGATATTAATAACATTATAGATGTTTACCAAACTAAACTACAAACAAAAGATTTCGAACGCTGGGAATATTCAAGTTACAATAAATATTATAAATATCTTAAAACAACTTTTGGCACGAAAGAATACCTAAATCTAGGTATGTCATTTATCAAAATTAGATTTATTGCTCAAATAAGGCTAAGTAGTAATGGTAAATTAACATTTGTATATAAAAACATAAAATATATAATAGACCACGAATTGATATGTACAATAAGTAATACTCATGAACAAGAAAAAATATTTCATTTCTATATAACCAGCCCAATCTATAAACATTTTCGTAATATATATTTAGATAAATATTTATCTCATATACATTAGCATAATATATTCCAGTTTCTTTCAAATTTAAACAAAGACAAAATAAACAATATATTTTACTATACCATTAAAGCCTTAAAAACTCGCAGTTTTATAATTAATGAATAGCCTCAAACTCCTGTAGCATAAATATGTTTTTCTACGACCACTATGGAAAGTGGCACTTTTCTCACACTATACAAGCCTTCAAAGTTGGATATTTCCCACAACCGTGGGTTAAAGTGTGAGAAATCATTTCTCACAGTATTTCCCACACTGCGCATGCGCAGTATGGAAAATATCTTTGATCATAGTAGTTATTGCGCATGCGCGTCATGTGTTTATCTACAACAGCTAATATCTACGCCATATTGTTTTTGTTCCTGACGAGCATGTCAAATATCATTCGTGTGTGAGATTTCATAGAATTCAAACCAAAGTAAGTATGTAGGTATATTTGTCCTCGTAGATATAATTATTAATGTTATTGTATAAACTATAAAGGTATATTCTAATAAGAAGATGGATAGCGAAAATGAAAGCGAAATTGATAATACTCCTCCCAACATCACAGAGCAAGCGACCAATGCTACACTAAATCTTTTCGTAGAAAATACGAAACTATTTACAAACGTTTCATGGATTGACGAAATGAAAATAAAATAAAATCATTTTCTGAAAACGTTCTATTGGCTTACTTCGAATCATTGTCAAGAAATTTAAAATCTTCCACATTATGGTCTTTTTATTCCATGCTACGAACTACGCTAAGTGTGAAAAATAATGTAAATATAGCACAGTACTGTAAATTACGTGCTTTTTTGAAACGACAGTCCAGTGGATATGTTCCTAAAAAATCTAAAATTTTAACCTCTAAGGAAATAAACGAATTCATTGATGATGCACCAGATGATCTGTATTTATTAACAAAGGTAACATATTACGACGAGTAACGTACGTTGATATACATCATGTAAATTATTTCTATTTTATATTACACAGGTTGCTCTTGTCATTGGCATAACAGGGGCGTGTAGAAGAGAAGAATTATGGAAATTAAAAGTTGATGATTTAGTCGATCTGAATTCAGCCTTACTTGTCAAAATTCCAGATACAAAAACTAAAATTCCAAGATCGTTTACTGTTACAGGAAAATTTTATAAAATTTATAAAAAATATTCTTTACTTCGACCATCCAATTTAACAGAAAAACGTTTCTTCTTAAATTATCGTTTTGGAAAATGTACGCGTCAAGTAGTTGGAATTAACAAATTTGGAAGCATGGCTATTCAAATTGCTTCTTATCTAAAATTGTCATCCCCAGAATTATACACGGGACACTGTTTTCGCAGGTCATCTGCTACAATTTTAGTAGATGCAGGAAGAGATTTAACAACTCTAAAACGTCATGGAGGCTGGAAATCCAGTACGGTGGCAGAAGGCTATATCGATGACTCCATGACGTTGAAAATGAAAGTTGCCAATCAAATTGTTAATGAAGTGGAGTCTAACAATGAGCAACATATGGAAAATGCATCCATTACATTTAATGACAATGTTAGCACCTCTTTCAACACTTCAACCTCAAATCCAGGAATTCGACTAGAAAATTGTCAAAATATTATAATAAATTATAATTGTAAATAAAGTCAAAATTATATTTGTATTCATGGAAATAATTGTAAGTTCTTTTAATTATTAATACAAAAATTCTGTTCTACGTTAAAATGAATTATTAATGTAGTCATGTAAAAAGTGTGGTCGTAGAAAAAGTATAGTGTGCTACTCGTGCAGAATCACCTATTTCCCACCTCGTGTGATTCCAAAACTCGACTTCGTCTCGTCTTGAAACTTTCACACCTCGTGGGAAATAGGCAACTTTCCGCACTTGTTGCACAATATACTATTTCCTGTTAAACTTCCATATAACTTGTTAGTAGATTTATCATCGCATTTTTTTTTTCATTATATTTAACTGTGTTATTGATGTTACCATGTTATATTAGCTGATAGCATACTAATGGGTATTATTGTCCTTATTAAGGTTTTTTATGTTAATTCGATCTTATTAAAATTAAACTTATGTATAAACTCTATTAATTCACTGTACTAGAATATTACACAATTTGTTAAAGACTTATTTTGTCATCATCATCTCTGGCGCTACAACCCATCATGGATCTTGACCTCCTCTAGAATTCGTCGCCATTCCTCTCTGTTCTGTGCTTTCTCCCTCCACTGTGTGATTTTGAGAGTTTTAAGGTCTTTTTGGATTTGATCTATGAATCTCGTGTTCGGTCTTCCAATCGCTTTCTTTCCGAAATTTTTTTGGCGCATTATTCTTTTGGTTGAAATTGAATCGTCCATTCTTTCGACGTGTCCAATCCACCTCAATCTATTAATTTTGATTGTTTTTATCACATCGATATCCTCGTAAAGTTCATATAGCTCGTAATTGTAACGCCTTCTCCACAATCCTTCTTCCTGTATTCCTTTATATATATGCCTTAGTATTCGTCTTTCGAATGTCCCTAATATTCTTTCATCGCTTTGGTTCAATGTCCATGTTTCCGAACCGTATAGTAATACTGGTTTTATTAATGTTTTGTATAACTTACACTTCGTCTTTCTTGTTATGAGATCTGACCGCAGTTGTCGTGACAACCCAAAGCAAACTTTGTTTGCTAAATGTACTCTACGTTTAATTTCTTGCGATATATTATTTGTACTAGTTATTTGCGACCCCAAGTATATTCGTTTATCTTCAGGTTTTTTAGAGCTTTTGGTAAGTGCTTTCTGCTCTTCTTCTCTACGTGTAGATATTTAGTTTTTTGTTCGTTAATACTAAGACCCATGTTTTTAGCAGCTTTTTCGAGAGCTGTGAAGGCTTCAATCAAATTTCTTTCGGAGCTAGCTATTATGACAATGTTATCTGCAAATGCGAGTAACTGTACCGATTTGTTTATTATCGTACCTGCTGTGTCTATTTTCGAGTCTCGTATAGCTTTTTCGAGTGCCAAGTTAAATAAGATGCATGAGAGGCCTTAGCGCAGGCCTACATATGCTTGAATGCTTCTTGATGTTTCTCCCTGTATTTTTACCGCGCTTTCTGCGTCCTCTAGTGTTTCTTTTATTAGGTGCTGTAGGTGTTCAGGTATATTGAATACCTTCAATGCATGGTAGAGTGCTTGGTGGTTTATAGTGTCGTAAGCTGCTTTGAAGTCGATAAATAGATAATGGGTTTCTATATTGTGTTCTCTGGTCTTTTCTAGTATTTGTCGCAGTGAATATATCTGATGTGTGGTGGACCTTCCTTCTCGGAAGCCACACTGATAATTCCCTATTATTTTTTCCGCATAAGGTTTCAAGCGTTCGTATATTATGGTAGAGAGGATTTTATAACCTACGTTTAATAGCGTGATACCTCAGTAGCTCTCACATTCTAAAGGACTACCTTTTTTATGTAGTGGTATTATGACACCAGTATGCCATTCTTTAGGTATCTTTACTGTCTCCCAGATTGATGTGATTAGTTCAACCATAAAAGTGTAAAATTCGTCTCCGCCATGCTTAAATAATTCTGCGGGAAAGTTATCTGTTCCCGGCGATTTGTTGTTCTTCATTTTGTAGATTGCTTCTTTGACCTCTTCGTACGTAGGTACATTTTTTTCTCGGTCATCCTGCTCCCTTAACTCCTGCTGTTCATTTTGTTGGATGTGTTGGTATGTTGTTGGTAGGCTTGGGTTTAATTTCTCCTCAAAATATTCTGCCCATCTGTTCAGTATTTTTTCTTTATCAGTTAGAATGTTGCCCTCTTTGTCTTTGCACATGGATATTCTTGGATTGAATTCTCTCCGGCTGTTGCTTTATAAAATTTTCTGCATTCTTGTTGACTGTTTAGTTCTTCCAATTCTTGTAACTGTTTATCTAGGTATTTCTTCTTATTCTTCCTGTGTATTTTCTTCTCTTCTTGTCTTAGCTTTTTGTACACTTCTTCCTACTTTCTCGTGCAGCGAGATTGCTGCATCTTTGTGTATGCTTCGTTCTTTTTCTTAGTTATCTCCGCACATTCCTCATCAAACCACTCTGTGTTTAAGCGTTGTTGTTGTTGTTCTCTGCCTAATATGTTTGACGCCGTTTCCGTGATTAATTGTTTGCCTATTTCCCAATAAGCGTGTGTGTTGCCTACGTCGGTGGTGTTTTGAATATGAAGTACTCTCTCTAATTCTTCTCTAAAAGCATTCGCTCTCTCTGGGTTCTTTAATTCTTCTGTGTTGAATTTCATTTCTCTCTTGCCTCTTACTTTTCTTATATTTGATGTTCTTGCGCGTAACGTTGTTTCCACAAGGAAATGATCCGAATCTATGTTCGCGCCTCTTCTGCTTTTTATATCCATTACATTAGAGAAGTGTCTGGCATCAATGAGCATGTGGTCGATTTGATTTGCAGTTCTTCGGTCTGGTGAGACCCACGTGTATTTGTGTATCTTCTTATGTGGGAAACTTATTTTGTACTTTCATGTATTTATAATTAAACTGAAATTGTCCTACTGTTGTCAATCTTCGTATATGATGTACAATCTTGAAACGAATAAATATATTATTATATTATTATTATTAAGAATATGAAGCACGAAAAAAAATACTGAAATCTCCTTACACAATCAGCGTCACACTTTTGTTTTGTTGATATTAATATTATTTCGTACTTCCATCGCAGTTTACCTCTACCGCATATGACATTTATAATTTACCACACTCAATCCAATCAAGAAAACATAAGCTATATAAAATGACGTTTCTTTTTACAATAGTTACACTTTCCAATGAACTGAGTGGCTCAAAAAATTGAGTTTGTTTTACGTCATGTTTAACATCGGTAAGAAGGGATGTGAGTAAACTTAAGTTTCATTAAACTCAGTTGGAGCAAAAAAACAACAATTTATGAAGTTTAGCAGAAGTGAGCTGAGTTGAACTAAGATTTTGACCAAAAAGAACAGAATTATTATACAGATTGATACGACAAACGTTGACATAAGAAATTAACATGAGAAAACAATTTTGTGGTACCGTTGGTTAGATTATTTAATTTTCCTTCTATTGACATAGAATATTATGGAATATAACCTTTTGTATTGACATTGATAAAATAAATGGTATTTTGACATTTGTCGGTCATATTTACATATGTAATAAAAAAAAAGTTGTACAGCCGGGTGAATAATGCAATGGCTAAAGGCCTCATGAACAGAACTCATTGCGTAATCGGGGTTTAAGATCTTAACAATTCAATTATTTTTGTGTTATTTATAATATAAATAACATTGTACTAATTGATACTCTTTTAATATTTATTTAAAAGATTTTATTTGATTAAATTAAATTAAACAGATCATATAATATGATAATTCCATATCTTGTGTCAAAATCACTAATAGTATTGTAGACAAAATTCTGTTGCACTAATAATTGCAGTTGATTAAGTCAATAATATTTTAATTTATTGTTACTATAGAAAAAGCTCCTAAAAGTAATCAAATCATTTCTTTAATTACGACAAATTCAGTAATTTTTCGTTGATTATCTCTATTATTCTGATTGTTCTTATATAAAAAAATAAAACTTAAATTAACTCTATTGATGATGAGGCCAATATGATCTAAGCTTTCACAAATAGATGAGTCAATTTTTTTAATTATATTTCTTTGTTAGCAAGATAAATATAGACAATTGTGATGTCAGCAAAATTAATTTTAATTTCTCTTTTACTTTCATATATATATATATATATATATATATATATATATATATATATATATATATATATATATATATATACAGGGTGTTCATTTTTAAGTGGCTACCATTGCTATCTCGAGAACTATAAGAGCTACGAGGTTGGTTAAATTAGCAAAGAACCACCATTTTACAAGACCAGTGCTTCTCAAAATACGGGACACAACTTTCTTATTTTAAATGGGAGCATATGTTTATTTTTAGGTTATTCGATAGAGTATTTTTTTCTGAATTCAACGATATAAACATATCATATACTAATATAACAAAGTAACTGAGAAAAATTCATGTTAGATTTATATGTATTTTATTTATATCTGGCTGAAAGAAGAGTGCTTTGGAAAGAAAACAATTCATTTTCGTCTTAAAACTGACAGTTTAAGAACATAAAATTTAACATAAAATAATCAAACAATGTTAGACAGATCAATATGTCTATGTTTTCTAATCATAGCACTCTTGTTTCAGACAGATATAAATAAAATACATATAAATCTAACATACATTTTTCGCAATTATTTTGTTATATTAGTATATGATATGTTTATATCGCTGAATTCAGAAAAAATACTCTATCAAATAACCTAAAAATAAACATATGTTCCCATTTAAAATAAGAAAGTTGTGTCCCGTATTTTGAGACTACTGGTCGAAAAAAATATTTTTTTTGCTCATTGTATTAGTCTTGTAAAATGGTGATTCTTTGCTAATTTAACCAACTTCGTATCTCTTCTAGTTTTCGAGATCGCAATGGTAGCCACTTAAAAATGAACAACCTGTATATATACATATATATATATATATATATATATATATATATATATATATATATACATACATACATACATAGTTACAAAATGACAGCAATGTATCGCAGCATTTATTTTATGAGTAAATATAGGGAATACTTGTCAGACTCGTAATATGTCAAAATCAATCGGACACAGAGACTTCAAAAAGTATGGGTGGGCATGATTAAATATATACATATTTATTTATTTCAGTTCGAAATGATTTATTTTTTACAATATCCAGTGAAAGATGAGGATAAACTTTAAAAATTAGAAACAGTAATAATTACTACATTATAAAATAAAAAAGATTAACTTTAACGTTTCTGTTCTATTTAATACGAATTTAATAAAAAAATATATTTAAAAAGAAAAAAAATATATTATAGCAATACTTGAACGAATGCTTTGTGCATGCGTGTAATTAAAGTATTTTACCTCTAGGTTGTCAAATTGATTCTCGGCGAGAAATCCGTGAACCTTATTTTATCAATCAACTAGTACGGGGTTACTTCCTGTCAACATCATCACAAATCTTCCTGTGTATCATTTGGAAATGCTGACAATTATCAACAAATATTGCTAATTCCCCCAAACTAGTAGAGTTATCTAATAATATACAATCCTTTTATGATATTTGAGTTAATATGACATTTCAGGATGAAGAGAAGGGATATAATTTTGAGACTAACTAATCACTGTCACCTGTTCTATCTGTGTGTAACAGTTTAAATATAAATAAATAATTTATAATTCCTTTAATTAATATTTAATATTTTTAGTCCATGTTAACGAATAAAGTAAACGCTTTAATACATTGTTATCAATCAATTTACACCACAACTATAGTAATGATGTACTCTATGTTTACTAATAAAATAAACTAACGCCATGTATGTATACAGGATGTTCATTTTAAGTGTTACACTATTGCTATCTCGAGAACTATAAGAGCTACGAGATCGATAGAATTAGAAAACAATTTCTATTTTATAAGACTACTTTAATAAGCGAAACAAAAAATTTTATCGACCAGTGGTTCTCAAAATACTGGGTACAACTTTTTTATTTTAAATGGGAACCTACTTTTTTTATTTGCTTATTCGACTCAGTATTTTTTTTCTGAATTTAACGATATCCATATGTAATGCCCTTACATAACAAATTTTTTGAGAAAAATGCAAAATTATGTATGTACCATTTTTATTTAAGTGATATGGAAGAAACAGAAAATAAATCAGTTAAATAATTGTCAATATTATTGCTGTCAAACTTTTCAAGAAAATTATTAAACTTTTTGCTATTATTTCTGCATTTTATTTACTTGTTTACTTCCATAGCCACTATATATATATATATATATATATATATATATATATATATATATATATATATATATATACATATACAGGGTGAGTCTGGAAAGACGCCCCCCCCCCTTTAACTTTTTTATTATAAGTAATAGAAAAAAATGGCTTATTTAAAAGTTTTATTATTTTACTTATACTATTCGATGGCAGATGTAGATATTTTTTATAAAGTTAGGTTTACAAGATACAATTTATAAAATTTGAAAATTCACGGAATTACAATCTAATTGTATTAGCCATGGAATTAGGAACAAGATACGAACAAAAGCGTAACGTTTACAACGTCAAATTATTAGTATTTATTTTGACAAATTCTGATAATAAATTGATATTAGCGTTACATTGTGTTACATAAGTGTTAATATCAGGCATTTTAGTTTTGTGTTATAAGTTTCGGATAACATCAGTTATTTTCGTATATAAATCTTAGTTTTTGATTAGCGTTAGGAGATATTTCACTGTGGGTAGTTGCTTTAAAAATCGACGCGGGGGATTGAAGAAATATTAGACGAAAGTAAAATACTATTCTACGTTCAGTTCTGAATGAACGAGAACGGAATATCCTACAAAAGAGATTAGTGTATTGTATACAGTAGAAAAAAATAGATAAATAGTAACGTGAATATACAAACATGTAATTACTACGAATATTGCTTTTAATTGTTTCTAGGCTGAATGTCACAATTAGTCGCCTCTAATAATTTATTTTGTAAAATGAAAATTTAACAAACATGATAAACGAAATTTTACATAAGTATAAATTTTATGTAGGTGTAACTATGTCTATTTTTAATATATATAAAATAACTATATGTTAATTAATAAAACTTAAAATCATTTCCTAATGTCGATTATTGAAACGTTAATTAATAGATAGGTACTTGTAAAAAATCTCCATCACATTATTACAATTTGCTCCAGAACCGCTACAATTCGAGAGCCATATACCTTTTCACAAGATCACTCCGAGCAACAATCATCAGAAAATTCAGAAAATTTCGAAAGCCAGTCACCTCATTAAATAATATTAAATGTACATGTTTTTCTTTGTATTTACAATAATTTTTCTTTTTGTTTATTCTTTTCTAATGTTAATGTATTTATAAGTTCCGGGTCATTTTCATTTACAGTTTATTTTTCATGAATAGAATTATTGATCTTTTTTGTAATATTTTTTATTACATGACATAGTTTTGTTAATATAAAGAATATAAATAATTAATGATATAGCAACCTTAAACACACGGCTAACCTCTCTTCTGGTCCTTTGTATTTACGAAATGAACAATTTTGTTTAGGAATCTGTGGTTTTATTTTCTCTAAAACTTCCAAAAATTGTTCATGATTAATTCTGAAATATTGGTGAAATTTAACTGGACCGTTTTTTAAATCAATTAATAAAGATTTAAATTTGCCTTTTGTGGTTCGTCTTTTGCAAATTTCATGTATCCATTTTTTCCTTCTTATTTTAATATTTCTTTTTCAGCTTCTTCACATACTAGTACTATAGTCATTGTCTCGTCATCAGAAGAGTCCATGCTGTATTTTTCCTTTTGTCACTTGCTTCTGCCGATCGCTGCTGACTAGTGTGCGATAGCATAAAAATCTGCTGATCTACGCACCGGTCTTGTAGATTATTTATGTTATAAATCAGCCCTCGTATCCACTCGGCTATGGAGCATTTTGTTTTAGACGTTTCTTATTCGAAAATATGAAGGATAACCTTCAAAATACAATTTATTTTATCAAATATTTCAGTTAGAAAAGGCCTTATTACACAACATTTAGTTTTATTAGATGCAAAATTAAGTAATCTAACTAACGATACCATATACACCCGATTTTATTTAGCGGGACAGATGGAAACAGCAAAAAACTGTTTTCCCATGTTATTTCCCTATGTCAAGGTTTTCAGTATTCAGCCTGTATATATGGGTTTTTGGCGAAAGACCGGCACTTAGAATATTTCATTTATTTTGAGAGGTAGGTACAAGAAAATGTTAAGAAGAAAAATATAACTAGACAAGGGGCTCATAAAATGATAGTACGAATAATATTGCGTCACTTCCGGTTTTAGCGGAAATGTATACAACTTTAATTCTAGCATAGGGAATCAGTATTTTTATATTTTTTTTCGAAATGTACATACAATTAGCTTTACAATGATACCAAAATATCATTGTTTTACTTCAACCATTTCAAAATGGCGACACTTTATTTTTAAAATATTTACAAATAAAAATTCATAAAATATACACCATAGTCAGCTATTTGAGATTTTGTTACCTGAAACCAAACAAATAATGTCAAAAAATATTAGATCTACCTTTCCCGACGAGTGACGATGTAATGGCAGAATTTGTTATATGTGACAAATTTTGTAGAAAATGACGGCGGTTATTCTGAGTATTTTAATTTTAATTTTGTTTGTTATATTTAGTAAGAGTTTTTGTATTTTGTTAATTGTTATAAGGTATTTTAAACATATTTTTTTCGTTAATTACAAATAATAATAAAAATAAACCAATGTAACATAACTTGACAATTAAACTTTTGTTTGAATTTCATGGCTACCGCTATTTTTGGGGTTATTTACATTATTTTCATATATCATTTGTGAGGTTGCAAGGCACGTAAAATTTATTTTGTTTCTTAATTCAGATTCAGACTTTTATGCTTAACAGCTGTTATTTAAAGCTTTCTTTTACCTAAAATAATTAGGAAAGCAGGAAATTACGAAAATTTTATTTTACATGTTAAATCCCTATGTTAACAGTATATGGAAAATGTCAAAATAATAAATGTAAAAACTGTTCTGATAATTTTGTTCCGTTCCCCTTCAATATTGACGTGTCGAGTATTGCGTCAGGGACTGAATAATGCCATCCCCTGTTTGCTTGCTTCCTATTATTCTTTGACATTTAAGAGTTAATGTTCCTTAAGAGTTGAAGCTCATATCCCAAGAGCTATTGTATATTTAATTATTATTGAGTTTCTTCCAACTTTAGTATGTATACCGTAGGGGTTTCATATGGTGCATTCTCTGTAATGTTTTACTAAAGTTAATATAACCAAATAATTAATATACAGTGGGTTTGAAAAAGTGGTGACACCATTTTATCTCGCTTATTATAAAAGATATCTATCTTATAAACATTATTTATTTAGTGAAATATATGTATATGAGTCCTGTAATAAATGGAAATCTGAACTAGAAAAATATATTTTTTTAACAAAACAATAACAATTTAACGACAGAGCTCACATTTGCTAGTATAGAAAAGAGAATGAAAATATAAAAAATTACGGTAAATTTTAAAATGATCATCATACCTTTCTTGATATATATGAACGGTAAGGATTTTTCCTGTGAAGCCATTACTACAATAATAGAATAAATGTATAAAAACTCAACATATCTTGACACGAATTCGAATATGACGGACTTTAAATAAACGTGTTGTACTATTATTTTGAAACTCTGGAATATTATAAACACATCTTCTTAGAAAAGAATTGTACAGACATAAAATAAAAAATTGTAATATTCTTATATAAAAATAAAATTTGAAATATAGTAGAAACCATTACACATGTAACGCGGCACATATGTGTATATTTATATAAGTAGCTCAAACTGTGGCACATACGTGAAATAAATTTATTTTTATTTCTATATATATATAATTTTTAATAATAATAATAATTAATATACACAAACAATATAAAAAACAAAATAAATCATAGCTATGGGCGAAATACAATCATAATAGTATTAATACATCTTTTACCGAGAATTTTTAATTCAGAGATAGAATTAGCATAATAAGAACGCAGAATTTGACGTTTACTTTTTATTTATTCATGGCAACTGCTATTTTCAGATATAAGCATAGAAACTTATTGCCTACATAGGGATTTTCTTTTTTAATTAAAATTTTACTTCAACCATACCATTGGATTTGTAATTTGATGTAGATTCCAAATATGTAAAAATATGTGTGGTGTTCTATTTAAAATAATAAAGTTGGGCCCCATATCTTGAGAACCACTGGTTTAAAACAAAATTTGTTTGTCTCATTTTAATAGTCTTGTAAAATAGAAATTGTTTGCTAATTTATCCGACCTCGTAGCTCTTATAGTTCCCGAGATAGCAATAGTGTACCTGTTAAAATGGACACACTGTATATATATACAGGATGTCCCATTTAAGGTACGAATGCATTGGTATCTCGAGAACCGTAAGAGCTACGAGGTTGCTTAAATTAGACAAAAGTTGCCCCGTTAGGAGGCTATTTTAATAGTGTTTTGTTATTTGCGAAAAAATGCATAGGTCACTAGATATAGGGGAAAATGTAAATTTAGCGGTTTTTCTTTTTTTGCTTATAACTTTGTTATATGAAATAATACGAAATTCTGGTTTGCACTTTCTTAAGGCACTTTTGTATGGTGAATTTGCAGAAGTACTCATTTTTTTTATATCTAACCATTTACGAGTTACTGATAGCAACTTTTATTTTTCATATGGAGGTCATATTAAGCTATGGTATTTTTAAATAGAGATTTTTTTAAATTTTACATTGATATAAAACAGTAATAATTTATTTTTATAATTAACAGAAAAATTAACAAAAATTGTTTTTTTATACTAAAATTGCATTGAAAAAAGTAAATCAAAGGCTGCAGTGGAAGAAAATAACTATTTCATAACATATATTGCAACAAGTTTATTTATTTAAAGTTAAAAATACGAAAATAATTTGCGAAAACTTTACAATAAATTTAGTTAAATTCTTCCACAGCAGTCCTTCGATTTACTTTAAGGTAACTAAATTTATTGTTGTTTTTGCAAATTATTTTTGTATTTTAAATTTAAATAAATAAACTTGTTGCAATATATGTTATGAAATAGTTATTTTCTTCAACTGCAGCCTTTGATTTACTTTTTTCAATGCAATTTTAGTATAAAAAAACAATTTTTGTTAATTTTTCTGTTAATTATAAAAATAAATTATTACTGTTTTATATCATTGTAAAGTTAAAAAAAATCTCTATTTAAAAATACCATAGCTTAATATGACCTCCATATGAAAAATAAAAGTTGCTATCAGTAACTCGTAAATGGTTAGATATAAAAAAAAATTGAGTACTTCTGCAAATTCACCATACAAAAGTGCCTAAAGAAAGTGCAAACCAGAATCTCGTGTTATTTCATATAACAAAGTTATAAGCAAAAAAAGAAAATCGCTAAATTTACATTTTCCCCTTTATCTAGTGACCTATGCATTTTTTCGCAAATAACAAAACACTATTAAAATAGCCTCCTAACGGAGCAACTTTTGTCTAATTTAACCAACCTCGTAGCTCTTACGGTTCTCGAGATACCAATGCATTCGTACCTTAAATGGGACACCCTGTATTTATATATATATATATATATATATATATATATATATATATATATATATATGTGTGTGTGTGTAATAAAAAATAATAACTGATAAAATGATTTATTCTTTTATTATTGTTCAAATAAAATTAATTTGAATTTTTATATTTAAAACAACAGTGAATGAGTATATATTAAAGTCGTAAATTAGGAAGAACTAACTCTTGTTTTAATAAATTAAGTGGGAGACCTATATACTTGGAGAAAATCAATTTGAAAGTTCTTTAAAACTTTATGTACCTATTGCACTAAGTGATAGTACTCTGTAACAATATTTGAAAACGCTAAATAGATATTAAATTATTTCTCTGAATTATGTATAAAACTTACACAACCTGAAATTAGAATATTTAAATATAGGAATTAATTCAAGTGAATTAGTAAGAAAAATATAATTTGCCATATTTGGTATAATATAGTAAAAGTACTGGTAAAACATCGTACGAATGCGAATTATATTTAGGTATAAATCAAACGCAAAATAAAAAAAAATCATTAACAAAAAATACTTAAATAAATTATCCATTTACGTAATTTTAACGAAGAGAACGAATCGAGGTTGCCAAAAAGAAAGAATGAATAACAGAAAGATGGCGACTAGAAAATATAATGAAAATGATTTTATTGCTTTTGGATTTAATGGCTGTATTAGAAAATAAATAATTAAGTCTTATATGGACCAATTGGCTATTTTATTATATAGAAAATAATTCCGAATGATCAATACTTGATTTGTAACAGGCTCTTAGACAGATTACGGGTAAATTGTAAAAATACAGTAGCCATCAGTAAGTTGCAACTAAAATATAACTTCGTACACATTATCTGAAAATTTAAACGTAGATTCCGAACCCATTTCGGATTGAAATAAATAGTTACTTAATTTAATATTGTGTTTGGACATGGAGTTCATCATGATATAGGCAGACGCATAATGTAAACAACACTTGAAAAAGAAACTAAAGACACTTTGTAAACATAAACATACCCCGATCCGAGGGTTATTTAGTTAGTGTGTGACTCTAGCTTGATTCGTACGCATTAGTGAATTTAAGTGTGCCTTGTTATCTGGTGCATGTCATATGAGGTAAGTTCCAAGGCATGGTTATTTTAATTACAGGTATCGGTTTTATTTTTTATAAATTAAACGTATTCAGTATTTTTTCTTAATTTATTTAATATTATACATTATTGTTAACTTTACAATAATTTCTAAAACACAATTGCAATATTATAGATGTATTGTGTATACTTTTAAATTTCTTTGTGAGTATAGGAATATAATTAAATAAATACTAATTTTATTACGAAATAATGTTCATTAATTATTTAATGGTATATAAAAATTTGACTTTATTGAAGATAGTGCATTGTTAGAGAAATTATTTTAGTATTTTACTACATTGAAATTATTTTTTTCTCTTTTCAGGATTAGACAACAAGATTATTCAAAGTATTTACAATGGCGCAATATAAAAATATTCATATTATTTATGTACATCAAACCGAAAACTCAATCCCAATTTGCATTTTTTTTACTTTTCCTGCACGTTCTGAAAAAATTGTGAATCCTGGCTCAAAAATCGTGGCAATAATAACCTTTTAACATTACCAGAAAAAACATTGTCTTCTAAACTTTTGTGTGAAAATCATTTTGAAAACAAATATTTTGTTAATGAATTACTTAAAACTAAATTATTGCCAAATGCTATACCAAAACCATTTAATCTTCATATTTCATCTACATCCACATTAGATATTGAAACATTATCTCCTAAAGAATTAAAATCACTAACTCCTACTAAAACTTACAAAAGAGCATGTGATTACTGCAGATTTTGAAATTCCAACTACAGCAGGAGACATGAAAATTGTAATTTAGCACTTAGCATATTTTTTAAATCTCCAAGTTGTTATAAATATATGCGAAGAAATTTAAAATTCAATATTCCCGCCTTGCCAACTATTACTAGATGGACAAATATTTTACATTTATCAGCAGGAATAGCATCCAACTATTTTTCAAAATTAGAGTTAAAAGTAAAAAGTATGACTGACATGGAGAAAAATATTGTTTTGATGTTAGATGCAATATCTATCAAGCAGGATTTTTGGGTAGATCGGCAAATATAGGAACACAGGCATTAGTTTTCATGCTGCGAGGACTATTTTTTTCTTGGAAACTTCCGATAGCATATGTTATAAGCGCAGGTCCCGTAAAAGGTCATCTTTTAAAAGATTTACTGGATCAAATTGTATTAAAACTTCAAACATTAGGATTTATCATTCGAGCTGTTACGTGTGATCAAGGTTCGAACAACAGAAAATCTTTTAATTTATTAAAAGTTAATGAAACAAATCCTTATTTTTACATTGGTAACAAAAATATTTTTGCATTATACAACATTCCACATCTTTTTAAAAGTGTTAGAAATATTCTATTAAAAAATGATATTGATGTTGATAATGTAAGAGTATCTTGGAATGACATAAAAATTACTTATATTAAAGATAAAAACACAACACGCTGCTTGACAAAAATTACAAATGCACACGTATTTCCTAATATTCATGTAAAACTTGCCACTCAAGTATTTAGCCGTTCGTTCTCTACTGCTATAAAAACAGCTAATCAACTTAAAGTAGTCAACACAGAAACTGCACTTGACACTGCAGATTTTATTCAAAAATTAAATGATATTTTTGATTGTATGAATAGTAAAACCTTAAATAATGTAAATTCTTTCAAATGTGCCTCATCTATTTCAAATCCACTTGTAGAAGAAACTTTAAATAGCGCAATAAGCTGGATAAATAAATGGATAGTTTTTAATAAAAAAGGAAAAGTTAGAAAAGATATATATTGCTTTTAGGGATTAATTCATTCTATAAATGGACCACTTCAATTGAGGAATGATTTAAAAAATAAAAAAAAATCATTTCTTCTAACAAACAGATTGAATCAGGACCCGCTTGAAAACTTATTTTCATCTATTAGACGGCAAGGAGGACACAGTAATAATCCCACAGTAAAATTATTCAGAATTTTTTTACAACGATCTATAACTTATAGGGTCAAGTAGAAAATTCAAATTGCGAAATTGATGATAATAATTATATTTGTGTAGATTTAGAAGATAAAAATATAAACAAAAATATAAATGAAAGTATTGATATCGACTTCGATAGTAATGTAGAAATCTGTACTTCTTTGTCGGATGCATCATCTGATATAAACGAAAGCAATAAAGAACTTAATTTTGAAACAGGTACAATGAGTTCCAATAGTATAGTATATTTTTCTGGCTTTTTAGTGAAACGCTGTATTGATAAATTTAAATGTAGAACATGTAATAAAAAACTTCATACAACCAAGAATTTGAGTGATCCATATCAACTATTAATACTAAATAGAGACTTTTCTTCCAATGAACAAATAAATTACTTAAAAATTACAACTAGAGATGTTCAACAAGTTATAAGTTTATGCTGTGAAATTTTTCAAATGATTTTAAAAATTCCATTTATAAAATTGGCATAAAAAAATATTTGTATGAGAAATGCATTAAATTAATTTCGAAACAAATGACAACATGGTTTGATGAATGTAAAGTTCATAAAGAATATATTATATTGTATGGAATTCATTGTTTAATCATGAAACATGTAAAATGGCTTAGTAATGATTTAAAAAACAAAATAGTTGCTGACAGAAAAATAAACATTTTAAAAAATAAATAAGGATTCCAATGGCTTGTATTTTTTTATATTATATATTTTTCATTACTTATTTTATATTCTTCATACATTTTAATTTTTAAATATAAAATACATATTTATTTGATTTGTAATTACATGTTAGCGTCGAATACGACACGTAGATAAATTTTATTTAACTAAATTTGTTGTCTTGTCTCTCTACATGAGGTTTTGGCTGTGGTTTTCCTCATGTGCTTAAGGTGAATGCCGGAGAGAATAATATTCCACAGCACCATTTGGCTATTTAATTTATTTAATAATTTAATTTATCAATAAATTTTAACAAACTCTACATTATGACGGGTTGTTTATTTAAATATTCACAACTAAAGGTAAGTTTAACTTTCCATTAAAAGCTTGATGATCGTATAGTAGGATTTGTATAATAAAATAAGTATATTTTTGTTTGTTTTAATTTACTTTTTACTCTATTTAATTTATTATTTATTAAATAGGACGAATTTTTTAATAATATATATTTTTGACTAAAGCAATGAATTTTCAGTACTTTCTTCTTTTATTAGCTTATTAACTTTTGTTCCTATTAATATATTAAAATAAAATTTCGTAGAAGTAAAATACTTGGCCAGTAAGTTAATCTAACAATTACAGTTTTATTTATTGAATATTCTATTACTCTTTTTTATTTTATTTGTTATTATTAGAAATAGCCATCATGTTCATTAATAAAATTCAGAAAACGGATTACGGTTTTTAATAAATATATATACCCAGGGCAGTAGCGTAGTAGCGCAAGGCTACGAAAAAATATCGCACGCTGTGGCAGACACTATGTTGATGTTATGCTTGGGACGAGGGTCACGTGAGCGCATTTCGTAATAGTTGTTGAATATGCTGTTATTTTTGCGGAGCGCTAGCTACTAGCTACAACCGCATCACCAACCAACCGCGCTGACTGATTCGCATATACGTGAGGTGTCTTTATATTACTTAGTCAATGGTATAATGTACAAAGAGTTATATATGTAAAAACCAATTTTTTGGCCTCATTGTTTAAGAGCAATATTAAGTTTAATAAGCATGTAAGAAAAAATCTGTATAAAATGCTGATCATATTGAATATTTATTTATGTTACTAAAAATTACAGTCTGGAAAATACCTCTGTTTTTACATATATTAAAGAGGATGTTCGGGAATTAATGTGATGTATAAATTTTACAAATCGAAGACCTACTGTAAAAGATATTCATGTTTATTTCCGACTGACTATAATTATTTCTCCGATAGTATGTTTCTTCTTCTCTCGTATTCAGTGTTGAGTTGTTTGTTGAAATATTATGTCCATATTTCTATTTTGGTTTTTTTATTTCCTGTATTTCGATAACGCGACTCTATAGCCATGCTTTTGGTTCTTTATGTTTTGCTAAATGTTTATTATTTCCTTCTTGCCAAAGTTTTCTTCAATTGTTATCAGCTGCTCCTGTAATTTTGTGTTTTCTTGGTTCTACATATTTTTTTGTATTTTCTTCTCTGTTTTTGATATTTTAATTTGTCTCTACGATTTTTAGACGTTATATGTATTTTATTCTTATAATTCTTCCTTTTTTACTTCATTTAAGCATTCTTCTTCGTACTAAGTATTTTTCTTGCTGCTTTTTAATTTTTTCTTATAAGATTGTTCAAGTTTGTTCTGCAGTATTTTCTTTTATTTTTGTAAATTTTCGATACTTTTTTATTTTCTCCATTTACCTTTTTACCGTATCTTTTGGTTTTAATTCTTTTTTGTTTATTCGTACTAGTATGTGGTCTGAGTTATTTCTGTATTATGTTATGAGATTACTGGATTTTTCTATATAGGATCCCTTTGGTGTACTGTCCAATCCTCTCGGATTGAATTTCTTAGTCCTCTATTTTTTTCAAGACTCTTCTTTCTGTTGCAGTATGTATATTTATTATGCTTATTTTGCGGAAAATTATTTTTATCCTTGTGTATCATTTTGAGATAGCATTAAACCATATAACTAAATTTTTAAAATATTTGTGTACAAGAAATCCTGTTTTCCCGATTTCATCGATGCTATTATTAAACATAACATAATTTTGAACTTCGATAATTTCATTATTCTGGTTCATTTCTTGCTATGTTGCTCTTGTTGCATTGTATGGGTACCATAAGTCTTTATTTTTTTACTGGGTTATTACTTAAATTTTTTTTGAAACAAAGTTTATTTTACATAGAAATGCTCACATATTGTATAGTAGTTTTTATATCAGGTGTTCCATTTTTGCAAAATGATATGAAACAATGTTTTATTGGAACAGTCTATATATTTTTACGAAATTTAAAGATTTTTTTTGTTTCTCTTCAAAAGTGTTTATTTTTTAAAATTTATTATAGTATAGGTACAGTATGAGTACAGAAACTATTAATGTTTTTATTAAAAAATAATTACAGGAAGTATTAGATTTAATAATAAATTTTTGTTTATTTTTATGTTTCATAGCTGTCTTGAATACTATTGGATATAATTGGTAAGTAAAACATAATTTTATTAAAAATACATAAAATTTACAAAACATATATAAAGGAATATATCGATGAAATAAAAAAAATATATACGATTTAGCAACATTTTTCAACTATTCGTAACATTAAAAACGTATTCAGTAGTGTCATAATTTCAAAATTAGGCAATAAAATTTATTTATTGTTTCATATAGCATGTAAAGAGGGCTTTATGATCTCAAAGTTTTATTTGAAACATTTTGCTCTCTTTGGCACTATTTTCGAATTAAAATTATTTAAAGAATACCACCATTTTTACATTTTTACTCATTTCATATCTAGTGATCAATGCATTTTTTCGGGAAAATTAAAGCATTATTAAAATGATCTGCTAGTGTGTCAACTCTTATCTAATTTAACCGAATGTATATAGTTTCATATGAAAGTGGTCAGCCGTAGACCTTTTTCAAATTCTCGGTTATTATACCCAGTTTTCCCGGTCAATAATATCGTTTTTTTTTCGGTCATCCCCAATTTGGCGTATCACAATTCTGAATTCCTAGTTATTGAGGTCATATTTAATATACATTTATAATTTACATAACATGAACGTTAATAAAAATACCTGATTGGATTCAAGAAGTTCGAAATCATTAAATTTGCATATTTTTAACGCAATACTTTGTAAGACACGTGCAAAGAAAAACGCTGTGTTTTGAATCGCTTTTAGTGTCGGAAGTGAATATAATTAGACTAGTACTAAAATCAACTTTTATACATTGCTCATTTTATTTTACAAATTAACCTTAAGTACAGAAAAAACAAACAGATATAAACAACTTTTTGAGTGAATCACGCTTAAATGCACCACCGATGTAGGGGAAGGAGTAAATATAACTATGAATAAATTCTACAATTTTTATAACGTGCAGGCTACGATTAATTTTTAAAAAAATATCTCTAATTTGAAAAACTTATTAAAAAATTTTAATTTTCGGTTATTTCCCGGTTTTCCGGTTCGCTAGCTACTCTGCATATAGAATTTAAAAAATCAACCAACTAAGCATGATTAACGTATATCTTTGCAAATGGTTCATATTTTAAATACTAATACTCGTAAAAGTATTAGTGTTAATTTTCATTTTACAGTAGTCTCGTAAATAGACCTCAAAATAGAAAAGTATATAATATTGTCAAGACGTTAGTTATTTGTTAATATTCATGGGTATAAATTAAGTACAACATACGTCATTCAACGCTTTCAAAGTGATTAAATGTAAACATGTTTTTTGTCTAATGTATCCCCTAACATCCGCTTCCCCACAGTTACATAATGTAATTAAATTTGAATTATTTATTACCCAACTGTGAAAGGGAAGGTAAACACCAATGAAGAATAATAATTCCCAGCGCATTACACCTTTGTGTAAAGCAATTTGATAAGTGTTACTTATATTAAGGCGTTGGAACGATTATGTTTGTTGTTTTAATTAATTCATTTCTATCTATGTCAATTTATATTCTAGTAAGGTATTAAGTTAACTAATGAAAAGGTACATAATATATTGTATTACAAATAAAAAAACTGCCCTAATATTACTTGCAAATTTAAATGAAATACCAATGTAAAGAGCACATGTTTGCCCGTATGCACTAACAGTGAATAAATCATTCAATAATTATTGGATTAATATGACTTACTAATTCAATAAAATAAAATGTAAGCCACCATCACAATTTAAGGGTCCATTACTTTCAAGAATTTTTTTTTCTTTTTTCTTGTCTTGTATAAAGTTGGTAGTAATTAATGCATTTAGATGATTTCATACTTTATAGTAGTTATAGCATCTATTTTGAAATATTCATTTAAAAATATTAACCCAGACATTAAATCATCAAATTATGACAGAAACCAGAAACATAATAACAAGTACGTCACACTTTTCTGATCTTAATTAATGAAATTTGTTAGGCGATTCAACAAAAATAATATTTTCGCGCCTTTGTCCCATTATAACTAGTATTATAGAACTAAAAATCGTCCAGAAACTCTCTCTTTTCCGACCTAGGCCGACAAAATGTAAAGATACCAACTTAAATATTTTAGCATTATATTTTGTCAAAATTTTACATTTTATTTTATTGAAAATGTAAAAGTTAATTAAAACAACTATTTTTGATTTATTATTCATACTATACTAGTGTTGTATGATTATGATTACGTTATTTGTTGAAAAATATAATTTCACATTCGTTTTCATTTTTAGGTTAGAACAAATGTCGTTAATTTTTTTCAATAAAACAAGTGAATTGTTATATATCCATGTGAACCATGTTCTGACATAAAACCCTATAGTGTATAAAATTTTAAGTAGTAATAATATTTCTTTAATCATTAAAAGTGTCATCGGCGTAAAAAAATCTTGTGTATCACACGCTCAGAAACTTTTGCGAGATCTCGCATTATTAGGAGGCCTCGCTTTCAGCTTGGTCTGTCAATATGAGCTCGCAAAAGTTTAGTTTCTGGACTAGTGATACAAATAACTATTTTTTTCAGAATATTTATTCAAATTATGAATTTATTTATGTTGTTTGGAGTAAATGAATTACACAATTTTTTTGACATTCGAAATCAGCTTTTAAAATTCGTCAAAAGATTTCTTCTCCGCCGAAATATCTTTATCCTAATTCACACTGCAAACAAACAACAAAACTAAATTTGCCTTTTAATATTTGCTACTAAAATAATATTATAATAATTATATAATAGATTTGACATATAATCACAAATGACAAATGACAAATTGCTATTGAATCCATAAATCTATTATGGAAGCGAATTTCGTTCCACAAGTTATACACTAATTTCTTGAATCCATAAAACATAAATATTGCTAGTGAATTAAATATCATTCTATAACCTAAATAAGTGCTATGAAATGTTGATGCATACGGGCAACAGAGTATTACTCTGAGAATATGTACAAATTATCTATCATATAACGTACACCACATATTACATATCATAATCATCAACTGTGGTACAACTATGTACACCGTACCTGTGTACACTGAGGTACCTGTTTCGTGACAGGTTTAACTTGCATTTTAGTGATGCAGATTGTCAGCCTGTAATCTGCACATACCAAGCTGTTATGCGGTAACTCATTCAATATGTTGCTTATCTACACGATCAGCCACGGGACGCCACGACCACACAATCGTACTGGCTGACTAGATATTACATAACAGCAGTAATAAAAAAATGTGTTATCTTGGTTATAATGAACTAGTTTATAGTTTATAGCTTTTCTGTATTTTCAGAAATTGCCCTAGGTCATGAAATAATATTTACATATGTTTCGAAAAGAGTAGTATAAATATAGAAATATGTTTCAAATAAAATAGATTAACGCTTTCAATGTACACCAGCAGCGTAACGATTTTTTTTCGAATTACACTCCATACTTATTATTTTTAAAATGGGAGCCATATTCGATTATAAAGTAAAAAAAATATTTTCTTATTTCCAACAATGATTTAAAAATCATAGCGTTAAAAATTATATTTTCTTGAAAATTCCCACAATATAATAAAAAATTGCGCTAATTTCACCAACAAATTCATTTTAATTCAAAATATTTGTAACAATTATACAATAAACCATCTTTACTTATTACCAATAGTAATCGTAATTTCTAAAACACTTTCTGTATAATCTGGTTCCAAGTAAAGCATGTTATCCCAGTTTATATGGCCATATGTATGTTTAATTTTAGAATAACTTTGTAGCTCTGATGTGATTTTTAATTTTTCCCCGTTTTCGAAATTTAATCCTTGTTTAGTTAGAACGTAGCTTTGTTTTTCTTTTAACATTTATGAAAGTAAAAAACCTGGTATAAACTTTTTTCCGATATCTTTACTTTATTACATTAGCTTCATGCTTCATTGCTCGACATTTTCTAATTTTTTATAAGTAGGTATATAATATGATGTTTTTGTCAGAGATAATATCATACAAATTTTTATTGAAAAATAAATTATTACTAATCATTTTTTTCATAATATGTGACTGTACTTCATAACTTCAAATTTATCGTACATAAACAACTATACACTATGTTATATATTCGAATAATATGCTGAATTTGTGTATTGACATGAATATTACACTTTATGAAGAAGAAAAGCTTTATTATTTATATTAGTAAGTATATATAGTTCGTTTCAAAATTTTTGCAAACATACCTGTTTCGACTTTCACAGCGGGTAGCATTTTAGACGGATTATAAGTGTCACACAACAGAGTTGTATTGTATGATAGAAGTATGTGTATGAAACTAACTATGCAGATTTTACAACCTTTTATGGAGAGGTGGGAAGCTTTGTGGTCAGGAGTTATAAATTATCCCAACTCAAAGGTATCACTTGAAAAGTAAGAACAGGGTCGTATCATATTCTTCTCGTCATAGGATAAATATTCGCGACTCCGTTTTTTCGAAGTCGACGGCTGATCTGCTAGATGTTGAACTAATTCTTCCAAATGTTGTTTTCAGCATACGTCCACAAAATTAAATTCCCAGGATCTCCACATTTGCGTATATATAATTTTATGCACACACTACTAAAAACTGTAAGCACAGAAATAACTTTTTGATGACTTGACCAAATCTGACCGTGTACCTCTAAAGAAAATTTTTAATAACTAATAATGGAGTTCTTAGAATAATTGGAAAACCAAATGAAAAGGAAAATCATAAGAATGAACAACTTGACTTAGTCAAATCTCTGTTGATCACTTTTAGATTTTCCTACCATTGTAAAGCTAGTTAATACTTAGTTTCTGCCGTTGTTCTTCTATGTACAAATACTAAAAATTTTCTGTAAAGTATATTTATTAGTAGTTCCTGGTAATGGCCTTATAAGACGAAATATAAATAATTTGTTTACAGCAACCAAATATTTCTTATATTTATGTCAGTAACTGTTTGTATTTAAAATTTACTGTAATCTCTTCTCAATTTTCAAATTGAAATTAGAAGACGTGCGTTTAAAATGCATTATTATTTGAATATTTTAATCTATATTTAAAAGTACATAATTAAGAAACATTTTGAAATACAATTTTTGGTACTGCCCTTAAAACAGAAGAAAATACTTGCCTAAATGAACTATTACCGCAAGTCCCATAAAACTTTATAAGGGCCAATCGGCTTATCCGAAAGTGAATTTCATATATCTAAACCTCTACTATAACTAAATATTGAAATTGCTGCTTCATGGTCGTCACATATTTGTCTGAATTTGTTTGCAACCACAACTAAACATGTCAATAAGTTACATTTGAAGGATATTACATCTAATTTTTACAGATTGTAAATAAAAACAAATATATTAATTAGCGTGATTTTGAGAAAGTACCGCAACATCGTTATTCCAAATTTTTGTAATCCTCTCTTGACGCATAGGAACATAAATACCCTGCTGTGATGCGGTACATTGAGTCGTTACGAAATCATGTTATTTGCAAATATCTTGGTAGAAACTTTAATAAAATTTAACTTATACATCAGAAGAAAAGTGTTTGGCAACTACTCAACTTAAAACCATTTTATCTCAGTGTCATATTTATAACAATATCATTTTTATTTATTGAACTGTAACTGTTGGATTTGCCATATTCATAGTTACGACCTCACATCTGATTGATAGCAATGTATCAAAGCGTTCACTTTAAAATGAAATATGGGTTGTCAAATTGACGTTATTATTAATTGTCAAATTGCGATATTTTTTTTAAATAACACATTTCCACGTCGTTAGTTGAGTAAATATGGTTCGTCGCCTAACTTAATACTACTTCTACAAACGTATCTAGTTGGCAGAACCTGCAATGTTTTTGATAACGGCTTACGAGGACTAATAAATGGATTAGGCACAGTCATAAAATCCATCTCCGGAAATCTAGATCAAAACGATGCAGAACATTATGACCAATTATTTGAACAAATTAAAGAAAATGAACAAAACTTACATAAAGAAATAAAAAATAATATACACTATTTGGAAGATTTTACTTAACATTTTAATGAACAAATTAACAAACGGGAATATAAAGATGTACTATTTTTACTCAATTCAAAATTACAATTAATAATCTCTTTGCTAAATCTTATTCAAATGATTATTTCTCAAATAAACGAAAGTATAAATTTTTGTTCCCTGCACACTTTAGATGTAAGTCTAATATCTTTTGAAATTTTAAAACAAATGTTACCTATGTATGATATAGTCGAAATTTCAAAACTATTGACAGTCAATTGTAATCATGATAAAGATAAAATATACTTTATAATAATTATTCCTATTATCTCAGGGAAATTTACGATCTGTATCAAATGACAATGATTCTCTTTAAACAAAACAACATGTACTATTTATATGACCAAGAGACAACAACGTATATTGACAATAATGTTAAGGTGGATGATTGTTTAATTAATTAATAGCAATATTACTGTAGTACTAACAATATAAAAATAAGTAAATGTACTAACCAATTATTATACGGCAATAATAGTAAATGTGACATTAAACAAATAACGTCCCATAATAATATCATTCGTATACCAAATTCTAATGAATTAATTATATTTAGCCCTGATAAACAGAACGTTGAAATTGATTGCAAAATTATTAAAGAAACAAAAAGCATAAAAGGAATATACCAAATTTCTAGTACAAGTCAATGTAAAATTAATGACTATCGTTTTAAACCTTTTGTAAATAAATACAAAGAAATAAAACTTCATTTTTCACAATCAATAATATTAGAAAAAAAAGCAATTAAAAATGAAATTTTGCAAAACATAGAAGAATTTACAAAAGCTATCCCTACTATAAGACCATTGAACGAATTAGATACTAAACATGAAACACATTTTACTATATTGTTTATTACTAACTATTATTGTTTTAACTTTAATATGTTATAAATTAATAAATATATATAAGAATAAAATAAGAAAAGACATCTGACAAAACAGCCATCATCTAGAAGGGGAGGTATTATGTAACCCTATTAGATGATGACATAATAAATATGTGGCGAGTTCCTAACGGAATCTCTCACGTTGTAACAAGAATCTTTTATGATAAGAAACATTATAAATACGTGTAAAGAGAATAAATGTGATCTTTTTTTTCTATGTAACTTCAAAGTTAAAACTGCTAAATAAACTCTGTGTTAACAAAATTTTTTTTTTTTATTATATGTCGGACACGATCATATAATTGGTATATATTTCTCTTATAACTTAAAATTTACAGAGCATACGAATAACATTTGCGCTTCGGCTAATAATACTTTAGGTTTTATTATTAGAACCACTATACCTTTCGATGATGTATCAGTTCTAAAATCATTATATCTTTCAACTGTACCACCCAAATTTGATTATGCTTCATTAATATGATACCCCTCATACGACTACCAAGCAGATGCTCTAAATCAAGTCAACCGCCGTTTTTTGAAATATCTATCTTTTAGATAGGACAAAATTTATCCTCAACGTGGAATAGATATAAACTTCTTACTACAACGTCACGATATGCTTTCTTTTTGGATACCAGATGAGAACTGCAATTTACTAATTTACTCTCAAATAAAATTGATTGTCCTTTCAATTCTTGAAAAAATGAAAATGATATGAGATGAGATGATAATTTTTCATCATATATATTCACATATATCACAAATATCAATTCTTGACTTAATATGATATATTTATCATCTATCTATTGAGCCTTGGTTCTACAAGTGAGAAATTATCACTGATCACTAGGGTCACTAAATAAAAAAAAAAGAATTATGTTTGTCATTGGCGTGGTTGTCATCTATAATAATTGTCAACGTTGTAAATACACGTAAAATACCTACACCATTTTATAATGGAAATTAATCAGGTACACAGGAAAAAATATGTAAATATTTTTTATTAAAATAAAATTATGAATTTTTTCTATCAGTGTATCCCTCAAACAATGGTCCTGCAAATTAAGAAAAACGTTATAAATGTTGCTATACAATAACTGTGCTGTGGTTGTAGCAAAATAAGTAAAAAAAAATGTAGATCTTGCAGGAATTTATACTCTATATGGTTAAGTATGCTTCCAATAAAAGTTTCTACTCGCCATCAAACAGATTACACCCCTCTGAGGGAATATAAAAATAAATTTATTTGGATTAAATATTCTATTATTTAAACATCCTGGCATCGATTTCAACAACATAAGAAACAATATAGCAAAATAAAGACAATCGTGGCCGCATGGTTACGAAGCAAATTAGCAGATGACTTGCAAAATGACTACCCTAGTTTGTACATTCAATGCTGGATGGGTATAATATTATTATTAACTAAAAGAAAAGCTCTAGACCTAGACCTTGCATATTATTAGTGGTAAAAACATGAACATAAAGTGATGCCAATTAAACGCTTGTCCCCCATACTGAAGTACTACAGACTACATAGAAATTAGAGTCATTATCACAGGATTATTATATTACCAAGTATAGCTTATTCCAAATTCAAGATATTTGTAAATGAAATGAAAAAGTAACGACTTGGTGTACCGCAACATATTAGGGTATTTATGTTCCTATACGTCAGGGAAGGATTACTAAAATTTGTAAAAACAATGTAGCGGAACTTTCTCAAATCCCGGTAATTAATATTTTATATTTTATTTATTATTGGTATAAATGTAACTTGTTATTGTTCAAACTACATTAAAGAAAAAGTAGAGGCAACCATAAGGCCGCAATTGGAATATTTTGTTAAAACCCTGTTCAGTAACTTTTATAATCCGTTTAACAAGCTACCAACCGCGTAAGTCAAAACAGGAACGTTTACATAAAAATTGGAACAAACTATACATATTATACTCGTACAGGCGTTCACTTGTAGTTGGATTTATATATTTTTTATTTGATGGTTGAAAAATGTGATGACAATAGTTTAAAATATGATTTATATGAAATTAATGCAAAAATAATTAATTTTATCATTACGATAATATTTACAAGTATTTTTATTTTTAAAAATTAGTATTTCATCTCAATACATACAATTACGCGTATTTAAAATATTACTTAACACATGCAAGACACTACAGGCACCCCCTTCTGCAAAAAGTTACTGCATGGATTACAGACATATTTATATCGCAAAGGGCGAGTGGCAGATGTCTTCTCACAGGCATTCTAACTGACGTGGACAGTGTACCAAAAGGGTATATTTTATGTAATATATATTTCAATACTCAATGGTTCTACAATGAAATAAATTATGAAAAGAATATGTCAAACGCCAGGATATGAACCCGAGACCTACATTTTGCCGGGATGTTGCTCTATCATCTGAGCTACGGTACACTTGTGGTTGTTTTTGTGTCGCCGGTTGACATATTTTGTCACAGCGTATCTGTTAAAGAAGTTCTCTATATAAGGAACTCTGCTAGTCATATGTTAGATGTGGGGTTGTATACCATTTCTTTAAAACATCTTTCCAAATAAAACAATTTGGTATGTTAGTTGAGGCTATATGAACGCATTCATTGTAAATTGAAAGCTGTCTTTTGTAATAAACAGTATTAGCTATTTAATAGTTTTGATTGTATTGCATATTTTAATTTATAAATAATAAGATGTCGAAAATGTCTGCATGTTGCATAAACTAAATGTTTTTAAAATTAATTTCTGTATAAGTCATTAAAATATGTTAGTACTAGACATTTTCATATTTATATTGTAAGTACATGATTATGGAACAAATGATTTTTAATTTTATCAACCATTTTATATATTCCGGGAATACCAAAGTTTCTTCTTTCGGTACTTATTATTTATTTCTAATTTGGCATCATGACATTCAGTAATTTATACATCTGGTCGAACTGAATTAACGTCCTGTTGACATTTCTGATCTTATTAGTAATAAAATTCTGTAACGGAATAATATATAAATCTATTTTTATGAAAATTTATTGCCTGTAGAATTAACATGCTAAATATTTTTTGATCTCTTATTTTAATAACTGAACTTTTATTTTCCAACACTGTTATATTTATTATTTAATATGATATTACTAGCAACAAAATAATGATATATGGGATATTTTATTTTTTGAAATCTTCCTTTGTTCTCTGCTGCTGCAAGACATTACTATACTTTTTCTTAAGTCCAAGTCTGACGTGTTTTATAAATCGATAAAATATGTAGCCCTCCAAATGCGCAAATTCGCTTCCGACATGAAATGTTATGTCTATATCATCATTGCTAATTATTCTATTATTAAATTTGAACATGGGAAAGTTATCCGTGATTAAAATTACATGTGAAATATTTTTTAATCGTAAGTATAATCATCATTAAATATAACTTAAAATGTAATTATAATTAATGATTTATCATCGAACTTTTGTGACGTCACAAGTGAGTTATGCGCTTGCCTAGAAGAGATGGCAAGAATTGATATTTTGAACGTAGGTTGAAGGTTAAGGCAAAACTCCCTGTTGCCATGGGAACCCAGCGCGCGCTGTTTCAGTTGCCCAATACGTTCTCCGTGAACTTCTGTGATGAAATTTTTGTATAAAATTTCTTTTTTTTTTTAGAAATCTAGGCATCTTTTTTGAGTGAAATAAAATGTAGAATATTACTTTTGAAGACAGTCTTAGTAAATAAAAAAAGACAAAAATATCGCTAAACTTCCCTATTGCGTTAGATTTTATTTGTTTGCATTTACAATATTTAGTTTTATTTCTGGATTTCAACTTTTAAAATGATAATTATTACCACTTTTAAATTAGCTGTTTCTATTTTAGAATTCCTTGATCTTTTTATTAGTTGTAATGTTAATTTTCTATTATTCTTTAACTTCTTTACTGCTCAATTTTGGTAACTAATAATAAATATTCAGTAATTGATTCTGCCGAATATTTTTGCTCACTAAATGAAATGTATTTCTAAGTAATCAAATTATGTAGATTATGAAGTGTACCTACATAAAATCTTTGAAAATAAAGCTCATTTCTACGGGTTTCTGACAAAATGACAAATGCCAAAAAATGGTAATTTGAGTTAAGCACCTAGATAGACACAGCTTTGCGCAGCGCATGCTCTGAAGACAAAAACCAAAAATGTTTGTTTCGGTGTAATAAAATTTTTAAAATTTCCTAAACGCCGTCTGACAATTTTTGATACGCATACAACATTTATACAAAAACGTGATTTCATGTGTTAAAAGGTGTGTGCAGTTTATTAGAAGTGAGCTTTTAAATATACTCTCCTTTGAGATATTTATCACACGCAAATTCAAAATGATACAACGAAGTTTCTATAAAGAGCGCATAAAGCGTTAGTAACATATTATTGAATATAATATATTACTTTGTGGATTTAAATAATTTTAAAAACTTAATGAAATATTGTAAGTATGTATTTCTGTATATTGTAAAGAAAATTACACTAAAAGTTCAAATTATTTCTGTACAAGACATGTCACCTTATATTTAGAATGATCAGAATGCACAATTCAACAAACAACAAAAAAATATTTAATCTGCTTTAAAATGATGTCTACCAGGCTTAGAAAAAAGCAATTAATGTACCTGATATTCTAATTGAAAGTGATATAGAAGAGTTTATATAAAATTGATTACATATTACTTTATAACTAGATGTATCAATATACTAGATCACCCTCTAAATAATATAAAACTTTGAATAATAAAAATAAAAGTCTGAGTACAGAGGTCTTGTTTTAGTTTAACATTTGTTATATTTTATGTTACTATTTTTTTTTTATAATAAATAATGCTACATAACTATATTATATATATATATATATATATATATATATATATATATATATATATATATATATATATATTTAGCTGCTATTAATTTTTTGAATTATCTACCTCCAAACTGGGTACGTTATACTAATATTTAATTCTCATATTCTAAAATTCTTGAAAATGACAATATCTTGTAAACTATAAACTGGTTTAAAAAAAAAACGGTTGTACTGTTGACAGTATTCCTAATGTAACATTCATCTAAACATTTTTTTTATTATATGCTGAATGTATTGAAAAAAATTGCACGAAATATTGTAGGGACCCCAAGGTCACGGCGTGGGCGACGGCCGTTAGCGGACCTGTCACGACAATACAATATTAATACGCATAATGAAAATAAATAGTTGGTGATATAAATATTTTGTAAAAAATGTTTAAATAAATAATTTTAGTGTTAATGATTGTTATTCTTAAATTAGTATTTATATTTGTTTATTCATAGTGTTACTTATTTTTAGTGTCTTTTATAATTCATATTTCGTTTATTAAACTTAGTTATATAAATATTGGTGTTTCAATCATTTATTTTACACTTCTAACTAACTAAATAATGAATCGTTACAATATAATAATAGAAATCAGTGCCATAATTAGAGATTTGAGCGCCAGTGACATACATTTTTTTTGCGCCCTTACATATTAATGTAACGTTTATTTATCTAGATGAAGTGTAAACATAAGTGAAATCCGAATATTTATTTATTAAACTTAGTTAGTTTAATAAAAGAAATATTAATTATAAAAAGTAATAAAAATAACTAACACTATGAATATACAAATATAAACACTAATTTAAGTATAACAATTATTACTAAAGACTTAAACACTAAGTTTATTTATTTAAACACTGAACATAACGCACTCTTTACTTGCACGATATTTATATCACTAACTATTCAATACGCGTATTAATATCAGACTGTCCTCACGATCTCTTGGTCGAGGTTTCTATAGTAGAACAATTAAGTTCGGGAATGTTCTCCAACCCTCTCAAAAACAGAACAATAGAGGTAAGTCGCCTGGGACGTGACCTAGGGATCGCTACATTGCCCTATCCTTAAGTCTGTTTCGTTCCGGAACAGTTCGTTATGACGCATCACCCTTAGCGCATCTGGAGGTATTAAAGAAGTAACAGTCGACGGTCTGTTTGAGCTCTTCTTGTCCGTCAGGATTGAAGCTGCAGACTAGAATTTACACTCCGGTAAAGCGGAAAACTGTCTCCAACATGCTTCTAACAATCATCCAATCTAAACCATCTAGCCCACAGCCTATCTTCGATACTGCCAGCTTCATGATGTTCCAAGAGATAGCCCTTCATATCGCACAGCGACTCCCATAAACTGACGTATGACGGCTTCTAATTTAATTATTGTTTCGCAACCAAATGGTAAATGGTAATGTTCTACATTATTATCCTTCAGTTGTAGCGTTTTTCCGACGTTTGGACGTTGGTTGGCCACTTCTTGTACTCGTCCAAATTTTCTTTTAAAAACTGAAGCGATGCCACAGGGCATCATAATGTCTTTCGCTACACAATGAGCGAGGGAATACTATGGGGACATGGTGAATAGATCTCGTTATTATTCTCTTGTCACGCCATAGCGTGCCGTGTGACCTGTGGAATGGCTTTCCATGAAGTCTTCAAATGTGGGTTCCTCAGCTACAACCCGGCGAACTGGCGCTCCACGATAATCGTCATAGTTATCACCAGCGAAAGGAGCTAACCGATTGAAGTGGACTACTCTTGGTTTTCTATTAAGTGTTTTCCTAATTCTGTAGACCACATCATTTATCCTCTTAACGATCTCGTAGGGACCTTCCCAATTCTTTTGCAGCTTCGGTGAGAAGCCACAACGTCTTTGTGTATTGTAAAGCCATACTAAATTTCCAGGTCGGTATCCACCTTTTTCGGCCTTTATGTCGTACTGGTCCTTCATCCGATCGCTGGTATATTCATTCTTCTTCGTAAGTCCGATACATAGTATTCCCCGGCAAGATCTTCACCGGGTTTACTGCCAAATATCAGGTCGCATGGTAAGTATAAATCTCGCCCAAATAAGATGTTAGCTGGTGTCTGCCCTGTTGTCTCGTGCACTGATGAACAATAAACTTACAAGACCAGATGAAAATGTCGGTCGCAGTCTCGTTAATGGTTAGAGACTACCTTCGATAAATACCGGTTTATTGTTCTATTCATCCTTTCAACTATGCCATCAGACTGCGGATGTATTGCAGTAGTTTTGGTTTTCTTGATTCCTAATATCTTACAGATATTTTGGAATAGAACTGATTCGAAATTTTTTTCTTGGTCAGAATGTATCTCTCACGGTACTCAAAATCGGCAGATGCATTTTTTTTACCAAGACTTCAGTGACCGTTACGACTTCCTGGTTGGGTAATGGATAGGCTTCGACCCACTAAGTAAAGTAGTCCAGTACTACCACCATGTATTTATTTCCCTCTTCAGTTTCTGGGAATAGTCCGACCACGTCAATCGCAATGCGTTCAAAGGGTTCTTCCAACGTTATATTGGCGCATTGGAGCTCTCCTTTTCCTATGTGGCCCGTTACTTCCCGCGCAAACAACATATTTCTTGCACCATCTTCCTTGCAAGTTACCCAATAAAATCGTAGGTTTTATTTACTCCAAAATGTCCTCCACCACATCCGTCATGGATCTCTTCCAATACTTCTGATACTATTTTTCTAGAGATTATTAACTGGGTCCTACGCTCAGTACCTTCATTATTCTTTACGACACGTTTCAAGAGGACCTCTTCAACGTCAAAGGAATCCTACTGCACCCAGTACGATTTTACTCGTTGTGAGTGTCATGCAACATCTTCTCAAACTGGTCTGCTATCGCCATGCTTCCAATCCAGTATGATCTTCAAGTCTTTCTCTTGGTTTTTGCGAAGGTCTTCCGTTTGCCAACTATCATTGACTACTGTTGTTCTGGCGACGGTGGAGAATTTTTCAAGATCTTTTTGATAATGCGTTAGCATTACGATGGCTTGTACCTGCCTGATGCTCGATAACAAATATATATTCTTGCAATCGTTCAATCCATCTAGCTGCCTGACCTTCAGGATTCTTAAATTGTGGCAGCCATTTGAGAGCAGCATGGTTAGTTCTTATGAGAAATCTCCTACCGTAGAAATATTTGTATAAGTGCTCCACGGATTTCACGACTGCCAAAATTTATTTTCTGGTGATGCAATAATTCCTCTCTGGTTTTAACAAGGACTAACTTAAGTAGGCAATAACCATCTCTTCTCCGTCTTGTATCTGGGAAAGAACGCCACCAATTCCAACGTTACTGACATCTGTTTCTAGAATGAATTCTCCTTTTGGTAAAGGATAACTTAGGACAGGTGCGCTTGTCAAGAAATATTTCAATTGTTTAAACGCGGATTGACAATCCATCTCCCAGATAATCTTCTGCCTTCTTCAGTAAACCTTGTCAATGGCTTTACTATGTTGGCAAATACAGGTACATAACTTCGGTAGTACGAGACCAAGGAAACTTCTCAATTCGTGTTTATCTCTCGGTACTGGCCAGTCACTCACAGCCCTCATTTTCTCCGGGTCGACTGAAATGCTCTTACTAGGATCTACGTATCCAAGATAATGAATTTCACTTTGAACTAAGTGACACGGCTTGGACTGAGCTTCAGGTTAGCCTTTCTTAATCTTTGGAAAACTTCTTCCAAGTTCTTCATGTGGTCCTCGAACGTTTTTCCTATTACACTAATATTGTCGAGGTAAACCAAACGTGTTTTCCACGACAGTACAGCCAATACTGTTTCCATGAGTCGTTTATACGTTACAGGGGCATTGTGGAGCTCAAATGGCATAACAGTAAATTGCCAAAGACCGGTACCGATGGTACTCCATTATTCAGGTCAAGTTTAAATCCATGCTTTATCATTATGCTACCAGCATACGATGTTAAATGCTAGTTTTTGCAACAGCGATAATCAAATGTATTTTACCAGTTGCAGTAGCTTCTTCTCCTGTGGCTGTGCGTATCTGCCACTTTGTTGGAAATAGATGTTTTCTGCATATTTCTCTTGCTAAGTCAGGTCTGATTATTGTTTTTGTCGCACCTGTATCCAGCAACATTTTAAGCGGCCTTCTGTCGATAGAGCTGTCTACGTAGATACTGTTAGCTTGATGATGAAGCGATGTGACATAAGTAATGGATTCTGGGGCTACTGGATTACGGGTCGACGATTGCTCCTTTGCATCAACCCGACTTAGTTTCCTGACTCCTTTTCTTCCTTTCTTGATTCTGCTTTCCTCTATTGTTTTCTGCAGACCATTTGCGGGTGACCTAATTCACCGCAATTACAACAGCGGAGTTTCTTCTAGCGGCATGAATTTCAGACGTAATTCATCTTATCTTGTCTTCTAGTTCCTCAGTGTCTTCAATCTTCTCCGCATCTATATTTCGCACTCGCGATTGGGTATGTGAAGCTTGTTTCGCAGCTTCATGGTCTAAGGCATATGAAATTGAGTCAACCAGAGTTTTTGGTCGACCCAATCGTAGTACCTATTGAGTTTCATTGTCTCGGACCCCATAGATAAGGCATTCCAAACGCTGTCAGGAGCTGTAGCGTGTGCAAGACGAACCAGACGAGATATGTCGGCTTCAAATTCTTGCAAATCATAGGCGAAACGAAACTGTCAACGCTGTAGCCTTCTGCTTGGAAGTTCAGCCGTTTGCTTTGGTAGCGGCTTCAAATTGTTTTACATTATTCGGTCACGATGTCTTGCCGTCAAATTCTGGTGTTTTTATATGCATTCTAGAGCTATTTTCTTTTTTTTTGGTTTCTTTTCCAGTCTTAGCTATATAAGAATTTGAAATCGCTAGTGATGTAAGTTTGGAGAAATTTATCTGTATTTCTTCAACTTTCTTCTCGTAAGTTTCTATTTTCTTTTCCAATATTCTAGAACTGTCTTTCAATTGCTCGTTCAGTTTCTCTTCTAGAATTTTTCATCAACTTTTCTTTCAATATTCTAGAACTTTGTTCAAACTTTCCAGAATTTTCCATTAACTCTTCTTTTAATATTCTGGAACTTTCTTTAGTTTTAGAGTTTTTTTATAAATTCTTGTTTTAATTTTTGTTCTAAACTTCTGGAATTTTCTATTAATTCTTCTCTCAATGTTCGAGAATTCTTTTCAGATATTCTTGAACTTTCCTCTAGTTTTTGTTCTAACATTCTAGAATTTTCTATCAACTCTTCTTTTAATATTCGAGAATTTGCCGTCAAGTCTTCCTTTAATGTTTTAGAATTTTCTTTCAGAATTTTAACAAAATCAGACTAGTTTCCCGATGTCTAGAATTCTCGTTCTTCCAGCTTTCTCTTGAGATCGGCCACTTTTAATTCACTTAATTTTACTTGTTTAGTCGCCATTTTATTTATTTTTATTTACACTTCACATTTTATTAACCCTCACACCTAACACCAAGTGTAACATTTATTTATTTAGATGAACGAATGTAAACATAAGTGAAATCCGAATATTAATATAACTAAGTTTAATAAACGAAATATCAATTATAGAAGATAATAAAAATAACTAACACAATGAATATACAAATATAGACACTAATTTATGTATAAAAATTATTAATAAAGACTTAAACACTAAGATTATTTATTTAAACATTAAACACAACGCACTATTTACTTTCACGATAATTATATCATCAACTATTCAATACGCGTATTAATATCAGACTGTCCTCGCGATTCCTGCTCGGGGTTTGTATAGTAGAACAAATAAGTTGAGTAATGTTCTCTAACTCTCTTAAAAACAGAACAATAGAGGCGAGCGAACCTATCGTGACAGGTCCGCTAGCGGCCGTCACCCGCGACCTGACCTAGGGATCGCTACATTAAGAACATTAAAAAGAAAATCAACTTCTTATAACTAAATGTTTCATTCTGAAGATAGTGTTCCATGAAATTATTATTAAAGATAATGTATTGATATTTCAGGCACGTTAGTTTGAAAAGACCTTGTGTATGGTATTCGTACAAGGTATATATAGAACTATTAAATAAAATACATTAATCGTTATGAACTCGTCGTTGAGTAATATAGTCAGTATAGTATACAGTATATGCTTCAATACAAATATAAATTTAATGTAGATTCAGTGCAACAAACCAAATGCAACATTATACGATATACAGGACTCGGCACTATGTGGGTCTCTACGCGTTTTGATTTTGGGGTCATCATCAGGTGACTGAAGATAATGAGTTATAGATTGATGCAGTAGGTAGTTCAAATCATTTTAATGGTAGAAATATTACGTCTGATTGACTGTTTATTTGGACGTGTATTATTGATTGTGTTACTTTTTTTTTAAGATTTCTGCAATATTTAATCTGTTACTTTTATTTTGTTATTATGTCTTAAATTTTTTCTGTTGAATGTTTATTGTTTTAAAGGTTGGTTGTGTAATTAGAATCAGTTTTAAAGTTTTATATATATATATATATATATATATATACATATATATGTAGTCTTTGTTTTTATTTTCGATGTTATTGTTAATTTAGTTTTTTAGGTTATTTTCCGTTTTGTATGTTATTTTTATGTTACTGTTTTTAAATAATTTAGTTATGAGATGAGTGGTTTTCCGATATACATGAATTTGTACCAATATTGTTTATAGCCTGTATTTAAAATAGTCTGGTTTTTATTTTTATTGTTTAATTTGTGTTTTATTGTTTTATGTATTTTGTTAACCGTTTTTTTAGTGTAGCCGTTGTTTTCCGCGATTGAAAATACCAACAACCAGACATAGTGCAGTTAAATGTAATAAAAGAAAATTTAAAAGTTTAATAAATTCGAAATTAACATAACATTTTGACAGAATTACACTTATAACCAAATTTTATTATTTAAACAGCCCATGATATATTACACCACAATATGAAGTTGTAGAAATATTGAATTTTTTAAAATTCCCGAAACCCATAAATTTTATTTGTTTAAATTTAGTAGCAAATACGATGGCCTCATCGTAAACGTCACAAACAAACAACTTACAACACCATACGCCTTAAAACTCATCATTTTTAATCCTGACACCGAAACAAGTCTTTAATAATTCAGTCCTTTTACATTCTATTATTGTACCACCTCGAACTTCATTTGCTATAAAATTTCCTGTTAAAATGTGTAATGGTGTAGGCTTTCTAAATCACACAAATTTTAAAAATGGCATACATACGCCAAAAGCAATTTTAAATGTTTTACAAAATTTGCGACAACTACATTGACAAATATTAACGAGAATCCTGTTCAGAAAAACATATTAGAACCATTAGATTTAATCTTTAGACTCCATCGAAATTATTTTTGTTGAAAAAATGAAAATTGATGAAGAACCTGATACATCATCGATAATATTTTAAAACAAAATTTAAATAATATTAGAATAAATCAACGTAATAAAGAAAAAAAGGTGTCATTAAAAAATTATGTTTCGAATATAAAGATATATTTTATTGCCAAAAAATGCCCCACAAAGTTAAATTGAAAGACTATGCACCAATTCATGTAAAAAAACAATGAACTTAAGAACGAAGTTAAATCACAAATTAATAAATTGCTCGAACAATACTATACCGGGTGTCCCAGCTCGACCGACACATGGGAGTTTAACATGGGAAATCAGTTAATTATGAATAGTATCTCCCCAGTGCAAGATATTAACTTGAAATTTTGTATACTTATCGGAGAATATTAATTCTATGGATCACACGGAATATATTCAAAACTTTAAATATTATAAAAATATTTTAATTTTAAAATATTTAAGTTCGATTCTGTAAACCGCGACAACAGATCACATATTGTCACTTAGTAGTAAACAGAAATATTTTAAAGAAAATAATGAACCCATTAAATATAACAAAATAAGCATTTATACTGTTGTTTTGTATTGTCTCATAATTATTTGTTTTGTATGTATATTATATTTTGTTAATAAGAAAAGGAAGCCCAGAATAAACCCATAGTTCTTACCTAAGGTAGAAGGAACAGGGCCTCCTCTAGGCGACGGACAACCCAAATGTTCGTCGAGGCGGCAAATCTATAGGGCGGTTAATGGCACAAAATATTGATAAGTTAAAATTCAAAGACATTGCTTGAGAAGAAAGGAATACAATTCCTCATACGAAGCACGAAATGAACTGATCAAATATCCTAAATAAATATAAGATCGACTTTTTAATTTTACAATTAATCAAGCACTAAATGCACTAGATTCTAGATTCGAACAAATAAGTCACTATAGTAACTATTTTCAAATACTGCAAGGATTTGGAAATTATTATTCTATTGACGTAAATGGGTTAGAATTAGTAGAGGAAATTTCTGAGGTTTAGGCGTTTTTGAACAAAAAAAAAGCAAAAATAATGTACTCTAATTAATAAGAATGTTAAATTTTCCCCAAATCTCAGTGTTGCCTTAAAAATATTGCTTGCTATACAAATAACTGTAGTAAGTGATGAAAGGAGTTTCTCTGAATAAAAATTAATTAAGAACTTCTTACCTTCCACTACCACGCAAAATCGTCATAATGGTTTGGTTATTTTGGCGATTGAGCATAAAATTGCTGATCAAATACATAAATATAAAAGTGATAAAAAAGTTTGTAGAATTAATTAATAGTGACAAAAAAGGTCCTTCTGATTTTATTGTTACTTTTGTTTAGTTTTTATTGGATATATGTTTTGTTTGTTTGATTGTGTACTAATGCATCGTTGTAATAGCATTAAAAAGGTAATGGTAAAACGGCACAAAAAAAATTTAAAAGGTACATTTTTCCATTGCAGTACAGAGTTTAATTTTTTTAAATCAATAATTGTTAAAAACAGCAAAAAGTTAATCAAATATGAGCATCATTTTTCATGTAGATTTGGAAACTATCAAATTTAAATATATGTAGCAGTGGCGTGCGGTGACATTTTTTAACAGGGAAGCGCTTTCCAAATAAACACACAAATATAATTTGAAAATAAATGTCGCCAGTAGATTTTTTTTGTAATTTTACACATCGGAAATACATTTGTTTGTTTTTGCTTTAGAAGTAATATTTAATGTATTCCTTTCTATTTCACTATAACTGAAACTGATTTTTTTCTTAAATAAATGCTCGATATTACAATTACAGTTTTATTATTATTATCCATTATAAAAGGACTTGAAATAAAGATAATATAAAAATAAAAACAAAAACGAAATGAAAAATTCAAGCTCTATATAATTATTTTGTGTCCGTATCTACGCTGCGTTTAAGTTTCCACTAGCAAAAGAGCAAAGCGCATACTGTTTTCTGTGGCCATCAGTTGCTACCGCGGATGCGTTTTATATTCGACTACCTGGCCGCATTTCTTTTCAGTGAAGTCAGCGTTTACTGAATTTCATGTATGAAATCTAAGATAAACATATTGTTAATGAAATACAAGCAATATAGATTTAGAAATTGATTAGTTTTAAATTAATAAAAGTTCATTTAAAATCATATTTTGAATAAAAATTAAAATGAAAATCTATTGCACACCACTGATATGTAGTATTCATACTAATAAAATAAGTAGTTTGAATCATATCTCTTAAAACTTTAAGGATAATTCTAGCCACCTAAATCTGTTGCAGTATTAATAAATAATAATTAGATAAGTAAAAATATACAATGTTAGTGCCCACTTACTTTTTTCCATTTATTTGTTGGAATAAGGTACTAAACCATTGTCGAAATATTACCATTTTTAATAGAGTATGAAAATATATATTCATTAATTAGAGTCAATGTACAGAGGTACACGCGGTTTATTATATGAATGAGGCGGCAAACATTTATTCGATTTGCTTACTCAAAGACCTAACACTTGTGCTGACTCTTTTAAATGTTGAAGCGCTCAAATACAATGATAAACAGAAATACTTTTTAGTGAAATTGTGCTGTCCTTATTTCAGAAAAAGTATATTATTATATTTCCTATTTTACACAGACTATATAAATTTCAAACAAGACATATTTAAAAAACAGACAATGTTGTAATACCGTTTTTAATTTTGTGAGGGTTAGAAAAATCTTTATTTTTTTATAAAATTCAGACATTATTGATTTTTATAAAGAAATATAAAAACCTCTTTTTTCTTACATAACAATAAATTAGTAAATAACGAATATTATTTTAAAATATTGTAGACGTATTAACATTATTAATAATAATAAACTTTATTTGTTTATGATTTACAATATTTCGCCAAAAGTTTTTATATTAAACGTGATACATATTTACGTTAATCTCATTAGGAATATTCATACACTTATTTACTAAAGAAAAACTTATAAATTTACGCACATTTATTACATAGAAAAATATTTTACCTAACTTGCCAAATAAAAGATTTTTTCTAAATATAAATTATTATTTTATTCATTTTTTTAAATTCACACTGTCCAATAGACCGAAGTACAGTAACGGAAAACGGGACGTACAAATTATACTGGGTTCCGAACCATGTGGACACAGCGGTAGTTTATTTTTTATTAAAGGTTTATTATCACAGAGATTTGAACCCCAGATCTCACAAGTGTCCAGCGTGTCGAAGCGCGTCATCCAAGACCACCGTTACTCATAAACAGGTAAACATATACATATGAAACAAACTTTCGGGTTAATGGATATTGCATATGGTACAGAATGTTTCTAATTGAATTTTGTATGTATGTTAATATTGCATAATAATACCTAATTTGTGGATGCTTATTTCGTACTTTAAATATTCTTCCGTGTCTCCATGAAAATTTAGGAGTTTATAATAGTTATTACTATTTAAGCAAATATTATATTTCAAGCCTCGTTCCTAGTAATTACAACAATGTAGTAACGTTTGCCGGTACGATTGTGTCACAAGTTTATAATTAAATTAAAAATTGAATCTGTTATGTATTCTTCCACGGTTCCTCGATACCTAATCTTTATTACGTTTTCTTGTGCGCTAGTGATCACATCGATAAAAGTCAGTGCTAGTAAAAATCATGGGAAAAAGAAGCCATAAAGATAAATCTTACTTTATAAGAAAACTAAAGAAACTGAAGAAGAAAATTACAGAAGCATCGTCCGATGAGTTTAGCTTTTCGTCAGAGGAAAAACTTCAGACGCCCTAAGGTAAATCAAAGTTGCACTTTCTTTAACATCAACGATTTGTATTCCCTTTTACAAGGTCACGTATAAAAGTTGTTGGTCTATCAGAGGATGTTATATTCTAAGAGTTCACTAACAATTTTTTGACTCGATTGACTATATACATTAAGCTGATACAGCCTGCAGCTAGAGTTCACCCAAGAGGTTACCAGTCTGCATGTCCGTTATTGGACAATATACTGTTGCAGATACAGCTTGCAGCTAGAGTTCACCCGAGAGGTTACCAGTCTTCATTCGGTTATAAAACCAAAAATTAATTCAGTTCGTAACTAAACGTAGTTCTGTTCAAAAGTTATTTTGTTAATTTACAAAAATTCACGCAAAAACGATATCTATTGTAGTTTTGATAACTTAAAAGTTAGTAATTTGTTTTGCACTTATAGTTCTTTATACCAATCTGCAATAATAGATAACATTGACATCCCCCAATCACTTAAACTTATAATCAGCTCGTCTAACTATAACAATTGAGCACTTGAAGCTAGAATTAACATTTGTAAACCTCATCCTTAAACACAAAACAAATTCTTGTTTTCAAATTCAGTAACACCTGAAATCTATGTACCGGAAACTGTAACTGCTCAAGATCCTCAAGTGTTAGACAATACTGAGGACATTATGGAAATAGACAAATTAGATGAAGAAACAGCAGCATTGCTAGGGGTAGACCCGACAGTAAAAACTAAGGTAGAGATTAGTTTTCACCCAGATATTGAGAAACGCTGGATAGCCTGGATTAAATGAGACAGCCAAAGCAATATCAGGAACGAATTACTTGATAAATATGCACGCGAGGAACATTGTTCCTTAGAAGCGCCAAAGCTGAACCTGGAAATTAGCTCTGCAATTGGAGATGGATCTCAAAAGAGAAATAAGCAACTTTTAAGGAATCAGAATCAGATTGGTTCAGCTATTTCCGCAATTGGTTCAGCATTGACTTTAATTCTTGGCGCAGAAGAGAAAGGTGTAGACAGGACACTTCTTATTGAAAAACTCAGTGACCCTGGCAAGTTACTCACGGATGTACATCACGAAATGTCTACTACAAGAAAGGCTTTCATCTACTGACAACTTAATAAACAATTTAAAGATATAATAGAAAATACAGAACAATCAGAATTCTTGTTTGGTGTATAACTCACGGAAATGATAAATGAAGCCAAAACTAGAGAAAAAACTGGCCAACAGCTTCTAAGAAGAAACATTACTCTCCAAACTAGTTCGAGAGGTTAGAATTTAAACTGGAAACGCCTACCTGCTCAAACATCTAAGCAGGTGAGGGAGAGGACGAATGTCATCAGCAGGTCGAAGACAGGCACAGTTTCGAGGGAACTATTAAAGACCCTCAAAGAACCATCAGCGTTGACCTCACTAAATCAGGAGGTAAGTGCTGGACGTCTAAGAAATTATATTCAAGTCTGGCAAACGTATACAAATGATACCTTTATTTTATCTTGCGTCAGAGGTTATGAAATAGTGTTTGCAAAACCAATTAAACAAGACTCTATACCAAATGAACCCACAAACAATATATCTGAGTTGAAGACGGCTGTACAGAAATTATTAAAGTTGGGTACGGTTGAGTTATGCAAAGCACACAGACACCAGTTTGTATCTAGTTACTTCCTGGTTCCGAAACCAAACGGATCTGGTAGATTCATTTTAAAATTAAAATGGTTAAATAGTTTTATTGTGACAAAACACTTTAAAATGGAAGACATACGAACTGCATCAAAGTTATTACTTCCAGGGGATTATATATGTAACATTGATCTAAAAGATACCTATTTTCTAATACCAGTCGCTATAAAATCTAAAAAATAATTAAGATTCCGTTTTTAGGGAAAATTTTATCAGTTTACTGGCTTGCCTTTCGGATTATGTACTAGTCAATTTGTTTTTACAAAGATAATGAAAGTTTTTGCTAAAAATCTTAGAGAAAAAGGTTGTATTTTTACCTTTTTTATCTAGATGATATTTTATGTTTTGAAAACACATCTGAGGAATGTTATGCAAACGCTCAAAAGATAATTAATTGTCTTGAATCACTTAGATTCCTTATAAATTTCGAAAAAAGTAACTTAACACCTAGCACTAGACGCAAATACTTAGGCTTTATATTAGATTCAGTAAATTACACTCTAGAATTACCTGAAGATAAAAAGTTATCTTTATTAAATAAAACAAAGATTTTGCTAAGAGACGTGTAGCAAAAATTTGAGTTTTCGCACAGTTTTTAGGCTGTTTAGTAGCTGCTTGTCCAGCAGTAGCCTATGGGTGAATGTACACTAAGCATTTTGAAAGGAAAATATTTTTAGCACTTGTTAAATCAAACGGAAATTTTGAAATGTATATGGTTTTATCGAATAATTTATATTCTATATTCGATTGGTGGATAAGGAATTTGAAGTTAAGTAAAAATCCTACAAGGCGTTATGTTATTGAATTAGAATTTTTTTCTGGCGCGTCTCTATTAGGTTGGGGTATATATTGTAACAATAATACCGCAAGAGAGCTATGAAATGACAAAGAAATTAAAGAACATATTAATTATTTAGAAATACTAGCAGCCTTTATAGGGCTTCGGTGTTTGGCAGACCAGTTAAAAGAGTGCGAAATTTTATTGAGGATAGATAATACCACAGCTATTTCATATATAAATAAAATGGAGGGTACTAAAATTCCAAAATTAAATGAACTTTCACAAGACATTTGGCAATGGTGTGAAAAAAGAAATATTTGGGTTTATGCATCTTACATTGCTTCTAAAGACAATAAGGATGCAGGCCTACAATCTAAAATTAGTAGTATAGACACTGAATGGGAACTTGCTAATTTTGCTTACAATCAAATAGCTCTTATTTTTGGATACCCTGAAATAGACTTATTTGCGTCAAGAATAAATACTAAATGTGAAAAATTCTGTTCTGGGCATAAAGATCCTGACTGTTGGGTTATAGATGTGTTCACTATATCTTGGCAGTATATGTTTTTCTATGCTTTCCCACCTTTTCCAATGATACTTAAAACTATTCTAAAAATCATTGAAGATACAGCAGAAGGTATCGTAGTTGTTCCACGATGGACATTCCAATCTTGGTACCGTATTTTCAAAAAAATATTATTAACTGAACCTATTATTTTTCAACCGTCGTCTAAATTACTGTTGTCTCCTTGCAGAACACAAACTCACCCCTTTGCAAACAGTCTATCACTAATTGCAGGAAAATTGTGCGGGAAGCGTATCAAAGGAAGAACGCCTTGAGTAGTGCCATAAATATACTTGTAGCGTCACTAGCCGACTCTACGCTAATACAGTACTGCAGTGTGTTTTGTGAAAAATTCAACAATGATCAATTTTCACCTTCAAAAGCAATATATTAGTTTGTTTTTGTGAAAAAAATCGAAGAAGGTGCGTCGTACGGATCTTTAAATTCGGCAAAGGCAGCAATTTCCTTAATTTCGTGCAGGTCATTCACTAATATTTAGGTATTTACAGATTAAAACCAAGTAAACCTAAATATCGTACAATATGGGATGTTAATATAGTATTAAATAAATTAGAAAAGGATTTCAGCTTATTAAATTTTTCATTGGAAAAACTAACTAAAATATTAATAATGCTTTTGGCTCTGGTATAGCACACAAAGTCCAAACTTTTTCCAAAATTCAGATAGACTATATTATTCCTAAGGAAACGGGCATTGAAATCAGGATACCTAATATTATTAAGACGTCAGGACGAGAAAAACCAGTATTATTTCTACCTTATTTTCGTGACAAACCAAATTTATGTTCAGAAAAAACTTTAATGTTATATGTATAAAGAAAACAGAGTTGTTAAGAAAGACTAATAAGCTTTTTATTTCGTGGAGAAATCCATACAGAGAAGTTACTTCTCAAACTATTTCAAGATGGATAAAATCAGTACTTGAAGAATGTGGCATTAATACAAATGAATTTACAGCATACAGTGCACGCCATGCAGCAACATCAGCAGCCTTTCAAAAAGGTATAAGTATTGATGTAGTTAGAAGTACTGCCGGCTGGACAAAAGAATCACAAACTTTTGCTAAATTCTATAATAAACCGATTCATTGTACTAGTCAAGATGAATTTGATATGGCAATATTAAAAAATTTGGATTACTATTTGGGACATGTAATAATTACAAAAATATTTATATATTTACATATATAAAAAATCTACTTGGTATTCTCTAAACATCTACATTGTTGTAATTACGAGGAACGAGGCTTGAAATATAATTGTAGATCAAACGAACTTACCTGTAAGTGAAGTTCGATGAAAATTATATGAAGAGCCTCGTTCGAAGTAATTACAATCCACCCTGTTCTACTATTCCCTCCCCTTTTAGCCAAATAGATTTCACCGACACCAGCTCTAAGCGTAATAAAGATTGGGTATCGAGGAACCATGGAAGAATACATAACAGATTAAATTTTTAATTTAATTATAAACTTGTGACAAAATCGTACCGGCAAACGTTACTACATTGTTGTAATTACCTCGAACGAGGCTCTTCATATCATTTTGATCGAACTTCACTTACAGGTAAGTTCGTTTATCTACAATAATATTTAAATACATTAATTATTCGTACCAGGGTGTTTCCATACTTCCGGAATTTTTTTTAAGAATATATACTACATGACATCTTAATCGCAAATTTTTTGTAAAATTCGGAAAAATAAGGGTAGTTTCCTTAAAATTAAGTTTTTTAGTACCACTGTAATAGCGTATTTTATTGAAAGCAACATTATAAAAATTAATTATCAAAATATACCCATTTCATTTAGAGATAATTTTTTTGAATACACAATAATATTAAATACATCTTTGTATATAAAGGAATATTTGTACGGATAACAAGAAATACTTCCATATGACTGCGCACATTTGATATCCTCGATCTAATTATCGGTTACAAGTATTGTTCAAATTTATCCCTATTTCTTGCTACACATAATCCAGCATGTTAAATAAATCATGCAGAACAAGTCTGACAAGTCGCCATCACTGTAGGCATTTATTTTTAGAAAAACTACACTGAGCTACTATTTTTAAGAGACTTTGTTATACGTTATATAATATTTATTATCTTTCATTTATTCCATGAACACGTAAGGGTCAATATTGGGCAATATCTCTCTAGGCATTTAGAAAATCTGTTTCCGCCATATTATAATGAATAAATAGAATTATACTGAAATTATAATGACTAAACAAATCTTATGCTCGTAACTAATACACTTCGATAGACCAAACCTTTTCTGATATGGAGTGACGTCACGTACCACTCGTTTATACTTGGTAATCATCGAGTCTTGATCGACAAGATTTAAAATTTATAAGATTTTAATTAATTTCAAATTACAAAAGAATTTTTACTTAATTGTGGGATTTACAAAATAAAGTGTGTGGATTGTGACAAAGTTTACATTGGAAAAACTGGCTTCAGTATTAGATTTAATGAATATTATAGAGCACTTGTTAATAATAAAGACCATTACAACGTAGATAAACATTTTTTTATTAAATAAACATACTATTGATGTATCTTTCTGCTCTATATTTTTGTAAAAAGGGATTACAAATGAATTTTCTAGAATCCATTGTGTATCTCTCTTCTATAATCCCTTTAACTTAAACTTCGATGTGATAAATCGTATGTTTCACGTTAAAATAAAATCAGGATATACGTTTTGCATTACATTGAAAATGGTACTAAATGTATAAAAATATCTAATTTTTGTCTACAGTATTTATGAAATTACAAATACCTTTAATTTAAGTCTATGCAGTTTTATAGCCATTGGATTATAATTTTGAACCGATAGTAGTAGTAGTAATTGTAATCAGTTGTATTATAACAAAAACGCAGAAAACATCGTATGTTTTTTATGGGTCAGTGAACCAATTAAAAAATATTTGAAACATCCTGTATGATATACAAAATTGTATAAAAAATTTCGTTAATTTAAATAAAAGTAAAATAAAGCCCACTATAAATAAAGTGATCAATGGCGTAGCAAAAACCCTTTTTGAGACGCTCGAGTGTCACCAAATTTTTTCAGCGCGTGCAATCATTTGAAAACTAAAAAAAAAAAACAATCAAGACTAAAAACGCTGTAAGAAAATAAATATATTTTATTCTTTTGTTGTTACAGTTAGATATTCGTTATATCAATGGATTACTGTCTGCCATATAAGAAAGATTTGTTTCATTCGTGGTTTTTAAAATAGAATATTTACGGTACAAGCTAAATCTTTGTACAATTAATAAATTTGATAACATATCGAATAGATATCAATTAATAAATGCATAACTAACGCATTAGCCATTTCATTTGCTAAAGCCAGTTTTTGAATAGCATATTATGTTTGTTGTTGAATCATTAGTTATTTGGCAAGTATTTAATTTTAATGACTTTTAATGAGTTATTTATTGTTGTATGGTACAAGAATTTTTGTACCATAAAAGTTTGTTTACTTTTCTTTTGGACTTATATAGTATAGAAATTATACGTAATTATTGTTTGAAATGCTGAGCGTCTCCAAATTTCCAATCCTGGCTACGTTAGTGTAAGCGATTTAAAACTGTTTCTTATTATAATAATTTTCTTGTATAACGAAAACAAGTTAAAATACAATCCGCCATAATATTAATAAACAATATATTTGTGCTACTGCCATTACTGGTGATGCAATATGTAATCTTTTCTCTGAATAGTTCATATCGGTTTTAATAGAAATTATCCTAATAATTACAGGCTAAATTATAATTATACATTTAACACCGTCCATTCTATTAGTCAGACTATTTAATCGTACTATTACATTCGAAATACCTTTATCTTATTATCAACAAATTAAATATTATATTACAATGTCTTTGGCGTAAAGAATAGAACTTTACAATATTAGAACACAACATTTTAATCATTTTGAAAATGAGACTGATACATCAAACGCTGTCATGACATGAGTAGCATTACAAGGAATACATTTCATAGATCTTTCTCTTATTGAGTGAGATTGACAAATAAATTTCTTGCAAGAAACACAAACCGGCTTTACTTTATAAATGTATGTTTATAAATGAATAAAATTTATTGAATTTAATGACAAAATAGGAATTATCTTAGATTAAAATTCAGATGCCTAAGGAATCGCTCCACAAAAATTGTTTATAAAATAGTTATGAAGTAATAAATCAATAAAGTATTTTTTTGTTAATAAAATATAACTTAAAATGTTAACTTAAATAAATTTCTATGTCCTTACATAAAGTTTTTAAAAATCTATTTCTGGGGTCCCGCTTTGGCTTCGAAAGGTTTATAATTTAAATTCTTTTGTCTCTTGAGTTTAATTAATTACAAATGTACGTAGATACTTTTTACAAGCAATCACTATAAGTGCACCAGGCTATAGAATCCTATATAATGATATATAAAAAAAAAACATTACATCCTAGTGATATTTTAAAACTTTTTTTCCTAAATCCTAAAAATGCATGCACGTAAAACATGCACTAAACGGATATACATAAAAACATACATTTGTTTCTGATGCATTTTATATAATTGCAAATATAAATGATGAATGTTACTTAAATACTTACCCTATCCATTTCAGAATTCCATTTTGAACAACATGTGGAATCTTCTTTATCATCTGTAGTTTCGATATCAACTTCATCATCACTAGGTTCCTGTTTTTGTTTTGTTTCGTTATCGGAAACAACGATTGGATGAACAGGTTTAAAAGCGGATTGATAATTCTTATCGATAGTAATTAATGATGTTTCATTAGTAAAAAACATTGGATTTCTTTTAATCCACGGTAATGAGGTATATGGAGAAAATGTGAAAGGCTTGTGATACATGAAATCTACTGCCATGCGAGATAGAGGAAGTGGTATATCTTGCAAATTAGGAACTCGGGGAGCAGGAATCAAGGGAATTTGAAGTCCCGGTTGGGTTTCTGTATCTAGTTTGATTTGCTTTGCTGATTTAGACGATGTGGAATTCTGCAGTAATCGTTTGCGAGTACCGCCATTAAACATTGCCTTGACATCTTCCCAAGCATGTACAATTTCATCGGATGGATTGCCACTTAACTTCATATGTCGACGCCAAGAATTAAAATTTGCTGCGTCAGGTTGCACGTATTTATCCGACGGCGAAACCCGATGGGAATGAAATATAAATTTATTCGGCGAGAAAAATAGACCACACATTGAACACTTAATACATTTTGCCCTTGATGAATTGTACCGAGATGGAAGAAATGAACCACTGCAGCCCCATGCACAATCATGGTGAACAGAAAAAGCAAAATCGTCAGGTAGTCTACAACAATAATGTTTTATTAGTAAAAGAGTCATTATTTTAGAAAAATAATATATAATATATATAGGCTGTTCTCTCAGAACACAACATATTTTACAATTTGAAGAAAAATTCTTACGCTGCAACGCTGTATTTGATTACAAAATATCAATAAAAAAAATGAATATATATATATATATATATATATATATATATATATATATACAAATATTTGTTAAAATGACTATTTTACAATTTGGCTATTAATATCGTTGAAATAAATAGAAACAATAGTTATTGATCTAGCAGACTTCTTATGAAGGAAACAAAGGAATTTTGTGTAATTCTGTCGATATGACGAAAAATATGATGAATAATTACATAATGTATATTATCTTTTTTGTTTAAAATTACTTCTACAAAACATAAAAACTTTGGTTTTCTGATAGAACATTTAGTATATACTTATAAAGATTAATTATTGGCTCATAACTTACCTAGGTGGAGTGTTGTCACCTAGGAAACTTTTGCACAACCTTTCTGCTTCTCTACGAGTTATCATTCCACACCTTCTTGAAGAAACTGGCATTGCACCAGCTCGCCGAAGAATCTCTAGCTGAACAGGTGTACATTGAACGCATGTTATACCTGAGTACAATATTTTCTATTAATTTCTATTATGTTTACAAGTATACCTATAAACACTTACCTAAAGCTACTCTACGATTATGAATTTCATTATAACTGAATTGTTTTAATAAGGTGTTGGATATTTGAGCTAAACATAATCGCTCTTGAGATTCAATGACTAGTGAAACAATTGGAACTCCATATAGTATAACAGTTCCAACCTAGAATTAAAACAAAATATTAACAATGTTTATTTTATTTGTTACAGATTTTGCGATTTGACAATGAAAGAAATAATATAATAATAATAGTAATTAATAATAATAAATTTATTTATTTAACAAAAAAGCTAGTTACACCAGTACGGAATACAAAGCAATATATGTAAGTATATGTATATATATATATATATATATATATATATATATATATATATACATATATATAAATGAAACTAGGGAACTCGATTTTTCTTGGAAGTTGTAAGAGATACAAAGAAATCTTTCAAATAAAATTGTTAGTGTTGTAGTAAGCTACATAAATGAATGTAAATCAGAAAAAAAAAATTCGGAGATATACGTATTTTTGACTTTTTTTTAAATGGGACGTCCTGTATAATTTTATACTATTTAGTACAAAATAATTTTTGCGTTAAAAATGTTTCATAAGTTGTACTTTCTAAACTTCATAGAATTCGAGATATTGAAGAAAATATTAAAATAGTTTTACTCGAAATTAAAGCTGGCTATGAATACAAAATTATTGAATTACGACACATTTTAATTTACAAATGTACATCAAATTCTTCACATTCTCGTTAATTGAGTATTCGTCCATTATTACAACAAATAATAGTCTGAGTTATTAATCTTTTTCACAAACTTATAACAATAAAGTAATACAAATGTCAAATTTTGTTCCATAGCCAGCTTTATTTTCCCGTAAAATTATTTTAATATTTTCTTCAATATCTCGAATACTATTAAGTTTAGAAGGTATAGCTTATAGAACTTTTTTAAAGCAAAAATTATTTCTTACTAAATAGTATAAAAATATACAGGGCGTACCATTTAAAAAAAAGTCAAAAATAGGTATATCTCCGAAAATGAAAATATTTTTTTCTGATTTACATTAATTAATGTAGCTTACTAACAATTTTATTTGAAAGATTTATTTGTATCTCTTATAACTTCCAAGAAAAATTGCGTTGCCTAGTTTCATTTACACCCTGTATATATATATACAAGTATACAAAAAATGTAAAAACATATTTGCTTATAATTATTCTTGTACATTTAATAAGAAGATGTTTTTAATTTTCTGTTTAAACATTTTTAAGGTAGAGCTATTTCTAATGTCTTCATCTAACATGTTAAAATTTCGTACACATGAGGATAAAACAGAGTTACTTTTTATTATATCAATATACAAGTTACCCATTCTTCTGGTACTATAATTGTGTCTATCTTTAATATAAGTTATTGAATCGCCTAAGTAGTTTGGAACCAAGTTATTTACTACTTTGTACATAAAAATTACAGAGTTGTATGTAATATGCTGAGTGACATTAAGCCACTGTAAACATTTTAACATGTCATTGATATGTGTATATCTATTACAATTTAAAATACAACGCATAGCTTTATTTTGTAATTTCTGTAAGTTATTTAGATGATATATTTCACAAGCTAATAATATTGTACCACAATAGTATAAATGTGGTAAAATAATACTATTATAAATTAATAACTTTGCCTCCATTGTTAATTTAGACCTTAATCTACATAAAAAGTTGATTTTTTTGGCAAATTCGGTATGTAAATTAAATTTTATTGAATCGTCTATTATTACTCCCAGATATTTAATATTAGTAATACATTCTCTTACAGTTCCATTTATCATTATTGGCATGTTAGAATTTTTGATTAATAATTTATTTTACCTGTTACCTATATCATACATTTTGTCTTCGCATAGTTCAGTTTTAATTAATTTCTGTTTAAATAAGAATTTATTAAACCTAATTCATAATTAATTGTTTCTATAATTAAGTTATTATCTGAACTTTCAAAATAAATTAAAGTATCATCTGCAAAGAGGTGAATTTTACATATGTCTAAAATCTCGAGCATATCATTTATATAAAGTATAAAAAGTAGAGCTCCTAGAACACTTCCTTGAAGAACGCCTTGCTCGCAATCGAGTGGTGGGGAAACTGCGTCAATTTTAGTTTATCAAGGAGTAATGTTCTGTCGACAGTTTCGAAGGCTCTTTTAAATTCTAAAAAAACCGCACCAACACTTTTATTATTGTCCAAAGCATATGTCCAATCTTTTAACACTAACTGCAAAGCAGCTTCACAAGAATGTTTTGGTCTATAACCCGATTGCCACTTGGTTATTGTCGTTTATATATTCTACTAGCTGCTGATAAACCACGATTTCAATAAGTTTTTCTATTGCAACAAGCAGATTAACGGGCCTGTGATCTTCAACTTTTGATGCATTTTTAATTTTCAGTATGGGTGTAATCAACGATTCTTTTAGGGCATCTGGAAAACACCCTGATGTTAGCGATGTGTTAATCAGATGAAGTAAGGGGTATCCAATTATTCCAAAATTATCTTTCAATAATTTAATAGTGATATTGTCCCAACTATATTTGTTTTCTTTTTGCTGCCAAATATTTTTTTTCAGTTCGGAAATTCTTATCTCTTTGAATACGTTGTAGAAGGATTGCCTACAACTCTCTATGTTCTCACGGACATTACTAGAGGGGATGTTATCAACAATTTCTTTTATACTATCAATGTAGTAATGATTGAAAGTCTCAGCAATCTTGTTGAAGTCATTTAATTCTACATCATTATGAGTAACATTTTTACTTATGTTTTCATTTCGTCCTAATAATGTTTTTAAAATTCTCCACATCGAAGCTGGATTAGTACTATTATAATTTTTTTTCTCATAATGTAACTTTTCTTTTTGTCTTAGAAGTGACGAGTAGATATTGCGAAATTTCTTATAGGCATTCCAGTCTTCGTTTGCATTTGTTAATTTATATCTTTTGTAAGAATTATCCCTATTTTTTCGTGCAATTAATAAATCTTTATCGTAAGTGAAATGCTCGTTTATTGTTAGATCTTTCAGAAGTGTTCGTATCAATGGCATGAGATAAATGTTTCATAAATGTGTTACATATGTAATTAACGTCCGTGGAATTATAAATATTAGCCCATTTGTATTCAATTACGGTTTCAGTTAATTTATCCTTGTTTAAATATGTTTTAACTTCTTTTGAATTATTGCACGAAACAATAGTTTTTGTTTTATAAATACTGCACAGATATCGTGATCAGTAATTTTTGGTTCAGTCCAAACTTTGACATTTATATAAGGATCGTTAGATACAACATAGTCAATGAGAGTTTTTGAAATATTAGTTTGCCTTGTGTAATCATTAATTCATTGTTTAAATCCCGTACCTGTTAATATAACTGTGCTGTCAAAAGAAGATGAATTTGTGACTATTGTGTAAACCATTCTATAAAATTTCTGGGACTGGAACTGGGAGATCTATATAAACTACAAACCTTAAAGAATTGTTTATTACATTAATAGAAGTATACCATAATTCATTGTTTATATTATAGTTTTCTAAAACCTTATATTTACAACTGTGATGGATAAGGAGAATAACTCCACCAGTGTATCTACTGTGTGAATCACACCTAATTGTTGAATACAATGGCATATTTAATTCAGCGTCTTCAATGACGTTCGTGACTCTAGTTTCGGTGAGACATAAAATCATAGGATTTTTCTAAAGTGTAAGGTCATATATCTCTTCTTTGTGAGCTATATAACTTTAGCTGTTTAGATGTAATGTTTTAACTAAATCTAACTTTCTCTTAAAGACTGGACAATCTTTATCATCAGCTTTATGGTCTACTGGAATTTTCATTCTCAAGATCTTGTTGGCCATTACACAGTTTATACATTTAACATTCTTATTTTGACACATTTGAGTTTTATGCTCATCTCCACATTTGGCGCATGCCAATTTATTATTACAATCTTTGGCTTTGTGGAAATACCCGCAACATTTATAGCATCTCCATATTTTTATATTTTCTACGAAACTGTAACGCTGCCATCCAATATTAATTTTGTCTAACTTTATTAATTTGTTAAACGTAATCGGATCCACAGTAACTATTTTCAAATAAAGATTTATTTTTTAATTCCAATGATTTTTTTACTTCTACGACTGTTTTGTCAGTTATAAATAAATAATTTTGTGATTTAATACAATCTTCAATTTCCGTATTTGTCAAATTATCCTTTATTCTGAACAATTTTATTTCTGGATTTTTCATTATAACATTTTTAACCTCATAGTTTGAACATAATTCCTTTGTCATTTCGGTACGTAATGTTTCCGTATCTTGTTGTTTAGTACATTTATGTACAATACCTCCATTTTTTATATTACTTACTGATGAATCACATACTTTTAAAGTTGACGGGTTTATTTTTTTAATTATTTCATCTTTTGTTTTATTACATTCTTGATTAATTAATTAAGTTTAGCTTAATAATTATTCCCGGTATACTCACAGCTGCAATTTGAGCGTATGAACTATCATTGGGTTTTTCAGATGTTTTTGAACCCATTTCTTTCATAATATTTTTTAATTCTTGAATTTTGTTCTTTATAGAATCAATTTCACTTATTAGTTTTCATTTACCCCAATAACATCATCACATTTATTGCAGTACCATTTCAATTCTTTGTATGCTGAAAAAATTTTAATATTCTATTCTTTTATTTTAACGCATTTTATATGAAACCATCCGCGGCAGTTTCCATCACATCCAATAATTTTATCGATATTAAATTCAACTTTACATTGTAAACAATGTTTCTTAGATTCATCACTATCATTATCGTCCATCTTGTTTTATTTACAGTAGAGTTGGGAACACTGGATTTACTTTAAAATTCAAAGTTAAGCACGATTACTTACGCGCGCTAAACTTCGTCGCTCGACTCTCGTCTGCGAAAAAACCATCCGAATTTAAAATAACAACAAACACGAAATTGTCACTGCCACTACGCACAGAATTATTAAACAACACTTATAGTAACTCTTGGTAGTCGTTATTGAAAAAACAATTCAGTATTTCCAATGAGAAACTTTTAATTTATCGCTCATACTTTAAGATTACTTTACTCAACCACTGTTGCCAACATAACATTATTTATAACGGCATAAATAATTACGTTAGTGTGGATAAAAGTGGACTATCAGTTAAAATTTCCAAAAAAAAAGATTATCTAAAACAAATCCGAATCCCAAATAAGTCAAAAAACCTAGGTGAATTAATTTTTCACTTAAATGTAAACATATTAAATTTAAAGTACTAATTACTAGCAGAATTTAATTTAACAATAATTATTTCATTTAACAGGGATATATTATACGTAAAACTAAGTGGAATTTGTTTTATTAAAGAAGAAATGTAATATATTTATCTACAAATAACAATTAAATATGCTATTAATACAAAAGAAAATATCGATATTATTTCTATATAATCTCAACATTTTAGTTAAATAAACGAATATGTAAAACAAAAAAAATCTGATCTAGGTATATTAATTGATTTTATATTTGTTATTAGCATGAATCCGGAAATCCCTTGTTGAAGAATTACATATTGTTATTGGATCAAATTAAATTAAAGTACCTATGTAAGCAATATTAAGAGCTGAGCAGTGGGCAAGCAATACAAGCATTAAAGACTCTTATGGACAGGGAACCGTGTTGTCGGCTTTATTGTTCTGCTTCGCTGATTATAGTAATTGACTAGCAACAGAATGGCTCTGAAGCTTTTATTAAGTTTAGTGGAAAGCTGATTACATCTTATTGTTTACGGTACAGTACGGGAGATTTTCAAAATAATTAAAATAAATTTTATTTCATTTCATACACTATTAAATATGTAAAAATAATAATTGGTTGTATTTACTACAAACCGTTTCCTAAAAAATTGTCAAATATGAACTATTTCTGATAGAAATAAAATTCTTATATACCTATAAAAAATATTTGCTAAATATATGCTACTTCATTTAAATATTCTATTGCAAAAGGCGAATATCAATAAACATAAAATAATGCTAAATCAATATATTTACTTTAGTTATATATTTTCACTTTAACACAAATTATTTCAGTTTGATTTACTTCTTACAGATGGAATGAAAGAATGAATCTACTTAAATAATTTAGGATTGCTATAAAATGGAAAAATGAAGAATTTTAATGCAATGTAACAATTCTTGCAGCTTTTTAACTCACTTCTATATCTTTTATGCATATTTAAGGATAGTTTTCCTTAAACTAATATTTTGTTACCACTGGACCAAAATTTCTTATCCACCCTACATAGTACGTACGATTTCATGAACTTTTATTTTCCTTTCATAGAACTTCTGAGTATTATTAATGAATTGTTAATACAGCAGTATACACAAGTATAAAGAAAAAAGTTGAAATCATTCTGGTAATAGTTGGTGCAACAGGTTTTATAGATAAAGAGTTATGAAATCATATCAAATGTATTCCTGGAAGTATTAACCTAGACGAAATACAAATACAACTTATTTATGGTACAGCAGACATTATAAGAAAAATATTAACCTAAGAACAACTTTACATCTTAAGCGGTAAGGTCAGAGTAAAGTTAAAACCTCTACCAAACCTGGAAATACTATTAGGTATTAGGTATACCTTACGAGGTCGGTGAAGTTGGCGGAACAAATATATAAAATTCAAGTAATAATACTGAAAATTATTAGTATCCTATCTGTATTGTTTTGTAAGTATATAGAAAACATTTGTATCTTTTGCGTTATTGTATAAAGTTTAAAAATTCAAATTACTTCTAGATTCACATTTAGAAAATTACATCATGTAATTTGAAACAACAAACAAGAAACGTGTAGTTGTAGTACTTTATTAGTATTTATTTGTAAGTATATAGAAAACATTTGTAACTTTTTTAATTTACAGAGAAAAATTGATTTGCCCACCATGTTCGCACGCAGAAAGCAGTACTTAGTAAACTGTTTAAATACCAACCTGTTGCAGATTCAGTATATTTGGACTAGATCTGAAATGTATGTAGGCAGAAGAATATTCAGACAGCCCTTTAAAAATTGACTTATATTTTATTTATTTATATAACAACTTATTCATATTTTAAATTGATTTGCCTGCCATATTACATGCAGAAAACAATACAAAATTAATATAGCAATAAATCGTGATAATGGTAGTAAATTACTAGTACGGAGTAAATAACAAGGCCGAAGTGCTCTCTCCCTTTATATTTATTTTCCGTTGCTGTGCTGCGTCTGCTTAATTATTTACACGAAATATTTCATGCTGAATCGTTATTATCTAATTTAGCTGAGTTTTTCTACACTAAGATTTTCTAAAGTATATTATAGTACATGATTTTTATTTATTATACCTTACAGTCTTTTTGTCGATGTACACCCCCGATTTTGATCTACTAAGCATGCAAAAAATGGAAAAAATACGGTTGACCTTGAAATCACATTTATTTGTTTTTAAAGCTATTTTATACAAAATAATATAATAATACACACACGCACCTAACATAATCTAACCTAACTAAACGTAACCTAATCAATATAATTTGTGTGTGTGGGTATGTGATTGCTGTGAAAATTCGCATAATCTTTATATTTTGCGATTAAGTGGGCGCCGGTAAAATTTAAAAAATACCTAAAACTAACCTAACCTGAACCTAGTTTAGAGGCAGAGGGTTTATATAATTTTAAAATATTGTATTCAAAATAGAAAAACAAATAAACAGCGATTTCAAGGTCCACCAAGTCTGACCGCCATTTTTTTATTTTTTCCATATTTGTCATGGTAGGAGAGTAGTAGATATATTTTTAACTTCCATACTGCGCCCCTCGTGGTCAAAATATTAGATATAAAATATCGAGAATAACGGAAGAGAAATGAAAATAATGTGTAGGTTCCTCCTGGCAGTTGCTGATTGCTGAAACATCACATTTTATCCCAAGGGATAGAAATACATACTTCTATGCCATAACATTTAAATGAGTAACAGCCTACTATTCTAAAATTCATTTAAAAAATACGTTTAGCTTTCCTCAATCAACTTAATTTTTTAAATATTTTAAAGTGATTGTAGAAAAAATATTGTATTATATACGGGATTTCAGATGAATCAAAATCAACACGGACCAATTGCCACTTATAGACACAAGAAAAGAACAAGTAATCATTACCAGATTAAGAATAGGCCACACAAAATTTTCTCACGAACTTATATTAAAAAGAACAGACCCTGAACTGTGTAATGTATACAGCGTCCAAATCACAACCGACCATCTGATAACGGAATGCCCTAAATACCAGTCCAAAAGAATACAATTCAACATCCCCAATCGACTTGAAGAATCCCTGAAGAATGGCAGAACCCATATTAAAAATGTAATTAAATATCTTAAGGCTATAAACATGTACCGTATGATTTAAACAACACCTACACATAAATGTAAAAGAGATACTAATAACCATAGGCGTTGAAGTATCTATAAATCCAAATAAAAAAAAATATACGGGATGAATAACAGATTTTAGCACACGGTGTGATAGTAATCCTCCGCTGCGCATTTTTTCGGAAAAAAAAAACAAATACAACATTGAAACGGTCAACTAATGCTACAACTTTGTTCCAATTTAATCGACTTTTTATCTCTTACGGTTCTCGATATCCCAATGCTTAGCCACGAAAAATGGACTTCCGGTATAATAATATATCTATAATTTTTTAAGATGTGCTTATATTAAAAACTTTAAGAAACTTAAGATTTTCGTTTCATTTTTATTCTTAATGCTATTTTTGTATAAAGAATTGTAAAACCACGATTTTATTGCAAAATTCACTTTGTGTTATTTTCTCTAGGTGTTACCAAAGAGCGCAAATTATCTATATAGAAATAAATAAAATTGAATGCCAAAATAATAGTTTTTTACTAAATGCATATGGTAGTATTAAAGGGGCTGCAAAAGAAGAGATGGAAGAAGAGGAAAAGATGGAGTGCTGCTGTAATTTATAATTTATACAATCCAAATCTAACGCGGGTGAAACCGCAGGGCACAGATAGTATTTTATATGATTTCAGGAAAATGAAAGAGATACAAATGTTTTCTATATACTTAAAAATGAATACTTATGTCGAGACTTATGTATAAAATATACAAACATGAATTTATGCTAAATTTTCTTGATATTGTTTTCTAGGTGTGAACATAGCACAGAAATTAATTTTTTTAATATTGTAGTAAAATAAAAGAGATATAAATGTTTTCTTTATGTCTAGAAAAGAATACTAATAAAATTCTATTCAAATATCATTTTATTGCTAAATTATCTTGATGCTGTTTTCTGGGTGTGAATATAGCGCACAAGTCAAATTTTGTAATATTGTAATAAAATGAGAGTTACAAATGTTTTCTCTATGTCTACAAAAAAATACTAATAAAATACTATATAAACATGATTTAATTGCTAATTTACCTTGATGTTGTTTTCTAGGTATGAACATGGCGCGCAAGTCAAATTTTGTAATATTGTAATAAAATAAAAGAATTACAAATGATTTCTATGTGTATACAAAAGAATACTAATAAAGTACTATACAAACATAATTTTATTGCTTAATTATCTTGATATTGTTTTCTGTGTGTGAACATGGCAGACAAATCAATTTTTGTAAAATTGCAGGAATACAAAGAACTTACAAATGTTTTCTATATACTTACAAAACAATACAAATAGGGCACTAACAATTTTCATTATTGTTAACTTAATCCTTGATATTTGTTCCGCCAACTTCACGGACCCTAACTTACGAGTTACGACTCACGCCGTGGACGACGGCCGCTAGATATCTAGCAAATAGGTCATAACACGTTAGCCGCATTCCTATTGTATTGAAGCATCGAAGGTGCGAGAATATTCCATTGCTTAATTGCTCTTATATATAAACTCCGATCAGAAAAGATCGGATGACAACCTGATATTAATACAAGTGGTGAACATAAATAGTTCGTGATATATGTAACGTATAAATAAATAGTGCGTAATATTAAGTGTTTAAATAAGTACCCTTGGTGTTTAAGTCTTTATCAATAATTGCTACTCTTAAATTGGTGTTTATATTTGTTATTTTACAGTGTTACTTGTTATTATTATCTTTTTTAAAATTTATTATTCGTTCATTACACTTTGTTATATAAATATTCCTATTTCAATTATTTTTTGCACTTCACCCAAATAAATAAACGTTACAGTATGTACATAAAAATAAATTAATAAATATAAGTGTTAATGCAATATAAGAAAACAAGATAGAATTATATAAATATGTTACTATAATGAGCGTATAATGTAGACCGGAGAAAGTAGGAATACGTCTATTTATGCAGTGAGAACATAACTGCACACGGGACAGAAAAATTGGAACGTCTACTTGGTTGTGAAGAAACATTCAAAGGAATTGCGCGCTAAACTCACTTCGTCTGGAATTTATATCAATATTTCTTTTAGGATAGATAGTATGATTACCGGGACTGTATAATAAATATTTTAAAAACCTTATTAAATCTATCCAGTTGTAAGGACAGTTTGGCATTAAGAGTATACTAGATCATGCTGGCGTATTCAAGTTTACAGACTATAAACGTGAAATATAAAGATTTAGTAACTGAAATATCATTAAACCTTTTACTTGTTCTAAAGATAAATACTAATGTTGGCTGAAGTACAGATGTTGATAATTTTGTCAAAGAAATTTATATCAGATGTAAAAGTAACACCTAATTCTTTTATGGACTACTCGTATTAGTAAGACAGTTATCATGTATAGTATAGGGACGTAGAATGAAATTATTCTTCCGTGTACAAGAAACTGTGTAACATCTGTCAATATTTGTAGGAAGTTTATTGATTTCAAACCAAGATACTAATTTATATATGTTACTTTGGAGAAGAGCCACATCATAAAGTGAAAAAACTGAATTAAAAAATTATAGTTCATCAGCATATGTCAAAAAAAAGACACGTACACGATAGTAATTCATTAATAAATAAAATAAATAATAACGGATGCAGAATAGAGCCTTAAGGTATTCCGGTAAGTAACAATAAATTGAAAATATGATAAACCACTATAATAAACATAACACTGACGTTTAGCAACCCAATAGTATCAGTAAAGCAGGAGAGGTACCAAAAGTACTTAACTTATTTAATAATAAGCCTTGATCGATGGAATGGAACGCATGTATATATATATATATATATATATATATATATATATATATATATATATATATATATATAACATCAACTAGACCAAGATTGTCAATTACTTCTAAAATATATTGAGCGAAACAAGCAAGATTGGTGGTTATTGAATAAATTGTGTTCAGTATTCAGACCGCAACATCTAATTTCACGGGAACCTTTCGGTATTCCTATATTATTTCACATTCTTCACTTATCAGAATTCTGAGACGCGCTATTGAGACAATATTTTATTTCACGCTTGTAGCACATTTCGCTATACACTCAGCCTCTTTAGTGATATTTCAGTTTACTATCTTTATATATACTGTTCTATTATGCATTCTAAATCCGAAATATAATTTTCATAAAACATTTTCACATTAAATTTTATTACTCCAATTAAGTCTATTCGAATTACTTTCACTAAATTGCGTTATAACACAAATTTATATATTTTATATTAACACACTTTAACACGTGAGACAAAATTAATTATATATTAGGGTCATGAATAAAAATGTAGATCCAGAAAATAATTGTTACAGAGTTACAGCCCTTTAAATATACACCTCATAAGACGCATATAGGTCTCTTCGATAACTTGCACTAGGTCATTCTAGTGTTAACTTTTTAACACCGACGTGTTCGATGAAAATAGTACAATTAGTGAGAAAAAAATTCAGAACTAGTGCACTTTTTTCTGCACTTTCTACAGAGGAAGATGTGTTTGAGCAGATATAAGTTTCATTGGATCTAATTTCTTGAATTCATTTGATGTTTCAAATATATCAGCTAGTTAATGAAACAGCTGACGATTAATTCTAAAGTGACGAATAAATTCATCATCCCTGTATCCTGGCACAACTTCTGCAAAATAGTTTTAAATACGATTTTTTTTTCGTGTTTTCAAAATTATTTCAAATTTCATATCACTATTACAACTTGACAAAAATGAATCATCTGAATCTGCAAAATCTAATATTATTGCAATAGCTTTTAACATAATCTGCTGCTACAAGAAGTGCTACACTACTACTGACAGCTTACTGACAGTTCGATGTTGTGTTGCACTCGTACTGATTGCTCTTTCCTGTTTTTTAGAAGATGAAACTAGTTTACACTACACTAACATATGCTGTCCAACACTACACTACACTACACTGCACTGCACTACACTGCACTGCACTGTCAATAATCTCATCGAACAGACCTATATTTATTAGTAACCCGGGTACTCTTACTCTTTTTATTAAAATTTTGAAACTTTGTATGAGAATACTACTTATTGAGATGCATATTTATAATTAGTTTTCTTGGGTAATTTTTATATTATGAGTAATATTTCAGAAAAAAAGTGTGAAAATATGTTAATAGGTACCACCTTCAAAGGGTTCTGTAACTGTACCGAAAGGTCTGTGAAATATACCGGTCGGGTCCGATAGTTTCTATTGTCAATTTATTTCAAAGACAAATGTTACTTTACATAAAATATTGAATCTAACGTTCAAAATGACAGATACTGGGCTCAAAAGAAGAATCGACCTTTGATTTGAAATACCAAGACGTAATATCCTCAAAAATTTAATATTTTTGCAGGCATTTTTATTTCTGAGCTCATCGACCGTACATATCTGGAGATCTGGTTTCAACAAGATGGGTGTTTAACGCATTTTCTTATATATGTCAGAGATTTTTCAAATATTTCTTTTTCAAGTCGATACTTTGGGCGACGGGGTGAAATTAATTGGCCCGCTAGATCTCCTGATTTGACACCGTGTGAGTTTTTTTTTCTGTGAGATCACCTAAAAAGACAAATTTCTAAAACCCGTCACTCAAATATAAATTTCTTGAGAAATACGATATTTGTGAGATGTATGTTTATAAATTATAGGCAATTGGTGAATGTTAGAACTTCATTTTATAATAGGTTGTATAACAGTTAAATGAAGAATGATGGTTAATTTGAACACTTTATTTAAATTCGTATACTACTGGATGGTTTTTGTTTTAACAAAATTGTGATATCGTAAACAGAAAATTCCACTGATATTACAATTAATTTTTGAAATAAACCACCAATAACAGTTAAGTAATAACCTAATCTATTATAAAACTCCTGACGCACATTATTTAGCAATTGTCAAAATGAAATATTGTATTTTCTTCCGTAATTATTAAAGATTGAAGACAGTGGTAAAAATGTTGGTAAATGATTTATTTAAAATATAGCCATAATAATCGCAAAATATCAAATCTTTCGCTTTCGTAGATCAATACATTGAACTACCACGATCAATCCTTTATATGAGAAACACTCATTTAAAAATATTATCACTTTCTGACTTGAATCGTGTAAATACCTAATAAAATTATTGGCACCTTCTGTTAATTGTTTTAGTAAATCTAAATAATTTTCTGAATTCAATACAAAATAGTTCAATAATAAGCGCGCCGAAGATCTTTTATAAAAATTGTGTGTTAGTATTAAATAATAAATTAGGAGTATTTTTACTCTAGTACCGGAACATTTTATACATTGGGTTCTCTATATAAAAAAGTACGGATCTGTATTCCTTTTTTCCATTATAAAAAAATATTTATGTTAATATTGTTAGGATGAAAATTTCTTGATATCGGAAGTATTCATAAGAATGAAAAGTTTCAATTTTTAAGAACGATGGATGGATATTAATTTAAATTAGGAACTTTCTATTTCATGCAAACTAATATTTTATGTCACAACAGCTAATATACATAATATTAGTTTTTTCACGATTTTCGTTATTTTCTTCATTATTATGTTTAACAGTTTAAACACTTCTCGAGAACATTGTTATCCGAAAACAGATTAAACATTTCTTGAGAACAGCGAGAAATTTGGAGAATCGAGAATTCGAGTGCGCCCATCGCTAGAAACGAATGTAATACACCAGTTCTTACATTTTGCGTAACTCACTTTTAAAAATCTTAAAAATTGAAATTACAAAAATTAATTGAAAGTAACTAATGTTTTTATTATTTAAAATATGAGAAGCATGCTGAATGAATTTGGACGCTTATAACTGTCATAACTCATTATAATATTGTGAAAAAATTCAAATAAATACTTATAAAATTGTAATATTCTTTCAAATTATTAAATTGTATTAAAAAAAATAATTTAAATTTGAGGTTACCAATTTGGCATTTACCATAGGAGCAGTACCTACTTAAAAGTACCAATTTCACATAAAAAAATACCAAAAACAGTTTAACAATATCCGATATTATTAAAACGTTTTCGATATAACAATGGAGCAATTATTAACGCAAAGTATAAAAATAATTCTTTTTTGTTTTTCGAAAACTAAAAAAAAATGTAATCGATCTTGATCCCATATTGTGTAGTTTTAATTCTGAGCAAGTTTACTAATTATAACTTTGGTATAAAATTTATAGTTACTATAGCGAAATAAAATAATTAACATTTTCCTATATAATAAATTTCATGTAGAAACTTCGTATACATTTACTGCACATATTTAACACTACGATCTTAAATAGTCACGAAACGGCTTTGTGGTTATTTCCTTTTAGCTTACTATTATTAGAATTCGAGCTATTTAGTTTCGATGTCCTACATAACAGTTCCGAATCGACCTATATTTTCTCATCTTCCCAAGAGCTTTACAACCAATTGTGTATGTCTTACAGATGGTTCCTGCCGGTGGAGCAATGCGGATTATCTACGACATTATTAACCAGTTTGTAAAGATGATTAAGTGGTAAAATACTGCGTCGTACAGATAGTAACTACTATGTTAAAAATATTTAATAATATGTTATTAGTAGTAATATAGTTAGAGTATGTGGCTATTACTTTAAAATAAATGTATTTAAAAATATATATTGAACTAATTGAACAGATTTACTATAAATCATATAGAAAATATTAATAAACGATATTGAAGTATACTTCTTACTAGAGCAAAGGAGAAAATTAATATGTCTTGGTTGTGATGAAAGTAGCGTTTATTACGAACAACAAATCCAAGCATTTTAAAAGCAGACGTTATAGGATAAATATATTCACTAAAATAAAGTTTATTATCAAACAAAAGCACCTAGAACACGTATTAACTGACATTTATTTAAAGGATTATTAGATAATTTACATTTCAAATCATCAGCAAACAGCCTTTAAAAAGTGTTGTCGCAAAATTAATAAGCAGAAATAAAAGAAAAAAAGATGTAATTATTAAAGGTCGATATTTTAATATTTGAAGAAACGGTCGCGTTTTTGAATTGGAGTAATTTGTACAAATTTATTAAATAAAATCAAAATATGTTCTAATGCTATAGAGCGGAAAAGAACAATTTTTATTGTAATATTAGGCACAAGATCAGGGCCACAAAAAAAAATTGTTTTTTTATTTAAGAAAACTGCATTTCTTCTTGACAGAAAGTATTATGTTTCAAAGAGACATTCGATTGTATTGCAATTTCAGGAAGAATAACAATAATATTAAATGTAACCAGGGATAGAAAACGTAACGTAATGATAACCGATGCGATTTTTTTGCTAATAACGTAACAATAACAAAATAACGTTATAGAACAAATACCGATACACTATGATGTTATTTGCCGCTGAGAAAATATAAATTCTTAATTTACTGATATATAAAAGAACAAATCTATGTGACAGTTTAGTAAAGTATTACTGATTATAATTCTTATTGTCTGTATTTTAATATTACTATAGTTGAATTTAAATTCTTTTTCTTTAATAGAATACCAATATTACAAAAATATAAACTAAAAAAAATATTAAACAAGTAAAATAAGTAAGAGCATCAAATAAAAGAAATATTAATATTTTCTCCTATTTCCAAGGATGTCTGATTGTGAACGATAATGCTACATTTTGTATTTAATTAATTTCGTACTCCAGATATGTTGTTGTGTCATTTAAGATTTTGTCTGATGTAGAATTTAATTTTGAACAACTTGGTACTTAGTTTTGCTCCAAATCTATCAGGAAATAGAGTATCACAAATTTTTTAAAATCCCGTGTTTAAAGTCCTATGTTCCGCGTTTCGTTGCACACACTCTATGTATAAGACCAAGTCATGTAGTATAAACCCATATAATATTTAAATGTTATTACGTACGGTCGAAGCCAAAGTAAAGCACGAATTATTAAAAAAATACAAATAATAACGATTTTAATTCGTAGAAATAATTGGAAACACTCTCTGCTCATCTCAGTTATTTATGTGTTAAGGATATTTCACTTAAGTAATAACTTGTTAACCATAATTCATTCCTTTATTATTTTATAAGTCCCTCATTTTTTTTCAATATTCCTCATGTGATGTGATCATATTGTACATATAGTGAATTTTATATTGGTGGTGAGTAGAGTCACCAAAGATTATATCAGTTAAGTTAGTGTGTAATCATAGTATATTGAAATTAAGAAAATAAAAGTGTATAACTTAGTTAGTCGCCGATGGAGCAACAAGCACCTTGGCTGTAGTGAGCCGTAGCTCGGCCTCCAACAGTGCAACGAACGACTGAGGGCCGCAGTATCTCTAGGCGGATTGCCAAAGGGAGATTGAAGCAGCTTTATGCTTTAGTAGCTCAGGCTGCCAACGCGATACAATTGAGTGTAAAGGCCGTTTGACCATGATGCAATATTATGTTCAAAATAATGTACATAATTTTGTAAAAAAATTTAATCATACAAATTATACATTTTTAATACATAATTCTACAGCACTTAATTTCACTGCTTCATTATTTTGTACATAATTTTGTATAAGCGCCTGCGCGCGAACTCTTTTACAACCAAATAACTATCTGTAATTGTAAAGAAAAGCTAAATGGAAAGCATTTAGTGTCTTTATTCTTTTATTTTACATAAAATCTGAATTTATGCCTTTAAGCATGTTTATTTTATATAAACTTGTATTTCTGATATTCTATAATTAAAATTCTAGCTTCATTACATGAGCAAGACATTTTAAATAAATACTTTTTACAAACATGAACAAAAAATACGAAAAGTAAGTTTAACGTTTAACAACAAAGTCACATCTGTGAGGCGATGATGTAACTCAATGCGCATCTATGTTGCACACATTCTGGAACAAATTTTGCTAAAATATAAGATAAGTTCTATATTATTTGATACATTTTTCTGATTAATTTTCTGAACATTATGCTGTATATCACAATACATTTTTATATAAATTATCTTTAAACAAAAAAATGTACAAAATTTTGTACTAAATAATGTTCTGTGTCAAACGACCTTCAGAAAGTGCGAGTGTTTAAATAATTCCTCGCTGGGCTATGTGCTCAGTTGCCTTAAATTCTCAGGTTTAGGGACGGGTAAGAAATAGGTGCTATCAGGACCCTAATTTCTATTATATGTCATTTATTATGCTGAAATAGTTATTTACAATACAAATGCGGAAACATGAACTTCCGAGCATGAGCTTTTATTTGAAGTACGAGCGAGCAAGGCGAGCGAGTATTTCATTTAGACGAATGCACGGAAGGTATTCCGCGTTAGTATTGTACAAGATTTTTTTAACGAACGAATTAATTATAAAACGTAATTAATAAAAATGTAATACTGTCATTTAATCGTCAATAAAGTGAAAATACATTCGTTGTTATGAACTGTATGCTATTGTTCACCGTTATTATTATTTGTTTATGTTGCTAATATATAGCACTAGTAGTATTAAAATGTCAAAATTAGCAATGAAATTTCTAATTTAATTTAGATAATTTTTATTCTTTTAACTAATTATCCTCAATTATCTTGTTCTTATATTAAATTTGTTGCAATGTGCAAAAAAATATATAATAACACTTTTAAGCTAAGCGTGAAAGTAAAACAATAGCGGGAATATGGCCTTTTTGATTGTGAGTTGGCTGCAGGAAACATTAGTTTCTAGGTAGTGAGTACAAAATATTTATTTATAGGGTGACATCAGGTATCTCTGTTTAACAAATTTATATATCGTATATACGAATTCATCTGGAACATGTTAATATATTTATTTTAATCAGACGACGATAGCCAGAAATTGTAACAAGATTGCAGTTTTGACAACAGCAGCGATTAATATATATTCTGAGCCGCTCCAAAGAGCATTGACGTCGGGGTGCTATCCCCTAAAGTTTTTTATTATTTCTTATAAAAATATACAGTAAAATAGAAAAGATACAATATTTTTTTGCTTAAATAAGGATTTTATATAATCATGAATCTACTGACTTCTGAAAAAATGATCTTTATAATAATAAAATAATTTAAACTGTAATTATACTTATCTTATAATTTGTGGATAGTATTCAGGAAATAAATTTCGTTAGTAATAACATTTACAAAAAAATACTATCTTCTTTGTAAATTTATCTTCGTGTCATTCAGGTTTAAATGCAAACAAACGATCTTGATTCATTGTTTGCTAGTCCAAAAAATTATAAAATTATTCTTAATTTAAAACTTAGCGTTCAATCGTTGCTTGATTTTAAAGAAAAAAATTGCTATAATATAATAAGAGAACCCCGAACACCCCCCTTCGAACGGCCCTAGATATATTATATACCAAGTAATAGGGCATAATAGTGCCTTTCCATATTCTGGTATTTTTATTTTTTTAATTTTTTACAAATAAATCAAAATTGTGCAATTTTTGAAATTTGAAACAAAATATCCCAGTGCTCAAATCCAAATCAAGATGAATTTCACTGTCATCTGTCATGTCTAACAAGTCAGTGTTTAAACTTTAAACACTATAATCTATATCTATATTCTGAAATATTCTTATAAACTGAGAGTGAGCAAATATTTCACTTAAGATTCGAATGTTCAGCATAAAGTATTTAAATTTTTAGAAATTTATTTTTATTAATCAATGTTTTTAGAGATAATTTACGTCTTTATGAACAAATTAAGCTAGGATATTTAAATTTGAATATAATTAATGAATGTTGGCACAATATTGCTAAAAGTTTCCCAACAAAAGTTGGAAACTTCAGACTAAAAAAATCCTATTAAAATTTCGAGTAAAAGACAATGCCCGTATTCTTCTCTCGTCTCTAACATGAAAGAATCTTCATTGAGTAACTTAAAGACGCTTTACTAAGATTTCTTATTCATGTAATGATTAGCGCTAATGAAACATTTCACTAAATTGTAAATAAATATAAAATGGAATAAATGATATAGTTTTAGATTGTACTTTTTTCGTATGAAAAGTAATCACCTGGCAACGAGACCAAACAGTAATACACTGCTAAGGTTTACTTTTCTTTAAATCTTAAACAAAAAACGTCCGTTCTGGACATATTCGAATAAAAATATATTTTCTGTAATTTATCAAAATCAGTAAAATACGTGTGCAATGCAAATACTGTAGTAAAAACATATTTAAAAATGAAACTAGAATGAACAACCATCTAAGTAAAGATTACCTCAAAGTTACAGAAGAAGTAATAAAATCAATACTATTAAAATGGCAATGCAATAGTTCTAATGAAAAGGACAATAATAGTTATTTGACTGTAGTATCAAATTCTTCTGTCAACGTTACTTGCATCATAATCGACATCAACACTAAAAATTCTATTATTGGCAAATCTTCATGACTCCATTGGTCAGTGTGAACAAGTAGATATTTTGTTGGTATGTTTCAATATTTTATATTTTCATCTTAAGTTATTTATGTGCTTACAGGAACAATGCGAAGAACTACTAGCAACTGCAATATATACCAGTGGAACAGCGTTAGCAATTATTGAGCATCGAGCATGTGGTTCATTTTTTAATAACATAAGCTTTTAATTCATATTATCAACAACCCATTTAGAAAACGAGTATTTGAAAACTGCGGAATCATGTAATATTCCAATGCAACGCGATTGATGAAGTAATGAAATGAAGGTATTGTAAACTTTATTATCAATACTCCCCAGTTAGTACTTATAGAAACAATACCTACTAAAGGTAGCTACCACACAGCTAAAAAATAAGCAATATTATTGATAAATACGGATCAAATAATTTTTTTGTTGTTATTGGAGACAATGCCTCCAATATAAAGAAAGCCGGATACTAATAAGGATACTATAAGGATTCAGTCGTTAATTTTATAAAACGTGTTGTAGAATTTATTAAAACATTCAAACAATCACAAATTTAAAGCCATATTTCTGAGATAAAAACGCTCTTTGTTTACCAGTTAAAAGTAAATAGCGTAGCTATTTGTATTGCTTAGAAAGCATGGTCAAAAATAAAACTTTTCTACAAACGTTAGTTATCAGTGAAAATACTATAAAGTATGTTGACAGACAAATAAATTTATTAACTTATTATAACCTATTATTAAATGTATAACGGTACTGGAGAGCGATAAATCAACTATGAATGTAGCAAATTTAGCATTCAAAAATATTCAATATTCAATTAAGAAAACTTTTGAATTTTGATGAGCTATAGTCCCCACTAACAAAAGCAGAGAAAAATTTGTTTACCCAAAAAATGTTTGAAAGAAAACAATTTGCTTTAAAACTCATTTATTATGCAGCCCATTTACTTGATACCACGTTAATGCATCGGAATGGAATGTATACAAAAAATTGCAAGTGATATGCCCGAAATTAAAGATCTTATTTTATCGGAATTAGTCTATTCTAGAAGCAAATTAGAATTTTGGGCTAAATCGTTTTTGTGGAAATTTTATCTATGCCTGAAATAACTGGAGACTCTGAAAGACCATTCAGTATTTATAGCAGAATACATACAAAACGAATAAATAGATTAACCACCATAAGAGCAGGTAAAATTTCGTACATAGCTCATATCTGGAAATTAATTCATAATTTCCAATAAAACTAAATTGGTCTGTCTAGATCAATATTGTCAGCCAGTATGATTGTGTGGTCGTGGCGTGTCTTGTCGGATCGTATAGATAAGCAACATAGCCCACCTTGTCCAATTGGATGGGTTACCGCACAACGGCTTGCTGTGTGCTGACCTTGCAGAGACTGTAGGCTGACAACCAACATCACTAAAATGCAAGTAAAAACTGTCACGAAACAAGTACTTCAGATACTTGAGGCATTGTTCCACATAAGAATGTTGTGCCATAGATGGAGATCAATATAATACAACATACACTGCAAATTATATGCATATGCAAGGCAAATACATAAAATTACGTCAGAGGAAATGACAGGAACAGTAACAATTTTTTTTAGCGAAAGTGAAACAGATATACCTGGTTACATTAAAGAATTTTGTTACTATTAACATTACCAGCAGTCACCAATTCATATCTATTTTTTTCATCCTTGTATTATCTACATTTTGGATAATAAATGTTTTGTTTTGTTAGTATTTTTCTTATTTATATTTATAATTACATTCAAGTATTTAACTGACTAATGTAAATTTTTTTGAAACTTCCTATGAAATATTCAAGGAATTTATGTAAATCTGTCATAATTTTTTTTAATGAAACATTGTGTGAAACTTTCAATGAAACTTTTAGAGAAATTGAGAAAAAATAAATTTTTAAAATTTGCACATCACTATTGTCCATTTAATAACTACGAGAAGTGAATGCCGTAGCCAGATTTACACTGTGTAAATACCACTAAAAATCCCTAGATTTCTTATCGCGGTAAAATTGATTTTGACATTTCATCTTCACACTCGTAATTTGGAATTATTTAAAACGAAAAACATTATTTAACTAATTAATTTATTAAATATAAAAAACGAATATATTTAATTATAATAATTTTCTGTAAAAGTAAATTAAAAAGGTTAGAATGATTTATGAAAACAATTATAACTTGTTCTCAATTATGAATATTGTTTTATTAAACCAAAATGCAATAAAAAATATAATAGACCAATTTTTAACAAAACTTTAAGACTTACATATCTGTAAATTTGTAAAAAACGCATCAATATGTGTTGTAATATAGAATTTTACATAAAAATAATTTCTTTCCTAGCGATTTTGTTCATTATTTACAGATCTGTAAGACTTACATATTTGTTCAGAATAGAGCCATAAACTTTTAATGTTTCCTGGATAACATGCGTTAATAAAAAAATTGAATACAAAAATTTCAAATTGTTTAAAAATATATAACATTACAGAAGATAACATTTCAAGACATAAATATATAAAATGGTTGCGAGCAGCTTTCGATAGCACTACGTTGTATTGCGCTATTGTAGATGAAAAGATTATGTTTATTATCCAGATGATCTTTTCTTGATTGATGAGTACGAGTTGTAATCTGGACTTTTCTTCTGATGTTACCATAGTTTTAAGTACATAAGGATTTCACATTCTTCACTCCTTCATTCTTACGTTTCTTCATTGCCTTCTTCACTCTCCGTTGAGCTGGTTTCACTGTCATCGCCAAGTGAAATAATCAATGGTTCAATTAAGGTGTCCATGATTCCATCTAATTTTCTCATCTTTTCTTCTTCCTTAATCATATGGCTAATACAATTTTGCCAGTCAGTACTCGAAACATTCTGGATTGCCTGTAAAAAAAGTTGTTGCACATCTTTCAATTTGAAGGTTGTGTTTTTCGATGCAACTTCATTTTTTATTTTTGCCCATATCAGTTCAATGGGGTTCAGTTCACAATGATACGGTGGTAATCTTAACACAACTTTATTACTTTTTTTGCCATTTCATCGATAATATAGGAATCATATTCATTTCTATGCAGTTGTATTAAATGCAAGAGTTCAGATCGTACCATATCGGTATCGAAAGTTATGTCTTTTGATTGTAACCATTCCTGCATTAATTTTTTCCTCGACGATGAAGTTGGAGTTTTTTCTGATTTACGACTGTGGTACGATGCATTATTCATAACAATCACAGAATTATCTGGTATTTTATCTAACAGTTTAGAAAACCACTCTTCAAATACTTTACTATTCATTTCTTCGTGGTAATCAGCAGTTTTTTTACCTTCAAATAATAATAATGCCTGATCTACAAAACCAAATTCAGATTCAACATGTAAAACGATGAGACGCTTTCCTTTCCCGGAAGGATTTTTTAAACCAGTAGAAAGGCCTTCAACAAAAGCTTATCTTTTACTTTGGATGCTGGTATCAGTCCACACTTTTTCGTTAGTGTGTCCTTCATTTACTCAAGTTTCATCGAGATAATAAATTACTTGACCAATTGAACGGAATTGTTTGATGCTTCTTAAATATTTACATCTCCATCGAATAATATCATCACGTTCAATCAATGCGCTTTTTCTATTTCGTTTTACTAATCTTTAAAATATGAATTACTCAAATAGGTATTCTCTTGCCTGTAAAATAATGCACAAATAAACTTACTTGAAATTGATCATCTTCATAAAAGTAAACAATGAAGAACGAGACATTTGTGAAAGATCTTGTCGATTTCGTATTTTATTTATAATTTTATCCACAGTTGATATTTCATGGAAGAAACTATGGACTATTTGTCTCACAGAGTTCTTTGTAGAATCGTCATAGGTTGTGATTAAATTAGGTCGTCCTCCAGAATGTTTGGATTCAATAACATTTCCACTTTCTTTATATTCTTTTATTACACGGAAAATAGTAGATTTTGCAACACCTAAAATATATATTTTTAATATATCATAATACATAACCTTCTTTGACAACTTACCTGCTCTGCTGGACATTTTCTCAACGATAGCTGTAATATTCATTTTTGGTACATCAGTACTCAATACCTTGTATATATTTATTAAGTATTGTTTTTCGCTAACAGATAAATGGCCCAAATCTAAACGTCTACGTTTCTTTAGTGGAGACATTTCACTTGTACTTGGTGTTGGATCCGGTCACAAAGAAATGAAAACGATAAAACAAAGATTTCAATAAAATTTGAAGCACACAAAATTTGTCAAATATCACAAATGAATATAAAATTCAATAATAATGTGATAACACAAAGTTAGTTCTGAAAAGAACTGATTTATATTTACGAAAAATCAGAATAAAAGCAAAAAACTAAAAAACTGATCACCGTGAAACGAAACTGACAGAAATATCGTTCAATGTAAAACTGGCGTTGCGTCAACCAATCAGAAGCATTTATTTTAGTGCGCCAACTTCAGGTCACTCTTCCTAGTTATTAAATGGACTATAGTCGTGTTTGATATTAAATAAAAGAACAAGAAAAAGCAAGCACAAATAACAAAAATTCTTTTGACTCTTGATTCTTTAGAAAAATATTGTTAAAAGTATGTCTTGTTTGGTATTATATAAAGTACTTCACAAATCACAAAGATTGACGTTCACAAATAACAGATATTTAAATAGTTGATCGGCTTTCGTTCTTTGCTAAAAGTTGTCAGAAGTATATCGTGTTTGGTTTAAAATAAAAGCTATTGACAAGTACGGGTACGCAGAAATGAGAAAAATAACCTAGGTGAATCAGATCAGATGTTAGAAGTATATATTGTTTGTTTTTAGGGGCGTTCGTGCAAATAAAAAGATGGGAACTTTTTCCGGAACATATTAAAAAAAGGTGAATTATAATAGTTAGTATCCACTTTATTTATGAAAAGAAAAAGATTGTCACAAATATATATCATAATTACAAAAAGTATATTAATTATTAATTTATACAGATATCAGAGACACATCACATCAAAAATATTATGTACATAGAACTATTAGGTCGCTAGACTCAGCCGCGCGGAACATATGAGCTATCGTGCCATTTAATAATAAAAAATATTTTTCTTTTCACATGCGAAATAAATTTTAAATAATACTTCAATATTTTAATAATTAGGGAATAAATGATGATATACTCTATAAATGTTCCTTCTTTCACTTACTTGCTGTACCCAATTTTTTCTTTTTCTTGTTTATTCTTTTTAGTTTGCAAGGGCTACCTACAATCGCAAATAGATCATCACCTGAACTTGAACTTTAATTCATCTTCTGATGTGTCCTCGTTAACTACTACAAGTCCATAATTAAAATGGTTGTACTTCCAAATTTTAAGATATTAACTACAGATGAAAAAATCCTACTTTAATAACTTCTACACGGTCACAGATATTTAGATAAGAACGGATAAGCGCGCTAGTGCCTGTAAACATATAGAACTGGCGGCTGGGAATTTTACACTTACAATTGCACAGTGCACGGAAAATAATTTAGCTCGCACAAATAGAAATTGGCACCCTCATTTATTAGAAACTGTGTAATAAAAATGTAGCCAATACAACTGACAAAATTTTTTCTTGCATATACACGGAGCCCTCAAATCATGGTACCTACGTGCATTGCATAGTTTGCACATACGGTAGAAACAGCCCTGCTTGTCAAAGAACCTAAAATTTGATTTTTGTGAAAAGTTTTCAGAATATCGAGTTTGGTATCAAATGAAGGCACTTGAAAAGGGCTGGTTAGCAGAAATTTAAAAAATTACCATAATTATGAGTTGTTTTTTTTTTCAAAAAGTTGTAAGAAGTATGTCATATTTGGTATCAAATGATTAATGTAATATAAATTATTTTTATATAAAATAAATTTGTTTGAAGAGATGTACATTTCTACGAATTATTTTTTAAATTTCCTTTCTTCCATTGAAAGTAATTGAAAATTTTGAAAAGTTGCTATCTTTATGGCCAATACTGTATATATATATATATATATACAGGGTGGCCCAGCGAAAATTATCAGCGCAATTTTTGACCACTTAATATCAATTTTGCAAAAAACGCTCGAACACGTCAATTTTAATATAAAGGGGGACACCTAAATGGATTAGTACCAATGGCATAACTTCAATCCTAAAATGGGGGTGGACTGCACCTCAAAAATTTTAAATGGAAAAGAGTGTCAAATATGACACAGTTCAAAAGGCCTTTCAATTCTCTTTTCAACAGTTTTTTCATTTTTCAAATCCGATCATTAGTTCCAAAGAAATATCGTTTAAAACAAATTTTATCAGGTGTGCAAAACTGCTATCAAGTAGGCTTAAACAAATTTGTTTTAAACGATATTTCTCTGGAACTAATGATCGAATTTGAAAAATAAAAAAAACTGTTGAAAAGAGAATTGAAAGGCCTTTCGAACTGAGTCATGTTTGACACTCTTTTCCATTTAAAATTTTTGAGGTGCAGTCCACCCCCATTTTAGGGTTGAAGTTATGCCATTGGTACTAATCCATTCAGGTGTCCCCCTTTATACTAAAATTGACGTGTTCGAGCGTTTTTTGCAAAATTGATGTTAAGTGGCCAAAAATTGCGCTGATAATTTTCGCTGGGCCACCCTGTATATATATATACAGGGTGAATACTGAAAACCTTGACATAGGGAAATAACATGGGAAAACAGTTTTTTGCTGTTTCCATCTGTCCCGCTAAATAAAATCGAGTGTATATGGTATCGTTAGTTAGATTACTTAATTTTGCATCTAATAAAACCAAATGTTGTGTAATATGGCCTTTTCTAACTGAAATATTTGATAAAATAAATTGTATTTTGAAGGTTATCCTTCATATTTTCGAATAAGAAACGTCAAAAACAAAATGCTCCATAGCCGAGTGGATACGAGGGCTGTTTCATACCATAAATAATCTTCAAGACCTGGTTCGAGACCACCTCGGCCCTATTTTTTTTAAATTAAATTATACTTAAAATATCATGTTTCGAAACATGAAATACAAAATTATACACCAAAAACTAAATTCGAATTAATTGTTAAGTTTGACAGACAGCAAATAATAATTCTATTAAATATTTGGATTTTTTTATTTATAAAAATATGAATATTGTTATTTTATTAAAATAGTCTGATATAATAAAGATATTTTAAGCATAATTTAATTAAAAAAAAGTAGGGCTGAGGTGGTCTCGAACCAGGTCTTGTAGATTATTTATGTTATGAAACAGCCATCGTATCCACTCGGCTATGGAGCATTTTGTTTTTGACGTTTCTTATTTGAAAATATGAAGGATAAACTTCAAAATACAATTTATTTTATCAAATATTTCAGTTAGAAAAGGTCTTATTACACAACATTTAGTTTTATTAGATGCAAAATTAAGTAATCTAACTAACGATACCATATACACCCGATTTTATTTAGCGGGACAGATGGAAACAGCAAAAAACTGTTTTCCCATGTTATTTCCCTATGTCAAGGTTTTCAGTATTCACCCTGTATATATATATATATATATATATATATATATATATATATATATATATATATATCGAAGTTTTCAGAAAATCCGATGACATTAGAATTAATATTTTTATTTGTTTTAGCAATTGCTACCAGATCGTCTCTTTAGAACGAGAAACGAATCTTACAATGATATTTTTCGGCTTAGACAGATCATGTTTAACTGGTGCGACACGGTGAATTGCATCTATATAATTTTTTGAAATAGATGTGTCGAGCTTTTGACCAATGGTCGATAAAATACCTATTAGATTTTCGTTTTATTTTTCCGGAATTCCACATATTTCAATATTATTTAGCCGTAATCTTTGTTCTAAATCTCTTATCTTTGATTTCAAATTTAAATTTTCCTCTTGTAGTGTATCAATAATTTCAATTTTGTCAGTATACCTACATGTTTAACTTTTTTTCCATAGAATTCAATAGATGCTTTTAGTTCAATTAATAAGTTCATAATCCCCGTCATTGATTGCTCTTGATTATCATTTTCAGATGTTTTAGGTTTAGATTTACATTGGTCACAAGTCCATGTTAAACTAGTATTTAAGCTGGCTAGTGCTTTTTTATCGTCAGCGCTAATGCTTATACATGAGAGCTGGTAACTCGATTTACAGAAGTTACATTCAACCCCTATGTTACTCTTATTTATGGATGACCTACATTTTTTGCAATAACAAACTATTGTAGATGTATGAAAAAGAAACTGAGTACGCTCCTGATGACTGACGGCTTTGACTTAAACACGTTTAATTTGGCTTCTATAGGTTCTTAGTAAAAAACGTGTGACTTACAATTAAATATCAATTACTGGACCACTGGTACAAGTTTAGGAAGTACTCACAATAGTAACACACTACATTTGCACTAATTTATCACTTGATATGTTTATTCTAAATTTATGTAGTTTTGCTACTTAAAACTTTGATTTAATACGGAGCTATTTAAATACGTCTATACTATTAGCAAAAAACTTTGTAGTTGAGCATTAAAACCTTAAAATCCGTATTAAATGTAAAGTATAATTTAACGAATTCATGCGAGAAATTTCACGACATTTTGATACATGATCCTAACCTATTCACTCTGATCAAAAATATGACCGAGAAAGAAAATTCGACGAGCTCTGTATTATTTAGAGCAAAATATTACAAGAAAATATTTCGACTCCATAGTAGATAACGACGATGAACAGAAAAATATGTTTTAGTAAATTTCTTGTAAATTGCGAAACCGTATACTAGTATAATAATAATATTATTTGTATTTATTTAGCATATGCTACATATTTTACATTTTGATAATATATGAAACTGTATAATAAACGAACAATAAATATTATTTTCTATATAGTAAATAGTTCTTGTAAATAATATATTTTTTCTTCAAACGTCATAAAAGTGACATCTTCTGTGACGTGATTGACAAGGTTGAAGTTTAATTTCTACGCAGTCGTAACATAATTTTTTATTCTAGCCGTCGTATACCTGAAAACTTACAATTAACATTGTTAAAATACTCAGGTAACAAACCAAGTTGGTATTTATGAACAAATATTAAAGCTAACATTTCCAGATGCTCTCGAACGGGTAACCACTTCAGAGCCTTTAACATATTATTTATGCTCTCATATCTGCTACAACGTAACATAATCCCCATACCTCTATTTTGTATCACTTGTAGACTATTTAAATTATTTTGCTGTAACATATAAAATATTGTTCCACAAAAATAATAATGGGGCAGTATTATAGTATTGTATACAGTTTTTCTAGTCTAAAATGTTATGTATTGGAGACATCTATTTAAAAAACCACTCTTTTTGCAATTTTTTTTTGCTACCATTACCTAACTTAGCCAATAATCTTTTTCTATCGATGGTCTCAAAAGCCATTTTAAAATCGAAAAATACAGCTGTAGTGTATAAATTAGTGTCCCTATTGCTTTTCCATTCGTGTATAACATGTTGAAGAGCCGTTTCACAATTAATTTTTTTTCTAAAACCTGACGAATATACAGATAATATATTCGATTGATTTATATACGATAGTAATTGATTATAAACTACTCTTTCTAATATTTTTGCTGTTACTGGTATATTATTGATAGGTTTCAAATCTTCTGCACAATTACTGTTACAAACTTTTCTTAAAGGGGTAATAATTGACTGTTTTAATTTTTGTGGCACAATCCCTGTTTCCAATGAATAGTTTATAATATGTATCAATATATTTTCTATTTGGGGAAAAACAGCTTTTATAAATTTCGAAGATATTTCATCGGGACTATTTTTATTTGGTAATGACTCAACAATTTTTTTGAACATAATCTTTATCGATTAACTTAAAATTCTTAAAAGAGAATTTACTAGCTGGAATCGGTACCGCAAGGTTGCAATCAGGTATTGTGATTATTATTTTCTGAATACTATCTATGTAATATTTGTTAAAATTATTAGTAATATCTCTTGGTTCTGTACAAATTTTATTATCAAATTTAATTTCATTAATTGTATTATTTTCTTTATTTGAGATTATCGTTTTGAGAGTTTTCCACATTAGACCTGAATCACGCCTATTACAGTAAATTTTTTCTTCATAATAATTGCATTTAACATTGTAATAAGAGTGTAACACGCTCGCTCTGCGGCTCCTCGTTTTAGAGGAAATTGTTTAAATAAATTAAGTAATATGCCAGCTGTACTTGCAGCTGGCGTAATAAAAGGACAATGGTAGAAAAAACATAGTATTGTAAATGTAGATTTTTGTAAGGTTTTAAGATTGCTTTTCGTTGGAACATTTGAGAGCAATAAAGTAAATGGTACTGCATGGGGTTAAGGAAGCAATAAATTTTAAAAGCTAAATAGAAAAGGGCAGTTTTTGAGAATACAATGGGAAAGCAATCTTAAGATCACATTTCATGATTGACAGCGTCCGGCGACAAATACTTGGAGGTCTCAAAAGTCCGTTAGAGATTTTTTGCGTCTTCCAGCGTTGCCGCTCGGACGGGAGTCAGTTAATGAAACTAACGCTGTAAAATATTTGAAATGACCAATGAGGGTGTAAGAAACACCCCCTTATTGGGAAAAGTAGGGGTAAAATTATGCGGAGTTCCTTCCACATAATTTTATCTAAGAGAATTCTCTCCGCTGACTTCAAACTGAACAGATCTGAGTGATCTTCTTGTGACAGTCTTGCGAATCTTTCTAAATTTTGATAACTAAATTGTCTTAGTGACTTTAGATATTTTTGTGTTGTGTGTTGAAGCCGTCGTCGTCCGAGTCCAGATCGAACTTAATTAATTTTACTTATTTTAATTAATTTACTATTTTTAACTGTAGAGTCGTATAATATAAACTAATAAAGTGCTTCATCCGAGGCTGACCAGTGATGAATAGTAAGTAGAATTAACATTATTACTTTGGTAGTAGTAGTGTGAGGTGTTGAACCTAGGCTGATAGCATAGCAACTCTGAGGTCGCCCTATTTTTATTATATTAATTGTTGAGAGTCCAAATTGTTAGTATCGTTCTCCCATGTCACAAGAGTAGTTAAGTAATATTAAATTGTTGTTAATAATTGTGTGTGAATAAATTGTTATGTTGAGCAGTTCTCTTTGAATTTAGAAACCCCTAATTAATCCTGTTGCGAATTAAGGTATTTTAGCAAATACCGTCACATATAAATTTTGTCGGAAGACAGCCGTGTCTGTCATCATTTTCTTTTGTCTGCTTCTATCGCGGCAGACTAATAAATTCGTGATAGTGGTGGCAGCGACCTTCGTTACCCTTGATCATTAATAAGTCCTGCATTAATATAATTAGTGGATTACTTTGGGTCAAGTAAATTTTCTAAGCACCCCTTGTATGTCAGGTATTAGATTTCGTCCTAGGCGACCGTACCTGTTACAAGAGTAACAACCTTATTTCTATAATTTTTATAATTCTCTCTGTCAGACATATAATTACTGGTTGTTTACTGTTGATAAACTGTTCGAATTCTGAAAAATGTGCAACCACACTTTGCGCATTTTGGAGATATATGCTTTTCCTCTTCACAACTTACATCTCCTATGAAGCCTGCACCATTACCATGTTCAACTTTAACGCCCGTCTCTAATAGAAAACATGAATTTAACGAAAATCAAAAAAAAACTACAATACATAATCCAAAAGAGAAACAAAAACTAAATTAGAGTGTAGAAGAAATGGAAATACTTTTCTCTGTTTCGGAATTAGAATATCATATTCCAGCACGCTTATTGATGTTAGAAGGAGCTTCATTCTTAAACGATTTTTGGTTATATGTTGTTATTTGAGATTGGCATGACTGCATTAAATACACAAAATTTCTAGGCAACTGACAAAGTAATTCTAATTTACCTAGGCAACAGACGAAACAGAAATCACTGTCACCAACTTCACTATTCTATCCAAAAAATCCCTTAATGGAAATTGTCAAATATTATTATAAAAAATAATGTAAATAAAAGCCGAAACAGAGAAAATAGTATAAAACATTCGTTATAGAAGGCAATTCAAGCACTCGTTCGTTCGGGCACTCGCTGCTTCGCGCTCGTTCCCGAAATTCAAACTCGTGCTTGAAAAGGTTGCCTTCTACAACTTATGTTTTAATATACTATAATATGTATTTCAACAATGTACATAATTGTAGAAGTAAACAATAAGGCCAAAGAATGACAAAAAAGACATTTACAAGTATTTGCAGATTTTGTGGATAGTAGAATAAGATAAAAATAAAGAAATCTAAAATAATGTAATGGAAAACATTGCAAATTTATTATTTTAAGGTTTCAGAAAAAGTAACGAATGTAGCAAAACGTATTCGGTAAATTTTTGCCGTAGCCTGTATAAATGAATATTATACCGCTCTTTGCTTGGACTGAAAAATTTTGGGATAATCCTCAAATAAATCATGCTGTAAATAGCGTGAACTTGCTCAGCTCAAAATGAAAAATGTTGTATATATCTGTGTCCCAACCGACTAGATAGGAACGTACTTAGAACATTTTTCTCTTTGATATTAGTAGAATTTTAACAATATGTAAGTAATCAGTTTACATATTTCAAGAATTCTAAAACGATCTCTAAAAGATAGATAGACCTAGAATTAAGTTATAAAGTAATTTTTAGACAAATAGAAACATAAAAACCATCCGATTTTCAACCTGGGATTACAGGGGAATATCCTTTTTAAGCGGAGATCTAAGCCTCCGTAGCGTGCACTGTACCCCGGACTTTTCCCGTGCAAATAATTTTTACACATTCTTATAGGAAATTTTCCGACGGATCTAATGGTGGTGGACGCGAAAATTCAAAAATACTCATTTTTCCAAAAAATTACACATTTTCTTGCTACTCACATTTTTTAACTTTAACTTGTTATATCTCTGAACATACTTGGAATATTGTCATGATTTTTGCACGAAAATATGTGTTCATGTATTTCTGATGTGTTTAACATATAAAAATATATTATCTTTGTTAAATATATAGTAAAAGAAAATATAAACTAATTATAGGACAAGCCAACTTTGCATTTTGTAGTGATATTTTCTATGTGTTGGAATCTTTGCGGTCTGAAGAGATAGACCTCTATATAGAGTGACAAATTTTTAGTAAATGAACCAAAGATGTTTTTTTAGTTGAAACATTTTTTAAAAAAAATACCATTTTCGAGATACAGCGACGTAAAGTTTAGCCGTATATACAATTAAAATATTTGTGCGCTCAGACGATGACACCTCCTGAGCTATAAACTCTCTAATTTATAGATTTTTCAAAATAAACAAAGACCCATAGGTACAAACTAACGTATGTATCTTTATTTTAAATATTTTAAACAACTGAATTTTTTAAAGGGTTATAGAATAGTATATTCTGTAACAAGTGTGGAATGGGTACATTGCCCCCGAGTGAAGATTGTAACACGAACCCTAGTCGAGTGTTACGGTTTCACGAGGGTGAAAGTGCTATTCCGCACATGTTGCAGACTATACTTTTTCTACGATTCAACATGCTGAGTGTGTCACTATGTAGCAGCGACTTGAATATACATAGCTGCCCACCTGAAATTATATATCCTGTATTTGTTTTTGATGAAATTTATCACTGATTTAATTTATTACCTTGTTTAACACTTATTATAAACGTCACGGAACAAAAATATATACGTAATATGATGACGATAAACGTCAGGTTCAGGTTACCGACCACTTACCGACAGAGCACTAATGCCACTAACGTCCATAATGTGAATCAGTTCCACATTCATTGTGAATTTTTATAAAATTGTATTTATTTAGATAAATAATATAAAAATGTGTATTACTATATACACTATTTTTAATTTTGTTAATTTATTAAACACTATACTAGCTTTCAAAATACGTAATTAAGAAATTTAATAAAATGTCACATTAATTTTACAAATCGTTAAGAGATGGCGCTACTTGTATTCATTCCGTCACTAGAGTGAGAATATTCTCACACGTTGTGACAGAATATAAACATTCTGTGTTTAAAAACCATGTTAGAATGTTGATATTCTATAATATGAATAGAAAAAGAATTTTATCCAACACCGTGTAATTATAACGATATAAGTATGCTGTTTTTAGATAAATAAAGTAGGTCATAAGTCACTAGTGATCTAAATATATTTTTTGGTTCGTATCATAGTAACTACGTTATAAAACCTTCTCTACACTATTTTGTTCCTAAATGTCGTTTCAAAATTCCATCTGTCAAAAATATTATACGTATTTTAGTTGAAGGTAATTGTGACTGCAATTAGTTAAGGAAACTGTATTTCGTGGGAATGGCAGTCAGGAATCGGGCTAATAATTATTACGTCTTTTTAAATTTTGACAAGCTTTCGGAATCTCTTTATTCCTTCTTCAGGTCAAATTTTGGTAGAGTTATAATTTTGAAAATTGTCGACTCCATGAACATATTTTCTCTTGGCTATTTTTTAAATTGTTGTAATTACCATTGTTGATTTTTAAAAATGATTTTGTTATAATTTTAAAATAATAATTTAGTAAAATATTACAGATCACAGAAATTTATGTATGCACCACATTTAAGATGAACACTGCGCCATGTGGTGCATACATAAATTTCTGTGATCTGTAATATTTTACTAAATTATTATTTTAAAATTATAACAAAATCATTTTTAAAAATCAACAATGGTAATTACAACAATTTAAAAAATAGCCAAGAGAAAATATGTTCAAGGAGTCGACAATTTTCAAAATTATAACTCTACCAAAATTTGACCTGAAGAAGGAATAAAGAGATTCCGAAAGCTTGTCAAAATTTAAAAAGACGTAAAAATTATTAGCCCGATTCCTGACTGCCATTCCTACGTATTTTATATCAATGATTACAATGTGTTGGATAAAATGTTGTATGGCATACGTGTGTTAATTACCTAAGTCACTTGAAAAAATACCACACTCGGCCTAACGGTCTCGTGAGCTAAACTTTTCCCACGTGACTCATCTGTAATATAACACACTTGTACCATAAATAACTATTATTATAGTTTAGACAGTGCAAGGTTCGACAGTGAAACAAAGTCATAGAAATAGTTCTGTAATTGTGAAAATCCGTTTGAAAACATGGAAGGTATGATAAATATACTGATATCTCTTTTACATTCTTTAAAATTGAATAATTTTTAGAAATTAATTTTTAAAATGTTTCATTTGTCAAGATGTTTCTGTAATTAAAATAAAAAAATAAAATTTATTTTTAAAGAAAAGGCGATTTATTCTGTCACGAATAAATTAATTTAAATTTAGTATCACGGATTAATTAAATAAATCTACAGGACAGCAATTGTACATTATCATTTATTTATTATCACAAGCAAAAGAATTAGGAGAAAAAGCCATCATTACTGCAAAAATTACCAATGCCGATATTATTAAACCATGTAAGCTAGCATTAATTTCAACTAATGATAATACTACTCAAAAAATTCCTGCTATGCAACATTTATATAAAGAAGAAACTAATAGTTTACGATGTTTATTTTTGAACCTGAAAAAAAAAATAGAAGTCTTCAGTCACGAATGGGCAAAAACCTTCTTTATTTGAACCTGATGCAAATACTTTGAGCGGTTTCATATTGCGTAAAGGTAACAAATCAGAATTTTATTATGCTATTAAAAACGATTTGGCAAGAATGTAATGATTTTCCGCAAAATTCTGACGAAAATATCCTAACAGCTAAATATATGATGTATTTTATTCAAAAATATCAGTTTGGTAATTGCTCTAATTTTAAAGAATTATTTAATTATTATTTACATAAATTAATTCAAATGAAACCCAAATTCAACCAAACAAATAATGAGGATAGGTGACTAACACTATGACCAATATTTCGTTCGTCTAACTGTAAATGTGCACTACTCAGCTGGCGGATTGTTCTCACGCAGCTAACTGTTAGGCGATTCTCGACCATATATCTTTTGCTTGCTCATTAGTACGTAGCTATAGAAGTGTGGCATATCTCTATGTTATACCTCATCTAAGGATGCGACACTGTAAATTTTAGATTTAATAAAGGAAAGAAATTTGTATACAAAATTTGCATCAAACATTGAGATAAATTACTACATCTCGGAACATTTCCAGTCATTAATAAAGAATAAATAATAGAAAACGCTAGATTGTTCTATAAATTTTTATACAACTGACCAAATTTTGTAGAAAATTTGAATAACTTAAGAGCACATATTTTCGCAGATTGCAAGCGAGATATACGGTAATATTTACTAATATTACTGTTTTTTTAACGTATAAGTAATAATTATAATATACTTTTAGACATTTACCACTGAAAATGCATTTAAACATCACATTTCTAGAGCATTGTACCAAATAGAGACAAGGCCGTATTCAAGGGGGGGGATTTGGGGGTTCAAACTAGGGTTGCCACCTCTTAACTGTCTAAATCCGGGAGGAAGGAAAAAAAACATTGATTATCATAACTTTTTATTTTATCTTGAACTTCTATTTTACATTAGAATGAACAGATTTTAAAATATCTGGTCTAGATATGACAAATTTAAAAAACTCTTTGCAGTCCATTTTAAAATTGAAAAAGGTATGTATTTCCGCCTTTACATGTTCTTCATTTAAACGATTTCTTTCCTTTGTCCATATATCGAATACTACGCTAAAAACACGCTCGCATGCAGCGTTTGATACAGGTACAGATAAAACAAATGAAACAATTTTTTTTAACATAACACCAACTCCATTTTCTATTGTTGTGAAAAATTTTGCCCACCTCAAATCCACTCTTTCATTTGATTTAACTATGCTGTCTTGAACCTCCCTTAAAATGCAGAAATCTTTATATAGTTTATTTTCATCAAAACTGATCTTCAAATCAACGGCCAAATCTCTCAAATCATCCCACGTAATCGGTTTCTTCATTGAAAGTATGCTCAATTTACTGTACTCAGAATTTTCGAAGTCATACCATTTATTCAGATAATCCAAACATCTCTGAAAAAAAATGTCTGCTTCCTTGTAAAACGTAGTCTTGTCTGTTTCATTTAGTTTTTTCAAAAGATCTTTTACTGAACTACCAAAAAAAATTATCCTTTCTTCTATTTGTAATTTTTTGGCGGATGTCATAATATATAATATATATACTATACTATAATAATATCGTGCAATTCTGTGCAAGTTACAAAATCACTTTCAAGAACTTTAATGGCAGTGTTGAAAATCTGCATCGTATTGTGTAAAAAGTAACAGTAGCATAACGGCAGAGAGTTTTCATCTTTAAATGCTTGCCAAATAATTGCACTACATTCTTCTTCTCCTTCTTCAATACAATACGCCCGCAAAGCTGGCCAATTAGAAAGCAAACGCTCTATCGCTGGTAATAAAGATAGCCACCTGGTTGGAACATGGCGCAAAATCTCACGATACTCAATATTTAAAAATGCGTGAAAATTTTTCAAGGTCTCTGTTCGTTTAGCGTATGCTGAAAATTCACTATATACTTTCAAGATTAAGGATTCAACGTCAAATTTTATGCCTTTTCGTGCAAATTTTGTGCAGTTATGCAGTATGTGACATTTACAATTTGCTTTTAAAATGTTTTCATTGTCAATCTTAAGTTTTTGATAAACAGAATTATTTAAGCCATAATTGACAGAAGCGTTATCAGCAGCAAACGAAGTAACATTGTTTATATCTAAATGGTTTTCATCGAGAACTCGACAAATTTGTTCTTTAATATCAACACTTTTTTCTTGAGAATCACGGTAAAAATCAAGCAGTCCGTGTTTTATTCCACGTTCCTTATGAAAATATTGCACGACTACTGGGAACATTTTAACGTTACCTTTATTTGAAGAGTCTGTTGCTACTGAAAAAAACTCTGCCTCCTTTATCTCATTTAAAAGTATTTCTTGAGCTGCAGGAGCAAGCACACTCTCGCAAATACTTGCACATTTGGTTCTGCCACAAGATACCTTTTTTGCCAGAGAAGAATCAGAGAATAAAGTGCTATACAATTTGTTTGTGCAGTCCTGGCTACGATAACTGTGATGGTGTTTAATTCCATGATAAACTGAAGTAATTTCAATCGCTGATACATTGTCCTCTTCTTTTGAAGATTTCTTCACGAAAAAGTTCGAAATTGATGGTGAAGAATCCCTATTCAATATTAACGATTGGTGCTTCTTGCTTTGGGAATGTACAGTTATAGCTCTAACACCCCCGTACTTAATATTAACTGTTTTACCACATAATTTACATTCTGCAGTAAAGTTGTCTCTCTTCGCAAGCCAATCAAATTGAGTTAACCATTTATCTTGAAACGATGTCGAATATTTGCCGTATTTTATCTTTTTTTATGGCACTTGTTCGCTGGCGCAATCGGAATTTTCATCACTAGACATTATAATTTATAACATAACAACATAAAATTAATTGTATTTAATCAAAATACGACACGAGTGCATGGATCGCTGTTAGATACAGAGTAATGAGCGAACGAATGAAAATTAAAACAAATGAGTGAGGTAAAGACGACGCATTCTCTCTCTCACGCACATACTTCAGAAAGAGACAATAAAACAAAGTGCCTTCACTCACGCGCGCAAATCACTTTATTCGAAATTCTAGGTATTCTAGGCTAGAATAGTGGCGAGAAGGCCGTTGTCGAGCGCGGTCGTGATTTACGCCGCTTAGTCATTTCGACTTCGCGTGTCATTACTTTTGAACAACTTGTGATTCCGGGAGAATTTTGTATATTTTAAATTCCTTCCGGGAGACGGGAGATTTTAATTTTCAGAGCTCAAATCCGGGAAACTCCCGGAATTCCGGGAGAGGTGGGAACCCTAGTTCAAACCCCCTCCGAAATGTAAAATAAAATTTAAAAAACCTGTTGCTATTTTGTATTTCGTATTTGACGGTTTTGATGCATATAGCAACTAACTGTGTCATTGTTATTAATTGTTGTGTTTCATTATTTTACTTGTAATTGTTATTGCTTTTATTGTTATTTTCTATTGTTTGTGAGTATTGTTATTCTTTTTCAAACTAGCAATGCACATAGCGCACTGCATTATAAAGATCAGACACAATATGTGCTGTTCCTCTATTGAATATTTTGTTCACGATAGGCCAGAAAGAAAAAATAGAAATAGAGCTAGAAATCTTGTTGACTTGTCCCGAGTCACTCGCGAAATGTATATGAACGCGATACTCCCCTATTAGTCATGCGTTGTCACTATGGTTCATTCTTTTTTTGTTTGCAAACACTGACGCTAACAGAAGTGTGGTATTTTGCCGAAAGGTTTTGCCGCAGATGTTTCGTTGTTGTTGTTTTTGAATTTCGCTTGTTGCTTAATCTTACCATTAAATCTGCCTTTTTCAATAAGTTCAAGTTTTATTATATATAGTGACATTTCGTGACTAATAGGGGAGTACCGCGTCCGTTTAGTGACATCTTGCGAGTGACTCGGGAGTAATAAGATTTCTATCTCTATCTCTATTTTCTGTTTCTGGCCTGCCGAGAACAAAACAAATAGCCTTATGTGTTGACTATAGTATTTCTCGTCTTTGGGTCAAGTGATCTTCCGTGTAAGTGTTTTTCTTGTATTTTTATAGTGCGTACAGCGAATGCGAATACGAATATGGCTAAAAGATAGGCGTATATATATATATATATATATATATATATATATATATATATATATATATATATATAAGGAAATATAATATATATATATATACAGGGTGGCCCAACGAAAATTATCAGTGCAATTTTTGGCCACTTAACATTAATTTTGCAAAAAACGCTCGAACACGTCAATTTTAATATAAAGGGGGACACCTAAATAAATTAGTACCAATGGCATAACTTCAACCCTAAAATGGGTGTGGATTGCACCTCAAAAATTTTAAATGGAAAAGGGTATCAAATATGACACAGTTCGGAAGGCCTTTCAATTCTCTTTTCAACAGTTTTTTTACTTTTCAAATCCGATCATTAGTTCCAGAGAAATATCATTTAAAACAAATTTTATCAGGTGTGCAAAACTGCCATCAAGTAGGCTTAAACAAATGACAGAAACTAAATAAACAATTCTTTCGACAAGTTGTTTCTTATAGACAAGTAATTTGTAAGTTAGATTTCTTTTTGAGGGGTTATTTGAAGTCTAAAATTTATGCCACGCTACCCGTATCTTTAGAAGATTTACGGCAACGTACCGAAGTTCCAAAATTTTAAGCTAAATCTTTATTATTATATGAAAGTTGGTGGTAGTCATTTTGAACACCTAATAAACTGATACTTGAGTTTCTGTCATTTGTTTGAGCCTACTTGATTGCAGTTTTGCACACCTGATAAAATTTGTTTTAAACGATATTTCTCTGGAACTAATGATAGGATTTGAAAAAAAAAAACTGAGTCATGTTTGACACCCTTTTCTATTTAAAATTTTTGTGGTGCAGGCCACCCCCATTTTAGGGTTGAAGTTATGCCATTGGTACTAATCCATTTAGGTGTCCCCCTTTATACTAAAATTGGTGTTCGAGCGTTTTTTGCAAAATTAATGTTAAATGGCCAAAAATTGCGATGATAATTTTCGCTGGGCTACCCTGTATATATATATATATATATATATATATATATATATATATATATATACAGGGTGTTTGGCGTAAGGCCGGCACCCAGAATATTTCGTTCATTTTGAAAGATACAAGAAAATGTTAAGGAGCAAAGTTAAACTAGACAAAGGGACTCATAAAATGACCGTAGTAACAATTTTGTGTCACTTCCGGTTTTAGCGGAAATGTGTCCAACTTTAATTCTAGCATAGGGAATCGGTATTTTTATATTTATTTCGAAATGTACATAAAATTAACTTTACAATGATACCTAAATATCATAGTTTTACTTCTACCAACTCAAAATGACAATTTATTTTAATAATATGTATTTACAACTATAGGTAACTAAGGAATAAAAAGAGAATAATAAGAATCAAAACAAAACAGAAACATAGAGTAAATATGAGAAACAATATAAAAATTACAAATGCTCAATATGACCGCCGTCATTTTCTATACATTTTGTCATACGGAATAGTATCTCTGCCATTACATTTTCCACGTGAGCCGTTATTATTATAAAAAAAATTGAAATTGATAAAGTATAACAAAACTAAGGTAGATAAAATACTTTTTGACATATGGGTTGCTTTCAGGTAAAAAAATTATTTTCATATAGATTGCTATGTTTTACTTTTTTAAGAATTTTATTAGTAAATATTATAAAAATAAATTGTCGCCGTTTTGAACTGGTTGAAGTAAAACAATGATATTTTGTTATCACTGTAAAGCTAATTTTATATACATTCCGTAAAAAAATTGGACCCATTTCCGCTAAAACCGGAAGTGACCCAATATTTGTACTGGGATCATTTTATGAGTCCCTTTGTCTTGTTTACCTTTGCTCCTTGACATTTTCTTGTATCTTTCAAAATAAACGAAATATTTTGGGTGCCGGCCTTTCGCCAAATACCCTGTATATTATTTAAAAATATAAATTTATTAAATTAAAAATAATCCTGTATAATAATTAAATTTATCAACAAAATTAGTTATTTTTAATAAAAAAAATAACAATAATTTTAAATAAAATAATAATATATCGACGAGCGGAAAGTGTTAATAGAAAATTTATTCAAAAATTTGTTTCATTTATCAAGGCAATATTAATTCATTTTCTAAAATTAATTTATGGTTAAATATGGATAATTATAAAGTAAGTTGACTCCAGAGGATGCCTTTTTAATTTTTGAACAACTTATATTCCTTTGCTTTTAGCGCTAAAATGACTATGTAAAGAGATACAGAAGTATGAAAACCCGGTATACAGCTGTGCTATAAAACACGGAACATAGGACTTTAATATGGGATTTAAAAAAATTGCGAAAACTCTCTCTCTCTCTCCTGATATATTTAGAGCAAAACTACAAAAGTACAAAGTTGTTTAAATTTCAATCCTACATCAGATAAAATCATAACCGATGGAAACGCACGTCTGTTGTATGAGATATATTAAATATAAAATGTAACTTTTTCGGCAAAAATCAGACAGTTACGAAAATAAAACAAAATTCTATCTGAGAGTTTATTATTGTTATTATGTCATTGTGGTTAATGTTATATTTGATATTAATTATTAATTTTTGTTAAAGTCTAAAATTATTTTAAAAATGGATGTTTTCTATGTAAATATTTTCTGGCTTGCATAATTGACAAAAATATTTTACGTCGACCGGTTTTTGTTTTTCTAAAAACATTGTTACAAATATGTCATGTTTGATATCAAATGAAAGGTCTCGTTGTAGGCTAGCGTGCAGAAATGACAAAAATATTCCATGTCGATCGAATTTTCTTTTATGCAAAAAGTTGTCAGAAGTATGTCGTGTTTGGTATCAAATGAAAGGTCTCGGTGAGGACTAGTGTGCATAAATGACAAAAATGTTCTATGTCGACCAGTTTATGTTTTTCGTAACAAGTATTTAGAAGTATATCGTGTTTGAAATTTAATAAAAGATTTCAGTGATGACTGACGAGCAGATATAAAAAAATTCTTTAATGTCGATCGGCATTTGTTTCTTGTACTGACAGCGGAGCTCCAGAGAATTCGCTAGTCACTATACTAAACAATTAGATTCACTATATATCTATCTATCTATCTATTTATCTATCTATCTATAGATTCATCACGAGCATCAAGTAACATTTGTAAAGACCTACAGCCTGAACCATGCAAGTGATTGTTATAATTTTTTTTTTAATATGTGGGGGCTAATGAGATCTGGTGACTTTTGGGTGTCTCGTATTTTTACTGTTAGTAGTTTTCGTGTAAAAAATTAAAACTGTGCACAAATGCTGCTTGGAAACAATGGATCCCAGAGGTCATGTCTAAATGTAAGAAGAATCACGCCGTCATCCGTCACTTTTGACAATCTGTCTATGAACTTTAAATGATTATATCTTTTAATAGAACATTGATATCAAAGATTTAAAAACAGTATCATTAATAATAGTCCTGAGCAAAGGTTTTGTCAATATTTTAAGTTTATAACGCAACACATTTAATTATTTTAAATTTTGACGTTTCGAATTACATAAGTCAATGTTGCCAAATGTGTGATGAAATTATTAAACAAAAAACAAATATTCCTAAATGAACTTCACTGAAGACAAAGGCTGATATATTAGGATTGCTGGTGGCAATTTATAAATTTAAAAATTAAATACAATATTTTAATACAAACAGAGTTGCCAAATTATGAAGTAACTAAATCAAAATCAAATGTTCCTAATTAAATTGAACACTTTGCTGTGTTTAAAATGAAAAGAAAGAAAACCATAAGGGCCGGTTTTGAAATGAGAAAAAAATGTCTCATGTCGAACTGTATTTGTTTTTCGGAAAAAGTTGTTAGAAGTAGGTTGTCTTTGGGTTTTAAGGAAACGATACAATGTGGACGGGTGTGTACGAATGACAAAAATGTTCTACTTAAATTAGAATTTGTTTTTTGCAAAATGTTGTCAGAAAAAAGTTGTGAGAAGTATGTGGTCTTTAGTATCAAATAAAAGGGCTCGATAAGGGCTGGCGTGTAGAATTAACAAAAATAATCAGTGTTGATCGGCTTTTGTTTTTTGCAAAATTTTCTCAAAGGTACAGCGAGTTTGATTTGAAATGAAAGGTCTCGTTGAGGGCTAGCGAGCAGAATTGACAAAAATGTTCTATTCCGATCGGCTTTTGTTTTCTGCAAAAAGTTCTCAAAGGTATGTCGAGTTTGGTCTGAAATGAAAGGTCTCGTTGAGGGCTAGCGTGCAGAAATGACAAAAATGTGTCATGTCAATCGGCTTTTGTTTTTTGCAAAAAGTTGTCAGAAGTGTGTGGTGTTTGGTCTCAAATGAAAGGTTTCGTTGAGGACTAGCGTGCAGAATTGACAAAAAGGTACAATGTCGATCGGCTTTTGTTTTTCGCAAATAGTTATCAGAACTATGTTGTGTTTAGTATCAAAATAAAGGTCTCGATGAGGGTTTGCGTGAAAAATTAACAAAATTGCTCAATCTTGATCGGCTTTTGTTTTTTACGAAAAGTTCTCAGAAATATGTCGAGTATGGTCTCAATAGAAAGGTCTCGTTGAGGGCTAGCATGTAGAATTGACAAAAATGATCCATTACGATCTGCTTTTCTTTTTATAAAAAGTTTTCAGAAGTTTATATTGTTTGGTATCAAATGAAAGGTCTCGGTGAGGGCTGGCGTGCATAATAGGGTTGTTTATGCATTTCTGATTTTTTTATATGTTAATCTATATTTAACAATATGACATACGTATTTTTTTATTTCGCAAAAAAAATACTGCATATAGCCACAAAAAAATTCACAAAGTTCCAAAAATATACTCTCGCGAGAAACAGTAGTATAAAGTGACGTCACGCTCACTGCTTAGAAAGAGAAGTCTGGAATGAGTGAAACAGGCGTAGTGATAATACCTGGCGTATTTCGTTTCTTTCTGAATACACGTCAAACACAAACATTCGAATGATGTATGAAAAGACAAACGTTCTTCACAACTACTTGTTTACGACTGTTGTGCGCATGCGTTAGTCGTACGGCTTTCGTCAGCAAAATAGCGTTCGTTTTGAACACAGTGAATTTTTAATTGATAATTAGTAATATTAAAATGTCAATAATTTAAAATTTTTCTATTTTATTATATTCTATTCGAAACTAAAATTAAGATGCAATATGTTTTTTTAAAAAAGCAGGATAGTGAAACAGGCCTATTAAGAAAAATGTTTCATATCGACCGGCTTTTGTTTTTTGCAAAAAGTTGTCAGGAATATGTCGTGTTTCGTATCGAATGAAAGGTCTTGGCGAGGGCTCGCGTAGAGAATTGACAAAAATTATCTATGTCGATCGGCTTTTGTTTTATGCAACAAGTTGTCAGAAATATGTCGTGTTTGGTATCGAATTGAAAGGTCTCGTTGAGGGCTAGCGTGCAGAATTGACAAAAATGTTCATTCCTAACGGCTTTTGTTTTCTGCAAAAAGTTCTCAAAAGTATGTCGAGTTTGGTTTCAAATGAAACGTCTTGTTGAGAGCTAGCGTGCAGAATTAACAAAAATGTGTTATGTCGATCGGTTTTTGTTTTTTGCAAAAAGTTGTCAGAAGTGTATGATGTTTGGTATCAAATGAAAGGTTTCAATGAGGGCTGGTGTGCAGAATTAACAAAAATTGTCAATGTCGATCGGCTTTTGTTTTTTGCAAAAGGTTGTCACAAGTATATAGTGTTTGGTATCAAATGAAAAGTCTTGGTGTGGGCTAGCGTGCATATATTAAAAAATGTTTCATGTCGATCGACGTTTGTTTTATGTAGAAATTGTCAGAAGTATGTCGTGTTTGGTATCAAATGAAAGGTCTCGGTGAGGGCTGGGGTACATAAATGACAAAAATGTTTCATGCCGACCGGCTTTTGTTTTTTGCAAAAAATTATTGGAAGTATATCGCGTTTGCAATCTAATGAAAGGTCTTGTAGAGGCCTGAAGTGCAAATATGAAATAATTGTTTCATGTCGATCGGCATTTGTTTTTTGCACTGACAGCGGAGCTCTAGGGAATGCTCGGCGTAGCCGAGAATTCGCTAGTCTTATATACTAAAAGGCGGGGGATATATATTTTCATCACGACGATCCCCAAACTTTGAGACAAGCCTACAGCCTGAACCATGAAAGGAATTGTAAAATTTTTTTAGGTTGCAGAGAATAATGCGTAGTTGTGCCTTTTGGGGGTCTCATATTTTTACTGTGTGCGATTTTTGTGTAAAAAAATAAAAACTGTGTAAAATGTATGTCATGAAACAATGGATTACTAAGATCCATTTTTTAAATTTAAGAAGAGTCACGCTGTCATCTGTCACTTTGACAATCAGACTATGAACTTTGAAGGATTGTATTTTCAAATAGAACATTGGTATTAAAGAAATGAATACAGTATCATTATTAATAGTCTTGAGCAAAGGTGTTACAACTTATTTAAGTTTGAAACATAACGTATTTAATTAATACAAATTTTGACGTTTCCAATGTCATAAGTCAATATTGCCAAATGTGTGATGAAGTAACTAAATTAAAACCAAATATTTCTAAACTAACTTCACTGAAGACGGTGGCATTTGTATTAGGATTGACAATATTAATTTATAAATTTAAAAATTAACTACTATTTTTTAATACAAACAGTGTTGCCAAATTATGAAGTGACTAAATAAAAATCAAATATTCCTAAATAAAATAATTTGAATATTTTGCTGTGTTTGATATCAAAAGGAAAACCATAAGGGCCGGTCTTGAAATGACAAAAAATAAATGTATCATGTCGATCTTTATTTGTTTTGCGTAAAAAGTTGCTAGAAGTATGTTGTCGATGGGTTTTAATGAAACGACACAATATGGACTGGTGTGCATGAATGACAAAAATGTTCTACTTCGATTAAAATTTGTTTTTTGCAAAATGTTGTCAGAAATATGTCGTGTTTGGTATCGAATGAAAAATCTCGGTGAGGGCTGGTGTGCAAAAATTAAAATTTTCCATGTTAATCGGCTTTTGTTTTATGCAAAAAGATAATGGAAGTATGTCGTGTTTGGAATCTAATGAAAGGTCTCGTTGAGGGCTGACATGCAAAATTGACAAAAATGTTCCACGCCAATCGGTTTTTGTTTTTTTGCAGTAAGTTGCCAGAAGTATCTCGTGTTTGGTATTAAAAGAAATTTCTCGATGAGGACTGGCGAGCAGAATTGACAAAAATGATCCATGTTTTGTTTTCTTTTTTATCAGAAATATGTCGTGTTTGGTATCGAATGAAAGGTCTCGGCGAGGGCTCGCTTAGAGAATTGATAAGAATAATCTGTGTCGATCGGTTTTTGTTTTCTGCAAAAAGTTATATAAAGTATATCATGTTTGGTCTCAAATGAAAGGTGTTGTTGTAGGTTCGCATGCAGAACTGACGAAAATGGTCTATATTGATCAGCTTTTGTTTTCTGCAAAAAGTTGTAAGAAGTATATCGTGCTTGGAGTCAAATAAAAGGATTCGATGAGGCCTGGCGAGCAGATATGTCAAAAATTTTCCATGACGATCGGCTTTTGTTTTCTGTAAAAAGTTGTCAGAAGTATATCGTGTTTGGTATAAAATGAAAAGTTTCGATGAGAGCTGATATGCAAAATTGACAGAAATGGTTTATGTTGACCCGCTTTTGTTTTTTGGAAAAAGTCGTTAGGAGTATGTCATGTTTGGTATCAAATTATATGTCTTATTGAGGACTGATGTGCAGAAGTGACAAAAAATTGCCAAGTTAAGCTACATTTGTTTTTTACAATTAGTTGGCGGAAGTACACCGTGTTTGCTATTAAATGAAAGCATTCGACAAGACTTGTCTTGCAGAAATGAAATTAGATATCAAATGTTAAAATTTCACTGACACCGGAGGCCTAGAGAACTCTCAGCGTAGCTGAGCATTCGCTAGTCCTATATACTAAAAGGTATGTGTCGTGATGTTTAGTTATTTTCATCACGACGATCGCTAAACTTTGTCACAAACCTAACTGCCTGAACCATGAAAGGGATTGTTGTAATTTTTTTGCGTAAATTAATAAAAACCACACACTTTTTTAACATTGAAACAAAAAATCCTAGAAGCCATGTCTAAATTTAAAAAGAATCAAGCTGGCATCCGTCACTTTTGACAAACAGTCTATGAACTTTAAAGGATTATATTTTCAAATATAGTCTTTTTCACGAAAATGTGATCGTACGTCATAATGTTCCCTGATGCAACGTTGCCAAGTATTTGTAGGGTACATTCAAGTGTTGATGGTTGCATAGTATACCATGTGTGTATATGTCATATTGTGAATTATTTACATAAAATAAATTAAATTTATTCAGCATCCCCCTCTGTATCTTCGTTTGTCACGTTCTTGTTCGAAATACCTTATTACAGAATTCACCATATTCTGTGCACAACTTCCTAATTTTTTTGCTCGATTTTTTGACATTTTTCAAAATTTTTTTTTGACATTTCGAGAATGGCAACGTTGTACAGGATTACCAACCATTTATTAGTAAAAGACACTAAGTTCCGTGTATTTTACTGGGTATATGATAGGGATAGTAACATTACTGTTTTGGCTACAATTTTATTACTAGGTATGACGTACGATCACATTTTCGTGAAAAAGACTTTAGAACACTGATATTAAAGAAGTGAATACAGTATGATGTATAATAGTCTTGAGCAAAGGTGTTATAACTAATTTAAGTTTAAAACATAACGTATTTAATTAATATAAATTTTGACGTTTCCAATGGCAAAAGTCAATGTTGCAAAATGTGTGATGAAGTAACTAAATTAAAACGGTGGCAGTTGTATTAGGATTGACAATATTAATTTACAAATTTAAAAATTAACTACTATTTTTTAATAAAAACAATGTTGCCAAATTTAATGTTTGACGTTTTAAATTACACGACATTCAATTTTGCCCAAACTAAAACCAAATATTCCTAATACCTATAACAATTTTTTTATTTTTACAAATAAACTCTCACTTTGCAAAATTGACTGAGTATTTTTTTTAATTTATAGGAACTGTGAAATGGCTGTATATTTAAAATTTTGAACATTAATTACTCTTTGTTGTAATCAATTTTTTTTTTGTAATCAAATATTTATTATTTACAGGCAATAACTTATTCTTTCATATTAATATAATGATTGTTTTTGTGATGTAAATTAACGTGCTATAAAATATTTCAATTTAAAAAAAATCCACTTAGATTCAGTTCAGAATAATAAGAAGAACTACAACAGCATAACCGGAAGTTTAATTTCACTTTCAATCACTGTTTCAAGGCATCAAGGCCCTGATTGATTGTTTTATCACTTTCTGTGAAAAGCATAGTTTCACATTGTGCTCTGTGCCAATATTGTAGTGTGATAACATAACATTATATACATCTATATTGTATGCAGTATTGACATTTTACAATTCAAGAGAAGCTGATATCTGACGGGTAAGAGCTATATTTTATATTAGGCTAAAATCACTTAAAATGTACTTCAGGACAGTGTTTCTCAAAAGTTATGTTGTGGCAAATTAGTATATTTTTTAATTATAATATCATTGTCCCAATATCTGCTATGATTATACGTAGATGTGCCGCGCGACAAACTAAAGGTAGTAATCACTGTAATCAATTTTAATAATGAGTGTTAACGAAATAATCTTCAATATTTCATTTGTATTATCTGAAACAACTAGCCCTCATTATATAAATAATAAATTCTTAAATTTTACATTATATTTGGTTTGGTTGGGCAAACCTATAAATTTGAGGCATATGCAGAAGTCACTCACCGTGTATTATCTAACCTACACTGTTACCCTATATTATTATTCATTTTTGTGACATAATTTTTTAAACAGTAAAATCAGATCAATTTTAATTATATATATGCAGTGATAAGGTGTTTTGCAAGTTCGATAATCGTGATTATAATCTATTTCTTATAACATTGGTACAAAATTCTGCACAGTAATAAATAAGTTGTTATATATATTTTCTGTACCAGTATCAGTTCATGATATCATATGGTTTTAGGCTAAAAATATGAAATTTATTTATATTTTGCAAACTAACATTAAAAAAATAAATAAAATTAAAATATTTTATTTCAGATACTGCAAGTGTCTTGTCTTATTGAATGTTAATAAATCCAACATCATTACATTAGATCCTGGGTATACATTAAGATCTGATATAATTTAAATTAAACATATTTATTTATTTATTTATTTATTGAACAATTTATCCTACAGATTATAAGTTCCAATTAAAGGACAATTATATGAAAAGTATAATAACAAAATAACAAAAGCCTTCAACAAAATTGCAGTACATACGAGAAAAAATACAAATTACAAAGGAAAAGTTCATTCTATTAATACATACAATTATAAATTAAATTTTTACAGATGTAAAATAATTAATCAAACTTCGTCTGAATGCACGAAAGGTGTCAGCAAATATATCAATACTGCAAGTAATACCATTGAAAATATTACACATTTGAAATAAAGGTGATTTCATTTCATAGTTAGTTCTAGTTCTCTTACTGTGAAACGCAAGCTTTTTTCTACAGGTTTGACGGGGAATATTTAAAAAAAGATGACCTTTAATAGAGTTGTCATTAATAACATTATTCAAAACTTTATAGAGAAATAAACAGGATTGTATTTTACGTCTATTAAAAAGGGAAATAATTTTGAATTCAGTTAATAAAGAATCATAGTCTGTATCATAGCTGGGATATTGGTTATGTTTCTTATAATAACAATAATTAAGAAATCGTTTTTGAATAGATTCCAGTTGAATAGCATATTTATTATAAATTGGATTCCATATTTGTGAGAAATATTCCAATTTTGATCTAACTAATGAATAATATAAACGTTGGAGAGTATACAAATTATGAAACGGTTTACAAGACCTTATAATGAACCCTAATGTTTTTAAACAAGATTTTTTAAGGTACTCAATATGTAAATTGTAAGATAACTTGCTATCAAAAATCACTCCAAGATTCTTAAATTGGGATATTCTTTCAAGAAAAGTGTTCTCCATGATGTATGGATAAGTATAAACGAATTTTTTGACAAGATAGCTCATTATCTTACATTTACTAAAGTTAAAAACAATTTGGATGATCGAGACCAAGATAATAATCTGTTTAAATCATTTTGTAAAAGAATACAATCTTGTAAACTGTTAATGATTCTAAAAATTTTTAAATCATCAGCATAGAGCAGAATTTCGGAATTTTTGACAATATCAACGATATCGTTAATGAATAAAACAAATAATAATGAACCAAGATTAGACCCTTCAGGCACACCAGAAGTGGCAATATAGGGTGAAGAGTTATAGTTATTAATACGTACTTTAAGAGTTCTAGACTGAAGGTAAGATTGAAGAAGAGTAATAAGATCAGAAGAAAAATTAAAATTAGTTTGTAATTTTTGAAGAAGGACAGAGTGATTAACTGTATCAAAAGCTTTTCTGAAATCAGTATAAATAACATCAATTTGGGAATTATCATGTAAAGAATTTAATGCATATTTAGTAAAATTAATTAAATTAGTTGTTGTAGATCTGCCCTTCACGAAACCATGTTGATGAACTGAAATAAGATTTTCAACACTGCTGTATATCTGTTTGTAGAGAATAGATTCAAAACTTTTTGAAATATTTGATAAAATACTAATTGGACGATAATTAGTGATATCAGATACGTCACCTGATTTGAAAATTGGACATATAAAAGAAGATTTAAGAATAGAGGGAAAGATTTTACTTTTGATAGATAAGTTGAACAAATATTTTAATGGTTCAAGAAATATGATCATCCGTGACATAAGAAATATGAACAATGTTGTGTGCACAGTTATCTACCTTAGTGTTTGAAGTTGAGTAGTTTTGCTGTTCGGATGGAATATAAACACTGGCAAAGAAGTCGGCGAAACCCTGTACTATGCTAGGTGTGTTGACGTACTTATGATCATGAAGTTTCATACATCCGGGGAAACTAGAAGATCGTTTTTTATAATTAATAAATTTCCAGAATTTCTTTGGATCAGAGGATAATGTAGATTCAACATTATTAATATATTTGTTGTATTCGATATTAATTTGTTTTTTAATAGTTGTACGTAATTGTTTAAATTCCGTTAAATATTGTTCATTTTTATAGATTTTATATAGCTTGTGATAATGATGTTTTAGTTTTATTGTCTTAATAATTTGAGTGTTGAACCATGGTGGATAATTAGACGGATTCATGTTATATTTCGGTACACATTTCTCAAAAACATCATATATTAATAAATAAAATTTTTTAAAAGCAGTATCTAGATCATCATATTGTTTAAGAACGTTCCAATCAATTTGCGACAGTAAATTATATAACAAGTAATAATTGGCAGCTGAAAAATTGTAGGTTGGAGATTTATCATTGTAAGTAACATTTGGGAATTTAATACTACAGTTAAAATTTAATGAAACAGATAAAGCAGGATGATGTGAGTCTTCATCAATAAGTGGATCAAGATCATGGGTAACAGTGCAGGGTTAAATTACTAACAACTACATCCAATATTCTAGCTTTAGTATTAAGAACATGATTGTATTGACATGCATTTAAAAATTCTGTAAAGTTTATAAAATTAGAAGTAAGATTATCACTACAATTGCCTCTATTAACTAAATTAGGTATATTTAAATCACCTACAATAATAAAATTAGAATTCGATATATTAAGAAGCGATTCAAGACAATCAAAAATGTAATTTAGCTGCTCAATAGGTAGGTACAGGTGGAGGTAAATAGACAACAATAATATAGATGAAGATACTGGGAGAAAGATGAACTTTTACACAAACTAGATCAGAAAGAGAAGAAGGGTGTAAAGAGAAGTTGACAGACTGAGATTTAAATTTATTGTTAATAGCACATAAAACGCCACCTCCTCGCAATTTGCCACTCCTGAGTGCGTCTCTGTCTTTTCTATACACATCGTATTGAGATGAAAACAATTCTGATGAGTGTACACTGTTATTCAGCCAAGTTTCACTTAGACAGACGATATCTAAATCTGATGTAAATAAGTTATTATGGAGTGAATTTAACTTGGTGTTCAATCCTCTAACGTTTTGATAATAAATAGTTAGTGAATTTGACATTCAAATGTGTAACAAAAAATAAATAAGTATAAAAATAGACAAGTAAACTTTGCAGTGTATGAAATGTATGTATTTAAATAAAAAATAATTAAATTGAATTGGAAATATCTTGCTAATATTTGTTTAAAAGATTATTGACACTAGATGAAGTTTGAATAAATTAAGAATCAACTTTAAAAATACAATTTGAAATAAAATATAGAATCAAATGCAATATAAAGCATAGCATTTGACGCTCCAAATTTAATTAACACAAATTTATAATACATTTATAAATCCATAAGTGTAACTCTCTTTATTGTTCTGCCAATTTTAGCAAAAATAACACCGTCATTAGACCATACATTTTTAAAACCAAATTTTATGGACGCTAATTTTAATAACTCAAGTCTGTTTTTAGTGAGATCTTCTTTTATAGTGATTCCAGTACCTTTAAGTTTCCTACGATTTTGTAGTACAGCTGAACGGTGTTTATAAGAGGTGAATTTAGTAATTATGGGGCGAGGTTTGGATGTATTGTTTATAGTTGAATCCCTCTTACCGGTACGATGACATCGATCTATCATATCTGGCACCACATTAGCACGTAACTTTTCATTCAACACAGAACACACAACATCTTCAGTATTTTCACCAACCACTTCAGAGACACCAAATAAACGGATACAGTTTCTTCGGGAGTACTGTTCCTGCTGGTCCAACCGATTCTCCAATAATTTAACTTGAGATGTTAATTCGGTGATGACTCCTCTTGTCTAAGAGCTTACCGACAAAATTATCGTTTGATAATAGAGAGCTGATTGTGCGCTCACCAATAGCAGAAAAATCTCTCGTTGCGGACATTGTAGATCACAAAAAGGTATACGGAGAAAATTTATGTAAATAAATATATATAACGATATAAAAATAAAATAGTGCAGCACTTATAAAAACACAGCGGAGCGACAAAAAAGCACGTCTACTCTAGGCAAGGCATGCCAATATACTTATATCGTATTCCTAAGAGGTAAGTCTTATATAAATTCATTTTATAAACTAAATACAATGCCATTGAAAGATAGAATTAGAAGAGAAAAAAGTAAGCTTTACAAACAAAACAACAGAATAAATAGCAATAAGGTAAATAAAAAAAGTATAGAATTTAGTATATTAGAGTGAAATAAATATTTAGATCACAATAAAAAAAAATTAGCAGCATCAAATTTAAAAGAGATTTCTAGATTAAGTAAGCAGGTTGAAATAAAGATAAAACTTGATGTTAATCAAGGGAAAGTAAATAATTTAAATTCAGAAAATATAAAATTTGAAAATCAATTAATTCAATGTAATCTAACAACTCACGATTTAGATACAGTAATAAATTCCCAGGGTTTTTTAGAAAACATTCATATTGATACATTTTTTTCGATAGTTCAATCTGTTTCACAATTTAGACCTCAGAGTATTGCTTATAAACAAGCACCAGAACGCATTGTTCCTATACCACAAGGTACACAGCATATTCAAATATTATTTTCACGTGGTTGTAGTATCGGTGGCATTGGACATTGGATAGGTTCATATTCTGATGGCTCCGTAATTAATTTTTATGATAGCTTAAATTCGCAAAATTTAAATGAGGGCGCAACAATATATTTAAAAAAAATTGTTTTCGTTTAGACCTTCCGTTAAGTAAGTTTTCTATCGGTTTTTGTACAAGCATTTTATTACATAGAAATCCCGAAAATGAAATATATGATATTAATAAATTAAGATCACATCTTCTTCAGATTGTTTAGATCCGGTCAAATAGTAATGTATCCCATCACTCGCCAACAACAATTACACGAAAATTATTTAAAACGTAAAGCAAATGAAACAGAAATTAAAACTCAACGCATAAATAAACAAAAAGAAATTAATAAACACAAATAAACAATGAATCATTAGATAAAAAAATCGAGAGAATAGAAAAACAGAAAGAATATAATATAAATCATATAAAAAACGAAACACTTGAAATGAGATTAAAAAGATTAGATAAACTTAAATGTAACTTTATAAATTACAAAATAATGAAAGTGAAGAGCCAAAATTAGACCGTTTAGTACGTCATAGAAATAACTATTCAAATTTAATTAAATATGAGTCATTATAGAAAAACAGACAAAATTAAAGAAAAATTCTGAAAATAAAACTAATGCAAGAAAACTAAATAAAGATAGTAATACACGAGGTAATACATATATGTTAGCAAGTAAAGGTTTAGAAATAGATGTTGAACCGCATAGTTTAGGGGCAATGACAATTATTTGCAAATGTTGTTCGTCCAAAAAATTTTCATTCGAAAAACCTCAAGATGGCAAATTTACACACTGTTGCTGAAAAGGTAAACTAAATTTAGATAGAATAGAGGACTTTCCAGAATTTATAAAAAAAATTAATGTTAGATAGAGACACAAATATCAAAAATATTAAAGATGTCAGAAAATATAATAGTGCCTTGGCTTTTGCTTATATGGGGGCAAACTTATTGCCACCACCTGGGTATGGAACATATTGTTTTCGCATTCATGGTCAAATTTATCATGAATCAGCTACATGTTTGTATCCAATGGAAAAATAGAAAAATATGCTTAGTTATATATTACTGATACAAATGAGGCATTAGAAAAGCGAATGAACTTAGAATATAATAAAAAATGCAAACCGGATATTATGAAAAATTTAGATTGTGTTATTAGAAATAAGAATCCGTATTCTAAAACATGCATGACGTTTCAAATTGCAGGAGCCAATGTTGCCATATGTGTTATGAAGTAACTAAATAAAAACAAATATTCCTATAGGAACTAAACTGAAGATATAAGTTGTTACATTAGAATTGTCGATGGTAATTTATAAATTAAAAATTAACTACAATTTTTTAATAAAAACAGTGTTGCCAATTTATAGAAACTAAAGGGCCGGTTTTGAAATGACAAAAAAAATGTCATGTCGACCTGCATTTGTTTTTCGCAAAAAGTTGTTAGAAGTATGTCGTCCTTGGGTTTTAATGAAACTACACAATGTGGACTAGTGTGCATGAATGACAAAAATGTTCTACGTCGATTAGAATTTGTTTTTTGCAAATTGTTGTCAGAAATATGGCTTTTGTTTTATGCAAAAAGTTAATAGAAGTATGTATGTCGTGTTTGGAATCTAATAAAAGGTCTCGTTGAGGGCTGAAATGCAAAATTGACAAAAATGTTCCATGTTGATCGGCTTTTGTTTTTTTACAGAAAATTGTCAGAAGTATCTCGTGTATAGTATTAAAAGAAATTTCTCGATGAGGACTGGCGAGCTGAATTGACAAAAATGATCTATGCAAATCGGCTTTTGTTTTTTGCAAAAAGTTGTCAGAAATATGTCGTGTTTGGTATCGAATGAAAGGTCTCGGCAAGGCTCGCGTAGAGAATTGGCAAAAATGGTCTTTGTTGATCGGCTTCTGTTTTCTGCAAAAAGTTGTAAGAAGTATATCGTGCTTGGAATCAAATAAAAGGACTCGATGAGGACTGGCGAGCAGATATGTCGAAAATGTTCCATGACGATCGGCTTTTGTTTTCTGCAGAAAGTTGTCAGAAGTATATCGTGTTTAGTGTCAAATGAAAGGTCTCGTTAATGTCCAGAATTGACAAAAATGTTTCATGTTGATCGACTTTTGTTTTTTGTAAAAAGTTGTCAGAAGTATGTCATGTTTGGTATCAAATTAAATGTCTTGTTGAGGGCCGATGTGCAGAAGTGACAAAAATTGCCAAGTTGAATTGCATTTGTTTTTTAACAATTAGTTGTCGGAAGCATACCGTGTTTGGTATTAAATGAAAGCATTCGACAAGACCTGTCTTGCAGAAATGAAATTAGCTATCAAATGTTAATATTTTATGGTGGCCGGAAGCCTAGGGAACGCTCAGCGTAGCTGAGCATTCGCTAGTCTCTATACAATGAAAAAATGCTTCTGTACTATCAAAAAAAAAAAATTATTTCCTGCAAACTGAAAATTTATTTATACTGCTAGATTGTGAATTGTATTAAAGATTTATTACTACTTAATATTTACTATCGTATCATTTATTTTGAAAGCTGAAATGACTTTTTTTAACAACATGATGAACAATTAACAGAGATATATTACTAAAGATATTAGAAGTGTACTTAATCAACTTAGATGAGTTATATCATAGAGATATGGCATTGCCCAAATATATTGTCGAAAGATCTAAAGTTTAAAATCACTTGCAGCCAGCTCTTTGAGGACAGTGAACCAGTGGAGTAGTTATATGGAAAACTCAACCAAACAAATAATGAGGATAGGTTACAAAACACTATGACCAATATTTCGTTCGTCTAACTGTAAGTGTGCACTACTCAGCTGGCGGATTGTTCTCACGCAGCTAACTGTTAGGCGATTCTCGACCATATATCTTTTGCTTGCTCATTAGTACGTAGCTATAGAAGTGTGGCATATATCTATGTTATACCTCATCTAAGTTAATCAACATACATTTGATAATTTTATAAACGCAGCAACTATTAAAAGATCAAAGATCATTGTGTGCTATGAGGAGAATAAAGAACTGGATAAAAGGTACTATGACTTTGAATTTTCGAAAAGTCAGTACCCAAAATATTTTAGAAGAATTTATTCTTTTAAATAGAAAACTGTTATTACAGTATTATATGTTGTTATGAGACATTAAAATGAGACTTTACATTAACTTTTTGTTTTATTTTAAGGTAAGGACTTTAGCACTCCACAATTTTACGCTATGTACGCCTATGTATGCGGATCACGTCGTAACCAACCGTAACCCAACAAAATTCACGACCCGTGCTCACCTGTAATTCAGCCACATTTTTTTATAGTATGACAGAAAATATGCATTTTTTTAAATACATAGTTAAAAAAAATTGTCTTTTTCAGCCATTATATTTTTTGCACATTTTCCCTGATGTAAATTTGTTTTCTAAAATGGTTTCAATTGATATTTTTATTATATAGGTTCTAATGTAATAACACAGGTAACCAATTAAAAAAAATAGTTTCGCCACATGTTTCACACAAACCTTTGTTTTCAACTAACGCAAGTGTTTTGTTTTTTGTGATTATCCATGTATTGGTTAAATAACTCTTGATATTTTTATACATTGTGGGGTTATGACGGCATAACAACATTACATATTTTTTTATATAGCCGTTATCAAGTGAATACCGAAATGTCGTTTATTTTTACGCTATTATCAAAATAAAGACAATGTTAGTTTTAAATAAAGTTTTTATTGAATTATATATTGCATTGAGATACATGTATTTATTTTTAAAAATATGCACATATATACTTAAATAAGATATTTAAAAGAAAATTAAATATGCATTATACTTTAAAATATGCTTTTGTAATAATCCGATCTATACTTATAATAAAACCTAATGTGTATTACATAAATAAACTGATTTCTCTAAACAATACATCACTGATAAAACACAACTCTATCTCTGCACCTATACTCAAGCAATTAATGTTTTATTATTATTGCAATATTACTAATTATTTAATATGATTACTAATTACAGTACTACTCTACATTTATAGTAGGTAATATTCGTAATCTATGCATCTTTCTTTATTAAGTAGTAACGTATAAAATTCTAGACGTCGTGCATGGTCGCTAGGATAAACGAGTTTTTAAAAACTTTAATGGCTTATATTTTTCAAAATTGATATTCCAAGCTTCAACATTTTCAAAACTGATTTGATTAAAATGCCGAAGTATTAGCAAGAAATATTAAATTAATTTTCTTAAAATATCAATGTTAACAATAATTCAAGTATTTTTCCGACGCAAAACATATTTTGATTTTATCGTTTATTTCATTCTTGTCACTTTGGTTCCTATGAAATTGGAACTATTTAATGTAAATTTATTTTTTAAAAATCGCTCGAACACATCATTTTTAGTATAAAGGGGGACACCTAAATGGATTATTACCAATGGCATAACTTCAATCCTAAAATGGGTGTGGACTGCACCTCAAAAATTTTAAATGGAAAAGGGTGTCAAACATGACACAGTTCGAAAGGCCTTTCAATTCTCTTTTCAACAGTTTTTTTATTTTTCAAATCCGATCATTGTTCCAGAGAAATATCGTTTAAAACAAATTTTATTAGGTGTTCAAAATTGCAATCAAGTAGGCTTAAACAAATGACAGAAACTCAATTATCAGTTTATTAGGTGTTAAAAATGACTATTTCCAAATTCCATACAATAATAAAGATTTTGCTCAAAATTTTGGAGATACGGTACGTTACCGTAAATCTTCTAAAAATTCGGGTAGCGTGGCATAAACTTTAGACTTCAAATAACCCCTCAAGAAGAAATCTAACTTACAAATTACTTGTTTATTACAAATAACTTGTCAAAATAATTGTTTATTTAGATTCTGTCATTTATTTAAGCCTACCTGATTGCATATATATATATATATATATATATTGAAACGATTTCATTCGTTTCGCGGTTTTTTATTTAAATCTTTTTATATTTTAATTAAACATACGACATCTCTAGTGCTGCTGACTGCTTGAGAGGCGAGCGCGGTCTGTACAGGGAGTTGAGTTTCTGCAAGCTGAGACAACGGACGTATCTTTATAGCAATTTGTTTGTTCCAAAAAAATTTTTATCTAAAGTTATTTTAAAAATCATCAAGATTTTATTTAAAATATTCTTACTCCGGATTTTTTATTTCACTGATTTTGGTGAGTAAAGTAATATTTTTTTATTTTATTCGAACCTTTATTTTTTAAAGAAATATTTAGATAACCACGTGTTGTCAAAGCTTGCGAGGAAACCTCCTCAACTTTTTTCTTTTTTTGTTATTATTATTTTCCAAATTTCTATATTTTTATACTGTGGGATTTAGACAGAGCTCACGCTGATTTACTGTCGTAAGTAGAATTTTTATCGTTCCATTTTTATTTTTCTCTTTATTTTTGGATGCCCTTAGTTATCTTTTTATCGTTAATTATTTTTTTTGGCAGCCAAAAAGTAAGTAAAAACTTTACAAGTCCCGCAGTAAAAACGTTAGTTTTTGAAAACCTTTCGAGTCTTGTTATATTCTTTCTTTCTCTATTTTCTAGTCTTTTACAGCCTGGCCAGCTGATAGTTTTTTTGTAAAATTATTTGGAGTATTTTTTGTGCACAAATTTTTGTGAATAATAATTTTTGCATTTATTTATTGTTAAATAAATTATTTGTTCATTTTTATTATAAAGATTTTTTTTGTATTTTTTTGCCACGGCAAGTTATTTTTTGGGATCAATTATCTGCTCAAATTTTTTATGTTTTATATTCCCTCCTGGTCCTGGATGGTCGAGGTTTGTTGGTAGTGGAGTGTGGAGTTCCAATCCAAGCTGAATAGTACTGCGGCACGTGTACACGTACACAGTACCAACTTACACACAGTACTCAGGCATCACGCACAAAAAACAGCAGTTTGCAGTTACACACGAACAACTCACGCAACCGCCAGACACGCTTAGTCCGGTGACACCACGCATTATCCAGCTATCCTGCTTTACGCTACTACACTGCTTGTGTCCGACATCCTGCGGTGCTGCTTAATACTAACACGAACAGTACATATTCCGTCGACAACGGTACCAAGACGTCCAGGGACTCACTCCAACGACCTAACCATTCCAGACCCATCGATATTTTGTTACCCCACAAAAGGTATTTTTCTTATTTTTTGTAATAGGCAATAATTGTCCCCGTTAATTTTTCTTATTGTAGTTTACTAGCCGTAAATAAAATTAGTTTTATTTTCAATTTGTTATTTTCGGTGTTGTTGTGTCCACCATTTTTCCTTTCGGCACAACTGGCGCCCTTCCCTATTATTGTTATTACAAAGATCTTAGTGACCCACGACCTAGCGATACCACGACCAATTCTGAGCTGTCGAGGTAAGTGTGTGACGCGTGATTTCTCTTCGAGAAATCACGGTAATTTCTTGAATATAATTTTTAAATTTCTGGCACACGTCACAATATATATATATATATATATATATATATATATATATATATATATATATATATATATACCGGGTGTCCCAGCTCGACCGACACATGGGAGATTTACATAGGAAATCAGTTAATTATGAATAGTATCTCCCCAGTGCAAGATATTAACTTCAAATTTGGTATGCTTATTGGGGAATATTATTTCTATGGATTACAGTTATTTGAAATATGTAATTTCGTCTACAAGACGAAATTTATTAAATTATAAAATCTAACATTTTCGTTTAAAATCAGTCTGCCATGGAAATAAAAGAAAATATCTATGTGACAGTTCTGACAGTTAATGACATGCCATTGTAGATATTTATATTTTTGTAATATTGGTATATTATTTAACAAAAAGAAACTAAATTTAACTTAAATAATATTAAAATACAGGGAATAAGAATTAAAATCAGTGATACTTCACTGAACTGTCAGATAAATATTTTCTTTTATTTCCATGGCTGTCTGATTTTGAACGAAAATATTAGATTTTAAATTTAATAAATCTCGCCCTGCAGACGAAATTTCATATTTCAAATAAGTGTGATCCATAGAATTAATATTCTCCTATAAGTACACAAAATTTCAAGTTAATATCTTGCACTGGGGAGATACTATTCATAATTAACTGATTCCCCATGTAAAACTCCCATGTGTCGGTCGAGCTGGGACACCCGATATATATATATATATATATATATATATATATATATACTCTTAATTTCGATAATAATGCACATGTATTTTAAAATACAAATATTTACAAAAATTCATTTGTTATATGGTCCTGGTAGAATGCTTTCCCATTTATGGTTAAACTTCTGGTTAATTGGATAAGGTCAGTTTTGAATATACGTTGATCAGGATAGATACATCTGCTATACTGCACAGGGCAACCAGTAGACAGGCCAAAGGTCTACGATTGTTTTGGTATGTACAGTGCGGCACATTGAATAGCATTGAAAAAAACAATATATATAATGCTGTCTCCGTCAACTTGTTTGTTGCGTTAGATTTGCGAGAATGATTGACAGGCCCATTTTTATTTCTGAGTATAATTAAATTATTTATTTAGTTAAGTAAATTAACCAAATAGTTCTACAAACAGACATGTAACATCTATAATGAAAAAAAATATCTAAAAGAAAAGGTCCGCTGGAGCACCTGATACTTTTCAAACGGTTATACCAGGATAGAGGTGGCCAAGGCCTTAAACAGGAAAAACTAAATTATTCCAAACAACCGATGATGATTATACAAACATGCTGTAATCACAATAAAACACTCGCTATCGATATTCCTTACTGAACTAAAACAATACTGAGCTTGAAACAGTCCAATATCTACAATATTCTAAAGTAGTTATAAAAGTGCCAAGGCCGAAAAAAATGCCACAAGGTGCTAGAGACTCGGTTTTACAAAAGTATATTGTTCACGCCATCCACGATGTGTTAAACATGGTGAAGAGCATTTCACTAGAGGCTGTTAAAATTAAATCAGTATTATTCAGACTGGATAAATATAACCCACAAATTATAAAGGTTGTTTAATTTACAAAGAAATCAGTGGAATTTTACCTAAGAATCATACAAAGTTGAAATAATTCCACTTGTAGAAACTAACGATAAACTCCTAAAAGTATTAATAAAGCTATTGGAAGAAATGGATACCATGTAAAATATTAGTTTTGAATATGTCACAATAGCAGAAACCTTAAAAATAGCAATATGAAATGTAAAGAAACTGGCTTTTCATAGTCATAAATTTTATATTATTAAACAACAAATAGATGCAATATTACTTTCAGAAACACGTTCTACCGAAAAAAAATATTTCAAAATGACATATATATATATATATATATATATATATATATATATATATATATATATAATTAATTGAAATCACTCCGAAGATAGTTACACAATTACACATGGATGCAGAGGAATTATCATGAAGGAGCCATTCTAATAGTACGAACTATTGTCATACACTGTGAACTACCTACAAACTACCTCTATAATCATTTAAAACTAAATAGAACCATTAATAATATCCACAATATATTACCCATTAGGATCCAATATTACACATGAAGATTTTAAAATATTTTTCGATCACTAGGAAATATATTCCAACTTGGTGGTGACTACAACACTAAACATTCCAAATGGAGTCCAAGGCTTGAAAATACACGCGACAGAGAACTATTTAAAATCGTGCAAGAAAATCAGCTGTCCTGCATAATTGCATTCAGACATGCTATATTTATGGTCTCCCATCAAAATGGTATTGTAACCAAATACATTATAAAAAATATGTGAAAACTGTCACCCTCACCAAAATATCACCGCTTTATACACTGAATGTTTGAAAAAAGGCGTAATAAATATTATTATTATTATTAAATAAAGTTTTCTAAAATAACCAAGTATTTATTATATATTTTTATAGTCATAAAAACTACTCATTCCCACGCTTTACAGTAAGGAAATCTTTCCGTAAACTATTAAACAAAAAAAAAACAACTACAGATATCGATAACTCAATGGAACACCTTGTAAAACGCATACAAAAAACAACACCGCCGTCTACCAGAGTGACAACTAAAAAAGAAAAAACATTTGAATATCGTACCGCTATCGAACAAGTTATTGCAGAAAAACCACTGATTATTCAGTACGGAAAGCAACGAAATATCTAAAAAAAAACAAATAATCTCACACCATTTATTAGAAATAACTGGGTAAAAAGCAGTGGCGTAACTAGGAAGAGCACACGTCTGCAACGCGGGTGGGCCTTAGAGGTAGATAAATAAGTAGTAATGATAATAAAACCGTACCATTGACTATTCAAGTCTTTTTTAATGCCTGCAGTTTGAGCTCGTTTGAAATCTATCGCTGCCAGTAATTAGAAGATTGTTTCTACTGGGATACTACTTTCATTACACTAATGACAATGGGGTATGTGACCATAGTCAAATTATATAAGTCATAAAATATAAAAACTAACCACTTTGCAATAAAATAGTAATTAGCAACTTAATGTTCCAGAGAAAGGATGTTAACATGTTAGGATGGTGAAGCTAGTGCTTTAAAAGTACATTTGAAACACTAGTGCGTGAAAAGTGACTCTTTACAGACTCTATATAGTGCGTGAAATATGTACATTATTTATAGTACAGTACGCTTATGTACTACGCACTACCCGTAAACACCAGGAATGCTTCTTTAAGATACCCTTGTACATGTTTTTATGTATGGTACTGACTCGGTACTACGTGTTTCTAACTAAGTATTAAAAAGTAAGCTGAGGATGGGGCATAAATCACGATTGTGGGAAATACGCAACTATGAACTAGAAGTTTTATATAGGTAGTATAAGAAAAGCGCGAGTTTCTATAGTGGTTGTAGAAAAACAATTTTTCTTCTGTTATTTTTAGTAAAAATATGTCAAAATTCAAACAAACCACAAAAATGTGACTTTCAACTTGTACTGCACATGTTATAAATATTTTAAAGTTTAGTTCTTCAATAAATCTGTAGTTATTCTTATTACAAAAATAATGTATAGTGATTTCACTAAATGCATGACCTTCGCTGGTAGTCATGGAATACCCCATTCGTTTTAGACTTTTATTTGTATTTTAGTGCCTAAAAGTTTCTTTGTTGCAGTATGTTGTCGATGTTTTCTCTATTTTTACATAATCTTTCTCATAGGAGTATGTAACGTTATAATTTTAACATTGACCCATGATCACGACTGATTAGTTAAGTTGTAAAAGGTGAGTTACGGGTTATGCAGTCGCTGGTTGATAGTGTTAAACTTTGAAAGTAATACTGTTTTGAGTTACTATCTAGCTAGCTTTTGGAAAATGTTATTCCTTCATCATTTAAGCGAAAAAAGTTTTTTGTTTTGGAAAGGTCGCATTGGTTTTTACTAGAGTTTTAGAGAATATGATGAAACAATGATGAGTATATAAGCTGACTCTATTTTGTGGCATCGTAGTGAATCGTAGCCAGGAGAGTCAGTCGTAATTTTGATCCAAAATGCTGAGCTACAGACAGAATAGCAGACACAACTCTTCTATCATTGTTCTTCATCAATCATGGACGTGTTAGAGTTACGTTTACAAGTATAATGAAATTTTTTATATTTATTCATAATTGTCTTACTTGCTTATTAAATACTTTGCTCATTAAACCAGCTGTAGTATGTCTTCATATTTCGAGTATTAATTTTGTATAACACAAAACCAAAACGATATTAATATAACTAAACTCCTCAGTGACATTGAATATTTTTTCCGACTTTAACAATAACAGCAAAGACTTACAAACATCCTTACAATTTTCAGTCTCAAAAAATAAATACCGATATTTTAAATAATTAATCCACAGTACAAAATCTTTGCGGAAACAAACAAATTACAATATGAAAATTCATACAAATTGCTGGACAGAGACCGAACACAATCCATTCAAACAAAAGCTAACAAAATAGTAAGTAATCTTAAAATAAAAAAGAAATTAATACCTGAAGAACCACGATCATTAGCAATTTACAATTCTGTTGCTTCGAAATTCTATGGCTTACCGAAAGCATACAAAGAAAATTTAAGATCAATTGTCACCTCGGCCATTTGCGCACCGAACAGTAAAATTGCTTAATTTCTTGCAAATATTTTAACAATAGCATATAACAAAAATAACCCCTGTAATATAGAAGATTCATTTTAATTTGTTGAATTTGTAAATCATCACACATTACGTACTGATAATTCTGGATGTTGTGTCACTCCTCAATAACATTAGCTATGAAACAGTGATGAAGATATAGAACGAAATGCGGACTTTAACATAGGAATTAAAAAAATTGCGGATACTTTCTCTCCTGATAGATTTAGAGCAAAACTACATGACTACAAAATAATTTCTACATCAGATAAGATCATATTTGATGCAACAGCACGCCTATGGTACCAGAATTATTAAATATAAAATGTAGCATTTTCGTTAGAAGTCAGACAGCCATGGAAATTAAAGAAAATATCTAAGTAACAGTAGTGACAGTTAATGACACCTCATTATAGACAATTTTATATTTTGGTAATATTGGTGTAATATTTAAAAAAAAAGAATCTAAATTAATTTAAATAATATCAGAATACAAACAATAAGAATTTTAAAAAGTCACACCTCACTAAACTGTCACATACATAATTTCTTTTATTTCCATGTCTGATATTTAACTTTTTGAATCAATTATGATCTTATCTAATGTATATTTTTTTGAACAACTTTATACTGTTGTAGTTCAAAATTCTATGTTCCGCATTTCATTGAAGACACTGCATATATTGTATCGTTCAAGAAATAAATATACTTATCTTAATCATTCTGTGACTTCTTAATAATTGAGTACTCAACCTATACTCATATAAACAGGTGTTCCACAACTTATCACAAAAAAATTAAGGGTTATACTGTACGACATGCTGATCATGAAACAAAAATATTTTTAAAAAAAATTGAAAATATTAGACATTTATTAGTTTCAGATATTACGTAAACATTTACTTTCATTGTAGAAGATTTGAAAAAAAAATTTTTTAATAACTACTGACCAGTGGTAAAAAAATGTTTGCTTGAAATACACGAATTTTAGAAAAATCCTTTTTTTTTCATAATCAGAACGTCGTACAGTATATACCTTTTATTTTTTTCCTAAGTTGTGAAACATACTGTATATATATTATTTGGAACATATTTCTCGATGTTTCTTATCTATTTTCATAATTCTACAGAAAAAAAATACAAATAAAATTTTATAAATATATATATATATATATATATATATATATATATATATATATATATATATATATATATACAGGGTGTTCCAAAAATAGGGGACCAAATTTGGAAAATATATTAATCAACCCAAAACAAGAAAATAATCCTAATATACCCATGTCCGGAAACGAACCATTTCGAAATCAAACACTCTTTTGTTTGAATTTTGAATTTTATTTTTAGTAATGTTTTTTGCTGTCAAAATTACAATACTTACGTAATACTTGTAATTTGCTTATACACGTTTCCTTAGTAACTGTCAAAATTTGTTGTCAGCGTAATTAAATTATTTTGATATTGTTTTGAAGCTTTTCTATTAATATTGTATTGTTGGAGATGAGTTAATAGGGCTTTATTTTTTGCATAACAGATTAACGGGAAATTTGTATCTACATTATCTGAAAAATAATTTACCAAATTTATTGGAGAATGTTTCACTATTCACACGGCATCATACGTGGTTTATGCACGCCTCCACATTTTAGTTTCCAAGTAAGACAATATCTTCAAAATTTATTTCTTAATCGGTGGATAGGCAGAGGTGGTCCAACTACGTGGCCGCCACGTTCACTAGACTTGAATCCGTTTGATTTTTATTTTTGGGTTCATTTAAAGAGCTTAGTTTATTCGACGCCCATTAATAATGTAGATAATTTGCGGCAAAGAATCATAGACTGTTTCAATAGTATAAGACTAAAACCAGGAATATTCGAACGTGTCCGACAATCAATGAGAAGACGTCTAGAATGTTGCATGCAAGTTCAAGGAGGACATTTTGAACAACTATTGTAATTTTGAGAGTAAAAACATTACTAAAAATAAAATTCAAAATTCAAACAAAAGAGTGTTTTATTCCGAAATGGTTCGTTTCCGGACATGGGTATATTAGGATTATTTTCTTGTTTTGGTTTGATTAATATATATTCCAAATTTGGTCCCCTATTTTTCGAACACCCTGTATATATATATATATATATATATATATATATATATATATATATATATATATATATATATTGTAGCGAACCCAGGGTCACGGCGCGGGCGGCGGCGCGGGCGGCGGCCGCTAGCAAACAAGTCAGAACACGTTCGTCCGCTTCCCATTGTTCTGATTTCTAAGGAATCAAAGAATCTTCTAGAATGATGTATTTTAATATAAATACCCCGACCAAAAGATCGCGAGGACAGTCTTGTATCGATACGGGTAGTGAACACATGGTGATATAAATAAAGAGTGATATAAATAGTGTTGAAATAAATATTGCGTAGTTTTAATTGTTTAAATAAATTATCTTAGTGTTTAAGTCTTTAGTAATAATAATTAGTTCTTAAATTAGTGTTTATATTTGTTAATTCTTAGTGCTAGTTATTTTTATTTATTCTTTATAATTCATATTTCTTTAATTAAACATAGTTATATAAATATTAGTGTTTTAATCAATTTTACACTTCACCTAAATAAATAAAACGTTACATTTGGTGTCAGGTGTGGGGTTATTAAAAACTGTGAAGTGTAAAACAAAAATAAATAAAATAGCGACTAAACAAGTAAAATTAAGTGAATTAAAAGTGGCCGATCTCAAAACTGAGCTGGAAGAACGAGAGTTGGAGACATCGGGAAACAAGTTTGTTCTACAACATCGTCTACGGCAAGCTCTAATAGAAGCTGGTGAAAATCCTGATGACCTTTTATTCGAAATTGATGATTTTGTTAAAATTCTGAAAGAAAATTCCAGAAGTTTAGAAGAAAATTCTAGAACTTTGGAACAAATGAAAAAAAGTTCTAAAACATTAGAACAAAAATTGGAGGAAAGTTCTAGAACTTTCGAACAGAAATTAGAACAAAAATTCGAGGAAAGTTCTAGAAAAAGCTGAGGAAAATTCTAGAGCATTGAAAACAGAACTGATAGAAAATGTAGAACAAAAATTAACAGAAAGTTCTAGAACTTTAAAAGAAGAATTAATAGAAAATTCTAGAATTTTAGAGGAGAAATTAACAGAAAATTCTAGAATACGGGAAGAGAAACTAATAGAAAGTTCTAAAAATTTAGAAGATAAATTGGAAAATTTGAAAGATGAATACGACATGAGGATTGCAGAATTACAGAAAAATGTCTCAAAAATTACGTCACCAGCGGTTTCAAATCCTGATGTAGCTAAGATGGATGAAACTCAGGAAAAGAAACCAGAAAGTAGTTCTAGACTGCATATAAAAACACCAGAATTTGACGGCAAGACTTCGTGGCCGAATTATGTAAAACAGTTTGAAGCTGCTGCCAAAGCGAATGGCTGGACTTCCAAAGAAAAAGCTACAGCGTTGACAGTTTCACTGCGTGGAGAAGCCATCGATATCCTACAGACGTTAAAAGAGGATGAACAGGAAGACTACGAACAACTTGTTAAGAGATTGGATATGCGATATGGCAATGCGCATCTGGAGCAAGTGTACCAGACACAACTGAGGAACCGATATCAGAGTTCTAAAGAAAACCTTCAAGAATTCGAAGCTGATATAGCTCGTTTAGTTCGTCTGGCACACCCTACAGCTCCTGAAAGCGTTTTGGAATGCCTAGCCACTCAAGCATTTATTTATGGGGTCCGAGATAATGAAACTCAGCAAGCACTACTATTAGCTCGACCGAAAACTGTAGTTGATGCACTGTCATACGCCTTAGAGTATGAAGCAGCTAAACAAGCTTCGCGTAACCTATCACAAGTGCAAAAGATCGATGCTGAGGGAATTGAAGACAAGATAAAGCGAGTTGTATCTGAAATTCATGCTGAAAGAAAGATACTTCATTGCTGGAAATGTGGAGAGCTAGGCCACCCGCAAAGATTGTGCGGGAAACTGCAAAAACAGAATACTGCAGCGAATACTGAAAAGAAGTTTAAAAATAAAACGGGTGAAAAAGTAGCAACAGCTCCTCTTGCTGTTAAAGAAGTAGGAGTGAAGGAAGTAGTTCACGATGTAAGCCTGGCGAGAGAGAAGACCCGTGAAGAAGAGTGCAAGCACTCTTGTCATTTGGAAGCGAAACTTGCCACCGTCAAAAGGACAACGGTAGTGGACGGGAGATGGCAACCTGAAGACTTACGGAAGGACCAAGAGAATGATCCGGACTTAAAGATCATACTTGATTGGAAGCATGGCGATGGCAGGCCAGTTTGGGAAGGCGTTGCACGACACTCACAAAATGTAAAATCGTACTGGGCGCAGTGGGATTCTATTGTTGTTGAAGAGGGCCTCCTAAAACGTGTCATAGAGAATACTGAAGGTACTGAGAGTAGAACCCAGCTGATAATCCCTAGAAATAGAGTACCGGAAGTATTGGAGGAGATCCATGACGGATCTGGACATTTTGGAGTGAATAAAACCCTTGAGAGAGTGCGCCAACGATTTTACTGGGTAAATTGCAAAGAAGATGTTAAAGAGTGGTGCAAGAAATGCGTGGTCTGCGCGGGAAGTAACGGGCCACATAGGAAAAGAAGAGCTCCAATGCGCCAATATAATGTTGGAAGTCCCTTTGAACGCATTGCGATTGACGTGGCCGGACCATTCCCCGAAACTGATGATGGAAATAAATACATAGTAGTAGTAATGGACTACTTTACTAAGTGGGTAGAAGCCTATCCATTACCCAACCAGAAAGCCGTAACGGTCGCTGAAGTCTTGGTAAAAGAATGCATCTGCCGATTTGGAGTACCGCGAGAGATACATTCCGACCAAGGAAGGAATTTCGAGTCTGCTCTGTTCCAAAATACCTGTAAGATATTAGGAATAAAGAAAACCAGAACTACTGCATTACACCCGCAGTCTGATGGCATGGTTGAACGGATGAATAGAACAATAAATCGGTATTTGTCAAAGGTAGTCTCTAACCATCAACGAGACTGGGACCGACATCTTCATCTGTTCTTGTTGGCTTACCGTTCATCCGTGCATGAGACAACAGGGCAGACACCAGCTAACATCTTATTCGGACGGGAGTTGCGCTTACCATGCGACCTGGTATTTGGCAGTAAACCCGGTGAAGATCTAGCCGGGGAGGACTATGTAACGGACTTACGGAGAAGAATGAATGACATCCATGAACAAGTCCGCACAAATATTCAAGGTGCCAGCGATCGGATGAAAGACCAGTACGATGTCAAAGCTGAAAAAGGTGGTTTTCAACCTGGGAATTTGGTGTGGCTTTATAATCCACAAAGACGTCGTGGCTTATCACCGAAGCTGCAAAAGAATTGGGAAGGTCCCTACGAGATTGTAAAAAGAATAAATGATGTGGTCTACAGAATTAGGAAAACACCTAATGGAAAGCCGAGAGTAGTCCACTTCAATCGGTTAGCCCCTTTTGCTGGTGATAATTTTGACGATCATCGTGGAGCAACGGTTCGCCGGGTTGTAGCTGAGGAACCCATGTATGATGACTTTATGGAAAGCCATTCCACTGGTCACAAAGTACGGTATGGCGTGACACGAGAAGAACAACGAGATCTGTTCACCGTGTCCCCAGAATATTCCCTCGCTCACTGTGTAGCGAAAGACATTAAAATGTCCCGCGGCATCGCTTCAGTTTTTAAAAGAAAATTTGGACGAGTACAAGAACTGGCCAACCAACGTCCAACTGTCGGGAAAACGCTACAACTGAAGGATGATAACGTAGAAAACAAGCGGTACCTTTACTACCTGGTTACGAAACAATATTCATATCAGAAGCCGTCTTACCGCAGTTTATGGGACTCGCTGTGCGATATGAGGGACCATTTGTTGCACAATGACATCATGAAGCTGGCAGTACCGAAGATTGGCTGTGGACAAGATGGTTTGGATTGGAGGATTGTTAGAAGCATGTTAGAGACAATCTTCCGCTTTACCGGAGTGGAAATTCTAGTCTGCAGCTTCAACTCTACCGGCCAAGAAGAGCTCAAACGGACCGTCGACTGTTACTTCTTCAAGACTTCCAGATGCACCAAGGGTGATGCATGCAGATTTCGTCATAACGAACTGTTTCGGGACGAAACAGTCCTAAGGAGGGGGCAATGTAGCGAACCCAGGGTCACGGCGCGGGCGGCGGCGCGGGCGGCGGCCGCTAGCAAACAAGTCAGAACACGTTCGTCCGCTTCCCATTGTTCTGATTTCTAAGGAATCAAAGAATCTTCTAGAATGATGTATTTTAATATAAATACCCCGACCAAAAGATCGCGAGGACAGTCTTGTATCGATACGGGTAGTGAACACATGGTGATATAAATAAAGAGTGATATAAATAGTGTTGAAATAAATATTGCGTAGTTTTAATTGTTTAAATAAATTATCTTAGTGTTTAAGTCTTTAGTAATAATAATTAGTTCTTAAATTAGTGTTTATATTTGTTAATTCTTAGTGCTAGTTATTTTTATTTATTCTTTATAATTCATATTTCTTTAATTAAACATAGTTATATAAATATTAGTGTTTTAATCAATTTTACACTTCACCTAAATAAATAAAACGTTACAATATATATATATATATATATATATATATATATATATATATATATATATAACTAAGAGCCTTCATTGACTGATCACAATTGTAAATTTGCGGGACTTATGCTTTAAATTACTGACACGAACGCTGTCTTATTTACGTAATTTAAACAATACACGTCCACTCACTGCCAAACGAAATAGATTCTCCAGCTCAACTAAGTATCTGTCTCAAACCGAACTATAAACAATTATTTGTAATCGCTTTGACTCTGTGCTCATCGTAGTCGGTTCGTTTGACCGTGTTCTCGTTGAGCTAAGAGACCCGTGAGCTTAAGAGCTGATCACTGCGATTCGGTCTATATAAAATATAAACAATGTTCCTCTGACACAAACCTACCATATTCATTTATAATAAGTTATTGTGACAACCTTTATGAATTAAATGCAATAATTATTGTCAATTTCTTATTTGATCTCTCTACTCACGGTTTTGGTTGTGGTTTCTCTAAGGTTAATAAGGTAATAGCCAGAGAGCTTAATAATATTACAGAGCACTATTCACTGTTTTATTTAATTACGAATAAATGCACAAAAAAAGGCACGCTCCGAAAACTGACATGTTCCAGGATCTAGTATGTTCAAATTCTTCTATATCTATATCATGTTAAGTGTTGGAAGAGTCGTTATTTTTTGAGTTTATTTGTGCGTAATTCTTACTGTTTAGTTTTGTTTCGTGTTATATTTATGTTAGTCATTCGTAGTAAATTTATTTAACATAAATGATGCTAAGAAGTAGCGGTGTGTAGCGCAATACGCGGGCTCTCGGCTAGGCTCAGGGAAGCAGGGCCGGAGAAAATATAATTTGTTAAATGAAATATTACAAAAATTTGGATAAGTAATTTTACAAATACCTTCGGCGCCACTCTGTCAAAAGAACGACGCGTAGACAAGAGGAATTCAAATTCATACAATAATACTCTAAAATTCTTAGCAACTTGAAGTTATATTAAAACTCCCAGAAATGTTAGATGTAACAAAGAATAAGAATGATGGTGAATGAAGCGCAAATAAAAAAAAACAGATGGGGGTTCTTGCATGAAGGGCAAGTGCGATCCTGTAGATTGTAGATTCCTAACGGCGGCGCTATGAAGATCCGCGAGATTGATCTCTTAAAGAAAAACTTTAAAAGCACACCTTATTCAAGCAGGGAAAGACGGACACAGAGCAGTATTATACCAAAATATATTATATATAGACGGAGATAAATACACTGTAAATGATCTCACTGGAAATAATAAAAACAATATTACAGAGGACAATGAAACTTTACTAGCGGAAATGAGGCTACGATCTATGTCACTTTCTTCAATAATAATAAATCCCTGCAGATAATGACACTCCTGATGCTTTTCCACAAGCTATTGAAGAAGAACAAAAAATTAAAGACACACCAAGAACTTCTAGATAAATAAAAATATCCAACCTAAATTCGGGCCCTTAGATAAACATATTCAGACTAGACTCAGGTCTCAGACTATTCCAAAAAAACGGAGAAGTGTAATATTAACAAATAATTATTTTAACAAAATCCTTTTCTGGAATATTCAGGGGTATAAAAATATATTTAATTTAAGCTCTGAAGATGAAGATATACAGGGTGAGTCTGGGAAGACGCCCCCCCCCCCTTAACTTTTTTATTATAAGTAATAGAAAAAAATAGCTCATATAAAAGTTTTATAATTTTACATATACTAGTTGATGGCAGATGTATATATTTTTTATAAAGTCAGGTTTACAAGATACGACTATCAACTTTTATTTTTCAAATGGCAACCTATAATTATTTTAATAAAATAGAAACCGCCATTTTTTTCTCTTTTCAACGATGTATTAACTTTTATTAATGTATTTGAAAAATTTCGAGAAAAATGAGATATTTAAAAATATTTAAAATAATTATTAAATAAATATTATAGGTGGCTATATGAAAATAAACAAAACGTAACAATGTAAAACAATTAAATTAATGTCAAAAATGTATACATTTGTTTGTTACTTACTGAGAAGGATGTTTACCCGATTTCGAGAAACATAGCCACCTATGATATTTGTTTAAAAATTATTTCTGACATTTCTAAATGATCTCATTTTTCTCCGTCAATTAGCACTTTGCATTTTGTATTCGACTGCGTCATTTTGACTAATTTTATCAATTTTGCAGGTATCTGAAATTCTTCCATTATACTGTACAATTGTGTCTTATTCACCGTGTCGTAAGCCCGTTTAAAGTCGATAAAAAGCATATGGATCGCCAAATTATGATTATAGCTGTTCTCCATTATTTGCTTTATGGTGAAAACTTGGTCAGTCGTGGATCTATTCACTCTAAACCCGGCTTGGTATTCTCCTAAATTTAGTTCGATTGCCTCTTTTAATCTGTTTCTCAAACAGGTTGCCAATACTTTATACATTACATCCAACAGGGCTATGCCTCTATAGTTACTACAAAGAGATCTGTCACCTTTTTTATGCAGCGGATAAATCAGGGACTCCTTCCAACTCTCAGGCATTTCTTCAGTTTCCCACACCTGTTCTATGATATTATGAATTTGCAGTTGTAATGCTTCCCCTCCTACTTTATATATCTCCGCTATGATTCCATTTTCGCCAGGGCTTTTCCTATTTTTCAAATTTTTTATTATTTCTACTATTTCTTCCATTGTTGGTGTGTTTGTGTTTGTTACCGTATTTATAATTCTGCCTATCCCTATAGTACTATAGTACTACTATTAAAAAAAATATGAACTTATAAAAACAGAAATTATAACAACTTCCACCAAAATTGGTATAATACATAAAATTTAAATAGATCAAAATCGAGACGGGACTTCAAAGAAAAAGACATGGTTCAATGAAAAATGTAGAGAGCTTAAAAAGTTAACTAGATATAATTTAAAAAATGCAAAAAATATAGTTTTACACCAGAAAATATTACTCAATACACAGAAGCAGAAAAGCTATACAAACAATGTATAATTGCAGAGAAAAACATACATAAAGAAGTTAAAAACAAACTACGTTTGGACTATTTATTTTCCAGGAATGGTATGGTGAAAAACTAATCCATGAGCAAATTTTTTCCGATGTCTACCACCCTTATGTGGATGGAGATATTATTTTAAATGAAATCAGGAACGCTTTGAGAAAATTACAAACAAATAAGTCACCTGGAACGGATATGATAGTGTATGAAGAGCTTCAAAATTTACCTTATGAATGGATAATATATCTGAAAAACTTGTTAAACAGTTTTCTCGCAGAAGAAAATCTTCCAAAAGAAGTAAAAACAATAAAATTGTCCCTATTATATAAGAAAGGAGACCGTCAAGATATGAATAATTATAGAAGTATTGCCCTAATTAACGCTATAACCAAACTCTTCACCGTCATCCTAAACCATAGGTTGAAAGCAAAAATATACTAATCGAAGCGCAAGCAGGCTTCAGAAAAAAAGATCTTGCATACACAATATATTTGTGCTAAATTAAATTATTCAATTATCATTCCTAACAAACAAAGAAGGATTATACGCTGTCTTCATTGACTTTCGAAAGGCCGTCGACTCAGTGCCTCACCCTATTCTCTGGAATAAGATATACCACCTAGGAGTAAGTGGGAAAATTACAAGACTGTTAAAAAATATTTATGACGAGGCAACATTAAAAATTAATAATGAACTTTCACCAGAAATACAAATCAGTAAAGAAGTTTTACAAAGTGAATGCACTAATCCGTTGTTGTTTGCCCTCTATATTTCCGACTTAGAGACTACTTAAGGGAAAAAAATCTTATGGGATATTTTATAACAACCAACAATGATATAATAACCCTCCAATATGCAGACGACATAGTTTTATTCGCCGATTCACCACCAGACTTACAAAGGAAACTCAATACACTAACGGACCACTGCAATACACATCAGCTCTTAATAAACGCAGAAAAAAACGAATATCGTACATTTTGGCAGACCACCTAAGAGCCACATAAGACACTTTTGTCAAAACAAAGAAATTAAATTCACTAATGTGTACAATTATTTTTATTACATCGTCAGGATATTTGAACAAAAACACTGACGAAAAATTACAAAAAGCCTACCGTATTACTGGTGCTTTAAAAACCACGATATTGAAAGCACAAATACATTGTTGGGACACAAATTTAGAATTGGACAACTCTGTACTTGTATTAACTTTGGTATATGGATCAGAAGTCTGGGGACCGCGACAGTATGAGAATATTGAAAAGGGTTCAGGCAAAAAACACCCCAGGTTACGTAATTAGAAGAGAGACAGGTGTTAAGATATTCGAAACCGTAATTGTTAAAAAAATACTTGACAGAATATTACTTGTGCCAGAAGAAAGATACATCAAAATGTGTTACAATAAACTATCGATGTTAAACAAAAAATCAACGACTCTTATTCCTCTGAAAAAAACAAATAAATTTCAATTGGGTAAAGCAACTTCAGGACGTATTGACAAAGACAAATTTCCAGTTAGTATGGGGTACACAGTGTTGCGTAGTGTTAAAAAGAGAAATGAAGTATATTATAATAGCCTATGATGATATTTTATACGAAAAATACACCAGAAGAATAACACATTCCACATATAACCTTCTTTATCAGACCTATATTACCAGTTACAATTACTTAGCCTTCCAAATCCCTTTTCCTGTCTTGAAACTATATAGTCAACTTAGAACAACTAACATCCGAAGATTTCACCGTTATCAAGATGATTTTTGGCATCAATTCACGGATGAAGAAATCTGCAGCCTATGCAAGAAGATAATACCCTACACCATTGCCTGTTTATATGTAGTATATTTAATCCTATCCTTTCCAAATATATTAATAAATATGTAACTTGCAATTTTACAGAAAATACTAACATCTTACTTAACACACCAAACACTCAAAAAATGATGGACTTGGCCAACTATTTCAAAACTGCATTAAAATTAAGAGCATTTATATTAAATGTATGAATTGTATATAACTTGTTATGTAATTATATTTACCCACTTGTATTAAATATATATGTTGCCTTTCTATTTGTATGGAGTACTATCTCTTAACAAATAAAATTATTATTATTATTATTATACAGCATGATAGTTTATTTTACTGTTACAAAAAATATTCACACCGCCATGACTATGCACTTTTCTATAATAGGCATTAGCTAAAGAGATACATTTGATAGAATATGCTAAATGTTCCTCCTCGGACAACTAGTGTTCTATAAGGCATAAAACATCACAGTGTTGTGAAGCTAAAAACACATCCAAATCTGAGACCCGAACCGTAACGAAACCGTAACCGAAAACCGCATCGATATTTGACATTTTATCAAACGGTAACCGAAAACCGAAACCTATATTTTATTCTTCAAATATGGAAACCGAAAACCGATACGAAAAATTAATTTATGCTGTAACCGAAAACGTAACCGAACCGAAAAATATTATTTTTATAAAACTTTAACTTATACCTAGTTATATTTTGAAGCGCCATTTTAATTTTTAGGTCACAACTTAAAATTAATGTGACTATACTTTTTACTTAATACAACTCACAATTTTAACCGAAACCGGAACAAACCGAAATCGAACGAAACCGAAATTTATTGATTTATTTTAAGCGAAACGAAAACCAATATAACATTTTCAAAAAACCGTTATCGATAACCGAAACCGAATTTTTATTAATGTAAAAACCGTTAATCATTACCAAACCCCAAAATATTTCGGTTCGGGTCTCTCGTCCAAATCGTCGATTTTGTTCCTCATACACTGAATGTTTTGACGTACAATACAAATAGATGTAGCCAGGGGCGGATTAACGAAATTGCCGCCCTTAGGCAAACTAAAATTTAACGACACCAACCCCCCCCCTCCCCAAACTTTCTTTTTTTAAGTTGGTATAATTATAATTATTTTTTTATGTTAATATGAAGATCTGAAATCAATGCAAACAGATTAAATATGGTTATTGAATTTGTAAACTAAATTAAATTATTTTTATTATAAACATTAAAATAGAAACAACAAATAATAATTATTAGATTATACGAAATGAAATTCTTTCACAAAAAGGAAATATTCTTAATTTCCTAATTTTTTAAATATTCTGATTGATTTTGTAAATTTTTTTAAAAAAACATATAGCGACCCGAAAAAATTGCCGCCCCCAAAATTTTGCCGCCCCAGGCACGTGCCTGTTGTGCCTGTGCGTAAATCCGCCCCTGGATGTAGCAGGTTCGGTGAGTGTAGGTCCCCGATTCTTGCAATATTTTAGTGAGGTTTTCTCAGAGAAAGTCGATTTTATCTTTTTAATTTTGTTTTGTTGGTTGGAGAAAAAACCTAGCCATGTAAGTACCGCTGGGCCATCTTTCTGCTTTCAATATTTCTTCAAAATTATGAAGATTTATGGTAACCTTAAAAGATGAGAAATATTGTGGGTATTTGGACTGTAAATCTTCTACTTCTACTTCCGGAAAATCTTGTTTCAGAAACGATGTAATATCAGAACTACTTATTCCTGGTTTTATTCGAGATATATAAACAAAAGCTTTGGTTAGGAAGTGTTTCAATGGAAGATCTTTTTACGCACGACTTTAGACCATTCATTTGAATCGTTTGAGGCTACAGTTTCATTATTTTCAATTTGTACTTATGATTTAACTTCTTTGCACTGCACGTTTACGTCATTTGACAAATCCGACCTTGCTGCCGACAAGGTTCCTCTGGTTGGTGTCGATTTTTTTGCTGATGTCGCTACTTGCTTGAGTTTTGACTTTGCAATTGTCTGTTTATTTAAAATATTGACACTAGATGCCACTTCCTTGCCATAGATATTCAGAGGTGTCAGTTTTGTTTTTTTTTTGAAGCTCCACAAAATTCAAAATCCAAGTGGTATCTAAGTATAATTTTTATATTTAAGGTAAACCAGTGTAAAGGGTTTACTTTGAGTGATGAAAGTGTTTTTTCTGCGCTGCAGTTAATAAAACAAGATTTTTGATTTGAAATCTTTACTGATAGTGTGACAAACAGTAATGTTTTTAATTAATTCGTTTCCTGCACGTTGTCAGTGGCCAAACCACAAGTTTGTTTCTTTTTCTGAGCAACATAAAAATCAACCACCAACTCGACTTATATACTACAATGGTTGCATATGTTTGCAATTGTTGTAATGAAGAAATCGATCAAAGTAAAGTGCTACATTGTAATATATGTAAAAAGACATTTCTGCATACTTGTGTTGGAATTTCTAAAACTGAAACAAAATTAATTCAAAGTAAGGAATCCATCTCATGGAACTGCAACAATTGTCAAACATTTAATAACGTTCTAAGTACTCTGCACGAATCTGTTTTAAAGCTTAAAAATGAAGTAGATCACTTGAAAACCCTCAAAAATAACATTTCTGCTACTCAATCAGATGTCGCATTTAATTTTGAGGATATAATAACGGAGATTACAGAGCGCGAAAAAAGAAAAAATAATATTATTATTTTCGGACTAAATGAAATTAATTCGGAAATAGATAAATCCACCCGAATAACTCAAGAAGATATTACTATTAAAGAAATATAAAACACCACCGTATCGGTAAATATAATGCACAACGGTCACGGCCTGTAAAAGTTATCTTTGACAGTGTAAACTCTATATTAAACATTATTCGTAATACCAAAGAACTCAAGAACATTCCTAAATTTACTAATATAAAAATATCATTTGACGGTACCAGAAAACAAATCGATTACTATAAAAACGTGAAAACTGAATTAAATACTCAGATTAATAATGGAGAAAAAAATATTATAATTAAATATATAAATAATGTACCTAAAATTGTGTCTTTAAAAGATTAGTACCCAACAGTGAAAAAAATATAAATTTGTATTACCAGAACGTTAGAGGTGTCAATACAAAAACAAACTTAATCTCGTGCGGAACATCTGACTGTGATAACGATATATATTGTTTTACCGAAACATGGTTGGATGAAAGTGTCAGCAACAACGAACTATTCTCAAATAAATACCTAGTACTTCGATGTGATCGTCGCTTCGAACAACTACATCTAACTCGAGGTGGAGGAGCTCTTATAGCCATAAGAAACGAACTAAGGCCAGTAACCCTAAATCTAGATTCAGTAATTAATACTATAGATTGTATTGACATTGTAGGTTGTAAAATTACTTTGAATCATTGCTGTGTAAATATTTTAGTCCTGTATATACCACCTAATATAAATCACACCGAATTTAAATTATTTTTTGAAACAATGAGTGCGTTAGACATTTATAATAATTGTATAATAATGGGTGACTTTAATGTACCTTTATTCAACGATCCAAATTCAAATGATTTTAAAAGTATCTCCTGCAGACGATTCCTCAGTTTTACTAACTTACATCAAACTAACACTATTTATAACAAATGTAAATAACAGACTACTAGATTTAATCATGCATAATTTTGAACCGAAAAATGTAAAATTAATAAAATGTAAGTTCGAAATTGTAAAGGCAGATAAACACCACCCTGCGCTTGAAATGTATATTACACTGACAGCAAATAAATTACATAATTTTTCTACAGTCGAGAACAATCGTTACAACTTTAAGAAATGTAATTTTCCAATTTTATATTCTGATTTATTGAAATTGGAATGGAACAGTGTAGTAGAACATAATAATGTATAGCTTGTTCATAGATATAAGAAAATCTACCTGGGTCACTAATGACGGTGGCAAACCGCCCCACAGCATGCGGTCCAAGCACCGATTGAAGGGGCCGGATTACGGGAAAAATGAATTTTACTGTTATTTCTCGTAATGCAATTAAAATTAAAAATTTCTATACTTAACGGTAATTTTATCAACATAAAACAAGATTACTGTTTAACCAACCATAGGTTTTGTTTAGAATCATACAACTACATAGATAATCCCTTTTCTAAATTATTCTTTTATAAAGGGTAAGTGAAAATATGAGTTCAGTTGAATTGAATCTGTTTTTGAAACAACTACTTGATATAAATTTAAAGAAGTCAAAATGTGTTATTTTAATGTTGATTTTTAACATTATTTATAAAATATTATGTATATGACAGTGACATACATGCAATAGTAAATAAATAATTCTTAGGTTTTTATTTTTATATTGATTTTTAACTTTGTTAATAAAATAAATTGTGTATTATTATATGTTGTGTTTTATTTCATGAAAATCAACAAATTACCTCGGGAAAATAAATTTTCAATTATTCTAAATCCATCTCTGGAAATTTTGACATTTTTGCAACCATAAATCTTCTTTAATCCACTTAAGGTTTACTCACTCCAGGGGTCTAATGGGAATCGTTTTCTTATATCTATGAACAAGCTATAAATGAAGTATTAAATAATTTTTATAACATTGTTAATAATTGATTGTTGAAACATGTACCAAAATATAAAATAAAAACAAATAAAAATTCATATCCTCATTGGTTTTCATCGGAGATAATAAAATTAATCAAAATTAAGGATCAACATCACAGAAAAGTCGAACAGTGACGAAGAACTAAAACAATTTCAAAGGTTAAGAAAACTAAACAAATTTAAAACTAAAACAGCATATCTATATTACATTAAAAAATCTGAAGAGAATATTAGTACAGATCCTAAACAGTTTTGGTCATTTGTTCAAAGTAAAAAACAAACATTAAGAATACCTAACTCTCTAATATACAACATCACTATTCTAGATAAGCCTCAAGATATTGTAGATGCATTTAGTTCATATTTCAAAAGTGTTTACTCAGACTCATCACCCAACAATCTAACCACACCTATTTTAAACAGTCAAACAAATAATAATATATCATTAAATAAAATCACTGAAGATGATTTAATTAAAGCTGCCAAAAAAATAAAAAATAAATCTACCGCTGGAACTGACCAGATTCCAGCTTATCTCGTTAAAGATTGCTTATATGCTTTTACTAAACCACTTCTTCATATATTTAATCTAATTTTACTTACCTCTGAATTTCCTCAACAACGGAAAACAGCGAGGATATGTCCTATTCTTAAAAAAGGAGACAGTTCCATGATAACAAATTATAGACCTATCTCTATTTTATGTAATTTCTCAAAACTCTTTGAAATAATTTTTCACAATTTTTTATATAACTCAGCACGAGCACATATTTCAACAAGTCAACATGGGTTCATGGAAAAACGCTCAACAATATCGAACCTAGCTATATATACCTTCTCTCAATTTGCCCATGAAGCTGTTGACAAGGGTGGTCAAATAGACTGTATAAATTATGTTATATTATAAATATCATACTTTGCTACTGCGCATGACTATCCCCTCTTAGTAATTAAGCAAACTAAGCATAATGTAAAAATTATAAATGTCTTAGAATAAGTACGGATGGGAATCGCCAGTCAGTCGTAACATTATAACAACAAATTGCTGTATATTTTTATTTGTGTTTGAAAAATAAAAATATTTTTTTTAAAGACAAAAAGGCTTTAAAACTTAAATGGCGCAGTCGCTGTAGGATGTTGAAAACACAGAAAAATTAAGAACAAAAATTTTATCTGTGGCACTTTTTCAAAAGTCTTATTTCAACTTCAAAAAATCTACAAGAACCGGCTTCAACCTAAGCCCATCAGGGTCAAACCACGACCCATCTTTAAAGACCAGGCCAGATCGATTACTTGCTGTTCCGGTAACCAGACCACGTCCTCATCAGAAGGAAGAGCACTTGCTGATCGGTACCAGTTCACGTCGTCGAAGGCAACAGTCACCATCACCGCAGAACTACACCTACGACTACTAGATTCCGGAGATGTCCGTCAAACTCACAATATTATTAACCCTATTTCAGTAAGTCATAAATATTTTTTTACTCTTGTAAACAACCATACACATAAATTGTTAATCAATCAATGAGTAACAATTCTTCAGAATCAGAAGATTCTCAAGATCAAGATCACGAAATAGAATTAACTGAAATAAAGCCCATTCAAATAAAATTAAAACCCAGTAAACTCTCAAAAGTTATTACCATGGCTAATATCACTTTAGGAGAATTAAAAACATTTACAGATGTAATACCCCACTATGAAGGATATATAAAATTACTCAGTAACTTCATTAAAACAATAGATGAAGTCTATGCAACAACTAACACATTAGCCTTATCATTATTACAAAAAACTTACTTGTTTGGAATAGTTAAAACAAAATTAATAAATAAAGCAGCAGAACTTCTGTCTGAAAATAATTTTCAAGATTGGGAAGAGTTAAAATTATTTTTAACAACTAATTCCACTGACAGATTATCAGCAGAAACTATACTACAAGATATAATATACAGTAAATTCAAAACAAATTCTGAAACTACACTAAAATTTATATTAGAAAAATTCTTACATTACAAATCAAAAATACTTTTGACAGCATATAGTACAGACCAAAACAATGCAATCGTAAAAGAAGTACAAAAATTAATAGTTAGACATTTCATATCTTTGTTACCTACAAGTATAAAAGGTTCATTCGTTGTAAAGAATCCTGATACCCTAGAACAATGCGAGTTATTATTGAGAAACGAATTTAACTTCGTTAATCAAACTCAACACACTTCCCACTTTTGAGAAATATAACAAATAATAAAATACCACCGCAAAAATTCCCAGCTGACAATTTTCCCGCACAACCTATAAATCTCAAACCAAATTTCAACAGAAATAATGCCCCTTTCGCATCCAAACAAAATGTAAAAAACGGCGTGCAAACTAGACAACAGTTCAACCAACAACCCATGTCGACTCAGACAAGACAGATCCAACCCATGTCGTTTCAAACTGTTAGGCAAAATTATAATATAGAATGCGAAGAACAAACAGATTATGACGAATATGAAGAGACTGAGGAACAAAAAATCGATCAAAACAACGATTTTTTAGATTTGGAAACAATTATACACGAGAACACTACATAATGTCGTCATTAACAAACGATTTACCTTCATTACAACAAAGCTATTTTAATATACTTTTTGATACTGGATCTTCTATAAATTTAATACACCCACATTTAGTAGAAAAATTAAAATTAAAACAAATTGATACAAAATTGACATTCAAAACCGTAAATGGTAAATCTACTTGCAATAAATATGTTGAAATTAAAATGAACAATAAAATAATCAAATGTTATGTATTCAAATTTCACAAAAATTATAATTTATTATTTGGAATGGAAGCATTTCGTATACTCGACATAAAATTAGATTTTAAAAATAATAATGTATTGATAAATGAAAAACATTACAATTTAAAAGAAGGAAATAATGTAAGAGAAATAAATTCAATAGAAATTCGTAACTCCCATTTGGATTCAATAGAAAAACAAAAATTAGATGAACTATTCTCACACAAATATCCTAACACATAAAATAATAATGTCTGACGAAACACCCACTTATACAAAAAACTATCGACTACCACAAATTTACGAGAAAGAAATCGAATTACATGTAAATAAATTATTAGAAGAAAATGTTATCCAAAAATCGTACTCCCCCTGGTCATCACCTATTTGGATAGTCCCCAAAAAGGCAGATGAATCTAATAAAAATAAAACTAGAATGGTAATTGATTTTAGGAAAATTAATGCGAGAACAAAAGATGATAAATTCCCAATCCCAAATATTGACACACTTTTTGATCACATCGGTAAATCAAAATATTTTACAACGTTAGATTTACATTCCGGATTTCACCAGATACTCATGGATAAATCAGATAGAGAAAAAACAGCTTTTTCGTCCCTTTCAGGGCACTATGAATATTGTAGAATGCCGTTTGGTCTTAAAAATGTCCCGGCAACGTTTCAGAGAATGATAAATACGGCTTTAGGAGAATTGGTTAATGAAATCTGTCTCGTATACTTGGATGATATTATAATTTTTGGAAAAACACTAGAAGAACACCTAATTAATATCAAACGTGTATTTGAAAAATTGTGTAAAGCAAATTTAAAAATTCAAAAAGACAAATCAGAATTTTTGCAACCAGAAGTTAAATATTTAATGTAATTAATCAAAACGGACTTAATACCGACGAAAGAAAAATTGAAAGTATAAAAAAATTAAACATTCCCAAGACAAAAAAGGAAATAAAGCAATATTTAGGGACCTTAGGATGGTACAATAGATTCATCCCAAATTTCGCGGAATTAACAGAAGCGTTCACCCGGTGTCTGAAGAAAAATTCGTAAATAGACATTTATGAGCACGAATATCGTGTTGCATTTGAAAACAGTAAGAAGATAATATCTGAATCACCAGTACTTGCAAATCCCACACTTCAACAGAGTTCATATTGACAACTGATGCCTCTGACTATGCAATCGGAGCCGTATTAACACAAACACATGACGACCAGGAAAGACCTATCTGTTACGCTTCAAAAACTTTTATCTCAGCTGAACAAAATTATTCAACAATAGAGAAAGAATTAAAAGCAATTGTGTGGGCAATTAAAAACTTCAGACCATATTTATACGGAAGAAAATTTAAAATCAAAACTAATCACAAACCTTTGGTATATCTTTTCAATATGAAAAACCCGAATCAAAAATTAATGCGCTGGAAAATTGAATTAGGAAAGTACAATTTTGAAATAGAATACCTAAACGGGAAACAAAATGTTATCGCTGACTTGTTATCAAGACAGCGTCCCGAGCTGAAGATAACAGAAATTACTGGGAACATATTAGATAAAAAAATTATCGCACACTGTGTGGCACGCGACTTCGAAATGTCTGAAGGATTAGCAAAGAAAATATCAAAATAATTTGGTAGCCATAATTACGACTAATTGAATAAACATTTAATTATACAGAAATTAGGTGATAAAATAATAATTCATTTAATAACAAAACAAAATCATTACGATCGACACTCCATAAAAAATTTAGATAAGCCATTAAAAGAATTAAGAGACTTTTTAATAATGAATGAGTTACACGAAATAAATATTCCTAAATTAGACAGTGATTTACATGGATTAGCGTGGGTAGATGTAAAACAAAATTATACAAAATATTTGAGGATACTAATATTCAAATAAATGTCTTTAGTTTACCAGAAAATTACCATTTTACAAAAGTCAGTGATCAACCAAATAGCGAACAAAACGATATTAACACAGTGCATTCAGACAATGAGAATATTATAGCAGGAATTAAATATATAAACAATCGGTTAAACATAGCAGATAACCAAATTATTTTTGACTCACATAATCAAGCAACAAATATTCAAATTACAAAATTATTTAATAAGAAAAAACAAAGAATATATATAACGATTAATGAACATAATTTTGTGGAAGAAACGCTAAAATTTTTAAAAGAATATATTGTACCAAAAGTTAGATATTTAGCTATATTTAATAAAGATCTTGATGAAAAAGTCACAAAAATTATATCAGAAAATTTTACTCCAGATTCAATAAATAGCAGTTGACAAATTAGTTTCTAACATTGAACATGAGGAAGAACAATTGGAAATTATTCACGAATTTCACAATGGTATAACGAACCATAGAGGAATAAATGCTACTATTCAGGCAATGAAAGAAAAATATTATTGGCCAAGAATGAATAAAGATATTATAGAATACATAAACAAATGTCAGTTATGTAAATTAAACAAATATGACAAAAAACCGATACCTGCAACAGATAATGTCACTCGAACCCCGATAAACCTTTCAAAATAATTAATTTAGATTTGCTAACATTAGAGGGTAAATACTTTTTAACTATTATGGACCAGTTCTCAAAACACGCACAAGCATATTTCCTTGTTAATAAAACAGCCAAAACCATATGTGATATATTAATTAAATACCTCCAAACTTATAAAATACCCGATAAGATAATAACAGACAGCGGAGGAGAATTTAAAAATACACTGCTCCAAGATTTATTAAAAAGATACGGAATTAATATTCATTTTATTTGCATCCACAATCCAAAGAGTAATGCAATCGAAAGATTCCATTCTACAATAATAGAGTCATTACGAATGATTAACCAAAAAGAGCGAATAAAAGAACAAAGTTTAATTCAAAAGGTAGATCTCGTACTAATAGCATACAACAACACAAAACATAACACAACCAAATTAACACCCAACGAAATATTATTCGGACCTGATCAGAACAAATATTTCAAACAAGACATTACACTAGACCAAACCTTAAACGAACATCAAGATAACATTAATACGGTAAATGAATTAGTAAAAACTAGAATTATGAACGAAAAAGTAAGCAGATATAAAGAAAATGATAACCCATTACAATTAAAACAAGAAGTATTTATTAAACAAAATCCTAGATTAAATGGCAAAATTAAAAAACCTTTGTACAAAAAATATTCCCCGAAAGCTTACGACCCCTTGTTAGGATAAATAAAAATTAATGACGAACACGGTGACAAGAACGTACGAATAAATAGAACAAAACAGTAAAAATTACAACGACTACTGTTACAAACTATGCCACAGACAACTGACTGACATTTCCAAAAATAACGGATTCCATCTAATCGAACTAGGCGAATGCAAAATAAAAGAGTCCGAGCAATTAGTATATTATAATTACGATATATCCCAAATAGAAACAGAATTTACTAAGGTTACAAATACTTTTATTAAAGTGCAAAAACAATTAGAGAACAAAGAATACGCCTTCCAAAATATTTTAAATATATGTAAAAATGAAATAATCATTTTTGTCACTATAGAGACTGCTGACAGGTGTCAATAGAATAAAACAAGAAATATTAATTTCATTTAAATTGAATTCTGTCATTTATCTCATTTAAAACTTACTAGTGAATTGACTATATAAATCGATTTTCTTTTAAGGAGTAAATCGGTCTATAGTGATTACAAGATCAGAGATAGACTTTACATATTATAAATCGATTTTTTGTCAACTATTAAGATGTCACTAGTAAAAGTACGACTCCGCTTCGAATTTCTTGAAGAGAAGAACAATTCTGGTTTTATCGATTCGATTAACATCAGAGGAAACCACATACGTTTTTCCAAAAGAATATCAATGTTCTCAACATCATAATGAGCTATTTGGTATTAGCACAGTTAAAAATGCATGTAAAGCATTACGAAAAAAAGGCCAATTCAGAAATATTACTGTCACGTTACCATCCGAAATAGTTCCTTTATATTTTGATGATGAGCTAAATTTTATCTTCAGAGATAATTATTTAGAGGAACTGGTTGAGAAACCAAAATCTTTTGAAGGCGAAGATATACCAACAGTAAAAATTGGAAATCAAGTAGAGTTAATAAAAATCATTGAAAAATTGACTGAAAGACTGGATGCTAAAGAGAAAAAACCAGTAAATATATCTCACATTCAGAATCAGTTTATTTTGTCTAAATTTCAAGGAAAAGAGAATGCTACAGAGTGGATAAATAATTTTGAAAAAGAATGTACTAGATACGATATAATCAAAGATGAAGATAAAGTACAAATTTTGCGGCTATTTTTAGAACAAAATGCTACAGAATGGTATAGTTCAACTTTATGTAAACTGACATTACAAGGAAAATGGAAAAATTGGCGTGATTCCTTTTTACAAACTTATAGTGATAAAAGTTGGCGTTCTGTACATTACGCTTACACTTTCAAGTTTATGAATGGATCATTGTTAGATTACGCATTGAAAAAAGAAAGATTGCTGTTAGAAACGGAACCTCAGATGTCAGATAGATCTCGTATAAATCATATTGTTGTTCCATATTATATTCAAGATCGTCTAGATAAGGAAGAAATAAATACAACCGAACAGCTAATGAATCAGATACGAAGATATACACAATCATATCCTAGAATAAAGAAGGGTGAAGTAAGATCATCTACTATTAATAATAAGAATATTTCTCTTGAGATTAAAAATCAGAAAACGTTAGAAAAACGACCATGTACTATTTGTGAGTCACATGGATATCCAGGGCGTTTTCATCCAATTGAATATTGTAGAAATAAGGGACGTACTACTGAAGAGAAACGTGTAAATTTAACAGAAATAGAAGAAATTGCTGTTAACGCTCAGGAAGAGACAAAAAACTAGGTTACACACCACTAATTCGATTAACTGTTACAATAAATAAAAATAAAGTTACTGGAATTTATGACAGTGGATCCAACATAACACTAATAAATTCTAAAATTATAGAAGATGTTAAAGATAAAATGTTTAAGAATGAACAAACAATTAAGACAATTAGTGGTGTGCAAAAGAGTTATAATAAAATAAAATTACCTATGAAGATTCATAAAATAGAACAAGAAGTAGAAGTCCATGTAATTAAGAATGATAATTTTTCATATGACGTATTATTAGGATTAGATGCTATTCAGAAATTTCGTTTAATGCAAGATGATAAACTAAATATTCTTCAGAGAGTTAATGATAATAAAATAGAAAGCGTAAGAGATTTAAAAGAGGAAAATATAGTTCAATTGAATTACAATGAAGAAGAAACATGTACATATTTAGATAAACTGCAACATTTAGACAAAGAAAAAAAAATTAAACTTTCTAAAGTTATAAATAAAAATCTAGCAGTATTTGCAAAACACAAATATGATATTGGACAAGTAGAAAATCCAGAAGCTCATATTAAGCTGATGGAAAATAAATTTATTTCAAAAAAACCTTATCGATGCTCTATTCCAGATGAACAAGAAATAGAAAGCCAAATAACTAAGTTACTTGAAACAGGTCTGATAGAAGAATCTGAATCTCCTTTTGCAGCGCCAGTAACTTTGGCATACAAGAAAGAAGATGGTAGGCGTTCACGTTTGTGCATTGATTTCCGTGAGCTGAACAAAATTTTAGTACCAGAATCTCAACCATTTCCGAGAATTGAAGATATTATAGTAAAAACACGAAATTGTAAATGGTATTCGGTTTTTGATATCAATTCCGCTTTCTGGTCTGTACCAATAAGACCAAAAGATCGTTATAAGACCGCTTTTGTTACGCAGACTGGTCATTATCAATGGAAGAGATTACCATTTGGTCTGAAAATTTCACCAGCAATTTTTCAACGTGCTCTGGCTACCGCAATTCGACGTCATGGACTTCAAAAGTTTTGTATAAATTATATAGATGACATCTTGGTATTTTCTACGAACTTTGAGGAGCACTTGTGTCATATAAATAAACTTCTAGAAGCAATTCAAATAGAAGGATTCCGGTTAAAATTATCAAAATGTAATTTCGCACAGTTTTCAGTTAAATATTTGGGACATGTACTAGGATATAATTCAGTCAGACCACATAATGATAACTTAAAATCAATAAAAGATTTTCCCACACCGAAAAACAAGAAAAATATTCGTCAATTCTTGGGGAAAATAAATTTTTATCATAAATATATTCCAGATTATACCAGAAAACTTGAACCGATTCACAATCTTCTACGGAATAATACAGATTTTCGATGGACAGCAGAATGTGATACAACGTTCAATAGAATAAAGGAATACTTATGCCAGACTCCAATTTTGACAATTTTTGATCCAAAAAAGACGACATATCTTTTTACAGATGCAAGTACCCTTGGTGTTGGAGCAGTGTTGAAACAGACTCAAGATAATGGTGAATTACATCCAGTAGCATATTTCTCGAAGAAATTCACCCCATCCCAAGCAAAAAAGAAAGCAATTTATCTTGAGTGCCTCGCAATAAAAGAAGCAATACGCTATTGGCAACACTGGTTATTAGGACACAAGTTCCAAGTAATTTCAGACCATAAGCCCATAGAAAGTTTGAAAGTAAAAGCTAGAACTGATGAGGAGCTGGGGGACTTGGTATATTATCTGTCTCAATATGATTTCTCAATAAGATATTCTCCAGGAAAGACAAATCAGGAAGCAGATGCCCTTTCTAGGAATCCTGTGGACGCGCTTGTAAAAAAATTCTGTAATGAATGTGATACTTGTAAGAAGAATAAATCCAGAAGAAGCCGAGACGTTGGTCATTTATCACAATTGGGTCCAGCGAAGAAACCATTTGAAATTATGTCTCTAGATACAATTGGTGGTTTTGCAGGGAATCGATCGCCTAAACGTTATCTTCATTTATTGGTTGACCATTTCACTCGGTATGCATATACTTATCCTTCTAGAGGCCAACAAGCCAAAGATCTAATTCAGTTTTTGCGTCCTATTTTTGATAAGAATAATGTGAAAATTCTCATGGCAGATCAGTATACCGGCATTAACTCAAAAGAATTTAAAACTTTTCTACGTTGCTACGATATAACGTTGATTTTCACAGCGGTAGATTGCCCTTTCTCAAATGGTCTGAATGAACGTCTAAATCAGACGTTAGTCAATCGTATCCGTTGTAAAATCAGCGAACAACAAAAAAGTCCGTGGTCCAAGCTTGCTATAGAATGTACAGAGGAATACAACCGTACTGTACACAGTGTGACTAAGTTCTCTCCGTTATATTTACTTACCGGGCAACAATCATCAATAATTCCGCCAACTCTAGGTGAACCACGAGATTTAGCAAAAGATAGAACACAGGCTTTCGAAAATTCTCAAAGATATCATAATGTAAATAAATCCAGAATTGATCAGAAGAAAAAAGAATATGATTTTCAAGTTGGGGATTTAGTATATGTAGAAATGGGTAGTCGTCTGAATCGAAACAAATTGGATCCTATAAGGACAGGACCATTTAAAATATTACGTCGAGTATCTTCAACAATTTATGAAGTAAGCGGTAGATGTCGTAGGTCACAGGCCAATTTTGTACATAGTAGCAAGCTCCTACCTTTCCAAGGGGGGGAGATGTAAAAATGAAATAATCATTTTTGTCACTATAGAGACTGCTGACAGGTGTCAATAAAATAAAACAAGAAATATTAATTTCATTTAAATTGAATTCTGTCATTTATCTCATTTAAAACTTACTAGTGAATTGACTATATAAATCGATTTTCTTTTAAGGAGTAAATCGGTCTATAGTGATTACAAGATCAGAGATAGACTTTACATATTATATATATTAAAATATAATTATGCTGACTTGAAAGATCAAGTTACAAAATTATTTCTGAGAAATAATAAAAGATTTAAACGAGGTCTTGTCAACGGGCTAGGATCTGTAATTAAAGCGATTACAGGTAATGTAGATTCAAGTGACGAGGAAAAATATAATAAACTTTTTGAACAAATACAAAGTAATGAAATAACAATACAATAACAAAATGAACTAAATTTACAAATTTCAAATAATATTTCCAAACAGTTTAATCAACAATTAGAAAATATAAAGCATAACGAAGAAATTCTTCCGGAAAAATTAATAGCAATAATAAATAAACGAAATAAAAATCAGGATTAGCAGAGTATTACGGGGTAAATAACCAAATATTAGAATTAATATTGGTAATAAAAAACCTTAATGAATTCTGTAAATAAATAGAAGTAAGTTTAACTTTCTCCTCCCTACATAAAGTTACACTCTAGCATTATCACATATGATAATTTGAAAAAAATTACCCAAAATAAAGATATTTGGAATTTTAACGAACTCATTGAAACCCATTGTAAATACGAAAATAAACAAATTCATTTTATAATCATGTTACCAAATTTCTCAAAACAATCCTATCCATTATTTCAATTCAGCCCCATTCCCACTTACAATGAAGAGCAAAAACTAATAACCATAAATGAAAATCAAAAATTGTTTTTTAAAATGGGTAGGTAAAGAAAATTATGTAACCAATAATTGTATATTTATAGAAAATAAGTATATGTGTGTTACACAATATTTTGAAATAACCAAATGTATTTCTAACTTAATAGATAAGAAAAAGGATGATAATTGTCTGTATCATTATATAAGTATGGAAAACGATATTGAACAAATCAGAAATACAAATGATATAATAATCATTAGCCCTAACAAACAACAAATACAAATTAGTTGTTCGCATAAAAATATCTACAAAGAAATTAGAGGAATTTTTTAAATGAAAACAAATGAAAAATGTCAAATAAATAAAAATGTTTTCGAAATTGTTAATCAACAATATAAAGAAATACAAATTCAAAATCTAGAAATAAATTATGAAAATAAAGTAAATGGAACAATGAATTTAAGAAAAGTAGAAAAAATAAAAGAATCAATAGCCGTTTTACCGAAAATAAAGAATCTTGAGTTAAACAACAATTATCATTCTTATGTAATACACATTTTATTAGCTGTAATTATTTTAATATGTATTTGTAAAATATTATTTAAATATAAGAACTATTTTTGTAAAAAGGAAAAACTCGAAGAAAAAGAAATTGAGTTAAACCCTCTAGCTTAAAATCATGCGTTATAGCAAAGTCTTGCAAGGGAGGAATTATGTTATATTATAAGTATCATACTTTGCTACTGCGCATGACCATCCCCTCTTAGTAATTAAGCAAACTAAGCATAATGTAAAAATTATAAATGTCTTAGAATAAGTACGGACGGGAATCGCCAGTCAGTCGTAACATTATAACAACAAATTGCTGTATATTTTTATTTGTGTTTGAAAAATAAAAATATTTTTTTAAAGACAAAAAGGCTTTAATACTTAATTTATATACACAGATATATAGAAAGCCTTTGATCAAATAGACTTTTTTATCTTACTCAATAAACCAGACAAATATGGTATCAGTGAAAATACGATTGAATTATTTAAATCCTATCTAACAAACATATATCAATTCGTTTCTCACAACGGTTTCAACTCCATTCGCTTCAAGGTCATGTCCGGGGTGCCACAGGGTTCAAATCTTGCTCTATTACTTTTTGCGATATTTATTAATGATCTTTGTTTAGAACTAAATTCACATGTGTTACTTTTTGCCGATGACTTGAAAATCTATTACGAAATTAAATCTAATTCTGACTGGTCCGTTCTTAAAAATGACCTAAATATAATTCATACTTGGTGCTCAAGAAATAATCTATTTCTTAATATAAATAAATGTCGAGTAGTATCCTATACCAGGAAGCATAATTCAATCACATTTAAATATAAAATCGGTAATGAATTATCACTTAGAGAAAATATAGTTACAGATCTTGGTGTTCTTTTTGACAAAAAACTTACATTCTACCCACACATTTCAAATATAATAAATACGGCTATAGAAACATTAGGATTTATTATCAGAAATACCAGAGACTTCACAAATATCGGTACCATAACAACACTGTATGAAAGTTATGTAAGATCTAAACTAGAATATGGATCAGGTATATGGTATCCTATTTATGATAAACAAAAATGTGAGTTAGAAAAGATTCAAAGAAAATTCCTGAAATATACTCATTATCGATCATATAAGTCATATCCAGATCGTGGTTCAGACCATAACTTTTTGCTTAAAAAATTTAACTTTCAGTCACTTGATTCAAGAAGGATAAAAAATACTGTAATGTACTTGTTCAAATTATTGCACAATATTGTAGATTGTCCACCGTTACTAAATAATAGCTATTTATGTATTAAGGGCGAAATGATATAGATTTTGGCCCGCGGTGCAAAATTGAAGCCCGACGCGCAGCGGAGGGTTACAATGCACCTAGGGCCAAAATATATTTCGCTCGTAATACATACAATATTTTTTGCACATCCGAAGTAGTATTACTTCATCACCGCGATCAAAGTAAAACGATGTTCAAATCAAATTCAGATCATAGTAGTCTATTTGACATATGTACGTTGTCATGGATAACAATGAAAACAAGCAAGTAGTAAGTAAACAAAGTAGCCAAAAAGCGGTGACACGTCAAAAATTTATTATAAAAATTATTTTAACTGGGCACGAAAAGTTCTAGGGCGAAAATGACTACTTTTTCGCCCGAGGGCGAAAAAGAGTGTCATTTCGCCCTTAAAACAATGTTATTTCTCCGACTTTTACGCCCGGATGTGCAAAAAATAAATTTTCTTGTCCCCAGGATAAACCCTCGGTCTTCTATTACCTTTTACAATTCACAATGTGTGACTAATCTGTTAAAAAAATCGCCAATCTATACTATGTGCAATAATTTCATCAATCTAGAATTAGATATTGATATTTTCAATATCACGTTATACACATTCTGCACCTCTCTAACCAAATATTTTACTGCATGAATTATTTACATTTAGAAATCAATTTTGTAAATATTACTTGATAATACTACTAAATTAAGTCTGCTACTATGCAATCAAATTTCTATGTTTTTTTTTTTGTATTTTGTCCCGCAATAGGTATTATTTACTGTTGGGCAATAAACATTATTATTATTATTATTATTATTATTATTATTATTATTATTATTATTAGAACACGATGGTAATTGTTTTGACCTCCCGCCTATCAATATATAAGGGAGGTATTGTTTTTGGTCAGATTTCTCGAGTGTGTGTTTTCAACATATGAGCACGAATTAGGGTCCCTAGAATACGATTTTACTATTTTTACCGTAATGTCTGTATGTCTGTGTGTGTGTGAGTGTCTGTGACGATTTTTCGTCCACGATAACTCCAGTACGATACATGTAAAAAATATAATATTTGGTATTTAAGAGTTCTATTCTAATATGATGAACTGATTAGATTTTGACTACAATTGGTTAACCGGAAGTAGTACTTTACTTGAAGCTTTAAACCGTTTTTCCTAAAAAATACCTCTATAGTCTTTTTCACGAAAATGTGATCGTACGTCGTAATGTTCCCTGATGCAATGTTGCCAAGTATTTGTAGGGTACATTCAAGTGTTGATGGTTGCATAGTATACCATGTGTTTATTTATCATATTGTGATTTATTTACATAAAATAAATTAAATTTATTCAGCATCCCCCTCTGTATCTTCGTTTGTCACGTTCTTGTTCGAAATACTTTATTACAGAATTCACCATATTCTGTGCACAACTTCCTAAATTTTTTGCTCGATTTTGTGACATTTTTCAAAAATAATATTATTTTTTGACATTTCGAGAATGGCAACGTTGTGCAATATTACCAACCATTTATTAGTAAAAGACACTAAGTTCCGTGTATTTTACTGGGTATATGCTAGGGATAGTAACATTGCTATTTTGGCTACAATTTTATTACTAGGTATGACGTACGATAACATTTTCGTGAAAAAGACTTTAAATACCATATTTTCGCAAATTTCGTTATTATAAATACAAAGATTTTTTAATTTTCTACCGATCTGCATAATTACGTTTATATATAACTTCTAGCTAGATAGAAAAAAATATATAAATTATAATTATTTTACATATCGTTTAGGCTTAGGAATTTCGATAAAACAGATGAGTTATTCATATGTTCACAAAATTTGACATATGATGTCAAATTTGATGTAAGTAAGTGTAAAAGATAAAATAAGTAAAAATGAAGTTTTGTAATATTTAAAAAGATGGAAGAAATATATTAGGAATGTATTTGCATGCATGCGTGAATCAAAGTAAGTCCAGTTCTGGTTTTAGTAACGTCAATAATAGCTGCCATATTGGTCATACAAAATTTATGAAGGAAATTTTAGGTATGAAATGAATTAAAAATATTCTCAACTGCAATAACAAACTAATTTTAAAACTACAAATTAAATGTATTGAAAAACTTATATAGAATATATTACTACAGACTTTTTATAATGATATTATTATTTCTTTGTCTTCAATGATTTTACATTTGTCTTTAATTATTGAGTCTTTTTCAATTATTAATTGTTTTAAATAATAAATTTCAGTTTGCACAGCTTTTAGATCAATTATCTGAGTGTCAAGAGAGTCACTGTCTGTAGTGTTAAGTTTGATCACATCACTACAACATTTAACCGTATTGTCACTTAAAACAATGTTTTTTTTTTACACAACAATTAGCATGCAATATACTATTACATGTAAAACGCGTCACAGTATTCGTAAGTGCACTACGTCTGCAAATTTTGCAAACTTTTTCTAACTTTTAGAATAAACACTGTCCTTCGCCGCCATGTTGCCTTGCGCACCTATAATAATTTAATCTTGTTGAACATGTGCGCAATTTCCATCCGTAGTTGTCCGGCGAATGCTAATCTTTGAAAACATTTTCTAATCACAAACTAATTAAAAGTTGTGCACTTGTTGGGCCAGTTTCGTAAAGAAGACAAGGCTATAAATATCACCCGCGCCGCAACTGTGACATACGTTGCTTATTACATATTATATACATATATTATAGCATCTTCAAATAAGTTATCTTTTATTTGTAGGGAGGGATTTATAATTGTTATTTTTGTAATCTGATTGCTCAGAAATATGTATTTCTGAATAGTGAGGCTCAATAAATATATAATCTATTGAAATATTATCTACAACAACTGTAATTGATATTAGTGTGTTAATGAAATGTAATTGTTCCTTAATACGGATTTTAAAAAGCCTGTCGGTTTGACCGATGTGTAATTGCAACATTGTAATTTTATTATCTGATGATGTCCGAGAGGGCGAAACTATCGTTATGAAAATAAACAATCGTGTGGAAGAACCAAGTGAATTTTTATTTAATTTATAATATTTTAAGATTCAGTACCGACTACGAATTCTCTTAATGCTATTAATTATTAACACAAGAAAACGGTAAACATTTACCAGATTAATACAACACTTCGCGAAGTGCGACCCGCATGAAGTCATTGCGCACTAGAAACCAAAAGCGTGGAAACTAATGACATATAGTGGTATAAGTGTATTGTGCAGGTTTTATATCGAGGGTAAGTTTTTCATGAAACTCTTTTCGCAGTACGTTTTCAGTGTTTTCCGGAGCGGCTTTCAGAACGCTGAATAATCGGATGTAGTTGCACCTCAAATATTGCTCCAGATGATCCAAACGGTTCTCTTGGAGTTTGTTTTCGGTCGTCAATTTGGTTACGATTGACTCGAAGTAGCTTTCATATTGCTCGAGTTTATCATTGAGCGATCGGATATTTTATCGACAAGTTTGTCCATAAATAAGACATCATTAAGAACAGATACAGCGATGTCTATAGCAATTGTAGTGAGAGCTCAGGGGCCTGTTTCTCAAAACTACAATTCTTGTAATACAAGTGTATCACTTAGCAACGCTTCTCGAATTTTCAATATGTGCCAATAGAATTATCATTTGACAAGCGTTTCCTAGTGATACACTTATATTACAAAACTTGTAGTTTTATGAAACAGACCCCAGGTGTCCATAATTTTAAATATAAATCAGATGATAACGAAAATTAATACCGGAGTAAGTAGTTGAATACTATGAAAATATAAAACCTAATAAGATTGAAAGTAGACTATTGATATATAGTCTACGTACAAAAAAATACAATTCTAAAAGGACTAGACTATCCTTCAATGGTTATGTTACTCTTAGCACTAGAGTACTGTTGAAAGCTCTATTATTTTTTTGTTGTACTTAGAGTATTACAGATCTAGCTACAGTTATATAATGTAAAATGTATGTATGTATATTCTCAGTTTGTGCTCCAGTTATAAATTGTTAATTAATTATAATAAATGATTAATATTTGGAAGTAAAAAATACCATTTTTCCATTATGAAAACAAATACTGGTTGAAAAAATCGGATATGCAATAATATAAAGAAATTATAATTAGTTAATGTCTCAGTAGGGTAATATGATGTCGACAAGGTACATTGCTCGGAATATTTTATTTTATTGCCATGTATATATTTACGAGTACAATCGGATTTTCTGCAATTATAAATTTCCAAGGTAAAAGCAAGACGTTTATTCCGGTAATATTAATCACTTCATTTATAAACATCAGAAACATGTTTTGAAATTTTAAAATATCAAAATATTTACAATGCTTAAAAAATTAACTATATATTAAAATGGCATATGTTTTAATGAAAAATAATATTTATCATAATATGGGAATAGTACAATTTTTTCTGGGAAATACATATATAAAATGCTATGGTTTATTAAATAATGAAATTTAAACTAATTTTTATAATATATCTATAAATATTTCTTATAAATTTAAAACAGTTCATTTAAGTGTTGTTTTTCGTATGTACATAAGTCAGAGGACAAGTTTTACATTTTCTGGAGTATATGCCAGATGATTCTAATTTATTTTTGATTTATGAACTTTTGTTCACTAGATTTTTTATGAAACTATCAAAATACAACATGTTCAAAAAAGACAAATTGGATACAAACATAGTCAGCAGATGTGCAATGTCCTAATCAAAGTACAAAACTACGTCGATAAAATTGCTATCAACATCAATTTAGAAGTCGTTATTATAAAAATTTCTGTCCCGTTTATATAGCAATTTGTTGACTTAATCTCTCACCAATTATCAATATTAAAAAACAATACTAGGTAACAACCACATACTACTAAAGCTTGTCGCTAACTGAGCGACGCAAATGCATGTATTGTTAAGGTCTTATCTCAAGTATGCACAGAACTGCAACTTGTCGCACATAATTTGCAACCCCAAATATTTCGGGCAGCTTTTGAAGTGTGATAGCACGGCTTTTTTCAATTAGTTTTACATTTTGTTTGAAAACCAGTTGCAGATACTTAAGACTTGTAAGATGCACATGCGTACTGAAACTGTTTTGGCGTAAAATCCCGTAGACTGTTTAACATTTGTTTGGAAAACATGGTTAGCAGTGCAAGTATTAAAATGAAGTAAAAATGGAAAATGAAACATTTTATAACTTTTAATTTAGTCAAACAGAAATAAATTACAACAGACAAATTATTTATTTATATTGAAGGACAACTATTACACTTAGATCGTTATTTTTATATGACAGGTGTCAGATTAATATATATTTTTTTGTTTTCATGGCACTCTAGATTTAAGTCAGGTGTAGAATGCGTTAATTTGAATGTCATATCTAACAATAACATTATGATAAACTTAATGAGCAATGAAGAAGCGTTAAGATAGCCAAAGAATTCCTACTACAAATTGAAGAAAAATATGAATACATCAAGCAAATGACATATAATTATTATTATTTCAGTAAAATAGTACATAATTTATATAATATATATTATAATTTTCATTGAACAATTTGTAAGTAACTAGAACCATAAGAACCAACTTCAAAATTAAAAAAATACTATATTTCATAAAATCTTGCATAAGTCTAATAACACAGATTACTTGTCGCAGAAAATGCTGTTAAATCAGTTGCAAATATGTGCGTCTGATACCCGTTTTATGTGTAAACGCGCTCTTTGGAGCAGAGAAGCGACTCGCTGGAATTGTACGGGGATAATATTATTTTTCCTTGCGCGTACGGTAGAAGTGCCTACTTCTTCCACTGTTTTGCGTTGGAGAAGTGCATGCTCCGCCGTAAGCGAAGTGAAGTTAGCGCGCTGACCTTTTATGAAAATCTCGCAATGTTCTAACCTCGAAATTAATTGTGACTACGTATGTGCCTTGCAGTCTGTTTTTTAGTTATTTGTGCAAAGAGTTTTAATTGAACTTAAATGAATCTGCCGGAAGATATTGTTGCCGTTGTCAGCTATTTTTGTATACCATAAAACAGAAAAAATAAAAAAAATTATTAAGAAGCATTTTAAATTTATATTTTTATACCAAGGGGCTATAAAATCTTTATAAAATACAGAAATTGGAATAACAAAATAAATTTTAAATTAGTTTATTTTATATAATTATTTTTTAAAAGTGTTTATAATCAAATGAAAACTATTTAATTTAAATCAACTAATTAATCCTTAGCATTCAATTAATAATTAAATTCAAGCAGAACTGCCGTACTTGTAAGAAAAAATAGCGTACTTTACTATCTCTCCTTTGCACTTCTCTAACATGAAGTGTGCGATAGCGCAGATACCTAAATCAGACCTAAATAGACGTGTTTCAATACATTGTTTTAACATTTTCTAATTACATAAACTTCCGTACCATAAACACACAGCTATTCTTCTGAGGTATGTACCTCTACGAAATATTGTTTTTTGTCGAGTTATTTCAGATTTAAATTTTTTATTAAGTCAAAAAAATTTCATATTCTATGCGAACATACTGATGGAATTTGATACCATCTTTTATTAAATTCAGAAATAAGGTACTAAACTCACCCCCAGTTTTCCTTACTACTTGCTTGTACAAAGTAAAGGAAGTATTGTAATTGCGAAAAACTTCGTTTTTCAGATTTCGTTTTTTAACCTATAATATTTGTTTAAAAATTATTTCTAATATTTCTAAATTATCTCATTTTTCTCGAAATTTGATGTTATTGATGATACTGATATTAAAGGCACTTCTTTGGACATTGACACTGCCACTGATAAGTATTTTTTTAAATTTTTGTATTTTGATATTATTACAAGAAAATATACACTTATATGTAGTAGAACTAGCAATATTAGTACTAGTGTAATAGAATCAATTATTTGAAACCCACAACATCGAAATCAACTTTAGATAATATTGTTGACGTTATATATGAAAAACTGGTCAAAGTTCATTAGATGTACTGTTCGCTACAGTAGTATATGCATCTAATACTCCGCATTGAATTTAAAAAAAACAATTGAGACCATCTTTCAATTTACCTTTACATTACATGTTATCTAACAAGATGTTAGATGCTGAATTTGAAAATGTTAAAAAAATAGTTTTTGATATAATAAAAACTGTGAAATCATTGACTTTGAAATGTGACGGCTGGAGTAATAATAGACACGAATCAATCATAAATTTTATTATTTCCACATCAAAGCCAATATTTTATAAAATAATGGCAACTGCAGCCGATAGACATACGGAAGAATACATAGCAGCAAAAATAGAAGAAAAGTCCTAGGATGTGAAAGATTTCAAGTAATAATTGTTGATGGAGTCACGACGATGGTAAAGGCTCGTAATTTATTACAGGAGAAATATCTATACATTTTAGTATAAATTTATTAATTGGCTACCTTATAAAATTAAAATCTGTATCCCATCTAGAAATGGAAGCAAAACAGATTGTTCAAGAGCAAAGTTTTTGGCCATTCAAACAGAAAAAAGGCTGCAGTATATTTTTAAAAAGACCAATAAAAATCCGGTGGGATAATTTCTTTCTGTTTCAAGAGTATATTGGACACAAAATATGTATTGAAAGCTCTTGCAATTATTGAAGAAATTCAAGACGAAGGAAATAAAAATGTCAGTAAAAATTTTTTTGATGAAAACGTATTTTGGGTAAAAATTTCAAAAATACATTATTTAATTTCCTCTATTGTGAAATTGATTAAAATTTTGGAATTCAACATGCCAAAAATTAGCATAGTACGTAAAGCATAGCTAATTTCATTGAAACAAAATTTCATTTTTATCCAATGACAAAAATCGAATCATCAAAGAGACTATAAACAAAAAAAAACGATATATTGGTCCCACTTCATTTTGCGGAAAATATTCACATTTAAATGGTATAAACTTGTCTCGTGATGAGCAAATTATTGGTATGGAATATATTGACTCTTTAATTACACTAAAATTTGTAAATTCAAATTAAGTGTTAGCTGAATTAGCAGAATATCAATGTAGAGATGGATTTTATGGAAAAACATATGTTATGAAATCAGTCGAAAAATTAGAAGCTCCAAATTGGTGAAAGGGAAAGTGTTTTGGTTCAAAATTAGAGGAAATTGCTGTCAGTATTTTGAACATGCCATTTTCCATGACTGCTACTGAAAGAAGTTTCAGAATCTACGGATTAACGCAAACAACAAAAAAATGACTAAGCACTGATACAGTGGGGAGGCTTGTAACTATTGCTCATTAAAACTGTTATCTGATTATGTCAAGAGGAAGCGAGTAATTAATGAATGTATACAGATGAAATTTATCGTCCGGATTCGGAATTTAGACTCCGAATTTCCAATTCATAGTGGTGACGGTGACAGTGATTAAAATTTTATTATAATGTAACTACTTATTATTTTGTTTGTTTATAATACTAATGGCATTTTTGTTAATATTATACGTGCTTACATTCTGCAATTACGTTATGTTATTTAGTTTAGCATAGTTTGTATTTTAATAAACTTGTCTTCAAACAATATTTTTTCCAATTTCGGTTATAGTTATTTAGTATTATTAAATATATTAATATATTGTAAGAAGATTAAATCATTCAACAGGCGGAGAAATGAAAGTATACTAATATTTAAATATAAATATTAATAATCCTCAATTTTTCAAATAATTTCAAGAATATTCTCAGAGAATATTCTCTAAAAAAAATTATCGATAATTTTCCATCACTACTGCCAGGTAAAAAAAAACTGTACATCCGTCAACCGTATACAATTGTTTTGAGAAAGATTATAAAAGCAAATTGTAGATCGAATGCACGAGATATTACTACGATATCGGCAAACTTATTAAAATTAGGAAAGGAAATTAAATAAAAAAAATTCATACAGTAATTTTCTTTTGACTGCCTCATTTAAATTTATTATTATTATGCAATATTTTTTATTAAGCAAAAGAAAACGTTTCACTTATAAAAAAAATGGTTTGGAATGGACTTAAGAACATTGGAATTAACGACAAAGACTTAAAGTAATATGACGTGTTTAGTATAAATTTGATGTCAGTGTTGGTGACAGTAGAAACGTATTTTGCATACATCAAAGTAAAATAAACATTTGGCTAAACAGTAAGATACCCAGCGTCTCTCAGGGTTGAAGCCTGTATATTAAATAAAAGAGATGGAAATCTAGATTTATTGGTGATTTAGTCAATGTCAAAAAGTAGATGTAATTATTTATAATAGTTTTTTACCATTGATATCACTATGCCTGACGGCTGATGGGATATATTTTTCTAATATCATTAATTAATCTATCACATCGCCGCCCTAAAATCGGCATGGAAATTTAATTTCCTTGCATAGGTATTGATGAAATGCAATGTCGCTAAATCTTTATTCACAAGTATATTACATATTTTAATATGAAATACGATTATTCAAGTGATCAGTAAATAAATTTCAAACTTATGAACATGTAATCATTATATTAAATGAAACTAAACTTAAGATCAAAATATTTTTTAATTTATAATATAATTCTTAATCTCTTAGTTTGTGATCTAATAATGTTCAATCCGCCCATGTGCAAAACAAATGTGTTTACATCATAACCCAGTTCGTAGTATGTAAGTACTAGATTGAAATGTATAATTTTATATGATTAAAAATTAATTAATTTTACTGAAAAGTAAACAATATTGATGAAGATTGAAAAACCAAGTGATAACTTGCACCCCTCCATATTTTCACAAATTAGGTGAAAATGTAGCAGCAAACTTACTAATTACCCAATTGCGACCCATCAGGGTGTAAATGAAACTAGGGAATGCGATTTTTCTCGGAAGTTATAAGAGATACAAAAAATATCTTTCAAATAAAATTGTTAGTGTTTCTAGTAAACTACATAAAGTAATGTCAATCAGAGAAAAAAAATATATTTTCGGAGATATACCCATTTTTGACTTTTTTTAAATGGTACGCCTGTATATTTTTATACTATTTAGTACGAAATAATTTTTGTTTTAATTCATAAGTTATATACCTTCTAAACTTAATGGAATTCGAGATATTGAAGAAAATATTAAAATAGTTTTACACGAAACTAAAGCTGGCTATATGAAAACAAAATTATTGAGTTACCAAACAAGTGATAGACCTCTACATACAGTGCCGAATTTTCAGAAAAGGTACTAAAGATATTGTTTTTTTTTTTAATTTTATCATTTTTGAAATACAGCAATGAAAAGTATAGGTACATAAACCCATGTATGCCACTTCGAGATTGTATGTAGCAGTAAATCATAATTTACTTTAGCGAAAATCTGTTACAGTTATGCATATTTTTATTTAGAAAATATGTGAAAGTTATTAAGTTATTAATAATTGATTTTTTTTCCAGTAAATCCATGTTTCTGATGTAAGATTATGTTTTTTATATCATGTTTATTTTCAATAATATGAAGTTTTTGCAGTAATTTACCAAAGAGAGATAGTACGCATATTGAGCGTTTTATTTCCAAATTATAAAATTTTTCATAATATAAATTATTTCAAAATATACAATTATTCGTAATACAATTTTTTTTTTAATATATTTTTGGACAAAATATTTCGTAATACTAAACTTTCCACATATAACATTTTTCATAATATAAAATTTTCAATTAAAAAATAAGTGCTTCCAAGTTTCTTCACTAGATGGTGCCTAATAGCAATTTGTAACATTCTTTTTGACATGTAGATCAAATATTAAAACTAAACGCTGATATGTTCCATTCTGCTTGTATTTTAGAATTTAGTTTTGTAGATACTAATACTAACATTCCTCCACCTTCAAATTTATTAGCATGGTTACGATCTCGTCTATAAACAGTGAATAAGTTTTGATCACAATTTTCATAGCCCAGTATCAAAGCATTTAGCCAGGTTTTGGTAAATAATAAAACATCAAAAGTGCAGGTTGATATTTCGGTACTAAAAAATGTTTTTGATTCCTCGGAGATTTTGATAATAAATTCGCAGATATGTTTAAAATAAGTAAATTTATTTATTGTGGAATTGACACTAATTAAAGAAGACGTATCATTTTTTGAACAAAAATTCTAGTTTCTCACCCAGATATATTTATAACCTTTCTCTCGCAATAAGTTTAGTATCACGCAGTAATAATTTATTTTTCGTTATTAATATAAATATTTTTTGTTTTATGAAAATTGATTGAATTTGGATTTAAGTTTTATTTTGGATCGTTAAGCCGAGACAGTTTATGACATCACGAATGTTTTTCATAATGTCAAATTCAAACTCCTTAATTATTTGTTTCAATAGTTCACAATTGATTTTTAATTATTTTATTGTGTGAGTACTGATCTTGTCCTCGTAATCATAAATTTTTTGCAACAAAAATCAACAGATTTTTTTTAATTCCAAAGGAGTGTCCATAATATCATTTACAGAAGATTCGATACAAGATATCTTGGAGGATATTTCAATATTGGTATGAGATGGTGTGTTGCAATCATCACGGATCAAACTTAGATTCTTAAAATTTGAAAGAGCATTTTTTTCATTATTAGATAAAAAGCAGTTAAGGGGATAATTCTTTTGACAATGTCCCGCGCAGGTAATTCCTTTGTTGTTTCCACTTACGCTTGTTTTACATTGAAAACATTGCTGGACCATTGTGACATAGATTTTGACGTTGTATATATGTACAGATAATAACTAGTTGGTCGGCAGTAGTACATTGAACCAATTATGTAATTAGAATTACTACGCTTTATAAACATATCTAGTCAGAAATCCTAGACCTTATGAGTAACCCCGGCAGAAGCGTATATATTATCACAATAAAATAATAAACATGCAATCTCATTCCTGTACTTGAACTGTAAACTTATTTATTAAGTCAAAATGATTTTTCATTAGTGGCGCAGTCGGTAGGAGAGCGAAACAAAATTATTATCAGAATGCTGTGCAAAAGTATCAGTCCGTTTAAGTAATATTTGTTGGTTTATTTGTTATTCGAATAAGAGAACTTACTCAGGGCCGGCAACGCGAGTGCCCGTATCTACTATTCACCTAGAAGTGCATTACAGTGAGAATCCGGTGCAGAGTATCATCAAGTGCAGAGCCAGCACCGTCAACCCCAGTTGTAGAGAGCCACCAAATGTAGTGTCAGCAGCCAATCGCCGTTCAACCCCAATTGTAGAAAGCTACCAAGCGTGGTGCCAGCTGCTAACTCCTGTTCAACCCCGTTTCAGAGAGCCACCAAGCGTAGTGCCAGTAACCAACCATATCCAGCCCTAGTGTCCATACACCAGGTCTCTGTCTGTACTACATATTACAACCACCAACATGAAAAGTACAATGTTCCGTGTGTGCATAATTTTATTACGCACCATTACAACAAGACAAGAAGAACTTGCATTTTAGAATTAGGGAATGTATATATCCATATTAACTCACGCTATAATATATATATATATATATATATATATATATATATATATATATATATATATATATTGTAGCGAACCCAGGGTCGCGGCCAGTAACGAACAGGTCAGAACACGTCCGTCCGCTCCCCATTGTTCTGATTTCCAGAAAGGTCGGCGAATATTCCAGAAATTAAGGGGTCGGCGAATATTCCAGAATTAAGAGTTTTACGTGAAATACCCCGAGCAAAAGATCGCGAGGACAGTCTTGTATCGATACGGGTAGTGAACACATGGTGATATAAATAAATAGAGGGTGATATAAATAGTTGGTAATATAAATATTGTGGAAATAAATATCGCGTAGTTTTAACTGTTTAAATAAATTATCTTAGTGTTTAAGTCTTTATTAATAATTGTTAGTCTTAAATTAGTGTTTATATTTGTTAATTCTTAGTGTTAGTTATTTTTCGTTATCTTTTATAATTCATATTTCTCTTATTAAACCTAGTTATATAAATATTAGTGTTTTAATCAATTTTACACTTCACCTAAATATATAAAAAGTTACAATATATATATATATATATATATATATATATATATATATTATATTGTTTTAAAATTATTTAATATACACATTTTATAGTTTAACCTAAACCGTTTAAATAACAAAATGAGATACGTCTCAAAAGAAGATAGTTTAATTATCTCGGGAATATAATCAAAACTATCACTGGAAATTTAGATACTAACCATGATCAAAAATTTGAGGAATCATTATAAAAATTGAGAAAAATATGGACATACTTGAAACTCAAAATTTAATTTGCAAATTAATAATTTAAAGTACAATGAAGAAGTACTCAAATGCAAAAATCAAAGTGAAGAAATTTTTAATAAAATAATCGATTAGAATATTATATTATTGCTCAAAGAAATATTTACTCTAATAATTATATTAACAATAAATTAATCTAAGTGATATGAAAAATTGAAACAAGCCTTACTTTTGCAATATAAATAAAGTACATTTCTCCATTAAAAATTTATACGAGTTGCAGAAAATTATTCCAGAGAAAAGTGATATAAACTTTTTTGAAATATCTGCACTTATAACAAGCCATTGTAAATAGAGAAATGACATAATAGAATATTTGTTAGAAATACACTATGTACATACATATATTCCGCATGTTGCTTTTTGCTGTTTTATTGATTATATTTTTGAACTTTGTCCATATCTGTTCTGTATCCTTATTGATAATTTCGTTTATATCCTTTTTCGTTTTTCTTCCAGTATTTGTTGATACTAGTCTAGTTTAGTCTAGTATCAGTGAAGTGTCCTGAAGAAGACAATAATATATACGTTGGATTGGAGTAAATTTTTCAACAGTAGACTGCTAGTCTGATTATTTTCCCTGGAACTGTTACCCTTTTTTCTTCAGTCGATCATCGCTCAAGTTATTTATCTAGTCTAAAGTTTATAGTCTTATATTTTCTAGTATAGAGTTACCTGATGATGATCGAAAGAACGAAACGCATCATAACTCATCTTATACCGAGTTTTATATTCCGTACAGTATTATATGTGGTTTATTGCATTGAATCTTTTTTTACAACGACTTTTGCTTGTAGCCTTATAGTACGAGTATATATCGTATCGGATATAATACTTACTGACGAGTTCGTTAAAGGAACAATTACATTTTTAAAGTTTTAATTTATTATTTAGAGGTTGACAATTAGATTTTTATGTTTTGTACTCGTGATGTGTCAATTTTATTGTAATAAATTAAAATGTTATCTACTTTGTAATAATCAACTGCAAATGCAAGAAATTTTTTAATACCATTAGTGTTTTTGAGACAAGGTGTGGAGTTAACATATAATATTATTCGTTTGTTGTAATCATATATATATATATATATATATATATATATATATATATATATATATATATATATATATATATACATACATATATGTACATATACCGGGTGTCCCAGCTCGACCGACATATGGGAATTTTACATGGGAAATCAGTTAATTTTGAATAGTATCTCCCCAGAGCAAGATATTAACTTAAAATTTTGTATACTTATCGGAGAGAGGCTAGGGGTCCGATAAATAGATCAGAACCCAGACCCTTAGGCTCACTGTTTTTATTTTATATACCAATGATTTTAGTGGGGCCCTGCGATACTACATTTTTGCGGATGTACGGATAATACTACACTAATTACTAAATATCAAAAAGTAAAACAAATACATATCAACTATGAACCTTGTTTATATAAAGCTAAAGTACCGATTACCGAAAATAATCTATTACGAAATGAAAATAAAACCTAAAATATGATTGTCTCTACAAATAGAGCTTATAATACAAGTAATCACGTTGCAATTTTTGAGAAAAAATGTGTACTTTTCCTTATCTCACTCAGTTATTACAAACGGAAATTTAATATGACATAATTCATTAATTCACCAAATAGTATTAACATCTTCAGACTTCAAATGATGGCGGTAATAATCATAGCGGAACTGTATATATATCTACTACAACTCAACTAGAAATTCATGGAACTAGAAATAAATATCCAACAAATGGTGACTTCCACAACCACCATATCAGATCGTCAAATGTAATCAGAAAACCACACCTGAGACTGTTAACAATTTCCTGAACTTTGAATTTTATTATATTTTGCCTCTTTCAATTCAAAATTTAAATTTAGACAACTTGTGACGAAGCGTCACGATGCAGTTTTATTTTGACAGTATTTTTGAACGTAAATTTGTAGTCAAATTTGCCGAAGCTCTACCTTCCAAATATTTTAAAACTATTGCGCTAGATTTTGCATTCGAATCAAGCAACCGCGCAAGGCCAGCGCGCGCATATCTAGTAATGGCAGAACAACATGGAGTTTTATTTCTTTATATTGTGTTTTTGTGAAGTTGTTCTGCAAACCATTGCTCCGATTTTCTTGATTCGAACACCATGAGATGCAAGACAATGTTCTACGTAGTGTAGTGCCAAACACATCGTAGTGGTTTTTGTGAAAGTGGAGTTTTGAAAAACATAACCATCGAACATGTGTTTGGGTTGTAGTCAAGTTACTCGTTCAGTTAATTTCATTCGGCGATATTAACTCGTTTAGTGACTTAAGGCAATAGTAAGTGTTTTTATTACTGTTTGTATCATATTAATGTTAAATGTTATTTATTTATATTTATATATTGTATTTGTAATTGTTTTGTAACTATGTTCACCTCCGATGATGGGTACGAGGGGAAAGGGGTAAACATTTATAAAAGCGCGGTCGTTGACCGACTCGTGGCTTTTTTTTAGTGAACTTTTGGCCAAATGAAGACGTAACAAATAAAAGTTGTGAAGCAGAGTTTTTTTTATTTGAATTATTTTCATTTGTTTTCCTATCCTTCCACTGGTGAACGTAAGGTAAGTGGAAGTGAAGTATTTATGAGAAAATTGGAATAGTGTTTTGCCGTTTTTCACACTTTTATGTGAGCAAAACGTGTGTGTGAGAAAATCGTTCATTTTCATCCCGTGCACGAGTTGTGCGTAAGTTGCGATAGTTTGTGGATTCCGATTACTACGGGCGGAGAAGAACTAGTGATTGCGCTACCACTATCGAGATAATTGTGGATGAATTTCGGCGTAGAAAGAATCCTCGAATCCGTCATTTTGCTTCGTGAGCCGCGGAACAATATTCGGCTTGTCCATCGGCCACCACCAGGATTAATCAAGGATAGTTCTGCTGAATTTGGTTTTGCGTTCGTTTTTACCTCATCCTCGCATCGCGTGCACGTGGGGGAGCGAGCAACGCATGTTGTAAGAATAACCGATTTTTATCCGAAATTTATTTATGCTTTTGTAAGTTTGTACTTCGCGCCAAACTTGAGCGCTGGACGCTGACTGTCATCTGTAACAACAGACGACGTAAAAACAGAAGATAAGTGAACATTGTTATTGACAATTGTATTGATTCAGGTATGTTATTGTGGAAACCTTTGTAAGTATGTTATTAGCTTTGTGCTAATCTGTAAATATGTTTATTTTAATTACAGTTATTTTACTGCATCAACACGTGTCTTATTGATAACCTAAAATTCACTTCTCAATCGCTAAGTCTAGAATCCAGACTTACACTTTTATTAACGTCTTTTTACTGTCTTTTTTTGGAAAGTCGTTCCGTGATGTTGTGTTCAAGCGAGCGACCACAACCAATGTTGGATTCCGTACCTTGGACATTTTTCTCCATCGAGATATCCGTGGCCGTCGTCACTGGAAGTCTGCGAGTTAGACGTCTCTACCGTTACCTAGAGTGGCGCCCGAGATTTGCAATGAATAGTGCGACAGCGTTTATATATTTTGTTATACCGTGCCTGTCGACTAATTATTGTGTTTTTGTATGAGTTACTGTTTTATAGGCTGTGACGACGTATTTTATATTGTGTGACGCAAAGGTAACGCCGTAGTCCGTCACACGTTTTCGAAAACGGTAGGGACTGGCGACGTAACGACGTCACAAACTTTGAAGGAAAATTAAACAAATATTTATAACAAATGTATTCTTTAGTCTGTTGAAGACGTTATGGTATTTTAATTGTATTTAAAACTTTATTGTATTCTATTTGTTTATTCCAGAGTTTACTCTACGGCACATTAGGCGAAGACATTTTATTTTGTGGCACCCAGGTACTCGAAATTAATATCACAATAAAATTAATTACTCTTAATTAGTATTAAAAAATTTTAATTATAGGAACATAAAATAATATTGTTTTATGGACATAATACTCGTAAAATAATAGTACGAATGATGGGTGACATTAATTTTGAGAAATAATTATGTCAAAACGCAACTCTAAATTAGATAAACAAAGTAATTCCTCATGTATCATCTGTGATGTTTTTTTTTCTATTTCATAAGCGTCGAAAAACTTAAGTTCAAAAGGCAACAGAGATTTAATAGTTATACGGTATAATAGCGAAATCAAATGATAATTTTAGCTCAGAAAATTTATTATTATTTTTCTTATGTTAAAGAAAATAGTATGTATAGTCGTACATTTGATAATCAAATGACGGAAAATTATTTGTATTTTTAAATCTTTCGCGCCAAACTATTGTGCGGTACATTGTTTGACAGATACTGGTGAATTCATATTTGGAAAATTGCTCATTTATAATTCTTTGTTACTTGTATGTATTTATTGCCTTATTTTGTATGTAGTCCTCATGAATTTACGAGTTTATTTACAATTATTTGTACAATATTATTACCTTGTTTTGTATTTAGTTCTCATCAGGGCCGGTTCGCTCATATTTGTCGCCTGAAGCGAGTGCGCAATTTGCCGGTTTTATTTATTTATTTATTTCCATTTTCACTACTTTTCGATATTTTATTCTCCAAAAATTTCCCAATCCAGATATTTTTATATTATTTTAAGCGTATGAAATTAATTTTTTCTGCAAATATTAGCTTATTTCAACCAGTTGGAAAATAGTTATGAATTATTAACGACAAGATTTTTTTCTTAAAAATAACCCATCTTTAACAGTTTGTAATTATGTCTTTAGAACGAATTATTTATTGATAGGTATATATAATTTAAAATTACAGAAATAAATTATTAACAGTAACCGATTACAATTGATGGGAAATATATATTTTTCTTCCATAGATGAAGTAATTTTAGTTTGTAAATTATTTTCATTAATAGATACATAACATGGTTAAGCCTAATTTCTTTGATTGTCTTCATATTTGCGTATCTTTACTTTGTATACTAGGAGATAAAAATACCAATATAATGACTAATTCGTTCCAATATGTCAAGTATCTACAAATTGCCATTCAAAAATTTTTGCGAAAAATTCTTATCTTCTAAAAAATCATAATTTTTTTCTAGCTGGATGAAATTTATATTGTGGGAAAATATTTCATTTAATACGCAGAAAGTATCTTGACAATTTCATTTTTGCGTTCATCGAACCTTTCAAATAACGCATAATTCTTTTGACGGCTGTCCAATGTTGCTTCTCTGGATTCCGGATAAAGCGGCTCACACAACCAACAGCGAAGATGATGTCAGGTCTCGTACCTTGACTGACGTAAAGCAAACTGCCCACTGCTTCATGGTATGGATGTCCCTCATCTCACTGATGTCCTCTTCACTTGTTGGCTCCATGTCCTTAGACAACTTGCAACTCGGGTCAAACGGGGTTGAAACTGTATTGCAGTCATCCATGCCGAATTTTTGCAAAATCTTCTTGATGTACGTGCTCTGGTCCAACCAAACTTTGCCTGATTCACGATCTCTGGAAATCTTCATACCGAGAAGATTCTTGCTTCGCCGAGGTCCTTAATTTTGAAAGATTCCGAGAGCCTTTTCTTCAGAAGCAATTTTTCTTTGTTATCATTTGACAATATCAATAAATCGTCGACGTACAAAGCGATAATTACGAATCCTGTCTTCGTCCTCTTGAAATATAGGCATGGACCTGCTTCCGATCTTTTGAATCCCATCTTCATGAATATATCATTAATTTTCTTGTTCCAAGCACAACCACTTTGTTTAAACCGTACTTGATCTTCGTCTTTAAGATTTCGGATTTCAATGTCAAGGTTATGTTTTGCCGCCAAAGCACATAAAAATCGTATGGATGTGTAGCGCACTACCAGGGAATAAGTTTCACTGTAGTCGACACCTTCGATTTGTCCACATCCTCTAACTACGAGTCTGGCTTTATAACGATGCGTTTTTCCAGTCGAATCTCGTTTAATTTTAAAAACCCACATCGTATCAAGTGTCCTATTTTCACTAGGAAGTTGTGTAGGAATCCAGGTTTCGTTTGAGACTAGGGAGTCGTACTCCTCTCCCATGGTCTGTTCCCACTTGTACCGATCTGATGAACTTAGTGCATCTGCAACAGTTTCTGGGTTTGCAATTAAATATGCCACATAGTCGTCCATATTTACTGGCTTCGATAATCTGGTTGTTCGGCGAGGAATAAGCGTTTCCTCGATTTCGTTATCTTGTTTGTCGTTCATATTTGTTTCTTCTTCAACTGTGTTCTTTGTTTCATCATCCTCTTCTTCTTTATCATTATCTTCAGAAGGTATAAGAACTGCATGTGTCTCTTTATTCTTGGATTGGGGTTCTTCTAGGAAAATTACATCTCGGCTGCTAGTGAATTTTCTAGTTTTAGGGTCCATGAGGTGGTATCCTTTCGAGTTTTCGCAGTAACCAACAAATAAAAACTTCTCACCTTTTGGGTCCAGCTTCTGACGTAACTCTTCTGACACATGAGCGTATGCTTCACATCCGAAAACCCCTCAAGTGTGGCAAACTCGGTGTTGATCCCGTCCATAGTTCCTCTGGTATTTTTCTTTCGATACTAGAGTTCGGTGATCTGTTTCCCAAATAAACGGCAGTAGCCACCATTTCAGCCCGATATTCCTTTGAGAGACCTGCATCAAAGAGCATACTTCTCGTTTGCTCTATGATGGTTGTCCCTTTCGGCCACATCATATATTTATGGTTTAAATGGCCAAGTTGTCTATGTCATAACTCGGACCTTAAGTTATTTGTTGCCAAAGACGCTTGTTTCTTCTGCGTATCTAGTTTGTAAATTCCTCCTTCTTCTAATAATCTGGCAAACTGGTCTCCCTTATTGTCGCTAATGTAACTGCCTTGTGGTGCGAATGTAACCGTGAATCCGTTGCTCACAATCTTACTAACCGACATTCTTTTGCTGTCACTTGCTCCATTCCTTCCTTGGTCCTCACGGCTATCTTCACATTGTCATTCGCTTCTGCTTTAATGACATCTTGATTAGCCACAATTATATTGGCATTTGGTCAATTATCAAAATTTTGGAGACTCCCTTTTTCATTAGTAATATGAACTTATGAACATGAGTCTACGTACTAGTTTTTATCAGAAGTTGTCGAGGACGCCAACAAAGCCACAAACGCCTTTTCATTTTTCGGGCCACTGGATTTGTCATCTTATTTCTTCCAGATGTTCTCTGGCTTATGCTTGACTCTGTACGCCTTTGCCATGTGTCCATATTTGTTGTATTTAAAAGAACGGGGTCCTTTCTTCACATTTCCATGAGCGATGAATGCTGTTTAAGAATTCGTATTTTTACCTGATATTTTGTCCTTGACGTTCTGCAGCAGTTTTGTTTTGATCGAGTCAGCCGTTATCGCTGCACTAGAACTCTCGATGCCCATGATCATAGGCCTGTACTCACCCGGAAGACCAGCCAACATCAAAGTACCAATCCACTCGTCGGGTACGTCGAAACCAAGCCCTTTGAGCTTATGACCCGTCATGACAATTTCGTTGGCATATTCTTCGACACTGTTTTTTAAGCTAGCAAGTGAGTAAAGTACGGAGCAAACTTACTTTTCTTGTGAGACCACAGTCCTCAAATGCTGCCTTTAAATTGTCGTAGACTGAATATGTGAGTAATTCACCTGTTCTACGCGCAGAATTAATTTAGATTTCGCCTTTGCCATTTTTCGAGTGTCCGTGACGTCGGTGCCGTCGACATACTTCCACATATCCTCATGCTCGAGATATGTTTGCATGGAAAACTTACAACTCGGATAATTTTCGCGACCTTTCAGTTTGTCGATGGGCGGAACACCTTGCAGCGAAGATGCTATCTTCGTTGCCACTTTTCAATATATACACTCGCGATTACCTATACTCAACTCAAATCGTATAACGGACCGTTTCTCAATTTATTAGAGCGGTCTGGGCCCATAACTCGTTAAAATTTATACTATTTCGGGAGCAAGTAAAAATAAAAACACGTTTTCAACACAGATTTATTTTTACTATATTCAATTGTCTCCAACACCCACTGTTGATACAATTGCTATAAATTACTAATAGATGGCGTTAATGTGAGAATGTTTGATATTTGCACAATATTATTATAACAGTTATAATTGTCAAAAGGAACGTCACACTGCAAAATTTTGTCCTCAGAAGAAAAAATTTAAGAAGGCAAATGTGCTGAACATCAGCGCATATGCGCATCTTGCTGTACGATTATGATGAACTACTACAATTGGATAATTGATTCTGGTGGGATACATTACGTGTCACCAGGTGAAAATAATTTTTCATCGATTGACAGTAGTTCAATTTATAAACGTGTAACATTGGCAGATTGCAGTATTACAGAGACGTAAGAAAAAGAAACTGTACTAGGAAAAATCATCAACAATGATGGATCCATGCAGAACTTTGGGGCCAAAAATACACTATGGTATCAAAAATCGACCATGGAGTTTTTTTCTGTCAAACAACTAACTGAAGATAGTAAGAAAGTTGTTCTTAATAAAGAAGACTACTTTATTTACGATAACGAAGGACAACTGTTAAATAAACCTGAACAAAAAAGTCGATTATACACAGTAAATACAGACTTATGCATGGTAAATAGCGGTGTACTAAATTCCGTTAGTTAGTTAGTGGAATAACAAAATGGAATCGTTAGACTTATGGCATCGTCGTATGATGCATATAAGCAAAAACAAAATTTTAGAAATGGTAAATTGATAGGTTTAAATTGTAAACAGGGTATTCCAACGCCTTGTGACAATTGTTTAGCAGAAAAATCTACGGAACGGAAGTATTAGAGATTTGTATACGCAGATCTAATAGGTCCTATTGATGTACCAAGTAGGGGAGGAAAAAGATACATTCTCAACATAGTGTATGACGTCTATGGATATGTTTTTGACGGATTTCTGAAACAAAGATGCAACGCTAAACGAATTTAAAAAGTGAAAAACTGCAATTGAAAGACAACCAGATAAAAAGTTAGAAGAATTCGAACAGACAATGAACTTGAATTTTGTTCCAAAAAAAGTGACTGAATTTTGTGAATCAGAAGGAATTCGACACGAAAAGACAATGGTGTATACCCCATAACAGAAAGGAATTGCAGAACAATAAAATAAAACGTTGATGGATTTGGTGAGATCTCAAATTTACGAAAATAATTTACCTAAAGCTGCTTGGGCTGAATTGATATATACTGCTGCATATATTAGAAACCATGTCACAAATAGCCATAATAAAAACAAAACTCCATATGAATTATGGACAGGAAAAAAAACTAAGCATTAAGCACCTGAGAACAATTGGTTGTGACGTTTGCGTTCATGTGCCGAAACAGAAACGTCACTCAAAGTTGACTACAAGAGCAGATAACGGTATATTAATTGGATATGCAATGTATGGTCGTGGACAGTGCCAGATTAGCGAACAGGCTGAGTAGGCTGCAGCCTGGGGCGCGCAAATTTAGGGGGCGGACAAATTTCAGCGGTGTGCAAAATTTCAAAAGACAAAACTTCTGAATTTCTTTTTTCGTATACATTTTTTCTATTTCTGTACTAAAACAAACCGCGATTTAATCAAATACAATAATTTTATACATATTAATGCATAAAAATATCTTATTGTAGCGTTAACCGTATATTTGTTGTAACAATTTAATTTTCGTACAAATTACAACTCATGAACATATCCACACGTGCCGACTCTTTCGGTAGCCGACAGACTCGCACCAAAAACACCGCCCTTATCGCATAGACCGCACAAGACGTACAGCTACGCCCGAAAAATCAGCCCAGATGCGCTGCGCCCGGTTGCTTAATACAATACTGACAGGCGACAGTATCAAATGTGTAGCATATCTGACGACGCTACTAATTTTGTTTATTTGTTAACTGTAAATTGTTTACCAAACAACAAAAATTAATCAACTAGAATTCAGAATTCAGAAACAAATTTATTATCGTAAATATTTTGAGATTGCTTGTACTTACCTAACTTGAGTTGTGAACCTAACATTGCTTTATTATGTAATATGTTAATCTTTGGAGTTTGATTGTTTGATGAACAAAAGTTTATTTTCTTTTTACCTCCCGCCTATCAATATATAGATAAGGGAGGTATTGTTTTTGGTCAGATTTCTCGAGTGTGTGTTTTCAACATATGAGCACGAATTAGGGTCCTTAGAATACGATTTTACTATTTTTACCGTGATGTCTGTATGTCTGTGTGTGTGTCTGTGTGTATGTGTGTGTGTCTGTGACGATTTTTCGTCCACGATAACTCCAATACGATACATGTAAAAAATATAATATTTGGTATTTAAGAGTTCTATTCTAATATGATGAACTGATTAGATATTGACTACAATTGGTTAACCGGAAGTAGTACTTTACTTGAAGCTTTAAACCGTTTTTCCTAAAAAATACCTCTAAATACCATATTTTCGCAAATTTTGTTATTATAAATACAAAGATTTTTCAATTTTCTGATCTGCGATCTGCATAATTACGTTTGTTTATAACTTCTAGCTAGATAGAAAAAAAAATATATAAATTATAATTATTTTACATATCGTTTAGGCTTAGGAATTTCGATAAAACAGATGAGTTATTCATATGTTCACAAAATATGACATATGATGTCAAATTTGATGTAAGTAAGTGTAAAAGATAAAATAAGTAAAAATGAAGTAATTTTATAGTAAAATTTAAAAAGATGGAAGAAATGTATTAGGAATGTATTTGCATGTGTGAATCAAATAAGTAAGTCCAGTTCCGGTTTTAGTAACGTCAAAAATAGCTGTCATATTGGTCATACAAAATTTATGAAGGAAATTTTAGGTATGAAATGAATTAAAAATATCCTGAACTGCAATAACAAACTAATTTTAAAACTACAAATTAAATGTATTGAAAAACTTATATAGAATATATTACTACAGTGGCGGGAGGTATTGTGTTGGACACACCAGATTTTTTACTTTGTTAGAGTATTTAGTATATGTTTACTTTGTTTCGTATACCTTATTCGTGTGTTTATTTTCATAATATTGCAAACAGTAGTTTTTATGATAATTTGTATTTTTCGGATTTAATTTTTCATAGAAAAAAATATGACTGATCGCATTCATACCGCTGCGAAGAAACCAAATGGTGCGGAGTTTAGGAAGAAAGCGAAGGAAAAACAAGAACGAGAAAATGAAGTTATGAAGAAGACACTTAAAATTACCTCATTTTTTGGATCAGCCAATACTCTACCATCTTCCGCTTCCGCTAGTACAGAAACTGACGACGTCGATGTCCAATCCAAGATCCTATCATCAGTGTGTCCAGCAGCAGATAATCGAAAAAGCAATAAGCGTCAACCACAGCGACAATACTAGAAACATATCACAAGTTCCCAACGACCCAGTGGAGTGGAACGTCGATGATACGTTTAGAGAATTGGTGGCCACAGATGGATTTAAACAAAACGATGACATTGACTTTTCCAACTCTAAAAGGCAATACGCAGATCAATAACTTATTATTATAAAATAGTTATGCCAACAAGGATTAAAGTTTAAGCAACACTTCAACAAAAAAATTATACTTAATCGAAATTTTGACAGTAATTTTAAATAGTTCATTTGACATACTATTCCGATGTGATATTGTCTATTTACGAGAAACTTAAATATTGTAGAGATAAACAGAAAACATACTTATTAGTAAAAAAAAGTAGAATTGTTCAAAAGTAAAGCATGAAGTAAAAATTCTTACTTATTTTTGGGATTGGTTTGTGAAGGTAATTGTTAAATTCCTTCTATCTTAATAATAATAATAATAATAATAATAATTGTACTTTATTGACTCCATGGTCAAGGGCGGAATTCAGCCAATGGCTGTTCTTCCATTCAACCCAAATCATCTTTCGAAAATTCCACGAAAAAATCTTTAAGAACCTCGATAAAATTATGTTTATTGTAGTTAATTGTCTTGCTTCTACTTTTTAATGGCTGTTGAAATAACTAAGCACAAATAATAACGGGATAAATTGTTTCACACATAAAAAATTTAAGCCGTAAAATACAGCAAACATTAATAAATTTCTTACAGAACATAACGATGGTGAAATAATTACGTAATCTGTCGTCTTTTTAAAATTTGCAAAAAGCCAAGGGAGGGCAAATGCCCCCTCTTGCCCCCCCCCCTTATGGGCGCCCATGAGATCAATGCAGATATTTATCAAAATCGTGTTTCTCAAAAACAATGGCAAATGGTGAAGTTGTTAAAAGGTCATGGTTAGTATATTCGCCATCTACTGGATCTGTCTTTTGTGCCCCTTGCAAGTTATATGGTGGTACTATTTTGCTTGCTACAAACAGGGTTTAATGACTGGAAAAATAGCAATAGCATTTCTCAACATGAAACGAGTTCCGAACATCAAGATTGTGTAAGAAAATTTGTATGTAGATCTACAGTTTTGAAACGAGTGGTTTCAGAGCTTGTGAAACAGTTCTAAAACGAAGTGGAGTACTATAGAAATGTCTTGAAAAGAGTTATAGAAACTGTGAAATTTTTAGCATCAAGAGGACTGCCTTTTTTCGGTAACAATGAGTGCATTGGTTCTTCACAAAATGGAAACTTTTTAGGCTGTATTGAGCTGATATCCAAATTTGATCCATTTTTGGTTGATCATCTCGTTCGGCATGGAAACAAAGGGACAGGTTCAACTTCATACTTATCCTCGACTATAGTTGGAGAATTTATTGCTCAAATGTCTGAGCAAGTAAGGGAAGAAATAATATCAGAAGTGAAAAAAGCCAAATATTTTTCAGTGATTGTGGATTCCACCCCCGACATAACTCACACGGACCAACTAACATTTGTAATTCGATACGTTTTAGAATCCGGAGATCCAGTGGAGCGCTTCATTACGTTTATTCCTAGTGTTGGTCATAAAGGAGTTCAAATGGAACAAGCCGTGCTTGACTTATTACTGTCATTAGGTCTTGACATACTAGATTGCAGAGGACAAAGCTACGATAATGCGGCGAATATGACTGCAAGCACGAATCCTAAAACTGAATCCTTTAGCAATTTTCGTGCCATGCTCAGCTCATTCTTTGCAGCTTGTGGGATCAGCAGCCGCTGAAAGCAGCAGTGAGTCTTCTGCTTATTTTACACTAATACAACAACTTTACAACTTCTTTGCTTTGAGTACGGATCGTTGGCAATTACTTATTCTGAAACTAAAGTCGACCAACTCAATTTTGAAATCATTATCGAAAACACGTTGGAGTGCCCGCTCTGATGCAAGTCAATCTCTGTATTCAAATTACAAAGACATCATGGTTCTGCTTGAGGAAATTTCTACCAACGAAAATCAAAAGAAGGACGTATCACTGGAAGCGAAGAGTATTCTTGGGCAACTTAGGCGACTCGAAACAGCTATAAATTCAATTCAAATTCAATGTGCGCTTACAAGATTCCCAAATAACGGTAGAAACAGTGTCAGTGCTTTATAATTCACTACACTTATCAATTTCATATTTGCGCGATGAAGATAAATTCCAGAAATTCGAGGATGAAGTGATCACTTTGTCTGGCTGCAGCACTTATACGGAAGACAAGAAGAGGAAAAAGAAAATCAAGCTGCCATTTGAAGAAAGTGTTGAAGGTCACACGGAGCTTAAAGGAAGAAGCGATTTTGTAATCAACAAATACGACTCAGCTCTCGACGTTCTAACCGTGGAATTGAAAACAAGAAAAGAAATATAAAATAACTTGCTGAATAAATTCTCATTTTTATGGACGTTAACTGAAATATCTAATGACCAAATTCTTGAGAAAGCACAAAACCTTCTAACGGAATATTCGTCAGATTTAGATATTTCTTTTCCTGGAGAATGCGTTTCGTTATCTGCCTTTTTAAAAGCCAATAGCGACATTTGTAGAGAAAGGAGTTTTGAAAGTAAAAAAGGTAATTGGGAGGGTGCCAGAAAACTTTTTCAAATATTAAAAAAACTGTCAGTTCATGATTTATTTCCAAATGTCGAGATTATGTTGCGAATTTACTTAACGATGTCTGTTACTAACGCGAGTGGCGAACGATCTTTCTCAGCGTTAAAGTGCGTGAAAAATTATCTAAGATCTAGTCTTAAACAAGACAGTTTGAATGCGTTATCACTTTTATACATAGAAAATGGCATTTTGGGATGCGTGAAGTTTGACGACATTATTAAGAAATTTGCCGAAAAAAAATAGCAAGAAAACGGAATTTTGTATAACAACGTAGGTATCTTTCATATAGCTAAATGTTATTTTGACTTGAATTGTGGGTCTTAGTTCCTTTTATTAAAATCTTTGTTTAACATTACATCTTTTTATTACCTTATATATTTGTTTTATTGATCTTAAGTTATTGTCTTTATCCATATAGGTATAGAAACGAATATAGATTGAAGGGCGCTAAAAAAATTTTAAGCCTGGGGCGCACATAGCTTTAAGTCAGGCACTGGTCGTGGATACCAAATATGAATGCCCAAAACACAACAAATTCAAGAATCACATGATTGTGTAATCAAGGAAGATTCATTTAAAATTAGTAACCAATCATCAGTATATAAACAATTACACGACATTATTGACAGTTACAACGACAAGTCGGCAGGTAATGAAACAGATCGTCATTTAGAAGAAAATATCAATGAAGTTATCGAAGTCGAAGCAGACAGTATATAAGATGTACCAAATCAAGATTTAGAAGTACTTGAAGAAGCACGAAAAATAAAAAATATTGAAGGAATTTCGGAAAAAGAACGAACAAAACAGAAATTGGAACCGTTGCGACGTCGTGAAATGACACTTCGTTCTTCAAAGAAAAAACTTCAAGGTAAAGCACAAACAAACATTATTCAGGGTGACAAATTTGACGAGCCCTCATCATATATTCAAACAATAAATTCAAGAGATGAAGCATAGTGGTTGAAAACCATGAATGAAGAAATTCATTCCCTGATGAAGCACAATGCAAAGGCGTGTTCAGTTTCTTAAGGATATACTCCAATAAAAGGAATAGATTATAATGATTTACGAAATGCCCCAGTGTTTAGTTTTAAAACAATACGTTTATTGGTCGCTGCCAGCGTAGAAAAGTAGTGGTACCTAGACCAATACGACGTGAAGAGTGCATATCTCCATACAACTTAAAAGAAATAGTATACATGCATACAAGAAGGTAAAGACAATCTGAACAAATTTATATATGGATTAAAACAGAGTGGGAGATGCTGGAGGAATAATCACTTAAATGAATCCTTAACAAATTTGAAATTTGTTTATAATGAGGTAGATCCGTGTGTTTATAAGCTAGACACAAAAGATGGTAAAGCAATTATTTATATATACGTGGATAACATGCTAGCGATGTCGGAAAATGAAACAATGAGAAGTAAAAAAGATGCTTGAAAGTTATTTCGCAATTAAATATAATGGAGTAGTATCGTATATGCTAGGCGTAAATTTTTAAATAATAGAAAATAATAGTATTACTATTGCCTAAAATTAAATTTTTAAGCCTTAAATAATAACCTACAAGATATGCAACCGCCGTGTAACGTCAATTTGATGTAGAAAATGTCAACGCCATCTATCAGTCTGAACATAAACTAAAATCTATATATGTTTTTATAGAGGGGGGAGATTTCCTACGATCATGTTGCCGTTGCCTTTAGTCATCCCGTATTCTTATAAAAGATCAACTATTTATAAAAATAATAATACAAATTCATTACGAATTTCTATTTTTTTGTTAGATTAATATAGAGACTAAAATGGATTTACTTTTAAATGTCCCATGATATTATCAGTTTAAAATCTCAAGTAAGAACTTGAATTTAATATATCCTTTTCGATTTCGGTTAAAATTTATATTTTTTTGCAATATTCAATCAATAATTCAAAACAACTTAATTAACTGATTTCTATTCTATATAATAATTTATCTTTGCTAATCGTGATTTATATTTGTAAAAGTAGAAATTTATGTTTAGAAAACAGAAAATCATATAGTGAAATAGTTTATTCAATAATTGTGTCACATAGTTTGTAAGAACAATATAAAATAGTGTTTGTATAAATGAACAAATTAAATACGAATAATATATGTACCTTGTGAAAAGAAACTTAAACATCAAATTTCCTTCCAGCAATAGTTATTTATGTATCAAGGACATAAAAGTGAATATTATAGTCGAGTCTGAGTTTGCTTGCCGAGGCTTGGAGCCGAGGCAAGCAAACAGGCGAGACTATAATCTACATTTTTTGTCGAGGTACATATTAAATTTTTCCGTCGTCCTTATTACGTAGATAGTTTATATCAAGAAATAAATACACAATTTTTCAATTCTAATGTTGCAGCACTTGCAATTTCTTGAAGTTCTGGAGGTGTATTGCTCACATTCGTTATTTCCAGTCATTTTGCTGCCGGCACCGAGGCAAAGACACAGGCACAGTTTGACAGAAAATGGTTAAAAGTTACGTTATTACTCCCTGCACTTAGTTGCAACTATTACCGCTAGATATCACAAGATGACCATGTGAGTGTAACAAATGTGAAATTTAAAAAAATATGTCATTTAAGTTTATAATTCTGGTAGAACAACAATTATTTGACTTTAAAAATAATAATTTTAATTTTATTATTAATAATGTAAGTGTTTCTTTGTAAATTTTAATTAAATCCAATAATAAAAATGCATTGGGCTTAGCGGACAAAAAGTGTTTGCGGACGAAAAGTGTTTGCGGACAAAAAAGTAGTAACCTGCAAAAAAGTGTCATTTTTTGGCCGGAAAGTAGTACGTAAAATTTAATTTTATGTACAGGTCGACGGATTTTTTTTATTATATACTTATCTTAACACGTAAAATGATTGTAATTTTTACAAATACATATACATTTTATATGTGAACGTTTTTTATTTACATTGGTTGTTGTTTTATATAATATAAGCTATTTTCAACATTTCAGTATACATTTGAATTTCTTTTACATAAATAATCAAACTATAATTTTACGAAAAAGAAAGAAATAAGACTTTTATGGGCTAAATGAAAAATTTGTAGAAAAAAAACAATTATTTTGGATGAATTCGAATGAAATTAAAATTATGGGATGTGCCAGGTAAATTTACTTTTAGGTTTTAGATGGTATTAAATTATAACCACTGTACTTGCTCTTAGAATATTCGCTAAAATAGCTGAATACTGTGCAAAATTTTATAAAAATAATATAAGATAATATGTAAACCGACGGGGAAATTAATGACAACATTCTGAGGTACATCTACGAGTGATTGCAAGAGTATCAGTGGTTACGTCATAAATCTTGCAGAAGCACCAGTACTCTGGAGAAGTATAAAACAAACTGCTGTGGCTTTAAGCACGATGGGGGCAGAATACATCCAATGGCTACATGCGCGAGAAAAATAGTTTGGATAATAGAATGCATGCAAAAAGTTACATAGACAAGTCCAATAGCAAGCACATTGCTAAAATATGTTCGAGAGAGAGTGATGGACGGTATTGTATAACAATATGTACTAACAGATCGAAATCATGCTGATATATTAACAAAATTATTAAGCAGAAATCTCCACGAAACCCACAGGACACCAACAAGATTTTACAAATTGTTAACTAAAAGAGCGTAATAATCATCTATGTAAAAAAATTACCGAGGGTAGAATTGTAGGATTTATACTATCAGTAATCATAGAATTATTGTTAGTTATGAAAAACATTGTATGTAATATGTCAATAACTCTATGTATAATAAATGTGTCAAAATATACTCATATTGGAATTGTCTGGTGTATTATTGAAATATTGATATATTCAACAGTTTGTTACGTGTTCTTGTCAAAAATAATTTGAATAATCAGGTAAAAACAATTTTTTATGATATTGTTCATATTTATTCTGATAGTGGTACAACAAAAAATATATTATTTATTTTAAAAAGTTTTGCAAGCATATCAAATAAACGAAAGTCAAATAGTAGGTTTATTATTTAGACAATAAAAACGTAATGGTGGAAGAAAATAATCTTTAAAAACACACTTGTTAACCAATTATAATAATGTAACAATAAATTTTTTCGTTTGTCATAGACAGTGGCTTAGGCAAGGGGGGGGTTTACGGGTCCGGACCCCCTCCTTGACGAATTTAAAATAAAATATTCATATATATATATATCCATTTATTTTTATTTTCTTAATAAATAAATAGATGTACATACCTATGTATTAAGTAACCTAATCTAATTTTGAACCCCCCCCCCTTCCAAAATTCCTGGCTACGCCACTGGTCATAGAGTACATTTACACCGTGCGTACCAAGCGTTTGGTCCCAATACCAAATGACGTCACAAGATGGCGACGGACGGTGTAAACACTCCGTACCAAACTTTTGGTACGCAATTAGTACACAATTTTAGTACGTTCCAAGGGGGATGTACCAGACCCTTCTCACACACGGTGTAAACAGCAAACGTACTAAACCGATTATGCTGCCATCTGTGATAGGCAATTGAACTAAAATTATGTAGTAATATTTAGGTTAATTTTAGTGACATTTATTACAAAACTTTATTTGACGGTGTCAGGCTACTGAGAAGTATTTTAAATAATATTTATAACATTACTTAGGTTATATCAATCGAATTCAATAAACTTTATTATTAAATAATTTTAGGTTAGAATGCCAAAGGGACCAAACAGTGTACCAGCAATATTTGGTCTTATTTTTTATACACCGGTGTAAACATACTGTACTAAAATAAAATTTAGTACATATTTGGTACGCGTACCGGTATAGTACGCACGGTGCAAACGTAGTCATAGTGTGCACCTAGAAACTGTTCGTGTTGCAAAACACGGTAGTTTGCATTATCAAAATGTGTACATTGCGTAATAGATCAATGAGATGTCTTGTTTGAAGTTTTTCGAATCGCAGAATTTAAAGAAAAAATCAGCATTGTCAGTTTATTTTTAATAAAACGCATAATCCATATAATAAAGATTATCTATTATTTTTATAATTTATATTACTTTTATTCAACGAGTTTAATGCCTTCTTCTAATCCGAAAAGTCTTCAATATTTCAACTTAACATAGAAAGTGTTTTATTAAATTACTAGGCTCTAATTTTCGGTTTATTTTGGTAATAGTGAAATTTTAAATGTTTGTAATTTACAGAATATATTGTCTGTCGAAAAAATTAATGCTCTGGCAACCAAAAGAACACTAATTAATAATTTAAGCAAAACTGACAATAAGTTATTTCTTTTGAAATGAGTAAAGTTATACCTAAAAACAGTGAGTGAAGTGAAGGTAAAACTGAAAGACTTACAATTGCAAAACTTTTTTTAATAATGTAGAGTTTTTTGAATAAAATCAATATTTTTAATGTCAGTAAAATATGCTATTTAAAACTAATTACTGAAATTATAAACATTAATGTCGACGCAATAAATTAAACTTTATTTAAAATTTTATAAAGTTCCTGATAATATGTATTTGTGATTTACGGAGCCGAATAGAACTAGTATTTCTTTCAAAATATTGTACAAGTGACACAAAGTGCCTTAATTATTCCACATGGAAATGTTGACTGACATTAAACAAAAAAAATAATCTTGGAGTCACTTTAAGTTCAACATTGTTAAGAATTAACATTAAGTTACGTAACAAAAATTCTTGTTGTACCAATTACGAAATTACCAAATATCATCTAAAAATATTTAGGAAATTATGTATTTCACATCATTTATAATAAGCGCGGCTAACATTGTCAAACAGTCGTCCGAAGACAAAAGCGGCTCCGATTAAGCTCTGTTTTAATATCTATTACATTTTTTTGAATTTTATATTTGTTATACAGCTGAGTATTATAATTGTACATTTTTTTTCTATTTATCAATTGTGTGTATAATTTTTTTGTCAATTGTTTAGAATCAGGTGAACTATTTACTGTAATTTATTTAAAAACATTATATTGATATTTTGGTATATCCCAAAAATAATGTATGTAATATAAAAGTCTATCTGTCATTGAAAATAAAGAATCCACAACATTTTATAGTGTACTAATTCCAGGACATTTCTGATCTTTCAAGTCGGATACTGAAATCAACCAATGCCCTTTAACGGTTTTACTCGTTGTGGAGTGTTACAAATCAAGTTGTGTATTGGAGTGCAAAGTGTGAGTAGTGCATCATGACATTTGTTGTAAAATTTTGAAAGCTGCAGCAATAAAGAAGATTGAAGAAAAATTTGACCAGACTGAAAACAACTTTTACCAAACTAGACAGAATGGATCAGATAGTGCAAGGAAACTGTTAGTAGACAGAGTGGACAAACTAAACATAGAACTTGAAGAATTATCAGTAAAAGCTAAGTACAATTTGTGATGATATTGAATTTACTGAGCATGAAATAGATTTAACCATTGCAGACCGTCGCATGCACATGTTAAAAGTAGATTTGTTATTTGCACAAGGTTCTGCCAAGCCCCCGCCACACACGAAAATGAAATGAAACAAGATAATCAAGATGGAGTTCAGTTCTTTATCTACATAGTGACATTAATGAATCACGTCAACGATTTTGAGAACTTGAAAATGTTTCAAGATCATCAACCAGTTTGACGCAGGAAGAAAAAAGCTGTGAAGATAATTTCTCAAAAACATATACAAGAAATGAGATGGGTTGTTATGCAGTACAACTACCGCTGCATAATGAGGAAAATAAAAAATTAAACTACATTGAAAGAAAATTAAGAAGATTTTCGGAGCAACAAATCATGTACAAGAAGTTTATGGACGAATATTTTGCATTGAAGCACGTGGAACTCATACCAGAAGCAAAATTTCATATAAAGAACAATCTAATATGTGTCACATCATAGCTTTATTAAAGAAGACAGCACTACAACAAAGCTACGAGTGTTATTTGATACGTCTGCTAAGGCTTATACTGGAATTTCTTTAAATGATAGCTTAATGATTAGTCCAAAGTTACAACATGACTCAGTAACATTTTTTTTTTCGTTTCAGAGCATGTACAGTTGCAGAGAAGATGTACCGCCAGATACTAGTACATTCACAGAATATCGATTTTCAAAGAATTAGCAAGAAATAGCGTGATACAGAAAATCAACCTATCAAACATTATAGGCTACTTACTGTTATTTCGCTGTTAAAACCTTGGAACAACTGGTTGAAGAAGAAGAAAAGTTATTTTTCTAGTATTAAAAAGCTACACTCAAGGATTTCTATGTAGATGATTACATGTCTGGTACTATGACGAAACGTTACGAGGCCGTTTTATTTTATCAGTATTTAGTTCGTAAATTTGTAGTCAAATTTACCGGAGCTCTACCTTTCCAAATATTTTTTCATACTAATGCCTATAATTTATTCGAATCAATCTACTGCTCAAGGCCAGCGGGCAACTCTTGTAATGGTGGAACAATCTCACGTTTGATTTATTTACATTGTATGTTATGAAATTATTTTGCAAACTACCGCTCTGATTTTGTTGACTAGAACGCCATGTGATTCAAGACAATGTTGTACGTATAACCAATCTACATACTTTCTGTTTTACCTTCTTACCCTTGAATTGGACATAAGTCTGTTGGGTATTAGATTAAGCAATAATAATAATAATATTTGTAGTGCTAAACACATCGAAGTGGGTTTTGTTTACATTGAAGTTTGAAAAACAACCAAAGAACATGTGTTTGAACAGAGTCAAATTACTCGTCCGATTAATTTCATGCGGCGAAATTAATCCGTTTAGTGATTTAAGGTAATAATAAGTATATTTATAACAGTTTGTATTGTACTATTTAAATGTTATTTAATTATGTATGTGTATTTGTCCTGTGATTATGTTTACCCTCCAGGATGGAGAGGCGGAAGAAAACAGTAACACAGCAGTACTTCTGTAAGATAGGCGGAAGCGAAATAGTTGTTACAAATAGTTCTTCTACTTGTGTGGGTGAAACGTACGCATGAAACCATAATAATTTCATCCCGTACACGAACGGAACGTATCTAAGTCTCGATAGTTTGCGAATTCCGATTACTAAGGGTGGAGAAAAGCTAATGATCGCGTTACCCACAATCGGGATAATTTGGGATACATGTCACCTTGAAAATAATTTTCGAATTCGAGTGGAGTCATTTTGGCTTCGCGAGCCACGAAACGGGATTCGACCTGTTTATTTTTCATCGCCAGGATCTAGCAAGCGTAGTTCGATTCGAAGGTTTTGCTTCTATTCACTGAGGTGGATTTCACCAGTCACCATCAAGATTAAAATCTTGATACAAACTTTGTGGCGTCTCAATTTGAAATGATACGAACAACTACCAGAAGAGACAAATAGCATTTGGAGAAAATATCGTAAAGACATACTTAATTACGAATATGTACATTTAAACCGTTGCATTACAATTATCATAATGGTAAATCGAAAATATTGTTTAATATTTCAATATTGTAATTTACTTAAACCATTGTGTTGCTATTCTACTACGTCATAAAACAAAAATAATGTATGCAATTAAAAACTGTCTCTCATTGAAAACAAAGAAAACAGATGAACTATTTATTGTAATTTATTCAAAAACATTGTGTTGTAGTGTGTTATGAATCAAAAATAATTTATTTAACAAAAAAGTCTAAGTAAAGAATCCACAACTTTTTATAATTTACTCATTCGAGAATATTTTTAATATTTAGAATCATATGAACTATTTATTGTAATTTATTTAAAAAAATAATTCATATAATAAAAAAGTCTGTCATTGAAAAAAAGAATCCACAACTTTTTTCGACATCAATCAATAAATTCACTCAATCCATTGTATTAATCTCCTGAACATAAGTCTAGTTAATAAAAATCATAATGATCAAGAAAAAAAAGATTTAATTTTTTAAATACCTCTATATACAGGGTGGCTGATTTTTCATTGTCCAGGCCATATCTCCTGAAATATTAAATATACAAGAAAAAGCTAAATAGAAAACTTGTGTAATAAGACCTGGTCTATAAAATAGCGTTAACAGATGTTTTCCATGGCCTACTGATTTGGCGGAAATATATTTAACTTTGGTTTTTTAAATGGAACATCCTGTATGTTTTTACGGAATAAGATTCTACATCAATTTCTTTTTACAATTATGTACAACAAATTTTTTGCATTATTAAGCATAACTTAAAGGCAAACCCCCACTTGTTATTTAAAAGTATATAATTAGGAAACATTTTGGAAGAAAATTTCTGGTACGGCCCTTAACATCATACGACAGAAAAATCTACCTGCCTAAAAGTACCAATACCGCAAGTCCCATAAACCTTTATAAGGGTCAATCGGCTTATCCGAAAGTGAATTTCATGTATCTAAACTTCTACTATAACAACCTTTTCAATAGTAAGAATATCTAAAAAGGATTAAAGCAGAGAGATCAATGGAGATTTGACTAAGTCAAGTTGTTCATTCTTAAAGATTTTTCTTTTCATTGCGTGATATTTGGAGTTTCAATTACATATTCTAAGAACTCCATTAGTTATTTATTTATACAAAGTAAGTACACTATGAATTTATTTAATACAGACCTGTTCTTACTTTTTAAGTGATAACTTTGAGTTGGGGTAATTTATAACTCCTGATCACAAAGCTTCCCTTCTATAAAAGATTGTAAAACCCGCATAAGTCAGTTTCATATATCTAAACTTCTACTATATATGTATGGTTCGGTGGACCCATTATGAAGCTGAAACGATATGACGAGTCGGCGTCAGCTATATTTTTTTATGAAACTCTTCATTTCAAACAAAGTCGTACAAACAAAATCAACCTACCCTGAATATTTCTATAGTTCATCTAAAAAAAAACATAAGTTTATATAGTTTCTTCGGATATCTAAGGTTATGGCTCTAATCAGATACCTGTGAAAAAGATTTATGGGAGTAAAAACCCAAGAAAAATCAGAGTTGTATTTAATTTTCTTAGTTTCGTTTGTTCAATTTCGTACTAAAAATACATTAATCTAAAATTTACATCATAAATAAAAAACTCGATAATAATATCAAGCTGATACATTTATATCGTTTTTATTACATAATGCATTAAATTACATCGTACATTAAACAATAATTTAATTTAAATTTAAGAGAATCCAACTCCGACCTAACTACCCTGCTGAGTTGGGTATACCAAACGATTAAAAAGTCAAAGTCATAACATTAGAGATTGGGACATACTATACAACTTTTTTCATTTAATCTCCAAAATTTTTATCTAATGCTTTGTTGGTTAGGAGCTAAATAAAAAATATTTAGATTTTTTTCGAATTAATTCGTCCCAGCTGCTCTAATTTAGAAATTGTTTTCAAAAAATTAATCATAATTTCAATTCAATAAATAAAAGAATAAAATATATCAACTTTTACACATCGTATAAGAAAAGAAAAAATATTTTTTGGAAAAGCTGTTAGCACTTCAATGAACTCTCATTTCACGTCAGTTATTTTCTATTTCCCCCTCATTTTATGCTCATTTCAGTGGTAAATTTGAAATATACAAAATGCGATCTGTTCATCAAGTAATATCAAATAGTTTGAAATTGCTTGATATTAACTTGAGTAGCTATGATAGAAAATCAAGTCAAGTAGTAAATTTAAGAAAAGATTGATTTTCAAATAACTTGACTTCATAAAACCCCTAAAGACATAGTAACCGTACCGATAAAATACCGAGGGAATTATTATTTGTGTTATAAAGACGAAAAATCAGATTATTTATTACGAACAAAAATACAAACAAAGCAATTTATGTGATATTGACTAAAAGCATGTGAGCTGTATAATCAAACCTCGTTAAGTTATACATATACATATATTTGTCTTTTAAAATAAGCACGTAATGCACTTTCCAGTATTTTTATTTTTGTCTTAATTATTACAGAATTTAATATTTTATATAAAACACTCAAACGTTAAAAACCACTTCGTCTTGAAGGTGTCGTCTTTTGTGACTGTAAGATTATAACACTAATGCCCGGTTTCATAAACGAATGTCAAATCTGATGTTAGCTAACAGATCTGTTAATTTAACAGCTTGCTAAATTTTAGAATTGTTTCATAAATATAGCAAATGATTTTAACACTTGTGTTAACTAACACTAATGCTAAAAAAAAGTAGTGTATTTTCGTATAAGTTGGTAATAGAACTATATTCACAACAGTTATAAAATTTAAAAGATGACAGCTGTCATTTTATTATCGCTGATTAAATTTAAAGTAAATTACCTATTTTGATGGTTTGGCTATCGCAAATGAACTAAATAAGTACTTCGTGTTTGATACAAAACCACACGAAATAATCTAACATTTTTCAAGTCTAATAGATGTTTATAAACAAAATACAGTACGGGGCTGTCGTACGTAGGTACAGCTTCAAGGGAGGCAAAGGGGTTGTCCTGTTCCTGTATAACTCAGCATCTGGTCCACCAGGTGACTGAATGAGTACATGGGTACAGTCAATTGCTCCGATTAAACCAGATAAATGAGTGATTTGGAAAAATATTTTTTTTTATATTAATGATGTCTTCGTTTGTTGGAATTTTTTAAATAATGACTTTAATATAGCAATTTGTTGGGTTACTTTCTTAATTATTCGCGATATGGAAGTCTTACTTATATGCACGTGATCTCCGAAATCATTTTGGAAAGTTCCATTAGCATAATATCGCATAGCCATCAATAATTGAAACATCGGGCAAATAGGTTTATTTCTACGTGTGGTAGCTAAGTTTTCACCAATATGTCCAGGTAATAATATGAAACAGTCCTTCGAAAAACGAAAACGAAGTTTAAATTCGTAATCGTTATAAATGTCAAATGGGTTGATTTTGCCTCGGAATCATTTCAATGACATGACCCATAAAATAGTCTTCTGAATCCTCGAAGGTAGAAATAATTTTATTTTTTTTATAATAATAACTAAATATTTTTCAACATCTTATGAACAAAATATACAATAATTTGACAGTTGTCAAATTTAACAATTGGTTAAATAATTAAGCACACCGAATTTGACGAGTTAAACTAGCAAGAGATTTAGCAAGCTGCTAAAATTAACACTGATTTATGAAACGTAAATTTACGTTTAGCAGTGTGTTAAAGGTTTAACAGCTTGCTAAAAATTTAGCATTCGTTTATGAAACCGGGCATAAGTTTTTTTGTGAGATGGATATTTCGTTACAGAGCACACCGGCATTTTAATTTTCAAAATTTATTATGAATATATTTCAATGTAACACGCTTGCTCTGCAGCATATGATTTTAGAAGTAATTGTTTAAACAAATTAAATATGGGAAGCCAAATATGGTTGCAGCTGGCGCAAATTATAGTCTTAATTGTAACAAATAGAATATTTTAAAAGACATACTTTTCTAAAGTTTTTTTTTTTTTATTTGAGAAAGAATGTTTAGGGGTACTTCGACATCGTGATCACTAGTACCCCGGTACAATTGTTTAATAATTTAGTTATTTTACAATTTGTTAATAATGTCTATATCTAAAAGGTATTGTATAACATTGTTTTGCATGGTTGTGTTATTTGAAAGAGCATTTTTAATGTTTCGGGGTATGTTGTGTTTGAGTCGTTGTTGATCAAATTTGTGGCACTCAGATATAATGTGGGTTATTGTCATGAGTTCGTTGCACGTATCGCAGGTGGGTGGATCAGTCTTCTTTAAGATGTAGCCGTGAGTGAGTAGGGTGTGTCCAATTCGGAGTCTTTTCAACACAGTTTGGTGTTTTTTGTTTTGCATTGCTGTCCAGGCTTTGGTGTCATCTATTATGAGTCTGTTTGTTGTTGACCGTGTTGTTCCATTCAGTTTGCCATTCTTGTTTTGTGATGGCTTTCATAAGTGCTTTTATGTCGTTTATTGGTAATGGTGTATTTGTTATTGTGTCTTTTGTGGTGGCGTTCTTTGCTGCTTTATCTGCTTCTTCGTTATCTTTGATGCCTTGGTGTGAGGGAACCCACATGATATGTATGTCTTTGTGAATATTGTCTTGTATTTGTTGTATAGTAGTGTTTTTGTCATATATAAATGTCATATATATATATATATATATATATATATATATATATATATATATATATATATATTTCATGCTTAAAACAGTGCGGATGATAATTTTATTTTCGTTTGAATTGTTTTGTAATATATATTTGGTGGCTTGCTTCATAGCGTACATTTCAGCAGTAAATAATACGCTATGTTGGTCTGGTAGACGGTAATTGAGGGTTGTGTATTATATAATATATTATTGTAGGTTGGGTTATCTGGGTCCCTAGCTAGTTTTAGTATGTAGTTTAATGTTAGAGTTTTTCTTCGTTATGCTAGTGATTGCTCTCCTGCTTCAATAAGAATGCTCTTTATGGAACTTGTCCTAAAAACGCCGGTGGCTAGTCTTAGAGCTGTGTTTTGTATTGTCTCTAGTGTTTTTAATTTTGTATCACTTGCGGTGGAATAGATTATACATGTGTATTCTATTTTTGATCTAATTAGTGCGCGATATACGTTTAGTGTAGTGTCCCTGTGTGACTGATTGCTTTTATTATGTTAAGTTTTTGTATGCAATCTTTTTTTAAATTTTGTAAAGGAAGATCCAACTTAGTTTGTTATCAAAGGTTACTTCGAGAAATTTGACTGTGTCTGTATATGTGATATTATGGTTTTTTATTTTAAGTGTCGGGTGTTCATGGGGTTTTCGTATTTTACAAAAATGTACAGCATTAGTTTTTAATTCTGAGAATTGAAATCCTGTTTTATTTGACCACTCTTCTAGTTTATGGATTGCGTTTAGAAGTTTCGTTCTTATGGTGTTAATGTTTTTCCCACTATAATATATTACCAGATCGTCTGCAAATAATGATGTTTTGATATAATTTGGTATATGTTTGGTGATATTGTTAATTGCCATTAAAAATAATGTGACACTGATGATTTCACCTTGTGGGACACCATTTACTTGACATTTTTCAATAAACAGGCATCCATTGTGCTTAACGTTGAATTTTCTGTTTTGTATGAAATTTTGTATGTAGTGTGATATGTTTCCATTGATGTTATTAGATTTTAGTGTTTCTATTATATGGTATCGCCATGTTGTATCATAAGCTTTCTGTAGGTCGAGGTATACTGCTATGAGGTGTTGTTTTTTTCTAAAGGCGTTTTGGATAGATGTTTCCAGATTTATAATTTGGTCAATAGTAGATCGTTCTTCTCGGAAACCACTTTGTTCTTTTATCAATATTTTATTGATTTCGAGATGCCACATTAGTCGTTTATTTACCATTTTTTGGAAAATCTTGCTTATGCAGTTTGATAATGATATTGGACAGTAGCTATTTGGATCGGTCTTGTTTTGTTTGGCTTTATGATTGGTATTGTAGTAACATGGTTCCAAGTGCTTGGGTATACATATGTTTATTCCATATGAAGTTATAAATATTTAGTATGTGTGTAAGGGTTTCTTGTGGGAGATGTGCGATTAGTTCATATGGTATTCCGTCTGGACCTGGACTGCTTTTCCCTTTAGTGTTTTGTAATGTTTGCTGAAGTTCGTTGTAGGTAAATGGTACATTTATTGGATAGTTATTGTCTTCGTGTGTTATTGGGTGTTTTTCTACTTCGATTTTATGGTTTAGGAATTGTTGTGTGTAGTTTGAATTTGAAGAGTTATTTTCGAATGTATCTGCTAAAATATTGGTTATATCTTGATTGTTGGTTATAATTTTATTTTGCAGTTTTATTGCTGTTGTCTGTTGAATGGTTTTACCTGTTTTTATTTTTCTTATATTATTCCAGATGGTTTGAGTTGGTGTGTTTGGATTCATGTTACTAACAAATTTTTGCCAGGATTTTGTTTTGCTCTTAACAATGGTTCTTCTGAGATGTGCTTGTGTTCTTTTTAGTGTTATTAAATTGTCCTGGGTTTTATTTTTCCTGTAGTTGTATAAGGCTTTTTTGTTTTGTTTTACAGCTTGGTTACATTCATTGTTCCACCATGGTACTATCTTTTTATCTCTTCTTGGTTTCTTTTTACCTATAGCTACATTTGCTGCATTGGTGATATGTTTCATTAGGTTTTCGATGATGTCGTCTATTTCCTCGTTCTGGTGTATGTTTACGTCATTTATTTTAGCGAGTTCTATGTACAGTTTCCAATTTGCTCTTTCTAAGTTCCATCGATAGTATATTGGATGGAGTGTTTGTGCACTTTGTGTATAAGATGATATTTCGATTGGAAAATGGTTGCTGCTAAAGAGTGTTTGTATTGTTTCCCATGATAGATTTGGTGCTATTTGTGGATCACATATTGATAAATCGATACTAGAGAAGTTGCCTGAGTGACCACAGAAATGTGTTGACGAGTCATCATTTAGAACGACGAGGTCATGATTGTTTATTATATTTTCTATTATTTTTCCGCGAGAACTGGTGTTGTTGGATCCCCATATAATATTGTATGCATTGTAGTCTCCTAGCAGGATAAATGGTTTTGGCAGTTGTTTTATCAAATTTTCTATTTGTGATTCTGAAATATTTGTGTTCGGTGGTAGATATAAACAACATATTGTCATTTGGAATGGTGCGTGTATTTTTATGGCTACGGCTTCTAGGTTTGTGATTAGGTCAATTTCTTCAGTCTGGTTATTGTTTTTGGCCAGGATCGCAACACCACCACTTGCAATATTTGTGTTTGGTCTGTCTTTTCAGTGTATGTTGAAATTTTTGAGTTTGAAATTTTGATTTTCTTTCAGTCTGGTTTCTTGGATGCATATGTAGTCTAAACTGTGTTCTTTAATTAGCATTTGTAGTTCACCCCTACGGGATTGAACACCATTACAATTCCACTGGATAATCATTCTGAGTCTTGGCAAGATTCTAGTATTAGTGATTCTTGACTTATGTTGAGAGGTGTGCCTAGTTCTTGTCTTAGTTGTAATTTTAATTTCTTTTGTAGTCTGGAGAGTCGGTTTTTGAGGGATCTATGTTGTATGAATGGGTATATTGTTTTCATCATTTCTGTTAGTTTTGAAACTTTATATGTGAAGTCTCTGGCTATAAGGATAGGGTTGGGGTTTCCTTGGACGTTTTCGAGGAATTCTTTAAATTCATCATATTCTAATACGTATTTTTCTTTATTTGTTTTTATTTCTTGTTCTACTGGTTTCAGCATTATATCTAAGTCAGCTTCTCCGGGACTTTATGATCTGGGTTTTTTACTGACAGGTTTTATTATAGTTTTATCAGAGTTTATTTCATTTGTTTTGTTATTAACATTAGTAGATATAGTTTCTTTGTCCGGGTTTAGGGTATTATTTGTTGCGCTGGTCGATGGTTGTCCTTCGATGATTATGTCATTGTTATTTTCCGATTTTATGTTGTTCATCGATTTTTGTTTCTATGTTGTCGGATATTTCTGACCTAGTTCTTTTTCCAGTTTTGGAATGTATTAGTGTTAAAGATACCATTTCTGAGACTAGATTGTTTTAACATTGGTTGCTGTTGTGTCCTGTTTTCTTACAGATAAAACAGGTCATGCTTTCTTCTGTTGCAATGAATATTCTATAATCTGTTTGTTCGTGTTTTAGTAGTATACTTTCCGGTATTTGTATTTTTTCATCTGGGGTTACTTAATTGTCTTCTAAAACTTAGAACATGCTGATATTCTACTTCTTGCATTCCTACTCATAGGAAATTGATGGGTGACACAAGTTTTAGACCTATAGTTTTTAGTTCATGTTCTATAATAGAATGGGGTATGGAAGGACAAACATTTGAAAATTCTTTTTGCCGGGGGTAACTAGTCGTCGTATATATTAGCTGTATGTCCGTTTATTTTAGTTTCGTTATTATATTTAACTACATCGTCTACTAAATTTTTGGATGTTAGGTATATGTATATACGATTATTTGACATCCGGGATGCAAAGAGAATATTTTTTGGTCCGCCGATATTTCCTATGGTAATGATGAAGTCTTTGATTTTTAAGCCATCTATCGAGTTTATAACTATAGCTTGATCTTTCTGTGGGAAGATTTCTTTGCGACTTATGTCCGCAAATGTTTTGTTTACGTTGGTGTTTTGACTTGCATGGTCGGTAGTTTGTGTTACTAGTTGTGTGGACATGGTTAGGATGGCGGCCCTGTACTCAGCGGTGCTTTTTTTATTATTTATTCTATTTGTTGCGAGATGGTGTTAGTGTATCTCAATCATGCCTTGTGGTATTTATATTATTTGGTAAACAAGGTTAAGGATTGTGAAGGGGGTAAGGAGAGAGTGGATATGAGTTTTATATACTGAGCTCTACCTTTGTTTTGACGTCTGTCTCTTCTGTTGGCCGAACTCAATTTTGGTTTTAGTTTTGGTGCACTTTTATTGTAGCTGATTTTACACGTGATTGACACTTGAAAAGTTCCAACAAGAATGTTTCTAAAGTTTAAACGTTGCTTTCATTTGGAAGATTTGTGAACAATAAATGTGTAAGATACACCCCCTCATTAGAAAAGTGGGGTGAAATCATGTAAAGTTCATACTACATGATTTCATCTAAGATTATTCTTGCCTCTGATTTCAAGCTGAATAAATCTGCGTGATTGGCCAGTGACATTGTCTTGCGTATCTTTTCCAAATTTTGGTATCTAAATTGTCTTATTGTCTCTAAATAATCTGTGTGTCGTGTGTTGTAGCCGTCGTCATCCGACTCGAATCGAATTTAATTAATTTTCTCATTCTTTGTCGTAGAAATATTTTTAACTGTAGACTATTGTAATATAAATAAATAAAGTGCTTAGACATCGTAGAAAATTACATTGAAGAAATTAATAAACAAAGAATCTTTTGACAGTCCAGGGTGTATTATAAATGTTGATTGATATTTTGTGAAATTCGTGTGACAAACAAATGTTTTAACAAATATATTTTTAGTACTGTTGTAGCACTGCATTTTAAATGAAGAAATATTTAGGTACATACCCATGAAAAAATAATAAGAACAGCGGGAATTTTATTGAAGGTTCTCAAAATATGTGTCCCAACTTTTTTATTTTAAATGTGAACCTATTTTTTTATTTTCTTATTCAATAGAAAATTTTATTCTGAATTCAATGATATAATATTATCATACCCTAACATTACGATTTTTTTGAGAAAAAAGCATCTGTTTTTTATTAATTTTTTTTATTTGCTTATTCAATAGAAAAATTTATTCTCAATTCAATAATATAATATTATCATACCCTAACATTACGATTTTTTTCAGAAAAAGGCATCTGTTTTTTATTAATTTGATTAAAATATGACAATAATAAGAGTGCCATGACAGGAAAAAACGGAATACAAGTCATTTTTTAACCTGGAATTAGAGTGCCTTGACAGAAGGAATATACTTTTATTCACTTCTTTCTGCCAAGACACTTTATTTGCAGGTTAAAAAATGACTTGTATTCTATTTTTTCCCGTCATGGCACTCTCATATTTTAATCAATTTTTCTCAAAAAAAATCGTAATGTTAGTGTATGATAATATTATATCATCGAATTCAGAATAAAAATTTCTATTGAATAAGCAAATAAAAAAAATAGATTCACATTTAAAATAAAAAAGTTGGGACTCGTATTTTGAGAACCACTGGTTTAATCAAAATTATGTTTATCTCATGTTAATAGTATTGTAAACTAATAATTGTTTGCTAATTTAACCGAGATAGCAATAGTGGACAGAATAAAATGAACACCCTGTATATATAAAGGGTGAGTCTGGGAAGACGCCCCCCCCCCCCTTAACTTTTTTATTATAAGTAATAGGAAAAAATGGCTCATATAAAAGTTTTATAATTTTACATATACTATTTGATGGCAGATGTAGATATTTTTTATAAAGTCAGGTTTACAAGATACGACTATCAACTTTTATTTTTCAAATGACAACCTATAATTATTTTAATAAAATAGAAACCGCCATTTTTTTCTCTTTTCAACGATGTATTAACTTTTATTAATGTATTTGAAAAATTTCGAGAAAAACGAGATCATTTAGAAATGTCAGAAATAATTTTTTAACAAATATCATAGGTGGCTATGTTTCTCGAAATCGGGTAAACATCCTTCTCAGTGTTCTTAAATTCGGTTGCCAATGTCTAGGAAACCGCTCCCGGTAAATTCTGTTTGCTCTTCTTATGATGCAAGTCTATTCACCAATTATTAGAATCATATCAATTAATTTGTTCTTCGTGAACTTTTCAAAATGAATTTTTTTTGTTTACAAAATAAGTTAGATTAAATAACAAACAAATGTATACATTTTTGACATTAATTTAATTGTTTTACATTGTTACGTTTTGTTTATTTTCATATAGTCACCTTAAATTTTTTTTAATAATTATTTCAAATATTTTTAAATATCTCATTTTTATCGAAATTTTTCAAATACATTAATAAAAGTTAGTACATCGTTGAAAAGAGAAAAAAACGGCGGTTTCTATTTTATTAAAATAATTACAGGTTGCCATTTGAAAAGTAAAAGTTGATAGTCGTATCTTGTAAACCTGACTATAATAAATATCTACATCTGCCATCAACTAGTATATGTAAAATAATAAAACTTTTATAAGAGCCATTTTTTTATATTACTTATAATAAAAAAGTTAAAGGGGGGGGGGGTGCGTCTTCCCAGACTCACCCTGTATACAGGATGTTCCATTTAAACGTGCCACCATTGCTATCTCGAGAACTATAAGAGCTACGAGGTTGGTTAAATTAGCAAAGAACCACCATTTTACAACACTAATACTATGAGCAAAAAAAATTTTTTTTCGAGCAGTTGTTTTCAAAATACGGGACACAACTTTCTTATTTTAATGGGAACATATGTTTATTTTTAGGTTATTCGATAGAGTATTTTTTTCTGAATTCAACGATATAAACATATATGCTAATATAACAAAATAACTGAGAAAAATGCATGTTAGATTTATATGTATTTTATTTATATCTGGCTGAAATAAGAGTGCTTTGGATAGAAAACAATTCATTTTCTTCTTAAAACTGACAGTTTAAGAACATAAAATTTAACAAAAAATAATAAAACAATGTTAGACACAACAATATGTGTATGTTTTCTAACCATAGCACTCTTATTTCAGCCAGATATAAATAAAGTGTCCAGTATTTTGAGAACCACTGGTCAAATTTTTTTTTTTTATTAGCATATGATATGTTTATATCGTTGAATTCAGAAAACAATACTCTATCGAATAACCTAAAAATAAACATATGTTCCCATATAAAATAAGAAAGTTGTGTCCCGTATTTTGAAAACCACTGGTCGAAAAAAAAAAATATATTTGCTCATTGTATTAGTGTTATAAAATGGTGGTTCTTTGCTAATTTAACCAACCTCGTAGCTCTTATAGTTCTCGAGATAGCAATGGTGGCACGCTTAAATGGAACACCCTGTATATATATATATATATATATATATATATATATATATATATATATATATATATATATGTCTCTCCTGACAAATTTAGATCAAAACTACAAAAATACAAAGTTATTCAAAATGAAATTCTATACCAGATAAGATTATAATTGACGCAACATCATTTATCCACTATGAGATTTATTAAATATGAAATGTTATATTTTCGTTAGAAATCAGACAGCCATGTAAATAAAATAAAATATCTATGTATCAGTTGTGACAATTATTAAAATGTCATTTAGATAATTTTATATTTTTCTAATACTTTGGTTCCTCGAACCGGATTCCAAATCTATAGAATCACAACAAAATGCAACACGCCAGGAAGGCATGGTAGAACAAAGAATAAGCTAGAGAGTTAATAAATGTATTAATCCTCAGCTAAATGAGTATGTATATAGTCGATCGGCCCAAAAGAAAAGCACACAACTGCAAAGAAACATTGATGAAGACCAAGTTTTTGTAAAAAGTGGAGGAAGCAGATTCCGAGGTGAACGAAAAGATGGACCATAGAAAACTAGGAGATATACGAAAACTTCAAAAGTGTCTAAAGGGAAAATGTGCCAAGCAGTAATCGGACTTATGGTTCATTCTAAAACCTTCACAGAATTATTGATTAATTAGATCTGCGATACGGTAGACCAGAATTTATAATTAAAAATATTTAAATGAAAGTTATTTATTAAATATTCTTCGCTATGATGTTCCATTTCTTCCTATCTCTTTTATTTTTTCTTTTTCGTCAGCTCTGCTTACGTGTCCTAGCCATTTTACTCTCTGTTTCTTGATTATTTTTATTATATCTTCTCCTTTTAATTCTTTGTCAATCTCATAGTTCATTCTTACTCTGTATTCATTATCAGATATCTTCTTAGGTCCCAGTATCGTTCTTATTATTTTCCTTTCTATTATCCTTAGTTTTTCTTCGTCTTTCTTTGTAAATGTCATTGTTTCGGCTGCGTATAATGCTATTGGTCTTATTATTGTTCTATATAGTCTCATTTTTGTTGTCTTGCTTAAAATTCCGTTTCGTAATAAATTTTTGTTGGCTTGGAAAGCCCTATTTGTAGCAGCTATTTTTTCTTTTATTTCTTCTTCTCTTTCGCCTCTATTTGTTAACATTACACCTAAGTATTTGAATTTGTTTACTTGTTCAAACTCTGATTCTCCTATTTTAATAGTCTTGTCTTGCACTTCTTTTCCCATTACCATTATTTTAGTCTTTTTTGGTTGATTTCTAGTCCTATTTTCTTTCCTTCCTTTACTATCGCCTCTAGCATTTTTCTCATTACATTTCTGTTTTTCGTTATTATTACTATGTCGTCTGCATATGCTATTATTTGACTTTCCCCTGTTCTGAGTGTTCCTTTCTTTACTTTTCTCATGATATATTCCAGTGCTAAATTAAATAATGTGGCAGATAGGGCATCACCTTGTTTTACACCTTTATTTGTTAATATATCTTCCGTTTCTCCTTTTTGTGTTTTAATTCGTATTTTTGTTGTTTTCATAGTCATTGTTATCAATCTTCTTAATTTGCTTGGTATTTGTAGTTCTTTTAAAGCTTTCATTAGTTGCTGTCTTTTAATTGAGTCAAAGGCTTGCCTGAAGTCAATGAACAGAATCTCGGTGTTTATGTTATACTCAAGTGTTTTTTCCATTATCTGTTTAACCATTTACCCGCCAACGTTCCCAAAATGGTAACACATGCTTCTTAATTAATTATCCGTAATCTATGGTAAAAATAATAGGTTTTTACATAGCATGTTGTACAGATAGGTTGCTTAGTTAATAAAACTTACTCTTTTGCCAGCTGCATGCATATATATTTGTAATATGGTTTACAGAAATACAAAAATATTTGCAATAAAATATGAATTCACAAAAAAACATATAAACAAATACCCAGCATTATATTTTTAATTATTTTATTGATAATTAGTTCTCTTAAGTATAAAGAATCGAAGCATATGTTGCATAAAATTTTACAAGTTTACATTAGAATTTTATAATGAGATATAAAAGCATGTCCCGTTTTGGGAACGTTGGCGTGTAACCTAATCCAAATCGAGAAATACACTATGTAGGTTAGCTTGGATGAAAAGTCCTCTATAGGAAGTCGTGTAGTTCATAATTAGTTAGCAATTGTGGAAGATCCTACGAGTCATACAGTATTTTTTGACACTTTTTTCACGAGTCATTCTCTTATAACCGAATTAGCTGTAAAGGGGTTTCGAGCATGTGGAACAATAAGAGAAAATCGAACTAAAAATTATACTTTATGCAATACATCATTTAAAAAAAAAGAACGTGGTTCTTATGACTACTGATCAGATGGTAAAGTTATATGCGTCAAATGGAATGATAGTTCCGTAGTAATAGTAACAAGTAATTATTATTATAAAGTACAACCTTTGCATAAAACTACAAGAAGATTCAAACAACAAAATAAGAAAAAAATTCCTCAACCAAATATAATTTGCAAATATAATGAAGGAATAGGAGGTGTCGATGTATTGGATAGACAGTGTTCAAGTACCGTCCTAGACTTAGATAAAAAAATGGTGGTGGAATCGTTTCGCGCATGGATTGAATTTAGCTGTTATTGCTGCATTTCGCTTCTATCAATATTTACATCCTGAAGAAAAAATTACACATCTTCAATTTAGAAAAAATGTTGCCATATCGTTCCTGAAATCTGGTGCAATAATAAGAGGTAAACTGGGCGGGCCAAGTACATCAGTAATTTCTGATATTCAATATGATGGTATCAATCATTTTCATTCCCAAAGTAGATGAACACTTTGCCAATCTAATACAAGGTTGCTCAAAAATATATGCTTAAATTGAGTTATGTAACAAGAAGAAGTAAATAATAAATATTTTTTGAATATCCATATTTTGATATCTTTAAACGCCAACGTTCCCAAAATGGTAACATGTAAAATAAGCTAATCTACGTTTCATAAATTTTTTGTTTCTTCAAAATATTGTTTAAAATACTGCAATTATATCGAGGTAAAAGTTTCAAAGTAGTTGAATGTGCGGATAACAGAGCGGCGGGTAAATGGTTAATAATATGTATTGCGTCCGTGGTAGATTTTCCTTTCATAAAACCACATTGATAATTTCCGATAATTCTTGCTGATTCATTTGTTATTCTTCTTTGTATTATTGTTGACATTATTTTATAGGTAGTGTTCAGTAACGTGATTCCTCTGTAGTTTTCGCATGTTTGTTGGCTTCCTTTCTTATGAATTGTTACAACTTGTCCTTTTTCCCATTCTTTCGGCATTTCTTCCTCCCTCCATATTTTTACTATAAGTTCATGGATGTGTTTCTGTATTGCTTCGCCTCCGTACTTTAATAATTCCATATTAATATTGTCGCTTCCAGGTGTTTTATCGTTGCGACTATTTTTTATAATTTCTTTTACTTCCTCTAGAGTTGGTTCTGCTATGTGTTTTTCGTTTTCTTCTAGTAATTCACTTTTTATTTCCTGTTCCTCTTCTGTGAGTAGTTCCTTAAAATAATCTGTCCATACCTTTTTGTATTGTTCTTCAGATTCTGCTAGTTGCCCATTTTTATCCTTTATCCCATTTGTCTTGGTCTTATATATTTTAGTTTGTTCTTTTATTTCCTTGTAAAATCTTTTTGTGTTTCTGTTTGCTCTTTCATTCTCAATATTTTTTATTGTATTTTCTATTGATATTCTTTTGTTTTTCCTAATAATTTTATTACATTCCTTTCTTTTTTTCTCATACTTCTCCTTGTCCTCTTTTTTAATTGTTCTTAAATATGTTAATCTTGCGTTTCTCGTTTCATCTAGTATTATTTTAATTTCTTCATTAAACCAGGCTTTTTTATTTTTTGCATTCTTATTTTCATGTCCTATCCATTTTTGAGCAGCGTCGTTAATACATCTTTTTATCCAGTACCATTTTTTTCTATATCTTCCATTTTACGTTCTTCCTTTTTTATGTTTTTTTCTACCTCCTCTTCGTATTTCTCTCTCGAGCTTTCATTGTTTATATTTTCTATATTCCATTTAATTCTCGTTATATCTTTTCTATCACTTGTTTTAACTTTTTTTCGTATCTTTGTTGTTACCATGTAGTGATCCGAGTCGGCACATGCTCCTCTGTATGTCCTTACGTTTAGTATCGAAGATTGCCACCTTTTCGTTACTAGTAAGTGGTCTATTTGTGTTTGAGTCTTATTATCTGGTGCTGTCCATGTTACTTTATGTTCTTTGGAGTGTTTATACTTCGTGCTACTTATTATCATGTTAGTCTTTATTGCTAATTCACATAACCTTTGCCCATTATCATTTGTTCTTTCATGTATTGTGTGTGTACCTGCGACTTGTTGTATGTAGTTCTCTCTTCCTATCTGTGCATTAAAGTCGCCCATTATAATGCTTAGGTCTTCCTTCGGTATTTTTTCAATTTCCTCTTCCAAATTCTCACAAAAATCTTCTTTTTTTTCATTTGTTGCATTCTCCGTAGGTGCATACACATTTAATATCGATATGTTGGCAGGTGATCCTTCTATTCTAATGTATGCCAACCTTTCATTAATTGCTTTAAATTCTATTATTTTTTCTTTTAATTTTTTTAAAACTATGAATGCTACCCCATATTTCCCCTGTATATCTCCGGAATATAATGTTGTATAGTAATTCTTCTTGATTATACCTTCACCGCCCATCTTGTTTCCTGAATCGCTGCCAGATTAATATCATATCTTTTCAATTCTTGCGCTACTTCTTCCATCTTTCCTGGCTGGAGCATCGTTCTTATATTCCATGTACTAAATTTTAACATTTTATTCTTTTTTCTATTTACTTTTTTTGTTTTAATTGTATTTATTGCCTTTCCCTTATCTTTATATCCTTTTCCTCGCTTTCCGTATTCTATATTGCCATCCTCGTTCTCCATTGTTAGTTGTTTAAGTTTTTTGGAGCTTTATCTTCCTGTTTTTCTATATTCATCTTCAAAACATCCCATATATACCAAGTCTAATTTATTTTCAGTTTTTTATACCCTATTCTTATTCTATTTCCTTTATTTTTCTCATCTTTCCCCGATTTTAAGATTTTTTTGTATTTGCATCTCTTTATTAGTCATTTCACTTGCTATGTATATTTTTCCCTGTAAGTTTGTTTTTATTTTTTAATATTTTTATTTTATCTTCCCAATTCTCTATTTTGGCAATGGTAACTTTTTTATCCTCTTTTCCTTTCTTATAGGTTTCTTTAACTCTGATATCTATTCCTAATTTGTTTTTTATAAGTTTTTCAACATCCTGATTGTTGTTTATATTCTGTTCTCCCTTAATTACGATATTGTTACGTTTTTCAATTTTTTCTTTCTTCTCTTCCATTGTTTCTAAAGTTATTATTTTCCCTTTTAAAACCTTTATTTCCTCTGTCATCAATTTTTCTTTTGTTTTTAAATCTTTGACTTCTTGTTTTAATGTATTTATTACTTCATGAAAACCTTTATGTAATTCCTGCATTTCCTCTCGTATTTCTGTCCGTAATTCTTGAGTTTCTTCTCTGTGTTGTTTGTTTTCCTTCTTCATCGATTTTATCTCCTCGTTTATTGTTATTAGCATCTTTACTATTTCATTTTCTTCTGAGCCCATGACTTTTCGTTTAGCAACTGGTGATCTCGATGTCTTCCTACTTTTACTGAAGACCATATCATCACTTATGCTGTTGACACTCTAGTAAATTTACGTTCGTCATCTCCCATCTTTGTACGCCTAGTTGGAGACTTCTGTGGTCCTTAGGTGTTTTCGTAGTTGCAGTTTTACTTTCTCCTCTCTGCCATTAGATGTCTCTAGTTGTCTTTTAAAAAGGATATGGCTACTTCTGCACAGATAACACTTCCTGCTCTTTATCTGACCTTTAACTACCACTTCCTTAGCAGATTCTTCTTTTCAGCTTTGGATTTTAATACAAATTTGTTTTTGTATTGCGGATACTCAAACTATCAACTGTCAATACACAAAATTCATTCATAAACCTAGAGCTATTATACTAAAACCAAAATATTTGAACTATTGTATAGTAATGAACGAATTAGTAGAAAAGTTACCAATTAATTACAAAATTAAATGGGGAAAGAAAATAGTAAAGATGAAAATAGTAACCTGGATAATTTCTTCCTTTGGCTAAATACACAGGCTTAGTTTTTAATGAAAGAGAATAAAATTTCTGTAGTTTAGTCAGGATTTTTTAAAAAGTTTTATTACAACTTCAACTAGTTTCGGCCTCACTTAGGCCTTCTTCAGGGACTACAATATTATTTAGTGTTACAAGATATAAAATTAGTTTATAACAGAAATTACAAAAAACTTACGTGTAAGTCAGATGATGGAAAATTTGTGATGGATATTATTTGATGTAATGAACATATTAAAATAAAAATGTCTGTTAAACATTACAGAACATTAGTCAGTTGAATAAAATTATAATAAATTAGGACAGCACATGGATGATCGTGAATAAAAATATTAATTGTAACGTGTTAATTGCACCGTAGATAATTCACAAGTGGAACGACTAATAGTATCATGTTTAATTAGTGTAATTTTAATATAGGGGGTTGGATAGTTTTATTTTATTTATTGTAAATGTTACTATATGTTGGTAATTGTTTTTATTTTTAAATTGAGTTTTAAATGTGATGTGATAATCTTTTAAAGTTTTATTATGTTATTGTATATTTTACTCAAGTACATTGTATCTGTTCTTAGATTTACATTGTTTCTGTCATTATTTATAGTTATTTAGTTTTTAATATATATATATATATATATATATATATATATATATATATATATATATATATCAAGTTTTTATTGTAAAGAACACCAAAAGAAACCAGACAGAATATTTGTATTTGCGACTACAGGAAAAGGAATCTAAAGAAGATATACAGAAATTTTTAACAAAGAACAAAATATGCTTCTCATGTTTAACTTCAGATTATTTCATAAGAAATTGTATATATAGAAAATAATGTGGAATTGAGAGTAAGGAACTTCACTATAAGTGAAAATAATTCACAAGTAAAGAAATGTGAAAATATTTAAGATATGAATACGGTTACAAACACAACCACGTTGTATACAGAAAACCAGAAAGAAGTGCTCTTGAGAATCCTTCCTATAATTACGGATCATTGGATCTACATATGAGTTATTGGATGATTTTTCTACAATTACTATGATGGACGAAGAACTTGCTCGGGACATTGGACATCGGGACATCGAGATATGCTACGTCTACGACGGACAAATTATTTATGTGAACAGGAGATACAATCTATACAAACATTAATAAAAATTAAAGGCGAGGGCAAGAATTTTGAAGATTATAAAATTCACAATGTCAGAGCAGTAGAAAAAGTAATGTTTTGCAGATCAGTTTCAAATATTTGTAACTTGAATATAAATAAAATTGACTCTCCATCATTTGAATCCAAAGATACGGCAGCTCCAGGTATGATTTAGAAGTCTGCATTTCTAAATCAGGGAGGAACGTTGCTGCTTTTTGAAATGAAAAAATATTTAGGTATCCATGAAAAATAATATCAGCAGAAAATTAATTATTGTGTTTCTTATTATTACGTTTCTCGTATTATTATTATTATTGTTCGAGGAAGAATTGTGCGTTGTCTCACGAACTGTGAGTGGTCCTTTGAGGCTGTAGTCATCACAAATAGTGTATGTTTGCATTAGTTGCCAATTCTGTATTTTGTTAGGATCCTTCTACCATTACTGATAAATACGTATATATATCTTCAGTTTTATTATAAAATAAAAAACAATGTACAATGTCCTTAAAACAAGTTTAACAAAATCTACATTTATAGTAATATTGAGAAAGAGAAAAAAACATCATAATATACAGGGCCGTCGCGAGGGGTGGGTCATCCTGGAAGTAGCTGAGCCACGCACGTGTCTTCCCAATTGCCAACTACAAAATTTTGAATTAAATGAAAAGGGAAATCTGACCATGATCTAATATATTAAGAGGCAGTAACTATCTGTAATGAGTCAAACGTAGAAATTGCAATGGAAGTAATGGAAAAATACATGTACATACATATGTACCATTCCTAGCGTTATAACTAAAATTAAACTTGGGTTTAATAAAAATAAAAATATTATAATGGGTTCATTTAACCCTCAATGTAAAGCATTTTTAAACTATAACAATATTAAAACTTTGGCTGAAAATTGATTGATATATTTTTTTTTACAAAACGAGCCTTATTATCTATTGCAAAGCGATTTACTATATATATATATATATATATATATATATATATATATATATATATATATATATATATATATATATACACGAGTATAATTTAAAAACTTGCGGATATAATTTCTCCTGATATATTTAGAGCAAAAGTACAACTATAATTCTAGCATAGGGAATCGATATCTTTATATTTTTTTTCGGAATGTACAAAAATTTAGCTTTGCAATGATATCAAAATATCATAGTTTTTCTTCTACCAATACAAAATGACGACAAATCATTTTAATAATAAGAATCAAAACAAAACAGGAACACAGAGTAAATATGAGAAACAATATAAAAATTAGAATTGCTCAATATGGCCGCCGCCATTTTCTATATATTTTGTCATATGGAATAGTAACTCTGCCATTACATTTTCCACGTGAGCCATTATTATTATAAAAAAAAAAATTAAATTGAAAAAGTATAACAAAACTAAGGTAGATAAAATACTTTTTGACATATGGTTTGCTTTCAGGTAACAATATTATTTTCTTATAGCTTGCTATGTTTTACTTTTTTTAAGAATTTTATTAGTAAATATTATATAAATAAATTGTCGCCATTTTGAACTGGTTGAAGTAAAACAATGATATTTTGGTATCATTGTAAAGCTAATTTTATATACATTCCGTAAAAAAATATAAAAATACCGATTCCCTATGCTAGAGTTAAAGTTGGACCCATTTCCGCTAAAACCGGAAGTGACACAATATTTGTACTAGGATCATTTTATGAGTCCCTGTGTCTAGTTTACCTTTGCTCTTTGACATTTTCTTGTATCTTTCATAATAAACGAAATACTTTGGGTGTCGGCCTTTCGCCAAACACCCTGTATAGTTTGCGGCATGACAATATGTACAAATCAGATTTTTTTACTTTTTTATATTAAATTTAAGATTTATTCTAGGATATCATACATAATTTGATATATTTATTATTGGCCTCCCACATTTTTTTACTATCCTTATCTACTCTTCCTAGTAAAAGGATAACTTCGGACCCTTCCTTTGATTCTTGCTGAATATTTATAATTATGTTTATTATAATTAATATTGAACTTATTAGCTACAAAATAAGAGTTCTAAACATCGTTTCATGGATACCTTTTTTCGCACCTTTGATGTTATTAGAATACCCCTCGCTCAAATAAATCACTACTGTGGTTTATATATATACAAATATAGATCAAATGTCTCGCGGCAGATCTAATAAACTACGAAAATAGCATATTCGAGCGCAGCGTCTGTAGTTGTTTGTATTTTACTTTCTCGCTTTTTATATTCAATTTAACAATTATCGTGAAAGATAACAATGCCATAATTCACAAATTGTACTAAATTTCAATGATAAAAACATAACAATGACTGGTCAATGAAACAATTAAAATATTTCAAATCTGTTAGGAAAGAAAGAGTATTTGGGTGTTTATATAACAAAAAATTTATATAATAATATATATAATATTAAAATGCACGAGAAAGATTTATGGCTTTTTGGAAGTGAATATTACAATAAGTTATTTTGCTCGTATGATTTATTGTTTGAAAAACAATATTTAGTGGGACAGGGATTGATATGCAATTATATAATCAACATAATATAATATATATATATATATATATATATATATATATATATATATATATATATATATAATATCGCGAAAAGTAAAGATAATGTTAAAAGTAAAAAAAAACTTTTAAAAAAGTTTATTGCTACTACAATACTATTAGCAAAACAAGTATTTAATTCTGTTTAAATTTTAGCTCTAGTATCTATTGCTCCATTATTATTACTTTTAAATAAATGTGTTTTCAATATTAACAGAATTGTTCTGTTTTACATTATTGTAATTATATTTATCTTGATCCTATTCCCTCATTCAAAATTTATTAATTAATTCTATTATGTTATTAGAGAAAAGTAATATATATATATATATATATATATATATATATATATATATATATGTAAAGCTAATACATAGCCTATAAAAAGTTTGACTGCTGGCAATGCGTAAGACCATTCGCTACTATTTAGTACTAACGCATAATGCATTAGAGTAATAAATAAGCACAAAATTTTGCAAACATCAAAGTTTTTCGCTTATGCTTATGTATTAAATGTGTGTGCACATGCGCAAGGAGATATTATTTTTGTATTTGATGTATGCTGAACAGTGTTTACTTATTCAACGCCGAAAAAAAATTATAGCTGCGCAAGTGCTATATTTGTAGTTAATTGAGTAAAACGTAAAGTTGAACAAGAAAAGAAAAAATCATTGCACCAATGAACAAAGGGATTGGGAAAATTTGAGAAATATTAATTTTGTGTATATGTTTGCGTTATAATTGGGCGGTTATTAATTATTTAAAAAAATAAGTTTTAATGAACTAATATATGCGTAACCAAGTCACAACCCTCCTTAGCATTACGCCTATAGCTCGTCCAAAATAGAAATGAACCTGCGTGAAAGTCGTATTTTCGTTCATATTTTGAGCAACCAATGGGAGAAGGTACCCCCCATTGCGTTTTTTACCAGTGGCGTACTTAGTTTCTAGTTCATATGGGGAAACTATATTAGGAAATTATTATATAATATTTAGGAAATTCGAAATTAAGATTTAAAGAACATATAACTGCAATAAACAGAAAACAGCACAGAATTTGCCGACGATTATATTAGCAGGTAATAATCATTTATAGAAAGGGTGATTGGTAATCTTGTATGTAGCAGAAAAAGGATTAACAATAATTTGGCTTGAAAATCTAGAGATTAAAGAAGCTGCTATTTCAAAGAAAAATATAGACATATATATAGCTACTAAATTCATCATAACGAATGAATGTTTTACATTACTGTTATAAATTTTGCGTTAGCGTAGCGTTGCACATTAAAATAGTGATATGTAAAATAGTACACATTAATTTCTGAAAATTAATTATTTAATTATTTTAACACGAAATACGAATATCAATACGACTACATATATTTCTGTTTTCTTTTACGACGTATGTCGACTGACACGTATGTCTTGTTGGCCGGTGTTAGCTTGCATGTTATATTATGGGTATCTTATAATCATAGTTTATTTATGTTTATGTAATCTTTACAATAAAATTTTAATTTAAAAAAAAATGAGCTTTTTAAGGATTTTTTAAGTGGTTTTTTTAAAGTGGTTTTAAAGAAAAAAAAACCGGGCGGGTGTTTTTGGGTCGGGGAAAATTGCAACAACCCTGGGTGTGCCCCTTTAAAATCTTAATAATCCTCGTGTTCTACACTTATTGATTGCACTGTACCGTATTACAAAAATTTTAAGTTATATGCGAAATAAAATTTGTTATTTGCGTAGAAATTCAAATGAAACATAAGAGATATAATTTACTAGTTTCGTATAGATAATCAAGTAAAATATTTAAATAAATATAAATCCGGTCTCTAATTATGATTTATTAATTATCACTATGAATTAAAACAATAGCTTTGAATGAAGCTTTACAGCAAAAAACATACTCCAGACACATCAAAATATTTTTAATTTATTCTGGAAACTACCTCCATCCTATGCAGCCATATTCACGGCAACTACGTCGTACAAATGGCGCTTTATTCGCAATATTTACTTTATTTCAAATGATAATTACAATGAATTTGTACATTTTTATTTAATTTTTTTTATTACAGATTTTAAGGCTATATAACGTATTTTTTCCGCATGTTATTAAACATACCGGTCCCTGGTAAGTATTATGCAGTATTTCACAAATATGAATCTTACACCGTTCTAATAGATGGAAAACCAGTATTTTCTTATTTCCTTTCACCTAAACTGATTTTCAACGTACTTAGTACATGATTGTTATCGACTTTTCTGATATTATTCTCGTAGTCTCTTTGTTATCGACATTTTCTAGAGGTAAAAACGGTAATTTTGTATCAAAATATTAATAACAATAACTAAAAAAATTAAAAAACATATCGTTTTTTTTCCACATACTGCGCTTGCCGTTTATCTAGTGTTTTAATGTCAACGACGTTTATGTCACAGTTTAAAATAAATATTAAATTTTTATAACAATACTTTATTTACAATTAATGGAAATTTTTTCTCTAGAAATATTCTGTAAGTATTTATATCGTATCTTATAGCACTCGTGCTTGGAAAATATTTCTTCTCGTGCACTTTCGCGCATTTATATATTTACCATGCACTTGTGTTATAACTATTGAGTATGTTTGTCTGTTTGGCACCTATCCATTTGCAAAAAATAATGGCAAAATTATTAGTTCTGCATATTAGAGAGAATGTAAATAATTTTAAAAATATCACAGTTTTCTCGAATGTAATGTAATACAGGTTTTAGATAATTAATTTAGTTATTGTTTCGTATATGCAAATTTTATTTCAAATTTATATATGTGGAATAAGATTATATATTGCTTACTGAGTGATTTAAGAAGCTTGTTACGTATGAGTGCATTAATTTACATACGAGCCGCATTTTGCGAGTACATAATTGCGTTACATCTCGTAATCTTAGTATGACCACTTTTTTACTAAATAAATCCCTAAATAATCTGGACTATGAAATGAAACACATGCCATGTTTTTGTTTTGTGGTTGTTTAACAAATCAAATTACCTAACTTATTTAAGTTTGGTGTTCTGTGTATAAGTTATAATGCAACTGTTATATTTATAAATTTTACAATCATCGGATAGTACTGGGACTAGAATAGAACTTACGGTTTTACATAATAACATATAAAAACATAATTATTTATTGACATAAAAATATTAATTTATTTTATTTGTTTAAAACGAAAAATTATCAAATTTAAAAATATTAATTTTATATTGTCTGATAAATATTTGCCTTTTAGTTGCACAACCTTGTTTTTTTCTTGAGAATATTCATCATTCACTTGAAATATTGTGATGCTCACTGTTACTGTGTTGTTAAATTAATGAATTTAAAATGTCGTTTCCTAGGAAATAATTAAAATATTTATTAAATTAAAATATTAAAATTACGAGACCTCAGTCAAAGTTGTGAAAGTTTTGTTTCAACTTTTAGCAGTTTCGACCTCACGTGAAACTACATACAGCACTGGGTATACAGTGTGTCAAGATCAGTAGGTAACTCAGAAAATAACGTAATGTATAAAAAATTTAATTTGTTTTTATTTTTTACATTCAAAATTAATTTATGTAACATTGTTCTCTTCAACAGTAATGTCAAATAATAATAAAAAGAAACTAATGCAGCTAACTTGAGAGATAAATTGTTAAACATTTGTTAATTCTATGGCTACCGCTCTTTTTGGAGTAATTTAAGTAATTTTCATACCTAATTTCTGAGACTATATGACAAGTAAAATTATGTTTGCTTATTGATTCGGATGCAAAATTTTATGCTCTACAAGTGTAATTTGAAGCTTTTTTATCTAAAATAATTAGGGAAGTAAGAACATAATATATATATAACATGTAGAATCAATTTTTTTTATTCCTGCCGGGTCGCGGTTCTGTTATCCATCCAAGGTGAACCGTCAGATTCAACTATTAAATATTAGACGTTTACAAAAAAACCAATTATGAACAAAATTATTAATCATAAACCTCACCAAGTAAACATGCTAGTCCCAAGACAAATGAAATTCACTCGACCCTCCATTACCGGTATCTTATCCACAATTTTAACAATTTCCTAACAACCAATCACAATTATTCCCATACAACCCTGCCCGCTTACAACATAGATCAGTCCATCACTTTTCACCAATGAACAAGTGTTTAGAAACACAAATCCAAAACCTAACACAACTAATGTTTAGAAACTACAAGGACCCCGCAAACTAACGTATATATCCAAAACGTACCCCTATGAGTAGAATATCCCATGGAACTTTCCAAAAACCTAACTTTTGATCACAAAGACCATAAAATCAAGGACAACCAAAATTTGTTTCGGTAGAATTATTTAAAGTAGAACCAACACAATATTATGATTCTACTGAATATTACTAGTGTCACGAAAACGAAAATATTTACGACTCAGAACCAATAGAAGAAAAATTTTACCCAATCTACCCAACAAGTGAACCTTGCATAGAACTATATTCAATATACAACACAAAAGATCAACCTTTCATTAAAATATCAAATCTATCATTAAAGTTACTAGTAGGTACTGGAGCGACAAAATATTTTCTAAATCCAGAAATTGCGGAAAAAAATCGGTTGCCTGTAAAGTCGGTTTTACGGGCGAAGATTTTACGTGACAACGTCTTTTTCTCGGTAGAATATTTGACACAAGCACGCACCGATTCAACGCGCCTAATTCTCTAGTGCTGCGCGCGCAGCGGACCGATCATGTTTGAGTGGGAGAGAGACGCAAGGCATTCGCCGGTCCGGCGGGCCTCTCTCTCGTTCGGTGACTCATCGTAACAGACGTGAGCGGGCGTTACACTTTTTCATGAGTGACTCCGAGCCACAACCTAATTTAAGACGTTGTCACGTCAAAATCCTTTAAGAAGAACATGAAGAAAGAAAACTTCACTGTCTCGTCAATATATCAAACAACTTTAAGAGACTCTTGTATTGAAATCCCAGCATTCTCGGAATTTAATTTCTACCTATTTAAATTTCATCATTTCTTTGATAGCGTAATCAAATGCAATACCCTAAAAAACTTAAATGTACAATCAGACTTCAGCTATTCTCTCTCCAAATCTTCAAATACAGTGTTAAAATTATGTCATTACGAAGCTAGAGGAAAATTATTACTTTTTGCTCGTTTATAACCACATACTTTAGAATCTTTAAAAATACCAATAAACTCAAAACACGGCGATAATATCATCCCACAAACTAAAGTTTCAAATTATGAAATTAAAGAAGGCTTATCGCATTGTAGAAACGGATATACCCCAGTTGATATTAATAACCTGACGATATCAAAGAATTCATAAAATCAGACATAATCCGTTTGTTCCGCACCGAACATATGAATTCTGAGCAAAAACACCAAATAGAAAAATTAATACCGTCATATTTTAAATTTTTTTTATCGCGAAGGCACTCCATTAACCTTTACAAATAAAATTAAGCATAAAATAATAACTAAATCTCAGTTCATATAAAATCTTATCGATACTCATTTGTACACAAACCGAAAATTGAAAGACAGATATATCATTTTAAAACAGGATATAATCCGACCAAGTGACTCACCATGATCAACACAAATTTGGATCGTTCCAAAGAAGACTGATGCATCCGGAAAATAAAAATGGCGAATAGTTGTCGATTATCGAAAGATAAACGAAAAATATATATGCGATCGCTACCCCATTCCCAACATATCAGACATATTAGGCAGACTTGGACGAACTCAATACTTCACAACTTAAGATTTGGCGAGTGGATTGAAATGCACCCAGACGAGATAGTATTTAACGTGGAACACGGACACTACGAATTCTTAAGAACCCCATTTGGCTTAAAATAATATTCCATCGACCTTTCAAAGAGTTATGGAACATGACTGAGAGAATTTCCTAACAAATTCAGTTTTATATTCATGCACGACATAATAATATATACATCATCTCTCAAAGAACATATTGTAAATTTAAAACAAATATTACAAAAACTGCGGAAAAGTAATCTCAAAGTAGAACTAGACAAATTTGAATTTTTGGAAAAAGAAGTAACATTTCTTGGCCATTTAATAACATCAGAAAAAATCAACTCTAATTCTACAAAAATTAAAGCTACTCAAAATTATTCTTTACAGAAAATGTGAAATAAAAGCTTTTCTCGGATTATTAGGTTACTATCGCAAATTTATAAACAATTTCGCAAAACTAATAAAGCCATTGACCGTATCTTTAAAAAAGGACGCTAAAATTGATGCACGAAACACCAATTATGTAAATTGTTCCAACACATGTAAGAATCTCTTATCAAATGAATCGATATTACAATACTGACTTCAACCAACTGTTCATCTTGACAACAGCTGCGAATGGCTACGCAATTGGTGCGATATTGTCCCACGGCAAAGTAGGTTCGGACTTGCCGATAGATTAGGCTAGTCCTATCTTAAACGACAACGAATCTAAATCTAAATATGCAAGTATCAAAAAAGAGATTTTTCCAATCGTAAAACATTTTAGACTTATTACTTATTCGGACGTAAATTCACCATCTACACTGACCACCAACCTTTAGAATAACTGTTTAAAATGAAAGAACCCAACCTCAAACTTGTGAGATGGAGACTCAAACTCGCAGAGTTCGATTACAAAATTCCGAATCCAAATAAATACAAACAAAACAATAGAAAATTCTGGCAGAATATTTGATTACATGAAAACTTTAACTAAAACCTTGATAACGCGGCAAAAGCGGACGGAGATAAAAAACCTGGTTAGAATTTCACTGATAGTACAACTAAACGCAGGGCCTTACTACCGCCTGGGCCCACAAGGCCACGACCTTATATAAGGGGTCCGCAGGGCCTCGTTGCTCTAAAATATTTATCCATTTAATTTTTTAGTTTTGATTTTTTATTATTTTAAAACATACGGTATCTACTTCCATTTAACATAACAATTACACTATGTAATGTTTTTGAAACGAATTCTACCCCAAACTATTACCTAACGAGCGTGCGATACACTGTATACTTGATCAGCATAACCTGGAGATAATAGGAAACTTTTTAAATTTTATATTAGACAGAATTTATATTTTTATTCTTGGGATATAACTCTCTCGATAACATAAGTAAAGACCCAAACTAAAATCTACTGAAAGATATAGAAATAAGAAAAAATATATACCTACTTAATGACCAGACCAACCTCACCATTCACCCCTAATAACATTCTTCGCAAAACTGTAAATTACACAATTCAATCAATATTGTGTCACAAAATTGTTTAAATACTAAATTAATTCAACCCTACCATAGTTACCTGGTTTATATATATCAGCTAGTTTCCGATTTTTCAACGTTTCAGTTATACAATGACCATCTTCTGTGCTACTCAACATCAAAAATGGTCATTGTATGACCGAAACGACGATGTAATTCAATAAAAGTTGTTTGACTGCAGTTCCAAGTAATTTCTTCAACCATAATCAACTCTAAAACGATCGCTAATGTTCCCATAAATTTAATTAATAAACATGCATAGTAAATATAGAAACATGTGTACTGTTTTTGTCAAAGGGGAAGAGGGGCCCGAAAATTTGATAAAAAGGCTCTGACCAGACGAAGAGAATAACGATAACGACATATCAGATAATGAGTCTTTACAAATTAGTAGAGAGAACTCGATTTTAGAAATTCCAATTTGCGATAAACCTGTTAATTTTGGAACAAATCAAGTTATCGTATCGAAAGGTAATTCGAAATACACAACGTTTTATAGTAGAAATTTCAATTTTGTTGCAGTCATTATCAATTTTGTTAAAGAATATATTACCCCAAAAGTTAAATTTAGTTCAATAATTCAGAAGTATTTCAAGAACTCAGAAATACATCCCGTAAAAATTCAGATAAAGAAAAATACTACTGACCAAATTTGAGAGAATCCATTCAAACATATATTAATGAATGCGAAATATGTTTGAAAACAAAATAAGACAGAGTACTATTAAAACCAAAATTCGATGTATTCCCAACTCCTATAAAACGATATGAAATTTTGTATATTGAATCATTCACTTAAAAAAATTTTTTTTTTCTTTTTACAATTATGGACTCATTCTCGAGATACGTCTAAGCTTATAGACTAAACTCTGGACAAGGCACAAAAATCGTGAACAACCTCATTAAGTATTTCACACATGATGGAATACCTGATCAAATCAATTCGGACAATGACATAGAATTTAAAAATTCTTTCATTAAACAATTATTCACAAAGTAAAACTACACTTTATTAGCTCACAACAATCGAAATCGAACGGTCTAATCGAAAGGTTTCACTCAACACTTCTAGAATATATTCGATTACTAAACAATCAAGATGAATACAAAAAAGAGCCAATTGAAGCAAAAATTAATTACGCATTAGTAGTGTACAACAATTCTATTCATTCCCCCACAAAATTGAACATTGCGAAATTAAACAGGCTCTTTTGATATAAACTCGCCCCTTGATATTGAATTAGAAAAACAAGTGGTAAATAACTATATCATTAATAATAAAGAAAAAATTAAATTTTTATATAATAAAATCAAAAAAACCAGTGAGCAATTTAAATACAAAACTAATCGAAACAATTTACCAACATTTAAACCGGAATTTAAGTAATATAGAAAGACACAGACAAAAGACTTCCACTTTTAAAAAACAAGGTTATAATAAGGTTTTCCTTATAACAGACTTGTGACTCATCACATGAGAAAGACATAGGACGCACAAATCCAGAATTTAGCAAATAATCTGGGAATCTTTCCTTTACAAATAGTACAAGCCAGAATTAAAACATCCTCCTATACATTCCCACATTACATTGATCTCAAAATTATTGAAAATCGAATCGACCTACTAAATGAACACTTTAACTAATTAAAGAACGTAATACTCTTATAATCTGCTACACTTGATATTGATAACTAACTGAAAATAGAAAATTCAAAACACTATTCCGACAAACGTCAAAAACGAGGAATTATTATTATATGTTAAGAAGCTAGAAAATAATGAGAATGAAATTGTTATAAAATTAAATAAACAAATATCGCTTTCAAAAAGCATAATGGCAAAGATCAATGAAACAATGAGACTAATTATTAATAATCAGAACAGTGTCAATCAATAAATAAATCAAATTTTACCTTTTCTTATTATTTGCAAAAAATTCTTGTACAATTAAAATCGATTCATTATTAAACTATTGAAAAGAAATAGAACATGTAGTAACGTTTGCTATTCTAGATACTGTATACCCGAGCATTACATCTTATCAGTACTTACTAGATATCATTACGGAATTGCACTGCATTTATAATAATAAACAATTACTATTGTCAAACTCAAATACTTACGGCCTATTAAAATATTAACATGGTATTAAAAATAAAGTTGACATTATTAATGAAAAAAATTATGTTTTCACTAGATTTCTTTTTAATACATCCTGATACATTTGATCACTATCTTTTATTCTCTAATCCTAATTCAAACCAATTAATTATTATGCCACCTGCCACCTACCTGATCATAAGCAACCATGCATACCAATACGGCAACAAAAAATACATCAATCTACAATCACAAGTCCTGTGCGAAAACACAAATCCTCTTCAACTGCTAAAGAAAGTCTACTCTCAATCCTATCGACTGACACAAAAGCTAATAATTGTCAACAAATGCCAGTCAAAATCAGCGAAAGAGTAATATTGGAACTTAACAAAGCCCATTACATTGGAATATTTCCAAAACAACAGAAAACACAGTTATCCTGCAATCAAATTCTATTGCGTCCCCTAATGAAACTTACTTAATTGTGATTCCTCCGAATTGTTCAATTAAAGTATCTACGAATGTCTATGCCAACAGATTCACAATAATATCGTATCATTTAATGAGCCTCGAAGGGAGCACCATGCGAATCTCATCAGTATTACAAGTGGAGAAGGTAAAACTGGACAAGGTGTCCTTAGAAAAATTACACCAAATCCAACTTCAAAAAGTACCTCCTATTGGATCAATTAATCTTCACCACAATTCAGTACTCAGTGGACTCTATCATCCTTTCACTTGTGATTATGCTCTATTTTCTGATAAAATTAAAAAATAAACCTTTTCCGAAAAAGGTAGCAGATCCAAACCCTGCAGTATTTTGCGAAACTCGTTCTACCCCCAGAATTTCGTTGCAAGGAGGGAGGTGTTACAAAACCCGAACCAGCAGACTCAGCAGTCTTTACCAACGGATGTTCCCGCGGCGGCTTACCATGTCAGTCTCATATCACTTGTATGTACAAAAATATGGAACTGTAATGTAATTATCAGTCTTGATATAAGTTCCGAACAATAGGGATCTCTTATACACTACATATATATACAGAGTGAGTCTGGGAAGACGCCCCTCCCTTTAACTTTTTTATTATAAGTAATAGAAAAAAATGGCTCATATAAAATTTTTATTATTTTACATAAACTATTTGATGGCAGATGTATATATTTTTTATAAAGTCAGGTTTACAAGATACGACTATCAACTTTTATTTTTCAAATGGCAACCTATAAATATTTTAATAAAATAAAAACCGCCATTTTTTTCTCTTTTCAACGATGTATTAACTTTTATTAATGTATTTGAAAAATTTCGAGAAAATTGAGAAATTTAGAAATATTAGAAATAAGTTTTAAACAAATATTATAGGTGGCTATGTGAACATAAACAAAACCTAATAATGTAAAACAATTAAATTAATGTCAAAAATGTATACATATGTTTGTTATTTAATTTAACTTATTTTGTAAACAAAAAAAAAAATTTTGAAAAGTTCACAAAGAACGAATTAATAGATATGATTCTAATAATTGGTGAATCGACTCGCATCATAAGAAGAGCAAAAATAATTTACCGGAATCGGTTTCCTAGACGTTGGCAACCGAGTTTATGAACACTGCGAAGGATTTTTACCCGATTTCGAGAAACATAGCCACCTATAATATTTGTTTAAAAATTATTTCTAATATTTCTAAACTATCTCAATTTTTCAAATACATTAATAAAAATTAATACATCGTTGAAAAGAGAAAAAAATAGCAGTTTCTATTTTATTAAAATAATTATAGGTTGCCATTTGAAAAATAAAAGTTGATAGTCGTATCTTGTAAATCTTACTTTATAAAAAATATCTACATCTGCTATCAAATAGTTTATGTAAAATAATAAATTTTTTATATGAGCCATTTTTTTCTATTACTTATAATAAAAAAGTTAAAGGGGGGGGGGGGCGTCTTCCCAGACTCACCCTGTATATATACACTCTAATTGCAGGTTAAAAAATGACTTGTATTCGGTTTTTTCCGTCATGGCACTCCTTATTATTGTCATATTTTATTCAAATTAATATAAAACTTCAGATGCATTTTTCTCAAAAAAATCGTTATATTAGGGTATGATAATATTATATCATTGAATTCAGAATAAAATTCTCTATTGAATTAGCAAATAAAAATATAGGTTCACATTTAAAATAAAAAAGATGGGACGCGTATTCTGAGAACCACTGGTTTAATAAAAATTTTGTTTATCTCGTGTTAATAGTGTTGTAAAATAGAAATTGTTTGCTAATTTAACCGACCATGTAGCTCTTACAGTTCTCGAGATAGCAATGGTGGCCCATTTAAAATGAACAACGTGTATATATATATATATGGTGTAATTCAGAGTCAGATAGACAAAACGCGAAAAATTAAATGTCGCGACAAATCATATGTCAAACAATATATTAGGATAATATGTTTGAGTGAAGAAGTGCACTATAATTTTTATTACAATTTATTATTTATCAACTATTAAAACGTTTTTCGAAACAAAAGATTTTTATTTTTCGAAATAAATAAAACCAATAATTTTCTTATTTCTTGGTTCATTTTCATTTTAGTATAAGTGTGTTCTATATCATTGGAAAATTCTCTAATAGTATTAATGATAAACTTTGAGTCCGATATGAAAATTGGAAGATAGTATTAATATATAGAAGAGTGTACGATGTATAAAAATATTGAAGACCGCTGATAATTACTCGTAAAAAAGTGTCTGCAGAACGTGCAAATAAGAATATTTTATGAAACAAATCAGAGATTAAATTATTTAAAAAATATAAAATAATGAGGATATTTAATTGGCTGTATGTTGTACAAAATGTATCAAAATTCAAAATTACTGTATTTTAACACGACAATTGAATTAAAGTAAAATTAACTAAAAATTGAGAATGTTAAAACTTGAATAAATACGTGATTATCTTATAAAAAGCGAAATGACTTGTGATTCGTGAATAATATACTGATATCGTGATATCACAACTGCTCTGAATGAACTGTAGTACAGCAGTTAAATTTTACTTCAGATTATCTTATATATTTTGAAATTTATAATGAAGAGTATAAACATTAACGAAAATCACATATAAAATAAAATTTCTCTCATATTGCGTTTCTGTACTTTTTTGTATACTATCAATAATCTTCTGTTTTCTAATAACCAATCAGCATTCACAATATTGGGTGTTACATCCAGTATTCACTGCTTTCTAGATACATCTATTAAATACTGACTTTATGTTACACTCTATTGTAGTTATATAATCCCTGTTTACCGTACAATTTTGTCCCCTATCCAGTAAGAGTAATAATCACAAAATACCGGTTTTTAATATATTCTATAAATAAAAATAAGTAATTTAATGAACTACTCTATATTATTAACTCCTTTTAAAATTTATTATTTAAAAGTTGTTAGGCTGACTTAAGATATTCCAAAATGGAACAACAATGAACAACTTATATACATTTGTTTATTGACGAACACAAACTATTGCAGTTATATTTTCAACACTTATGTACAAGAACTATAACTATATTGAATGTTAAAACACTAAACAAGAAAATTAAAATATAATTCTGGAATTTTTGTTTTTCACTAATAGAAATAGAAATTATTTTAATTTTATTTCGTTCTATACCATATTTTATTATTACAAAAATAAAATGATTATTTTTTATATTTTCTCATCTTTACAAAAACATCGAAATTTGTTTATGTACAGAAAATTTAACAAGCAGTACGTACTTATATATATATATATATATATATATATATATATATATATTTGATTTTCATGAAAAAATATAATTCAGTTTAATTAAATCATTACATGCAATATGATTTTACTATTACAATTTACAAATCCCGTACAAAGCTCAAAAACAGGTATTGATCCAATCATAACAGAGTTTAATACTATCAATATTTTATTTTTATCTTCACGATTCTTTGTCTTTGAGTCCACCATAAGAATTATTAGTTGATATTTTCATTTGGAAGTTATAGGGAATGTTTGACAATAATCAATTACATTATCACAAAGATAAATTGAAAGAAATGTCTAATTTATAATATTCATCATTTCTTTCAAAATGGAAGTTTTTCTAAATTTGTTTTGCAGTTGATTTTGAATATTATAGATATATGAGTAAATGCTTGTCATTAATTTCTACATAAACACATTTTTTAAGTATTCAATAATAAAATGAAATAGTAAAAAAAATACCTGATTTGGTTTTGAATTTAATTGCTGAGTTGATGCCGTTATTGTCGATGGTATATTTTTCTCATTAATTGATCTTGTTTTCTGATTATGTTCCATTTTAATATTACTTAAACGAAGCACAAATTTTTAACAATTTCACACACCACACCCAGTAGTTTTTAGTAATACAATAATCACAGATGCAAGTGTTGCTGAACAACGATGTACTTAACACTTGTGCAGAATGTAACTAAATTCTTCATTGTATCCCTTCCGCTTTCTCTGTGACACAAGATACACGCCCACGGGAAAAGTAGGTGTGGCTTCCCAGTTTCCACTAATCAAAGCGAAAGCTTTGTGCTGCATAATTTAAGGATACAGAAGGTCCCAACCTACAATTCGAATAACCAATTGCAGCACGAAGATAGACGCATGTGCAAATTCTTTACTTCACCGCAGACAGTCAGTACTTATGGCTTTTTCATGTACCATGTCTCAAATTAAATATAAAATATTACATTTTTTATGTACCTACGCTACAACGACAATTTATTAAAGAAGATATTACGATTGAATACAGAAAATATACTATAAAATCAAAGAGGTTGTAGGTATATATAATCTCACAATAATGAATGAATATAAATTTAAAAATACGATGGTTTTGTTTTGTTTGAAATAAACGTGAGTGCGAACATTCTCAGAAACTATTTATAGTATCTATTATTGCTCTTTCCGAGTTTTCTTTGCCTTGTTGTCTATGTTAACAAACCTTAGTAAAATTGTAAGTTTTTAAATTATTTTCCAAAAGGTTTAAGGGTTCATAATAAAGTAATTTGTGAGTTGTTTTCCTTTTAATATCATATGGCTTACAACAAAAAAAAACTTTTTGTGCCGATGCATTTGTTCGAAATTATTTGAAACAGTAAACAGATATATTTTCAAGAAAATGAATATATCGTAATTGCCGAAAATAGTTTCAAATATTTTCCGTCCGTTTATAATTATTGAAATCAATTCCGTAGATAGAAAATTGGAATAAAATGTGATATGTCAATACCTTAAATAGCTGAGGTGCTGAGGTTGAAAATATTAAGTTTGTCTTGAAATCAGAATGACTTACTAAAAAAGATATATATATGGGCGCAATATAAAATAATCGCCTGGGGCCAGTGGCGTAACTAAAATTCACATATTTCTGTAACTATTTCTAAACTAGATTTTTTTATTATTAGTATTCGGTTTCTTATATTCTTATATTTTTTCATACATATCACTTTTGGACTTTTGTAGCTGTCAAATTAATTTAAAATAAAAAATACAATTGTTCTGTAAAAAAATATTACAAAGGTAAACAAAAAAAATTCTTGAAATTATAATCATATGGAAAACATATTTTTAGAGGATCATGTTATAAGCAATATTTAAATTATTTAAAGGTACTACACATACAAGACTTCGAAATTATACATGCTTCAAATACATAACATAGATAGACTGGTTTAGGACTTGGAAGGCTGTAGAAATTTTACTAACCTATTGGCACTATTGTCACTTTATAGATCAGTGTATTCTTGAGTTTTACGAAGCTAGTAAAGAGTTGTACCACCAAAATTCCACCTCTACCCGAAGTTAATAATTAAGTTATTTGTGACACTATTTGTAATTTTACAATTAACACTTTCAAATTTAACGTATGGATACTTTCATGTACCTATTATCACTAACAATGCTAAATATTTTAATCTATCTCACTTGGGACCTGTTATATAATTTATAATTATGAATTATTTTTAATTCGTCGAAAGATCGCTCAGCTTGAAAATGTTCTTTTTGAACTCATTGGATATGTGTGATACGTGTAAAGAAATAAAATGAGTAAAATTAACTTATTCAAACACAACTTAAATCCAACATCAATAATACATTTGCCAAGAAATATTTTTTACTTATTTCTGTATTACTTTTAACTAATGAAATATCAATGATGCCGACTTAGTTTTGTAGAAGCAAAGTGAGGCCCACTCGCATTGCAGGCGTGTGCTTCCCGTAGTTACGCCATTGCCTGGGGCGCTAAAATTCTCGCGCTGGCTATGATAACTCGGATTTACAAAGAATACAATAATTTAAATTACTTACAATGTACACGATGATGAGAGAGCCTTTACACACACTAAAACAATTATTTGGTTGTTTGGCTAGGAAATAAGGTGTCTGACATTGAGTCAAGACATCCACAACAGGGAGAGAAAACTCTTACGTATAATGACGGGTTACATAATTGCTTATGAGCCACATGAGAGCGAGAGGGGGAACAAGGTTATATTTTAAATTGAAAATATAAGTAAGTAGTAGTACCTCCCGCAAAATTCTTTTTATATCTATCATACATTTAATACAATTTTATCAAAAACCAATAATCAACTTGAAAAATGTAGTGGTTCTTTTAAAAGTCACATTTGTGTACCATTATATTTTTATTAATTACTATGAACTTCGATTTTAGTCGTAGCAGACTATTTCTTTTGTTTACACGTTAGTAACCTTTGATATATTGTACTAGTATTAATTATCTGTAATTTTATTTATAGTATTTTTTTAACATTTGTGATGTGTTTCTTTACGATATTTAATAAATAACTTAATAAAGTTATACATTATTGTTGGTTTTAAAATTATTTCGTATGGGGCGACACTAACAGAAATACCATGTAAATGTTACATGTTTCGAATCAATAATACCTATTTAAAAAATGGGGGAAAGCTATATTCTATATTGACATTCAAATATCAAATCATCTGTTATGATTGACTTACTTACTAATTGATTTACAGACAAAGTAAATACAATAAATGTGCTGAAATTATTCACCGATATGTCTTTCAAATGAATTAAAAAAACATTTTTCATTCTTCTAGCTGTTTCATCAACTGGAAGTTTATAGTTATCTAGTAGTAACTATAATATACTTATTTAGTATATATATATATATATATATATATATATATATATATATACCGGGTGTAGAAATGGAAAGTGGCGCATAGCGATTTCAATGTTATTTTTTTTCAACTGCTGTACCTCTTTACCTAATCATTTTAGCGCAAAAAGCGTAAGAGTACAAGATGTTCTAAAATTAAAAAGGTATCCTATAAAGTCAACTTACTTTCATAATTATTCATATTTAACGATTTATTAATAAAATAAAATTTAAAGTTTTTTAGAAAAAAAAATTAAGATTGCCTTGATAAATGAAAAAAATTTTGAATAAATTATTGACAGTGACAATTACTTGTCATAGAAAATTTTGATTGACTCTGAAAATGGCTAATTTGACTACCCAAGAGAAAATTCAATGCTTGGAATGGTATTTGTGTAGTAACAGTCACTATAAGGTCTATAATTAACAGAAATTATTCAAAAATTAAATGTCACTATGACTAATTTTCAAAATTTGTTTCATTTATCAAGGCAGTCTTATTTTTTTTCTAAAAAACCTTAAATTTTATTTAATTAATAAATCGTTAAATATGAATAATTATGGAAGTAAGTTGACTTTATAGGATGCCTTTTTAATTTCAGAACAACTTATACTCTTACGCTTTTTGCGCTAAAATGATTAGGTAAAGAGATACAGCAGTTGAAAAAAAATAACATTGAAATCGCTATGCGCCACTTTCCATTTCTACACCCGGTATATATATATATATAGGGTGAGTCTGGGAAGACGCCCCCCCCTTTAACTTTTTTATTATAAGTAATAGAAAAAAATGGCTCATATAAAAGTTTTATAATTTTACATATACTATTTGATGGCAGATGTAGATATTTTTTATAAAGTCAGGTTTACAAGATACGACTATCAACTTTTATTTTTCAAATGACAACCTATAATTATTTTAATAAAATAGAAACCGCCATTTTTTTCTCTTTTCAACGATGTATTAACTTTTATTAATGTATTTGAAAAATTTCGAGAAAAATGAGATCATTTAGAAATGTCAGAAATAATTTTTAAACATATATCATAGGTGGCTATGTTTCTCGAAATCGGGTAAACATCCTTCTCAGTAAGTAACAAACAAATGTATGCATTTTTGACATTAATTTAATTGTTTTACATTGTTACGTTTTGTTTATTTTCATATAGCCACCTATAATATTTATTTAATAAATATTTCAAATATTTTTCAAATACATTAATAAAAGTTAATACATCGTTGAAAAGAGAAAAAAATGGCGGTTTCTATTTTATTAAAATAATTATAAGTTGCTATTTGAAAAATAAAAGTTGATAGTCGTATCTTGTAAACCTGACTTTATAAAAAATATCTACATCTGCCTTCAACTAGTATATGTAAAATAATAAAACTTTTATACGAACCATTTTTTTCTATTACTTATAATAAAAAAGTTAAAGGGGGGGGCGTCTTCCCAGACTCACCCTGTATATATATATATATATATATATATATATATATATATACTTAATATATATATATATATATATATATATATATATATATATATATATATATATATAAACTTGTCGTTCATAATAATAAATTAAACACATATATTTGAAACATTATTTATATATCTACGACACAGTTCTAATTTGTAAGTTGCACAATAGTTTTAGTGTCATTATGAGTTTCATAAGAAATTGTGAGGAGTCGGGCAAGGAGCGTTTAGGATTAAAAAAAGGGAAGAAAAACACAAAACTGAATATTTTTTTATTTTCACAATATCAATCAATTCCTTTTTATACATAACAACATAGCTTACTATATTTTAATTAAATTATTAATTACATCAGTCAGTAGGTTCTGGTCACTGTCAATGTCATGTGTCTTGTCAATGTCAAGTGTTAATGACTTTAGTGTATCTCACACAATGTTGAATAGTTCATTTACTTTTATTCCGATTTTATAATGTTCATTGAAGAAAAATTTAAGTAATACTGGTGTACCCGGCCATAAGTGTCATTATGAATTACTTATTTTGTAAGATTAATAACAATAGAAATTTAATCAAAATTTATATTTTCAATGTACTAGGGAACAATATCTGACTCAGAGTCACTAATTTTATCTTGAAAATGGAGGTAAAATGTACCCGTTTTAAACAATTTGAAACAAATAAAGATTTTTTTCTTCAAACAAACATCAGACTTAGTAACCATAACAATTAATAAAATTTCAATGTTTCTCACTATGCCAAAAATATAGAAAAATGTATTTCAGGATCAATTGAAACTTTTTTACAGCAAATAACAGCGAGTTAGAGATTTGTGCTATCTGCTAGCTCGCTCAGCCATCCAATTATTTAACTAAGGCGAACAATATTGAAATACGATTGCGCCTCAGGCAGTCTGCAACTTAGACCAGACCTGCGAGTTATGTACATCAATGAAAAAAGGTTTTCAAAATTATGTGTAAATTAGGTAAATATGAATTTAGAGTTTATATAGAATCAAGATACCCGTTGTTGTTTAATTGATTTATATAAATGTTTTTGATCGAGGTTATTTCTTAAAATTTATATATATATATATATATATATATATATATATATATATATATGTATGTATATATTATTTTTAGAATATCAACCAAATACAAGCCCCCCTCCTCCCATTGATAGAATCATGTAATCAAAAACATCTTATGTAATTTAATCAGTTTTATCTTGCACAAAATTTCACTTATTATTTTAGCCAAAAATTCAAATATATGTATATTTTAGAGAATTAAATTCTGCGTCTACAACTATAGACAAAATTTATTTATGTTACTTTATAACGGAAATAAAATAGCTTTAAAGTTAATTTAAAAATTAGCCATGAATTTTAAACAGAATTACAAACAATAATGTATGAATTAACTGCCAGAATAAGTTTGTATTTTGTGATTTCAGTTCATATACATAGGTATATTTAAATTGAACTAGGGTCTGTTGTTACTAGTAAATAAGTTTTAGTTTTGATATTGATTATTAAATATCTCATAACATAACAAAATTATCAGAAAAGAGAAGAGATTGTGAATAAATAAAAAAAAAGAAATGAATATGTTTCATTAAAATTACATTGCAGTGTTGTCCATACTAAATCGATGAATGTCTGAATTTGATTCAGCAAAAGTAATTAGAAATCACTAACTTTAGAAAATCACTTATGGATTTAAACAAACTTATTAACTTGTTAACATCAAATTCAGTTCAGTCTCCATAACATATATATATATATATATATATATATATATATATATATATATATATATATATATATATTCTTTATCTTCTAAAAGTTTTATCTGGAACATTTTTGTCTATTTGTCATCGTTTAAGAATAAAAACGATTTATTAATTTTCACTAATTTCATATTTTTTCTTCTGTCTAGTGACCTATGCATATTTTTGGAAAAACAAATACATCACAGGAATAGCCCCCTGATAAGGCAACTTTTGTCTAATTTAATTGAAGTCGTACCTCTTCTAGTTTAGGAATTCCCTTAAGTGGCCCGAATTCAGTAGACAGTCTGTATATATATATATATATATATATATATATATATATATATATATATATAGATTTAGAGATCTGCGCCGCCGATTTTCGCCGCCGCCGCCGAAAAATTTTTTACGCCGCCGCCGTTAAAAAAATATTTTAATATTTTAAAATATTATTTTATGTGCATAGAATGAAATTTTTTATCTAATAGTACGTACTGATAACTTCTGAATATCTATTTGATAATTTTTGAATAACTATTATTTAAAATTATAATACATACAAGTATATCATTACGATTTAAATCAGCAGAATTAGAAGAAGAAGGTGACAAAATTCAAAACGAAGTATTAAATAAGATCGACACGTATGCTGAAGCCTTGCAATTAGATTTTGAAACAGAGAACGAAGATGGGTTCACTGAAGTAGATGAGTTACTACCGTTATCTATTTTAAAAAACATTGCAGATGTAGATATAAGGCATGATAGACAACAGTCATTAAAAACATCAACACCTACAAGATGGCACAGTGTTTTGTTAATGCTAGAAAGCGTGGGGTGTCAAAAAAAAGCAATTATAAATATGTTAGCTAAAATTAATAAACCTTATTTAAAGTTAAATTCAGACGAATGGAATTTATTATATGATATAATAGAGTTTTTAAAGCAATTTCGATTAACCGTTGATTTATTCTGCGGTCAAAATTATATTTCAATTACTTCTTGTCTCGTTATTAGAAGCGAATTGCGTTCACTTTTAGAAATAACTAAAGAAAATGAAAATGTATACATAAGTCAAATGAAATCCAATATGTTGTTAAAATTTGACTATAGATTTCCTTTAACTGACACAGTTACAGCAGCTCTATTAGATCCCAGGTTTAATAATTTAATTGATATAGACAATTTTTTAGAAAAAAAATCTTTAACAAAGCAAAGTTTTCTTTCAACACAAATTAAAACTTATGTAATCGAAGATGACAAAAGTCACAGTTCAGAAAAAGGGGAAAGAGTAGAAGAAACTGACAATGTTGACTATTTAGTTGAATTAGCCAAAAAACATTCAGCACATTTACCTGAAGATAACGAAATTGAGTCTGAAATTAATCTACTCTTAAGTACAAGTGCACAAAAAGTTGTAAATGGTGATATTTTATCATTTTGGAAAAAAAATAGATTACAATTTCCTTGGTGTGCCGCTTTGGCTAAAAAAGTGTTATGTATCCCAGCAACCAGTACACCTAGCGAAAGAGTTTTCTCAGTTGCAGGCTCAATAATAACTAATAAGAGGTCAAGACTGAACCCAGTACATGTAGATAAAATTATATTTATACATGACAACTATAATATAACTTAAGTTGTTCAGAAAAATAAAACAATGTATCTAACCAAAATTTATTTTTTCTTTTCTCTTAATTTTAAAACCATATATACCATTTTAGCAATATTTTTTTATCTTTACAGCAAGTTCATTTACAATTAAATTTTTATATATTTTATCGGCGTACGTTAGAGTGACCATTCGTACTGATTTTGTCAGTACAGTACTGATTTTCAGACCTTTGTACTGATAAACAATTTGAAATACATTTTGTACTGATTTTTTACATACGGTACTGAATATACTGATTTTCCATATTTTGTAAATATTTAATGATTTGCATTTATGCATTTTTATACAATTTAAATATTAAGTTAAATTTCTTGACTTGAAAACATTTTTGAAAAGAACTGTTAATTGTAGCAATAGCAATAGCAATAAATTTGCCCAATAATACTATACAGAACAAAGGTCTTGTACTGATTTTATATAAGAAATAAATGGTCACTCTAGCGTACGTCGACGCCGCCGCTGACTATATCAATTTAATATTGATGCTTTTTATATTGGTAACGAAAGAAAACGGTGATTATATTAGCATAAACAGAGGTGAGTAGAGATCGCTAACCACCCATAAAAATTAGTTTCAACATTTTGACGGTGATACCAGTGCCATCTATGTGAATTCTCATAAACTTATGCGTGAGTTCAACGCAGGCGCCCCCAATAAGCGTTTAACACATTTACTAATTCCGGTCGACAAAACAGATCACGAGAAATATAATGTTAAACCTGGCTAAACGAATCGAATAATTTCAATAGATATCACGGTCTTTTAGGGCGAAAATACGTATGGGTTTCATTAATGAGTTTTACTTGCCTTAAAAGCAGTAAACCACTAATTATAGTAATAACTTTTATAAGAGACAAGGGTAACGATAATGACCGCCACCACTGTAATTTAATTCAAAAATAAGTGCTAGTGTTACTTTAATACTTTGTTTTGAGGATATTTTGTTATTTTTAATTCGATTCAAATTTGTCTACCGCAATTTCAGATATATACATTTATTTAAATGATGCTGTGCGGTCTATGGTCGAAGTAGAAGCATATTATAAAAGGAAAATAAGATTCGCAATTACGGTTCTTAAATACTTATTAAATTATTTTTAGCTGGACATATTATTTTATGCGATAACAAGTCAGATAAACAGAATAATATAGAAATAATTGGGCTGTGTCTTCAAATATCTAATTTGAATCATTCGTAATAACATTAAATACATTTGTCACTTTGGGGAAATGCGTATGCATTTGTAAAGCAGATGGAGAGTAGTGCAAGCAATCGGTGTTTTGTTATTATATTAATTTATGTTTTATATAAATATTTATTATAAATTATTATAAATATTGTGTATAAATGTCCATGTACGGTGATATGTACTTTCCGATTTTTAATGCAATTTTTCACTTATTTTTTAATATTTTTTTTTTTTTGAGAAATAATGAACGAATATGTCAACACTTGCAGACACCTACAAAACAATATCTCTTCCACTTGCTGATCATTTTTGGTTGTTGTTTACTTATAACCCTAAGTGACAGCACAACGTTTTCCCTACGTCTTAGATGTTTTATTTTGCTACTAGATGTCAGCCACTTTGTTGGCTCTTGCCAATATGAAGTTGATAGTTTGGGAATGGGAATCGAAAGTTTCACGTCTGGAATAGTACAATACTAGAAAATTCAAACACAGTAAAATGCGTACATCGGAAGATTCAAATCCAACTGTATTCAAACCTGGAACGATGCTTACACCGAAAGTTGCTTACACTATAAGTTTCAAATCTGGAAAACTAGTTCCTTGTTTGAACGCGAGAGGGAAACACAATGGGTTTGAGAATGTAGTTAAGTAAGCTAAGTTGTCACCAGATGTCAATCTATACATATAATTTTTGAGGAAATATAAACGACATACGTTTTCTTTTGCATTCAAATCAGTTTTCTACCTATAAATAATAAATTCTACAATTTAAATAGTATGTTTTTATTTATTTATTGTTTGTTAGCTACAAGATGAATCACAATCACAAATCAACCTTAGACAAACAACACATCATCGATGCTTACACCGAAACTTGCTTATAGTAGGAGTTTAGTTATATGAAATTCACTTATCCCAGAATTAATAGTAAATAATCTAATCACACCAGCAGGTATCGCTAAAGTTGAGAATCATGAAACAGTATACCCTGCTATCAACACAGATAACAACGAGCATGTGTTTTCGCCTGAATTTGAAATTATCGCTCAGCCTCTTGAAAACTTTGAATTAAATAATCTAAATTTCAATATTCCAAATTCAAACAAAAATGATATTGTCGAAATTAGAACCAATCACAAGAATTCAGAAGAAAAACGCGAAATAACTAAATTATTAAAAGAATATTCTAATTTATTTCACACTGCTGACAAGCCTCTTAGTTTCACCAACAATATTAAACATGTCATTAGGACAAAGGACGAAATTCCCAATTACACCAAAACTAATCACTATCCTGAAATCCGTCGCAAAGAAGTAGATAAACAAATACAAGAAATGCTAAACCAGAATATCATAAGACACTCACATTCCCCGTGGTCATCCCCAGTATGGGTTGTACCAAAGAAAATTGACGCATCAGGTAAACGTAAATGGTGAATAGTTATAGACTATCGCAAATTAAACGACAAGACGATAAATGACAAATATCCTATTCCTAATATTAACACCCTCCTGGACAAATTAGGCAGATGCCAATATTTTACCACCCTTGACCTCGCATCCGGCTTCCATCAAATTGAGATGCATCCTGATGATATTGAGAAAACAGCTTTTTCGACAGAAAACGGACATTTCGAATTTTTACGAATGCCGTTTGGGTTGAAGAACGCGCCTGCTACATTCCAGCGCGTTATGGACAATGTCCTACGCGGCCTAGTGAACAAAATTTGGCTCGGCTATCTAGACGATGTTATAATTTTCAGCACTAGCCTTCAAGAGCATGTACACAGTTTAAGAGCTGTATTCAATAGATTAAAAAGCGCCAACCTCAAAATTCAGCTTGATAAATCGGAATTTTGCAGAAAAGAAGTTTCATATTTAGGACACGTCGTAACTCCCGACGGGGTTAAATCAAACCCAGACAAAATTAAATCAATAAAAAATTACCCGATACTTAAAAACACTAAAGAAACCAAAGCTTTTTCGGACTTTTGGGCTACTACCGAAAATTCATTAAAAATTTTGCAGATATCACTAAACCATTTACGAAGAAACTGAAAAAAGGCGCACAAATTAATTTAAATGACCCAGAATACATCAGCTGTTTTAATACATGCAAAGACCTCCTCATGAATGATCCTATCCTATACAGTATCCAGACTTTGAAAAGACATTCAATTTGACTACCGACGCTAGTAACTTTGCAATAGGTGTAGTTCTTTCACAAGGCCCTATAGGTTCAATCACTGGCGGGCCATTGACTACTGATGGTTCCTATTTTTGGTACCTAAGCCTTTTAAAGTCTTTTTTTGTGCAACAAAAAAGTCAACATTTTGAAATTTAATTGTCGTTTATTCAAATAATAAAATAAATAGCATCTCTACACAAACAAAATTTTATATAACAAAAATCTAAATTCAAATAATTGGTGCAATCAATGTTATTTCTGGAATTAAAAACAAAATTTAGATTTGAAAAAATATTTTCACAAATATATGTTGATCCAAAACTACTTAAAAATTGAAAGGCCAAGTCAGTTATTGCAAGATAGTCATCCTATTTCCAGAAATCTGTAAATTCTTCTGAAGATGTTTGTGACTTTGAAGATATTTTTCTGCAAAGAGGTTTCTTAGTGCAGAATGATTTTACAGTTCAGTAAGTTCCAACTGAATATTGGCAGGATAACTGATTATTTTAGTCAAACTGTAGCGGGCGACAGTTTTTCAAATTGGCGAGAATTTTGAAATTGGTTTATGCGGGCCACTTACAATTCGTTTGCGGGCCACAACGTGGCCCGCGGGCCTGGGGTTGGACAGCCTTACCGTAGCATATGCCAGTCGTACGCTTAACTAAACTGAACAAAAATATGGTGCTATTAGAAGGATTTTTTAGCGATAGTATGGGCAGTGACATATTTTCGACCATACCTTTTTGGCAGAACTTTTAACATCATAACAGACCACAACCTCTAGAATGGATTGCAAATTTAAAAGAACCAAACATGAAATTAATTCAATGGCGTTTACAGTTGGTAGAATATGACTACAACATTGAGTATAATAAAGGATCTTTAAATAAAAATGCCGACGCTTTATCGCGAATCGAATTAAACACAAACTCAGTTGATACAGAATTTTAACCATTTTTCGACTATATGAAAAATTTTAATGAACAGCTACAACAAAACCGCGAATCAAATTCAATGATAGCCGAACCAGATGACTCACCCGATTCAGACTCCTACGAAACTACACATTTTAACCCCGAGAATAGGTATTCCTATTTCTGAATCTCCTATCAATACTGGCAAAAATCAAATCATTATATCCGAAGTTCCGCACTCTCCTTCAAACCCAAAATATCAAAAAATATGGTGATAAAATGAGAATTCATTTACAAATTTCAAAAAATAACTTTAATAATAAATAAATAATTTTATTAAAACCTATATTGTACCAAAAGTCAAATATTATTTATATTTCGAAAATCCCATATATGAAAAATTTAGTAAAGTTTTGCAAACAAATTTTAAATATTCACAAATAAACTTTGTAAAATGTAATACGAAACTCGTAGACATAGAAAAAGAGGATGAAGTAATTGAAAAGATAAAGAATTATCACGAAGGTAAAACTAACTATCGTGGCATTCATGAAGTTCACAATCAAATTAAAAGAATTTATTATTGGCCAAACTGAATTAAAACAATAACCGATTACATCAACCAATGCGAAATCTCTTGCCTCTAAATACTACCGAACCTATTTAAACCTAAGTACAACAAATCTCCCACACCATTAAAACCTTTCGATACCCTTCACATTGACACAATTAGTTTAGAGAACTCGAATTTTTTTTACGATTATAGACTCCTTTTCAAAATATGCTCAAACATATAAATTAAATTCGAACACCGGAATAGAAATCAGTAACAAATTAATACAATACTTCTCTCATCATGGCACACCCAGGCAAATAGTTTCTGATAACGGTCTCGAATTCAAAAACAATGTGGTTCAAGAATTATTAGCTCTACACCGAACAGAAATTCACTTCACAAGTCCCAACATCCAGACTAAAATGGCTTAAATGAACGATTTCATTCTACACTTGTCGAACACATTCGTTTATTCAATTTACAAGATAATTTTAAAAGAGACCCCATTGAAGTTAAAGTATGTTACGCGATTTTGGCTTATAATAATACCAAACTCTCCTCAACAAAAAATAAACCTTTAGAAATTATTACCGGACATTTGGACACAAATTCGCCTTTAGATATTGTAATAGAAAATAAAATAACACAAGATTATGTACAAAAACACAAAGAGTAAACTAAAGAAACTTACAAAATTATTAACGAACGTTTGCAATCAGCAAAACAAGAATATATCTCAAAACTAAACGAATCCCGCGATAAATTACCGGAAATTCCTGAAACAGTTTTCATACACAATAAACAAAAAGTCAATATAACCAAACAAGTCAAATATAAGAAAGAAAAAATTAAAACCGTAGATATAAATTTGAAAACCGCGAAAATAGAAACAAACGGCAAAGATAAGAAACAAGCTAAAATTCATTTGGCTAATATTAAAAGACCCAGAAAGATAACAAAGAATTCCAATATTCCAAATCCATCCTGTTCCCACTCACCCACGGACTAAACCTGATGGACATAACGTATAACCCTGGATTGCTGACTCTTAACTTGGGACAAGCTAAACTACAAAAGTCCACGCACACATTTTTACATTACTACGACTTATTATAACATTATTCAACCATTAGGATGACTTGAACATTCAATATTTCAATCTTAAGAAAACTCTGACTAACGAAACCTCACAAGAGTTCATAAATAACGATAAAATTATCAATTATATACAAAATTCAATAGATAATAAAATTGATCATCTATCAATAAATTCAGAAAATGTAACACATAGACAAAAAAGAGGATTAATAAACGGGTTTGGTTCAATTCTCAAAACAATCACTGGAAATTCTCGATGCCGAAGGCGAAAAACGTTATGATGAAATTTTAAAACATTTAGAAACCAACCAACAAAATTTAAATAAACAAATTAAACAACAATATTCAATCACTTCTAAACTTACAGAACAGTTCAACAGTACCTTAATAACTATTAAAGAAAACGAAAATATTCTGAAGTCAAAAGTTGAAAAACTAATGCAAATTGTTACTCGCAGATCTTTCCACGAAAATTCATTTTTATTTATCCTTGACATTTTGATATACTCTATACGATGATCTTAAATAGTCTGCAAGACATTGAAGACTCAACATTCTGTAATTTGCACGTTTTACACCCAAGCATTATACAAAAACAAGATCTCTTAATAGAACTAAACAAAATTCATAAACATTATAACAATGCACTACCTTTTGAACCTATTCCAACAAATATACCAAAATTTGAAAAATTAATTACAGTTAATTTTAAATTAGAAGCAAACAGAATTGTTTATTTCAAAGAAATTCCGCTCAATTATGAAACAAACTTTGAATTACTCCACCTTATCCCCATCCCAACGAAGCACCAAAACGATTTTGTAACTGTTATTTCAGATAAAAATTATTTTTTAAAATCAATAGATCGTACTGTTATATCTCTTAATGACGTATTTACTAACGGAGATAAGTATGAATGCCCAAATAAGGTAAATCGACTTGACGACAATTCCTGTGAGAATCATCATTAATTTATTTGGGGAATAATGCAATTTTCCAAAATATCCCTTCCATCAACTGCTAACAAACTTCTTTGTCGAATTCAACTTTGTTTACTTTTTTGTATTCTTCAAAATATAGAAGCAATACATAAAAGCCAATGTACTCTTCGCAGAATAAGACAAAATCATGTGCAATAGCGACCTCATGTACTATTTCAAAATCAACTGTCGATGCACGATGCTTTGGTGTTAATTTTGCTTTGACAGTGCAAATTATATTTTTCGCTGCACTTGTACGTAACCAATAGCTTCATCGCTATACTCTTCTCTACTCTCTAGTTTCTCTGTAAATTTTATTCCTGGATTTACTTTGTAAAACAAATGCAACGTAACAATATTTATACATGGTAAATTTCGGTAGTCTGTTATCATAAATTCAGGATCCATATTCTAAAGAAAGTAATCGCAACGATTTTTATTTAAATAGTATTATTAATTTCATAGTTTAAGTAAATTCTATTCACATTTCTACTAACCTAAATGTCAAAACAACGCGTATTCTTACTAAAATGTCACGTCAAAACCAGCGTGAAGCTATACCCGAGTGCCATTTACGTCACAAACATGGCTGATACTGAATTTTACGTAGGTATTCGATTTGAATGCATTCAAATTTCATTTTGATATTAGGGTAATAAAAATAAAAAAATTAAAGTTTATATTCATCTAAATATTACTTATACATGACGAACATTGATATTCAACAAGTATTTTCTTAAAAGCCGTAGGCTTGGAATACCCCATTATCGAAATTACCGAATTACGCCAAGGCAACGAATCAACATTTAAATTTTATAATCATGTACAAGATCTTTTAAATTTGAAAATTTCTTACATTAGTACATACTGTACTGGATCGGCTAAACCTGCCCTAATAGAATATTTTCAAAATTAAGAATATTACTCCGTGGATTCAAAGAGCTATTAGGCACTCTTATGAGAACAAAATTATCAATTAGGAACATAAAGTCGTACACAAAATAAAAAAAAACACGCATCACATACAACACACTAAAACAAAACAGAACACCCAAACCCAATACAAACAAATCCAACACCCACAAATAACCGCTGCCCCAAACAAACCAAATTTTTAAATCACATAATAAATTATTCTTTCCTAATCAATTATGTACTAAACCTTTCACAATCAATACACCAAACCAAATCAATCTCAAACCAATGTATCCTAATCAAATCCTTATTTTAAACCAAACAAACCAACTCCTATGAGCATCTCTACGAAACAGTCAACGACACCTCACCCATCAGCTGGTCCTTATCGTCCACAATAATACTTCCACGCTTAAAGCAGACCCCATTATATTGCGGAAGAACTGTTTATCACAGAAACAGAAGAATATATAATAGAACAGAATAACGAACAAATTTACGAGTATTATGTACAAGACGAACCAAATTCAGAGTTTTACATAACTCATCCAGACCAAAACGAAGAAAACGAGTTTTTTCCAACAATAGCCTCGGAACTAATATCGAAATAATGAATGTAATTCACAACTACAGTGACTTACCATTTATTATTTTACTTGAACTAAATTTAACAGCATTGATAGATACCGCATGTACTTGATCTTTCATTAACCCAGATATAGCCAATAAATATTATGAAGACAAAATTCAAAATGATCCATTTCAAATCACCACTGCTCATGGAACTTCTTTAGAAAATGCTAGTATTGTAATTCCCGCCGCAAAATTGTTTAATTCATCAGACACCCTCTTGAAATATCATCTATTTAATTTCCACAAAAATTTTGACAAACTTTTAGGATTAGATTACTTAAAAATATTAGTTGCAAATATTAATCTGACCTCTGCAAAATTATTACATCTAAACAAGAAATCAAAATTCATTATCTCAAAATCATTCCAAAATCAAATTATATAAAAATTCTTTCTAGATCTGAAAAAATAGAAGAAATATTTGTAAATAATATCGAAAATGGCGAAGTGTTAATTCAAGAAACTAAATTCAATAATTTATTAATTCCAGAAGGAATTGCAAAATTTCTAAATTATAAAATAATTTACCTTATCATAAATTTAGGCCAAAAGGAAGAAATTATAGACTCTGTAAATTGTGTACAAGTATAAGAATTAAACAATTTCGAAATTAACAATTTATATTATTTTCAGAACGAACTACCAAATAAACTTAACATGGATAAAAATTAAAATCCAGTGCTTGATTAATTAGGTAGATGCCAATACTTTTCGACTTTAGATTTCTCGTCTGGCTTTCATGGAATAAAAACGAATGAATCAGATATTCAAAAAACGGTCTTCAGCACAGAAAACGAACATTATGAATTTTTGAGAATGCCATTTGGACTTAAGAACGCACCCGCTACTTTCCAAAGAGTAATGGATAACGTTCTTCGAAATTTAGTTAATGAAATTTGTATCGAAAATTCATGAAAAATTTTGCTCAACTCAAAAAACCTTTATCGAAATGTTTAAAGAAAGATGCAACGAGAAAGTATAATGACCTTGAATACATTGACTGTTTTAATACTTTTTCTGATGAAGGAACCAATACTTCAATACCCAGACTTTACAAAACCCTTTAACGTAACAACAGACACAAGGAAATACGCTATAAGTGCCGTACTATCTCAAGGCCCTATCGGATCAGACCTTCCTATTGTTTACGTAAGTAGAACTCTGAACGATACTGACCTAAAATACGACACTACTGAAAATAAACTCTAAGTAATAGTTTGGGCAACTATATATATTAGACTCTACCTTTATGGTAGAAAATTACAAATTTTGACTCATGACAAACCTCTTCAATTCTTATATATACTAAAAGACCTACATTCCAAATTAATGATATAGAAAACTGAACTCGATGAATTCGATTATGAAGTAATTCATAAAAAAGGTTTTCTCAACACAAACGCAGATGCCCTATCTTGAATAGAACTAAACGTGAACACATTAAATCCTAAATCACAAAGCGCAACAGATTTGGACTAAACTGGAGCATATTTACGAGTCCAAAGATCCAGTACGAACGGCCGTATTGCTCAACCAGTTAATCTCACATAAGATGAGAGACGGCGAAGACACACGTGAAAGCACACAAGGTATCCGAAACATTGCCGACAAGTTAGCCGACATGAAAATTGATAGAAATAATGACCTATTGAGCGTTATGATGTTAAGGAGCTTGCCCAAAAACTACGAGAACTTCAGGTGTGATATCGCATCTCGCGATGAACTCCCAACTTCCGAAATGTTAATAGTAAAGATACTTGAAGAGTATGAGACTCGAAGAGACATACTAAACGAAAAGGTGCCGGACCAAATGCAACAAATTTGGACATATAGCAAGAGTATGTCGCAGTGAAGAAATAAAGCGAAGAATATGCGAAATGTTCAGAAGACGTCAGCATGTACATTGCACCTGCGAGCGAAGTGTTCCAAATCCAGAAAAATTCGACTCGTAGCGACTGGTGCATTGACAGCGGGTGCACATTGCATATGTGAAAGGACGTCAACGCTTTTACAGATTTCGATGTCAACAAGAAGGAAAGGCTCAATCTAGCCAACAACGCATGTACAGCAATCTCTGGAAGAGGCATTGCAACGATTACAGCACATGTTGACGGCTGCGAAAGGAATATACACTTCAAAGAAATACTATATGTTCCAGATATGAGGCCAAACCTAATATCCGTGGGAAAGATTACGGACAAGGGTTACAACGAGTTCTTCGACAAGAAGAAAGAAAAGGAAATAGACGAGAAAAAAAAACTAATTTTCATTGCAGAACGTGTCAACGGATTGTACTACGAGCAGAAAAAGGTGAACGAGTCTAAAAAGATAGATGAAAGAAGAAACCGAACTTTAATGGAAACTGCCAGGTGCCTGCTAATTCAGTCAACATTGCCACCGTACCTCTGGGCAGAGGCTGTAAATACGACAAATTACATACATAACAGGTGTCCCACTAGCAGGTTGAAGGGAAAAAGCCCGTATGAGGCGTGGTATGGAAAAACCCCAGACGTTAGTCACTTCAGATGTTTTGGACGTCAAGTACAGTTCTTAAACCCAAATCCAAACAAAAACAAACTTTCTTCACGCTCGAAAAGGGGAATCTTCGTCGGATATAGCGAAGAATCGAAGGGATATAGTATTTGGATTCCGAGCGAGGGGAAGACAATAATATCGAGAGACTTTAAATTTCTAGATAAACTGCCAAATCAAGTGAGTAAAAATTCTAATAATTTATCCACAATTGAACTTAATTTAGAAAGCAGCCACAATCAAACGAAAGAAAAAACAGACGACAGACAGAAACTTTTTTTTTACTCCTCTTCATCGAACCGACTTGGAAGAAACGACCGGATGTGGCGACAGAGAACAGGCAGACATGGCGTTTTTGACCGAAATTCCAGTAGACAGAGCACTAACCAGCCCAGATTCGATTCCATTAGATTAGCTGTGGTGATCGCAGCGAGAAGAAGAATGCATGTCAGACAGTACGACGTCATAACGGCATATTTAAATGGTAAGTTGGAAGAAGAAGTCTTCATGTCGATACCAGACAAGTTGCGAGAAATTCTTCACTTCATCACCGAGAGCAAGATTTATGACCGTCACATCACAGGTGAAGCAAAATCTCAACTGGAAAAACTCGTAAGAGATAACAATCTTGTATGTCACATGAAAAAGGCTCTATATGGTCTAAAACAGGCTGGTAGATCATGGTACCATTGTTTGGACAAAGAGCCACGAAGTCTTGGGGAAACCCCACCGAAGGGGGATCCAAGCCTCTACGTCGAAGGCAAAGACAATGACTTATTATTAGTCGTTGTGTATGTAGATGACATACTTGTCATTTGCAAAGATATAAAAATAATAGAACGCCTTGAATCAGAACTCGGAAAGCGTTTTGATTTGAAAGAAGTAGGAAAACTGAGACGGTGTCTTAGAATAGACTTCACAGAAGACATCAGCGGCATTAAAATTAATCAACAAATTTTTATAAATGAACTTATAAAGAGATTTCAGATAAAAAACTGCAATCCAGTCTCAACGTTCCTGGAAATAGGTGCGAAGCTGACGAAGACCGACCCATGGAAAGACACTGATGGCCCGAGACCGCTATACCGCGAATTGGTTGGAGGACTCCTGTACTTCTCAGTAGTGACTCGTCCCGACGTAGCACATGCTGCAAGTGTGCTCAGCCAAATCAACGACTGCTTCGGCAAGACCCACCGGATAGCAGCTAAGAGTATTAGGATACCTCAAGGGGACTGCGAGTCTCGGAATCTCGTATGGACGCGAAACAAGCAAAGTAGAAAACTTCGTGGACGCTGACTGGACAGGATCGCTACACGACCGCAGATCTTTCACCGGATATGTATTCGTAATGAACGGCGGATGTATTTTCTGGGATTCAAGAAAAAGGACCTTATCTTCGACGGAGGCTGAATGCATGATCCTCAGCGAAGCGACAAAAGAGGCTGTTTACCTCCAACTTATTCTTCGAGACTTGGGTATCTACGCAGAAGACACCATGAAGTTGTTCATCGATAATTGCGGGGTTCAAAAGCTCGCAATCAGTCTCGTCCACTATGTACGAACGAAGCATATAGAGATTCGGCATCATTTCGTCCGTGAAGTCATCAACTTGATTAGTTCGGCACTAATCAAGTTGGAACACGTGGCATCTGAAGAGATGGCTGCAGACATTCTGACCAAGGCCCTGACTAAACCCCAGCACAAGAAATTCACCGAAATTCTAGGGCTGTCCAACATATCAACTCCAGAAGATGGCGCTCTCGTCGAGGGGGGTTGTTAGAAATATCGCCTCATCTACGACTCAAGCTGATCATGGTAGCCACGACCGAAGCTGATCTTAGTAGCTGAATAAAATATAACAATAAAAAAATATTTTAACTGTTTTTGTATGTTTCACTTTACAGTGCCATTAAATCGTTTTCATTGATCCATTCTGTATTGTACTGTGTCCTTATTTCTTAATAGATTAGTCACTGTCATAAAATCTATAACAGGAAATTTAGGTGCAGAAGATAATAAACGATACAATGAAATTTTGAAACATTTGGAAGGAACTCAATTGAAATTAATCGACCAAATTAATCACCAATATTCTGTGAACAATCAAATGATATAATATTTTAACAAAACTATCGATACTATCAAACAAAATTAAAATATATTGAAATCAAAGATAGAACATCTTTTACAAATTATTATCGTCGGAGTCGGAAATCATGAGAAATTACTAATCAAAGACATTTATAATCAATTAGAAATTTTATATTCAATGACACTAAGCACACTTCAAGATATTGATAATTCGCTAACATTTTTTAAATTGCATATAATACTCCCAAATATTATTAAAATACACGATCTGTTTGAAGTGCTTAATAAAATTTCAAAAATATACAAAGACGAACTTCTATTTGAAATAACTCCAGAAAATATGCCAACTATAGAAAATCTAATTTGAACTTATTCTAATTCCGATTCCAACAAAATATAACTCTGACTTTGTTACAATACTGCCAAATCATGAATTTATACTAAAGTCTGATAATGGTCAAATAAGGTGACATACTAAAGCAGTACTGCTAGCATGTATAATTTTGTTAATAATAATATTAGGAAGAATCTTTATTACGATAAAATATTTTTGTGAATAATTATTTTACGAAAATCTGTTTTCATTTTTAAACTAGTCAAGGGTTTACATTTAGCAGGTACTGGAAAGGCATATGAGATAAAGTCAAGGGATACAGACCAGGTCAGAAAACACTTGCCACATACGGAAATATTGTATGCATTCCATTATTTGTTTTTTTTTATCATAGGCGTAGATTTCTCAAATTTCGTTGTTTAAATTTGCTCGGAGGGTCCAATCAAGTATTTTAAATAACAAAAATATCTATTTCAATATCACATTGGTAAAAATAATGTCGTTTCAGTTATCATTTATGTACAAATAATTTTAACAACATAAAGTTGATAAATTATTATGTATTTGGAATCAATATTAAAGTTTTTTTTTATTAATTGTTATTACACACATTAATTCTAACATTCCGTAAAAAATACGCCCTAAATATATAAGATATTAGATTTAATTAATACAAATTTACACACGTCACCTCAGGATGTGTGACCTAATAAAAGAGGGTACTACTAATTGACATAAATATAAATATGTAATATGGTAGAGAATATAGAGTTTTTGTTAGATATTTTAAAATGCACAAAATTACTCAAGAGACCATTCGCACGCCCATGGACTCCACGTCCTAGCGCTAAAGTCAGATGGCCAACCCACTTGAAACGGACAGACTGCTAGACGCTGAGCCCGTACCTGCATGGTTAATATACAGATTCTAGAAGATTCCACGATCACGCGTCTGGATCGTGTCTGTGAGGGAAGACGCTACCCCGGAAACGCCCTCGTTCTGAAAGAGAGAAGAGGGACATTTTTGTATATAACCCGAGCTAAAATCTATACTCAGCGAGTCGGATCCAGGGCCCCACTCATGCTTGGCGAATCCGAGGTGAGACCACTCCTTGTCTTCTGAAACCGCGTCATGACGCAACTGTGGCACTGTCACGGCACCATAATAAGCATTCCTTTACGCTAGAATCGTATCTGACGCAACTGTGGCACTGTCACGGCACCATAATAAGCATTCCTTTACGCTAGAATCGTATCTGACGTAGCTGTGGCTTTGTTACGGCACCAAGACGACCTAGTGCATCCTCGAAACCACTGTCATGATGCAGCTGTGGCACTGTCACGGCACCATGATAAGCATTCCTCTATGCTCTGGAGCGTGGCTGGTTAGATGGAAGACACTACCCATGAACACCCTAGTTCTGAAGAAATGAAGAGGGATATTTTTTATAACCCGAGTCCAAATCTGTTCCTCCTGGTCTTCCTGACTCCATTTCTCTATGCTCTTTCTATATCTTCTGACACCGCTATCGAAAGTTGTTACAAGGCACTGTCTAGCACCTCGATAGATTTTCCTCTCCCCTAGCGTCGTCTCAAAGTTGTTTAAATGTTTTGTCTGGCACATGGACGACCTGATGTATTCTCCGATACCACTATCGAGAGTTGTTTAAAGGCTCTGTCTGGCACGTGGACGACTTTGTGTATCCTCTGACACCGTTATCGAGAGTTGTTAAAAGGTACTGTCTGGCAACTCGATAGATTTTCCTCTCCGCTATTGTCGTCTCACCACGATGGAGTTTCATCTGCCAATACTCTTTACTATCCACGACTTAACTGGGACAAGCTAGGTATGTGTTTACTATAATTTTATATACATATTAATCATGATAGTCATAATAAAATCATATTTTTAAAAAAATATAATCGATCTAATATTGTTTGTCTTGCAATTGTAAATTTGTTCAAACACAACAGATTCGCCAGCTCAGCTGGGTGTCTGCCTCAAATACCACTATCAACAATTATTTCTGATCGCTTTGATTATGTGGTGGCCGGTTCACAATTACAATTATAACTGGCAACCAATATAAGTTTAGTTTTAGTCACTCAATTTTACCATAAATGGTTATAACAAATTATTGGGACAACTCTTTATGTATTGAATGCAATCTTTTTATATAATTGTTATATTGTCAAATTGTCTCTCTATCTGAGGTATTAGCTGTGGTTTCCCTTAGGTTCATACCGTGAATGCCAGAGAGTGTAATATTTCACAGCACTATTTCGTCAATTAATTTAATTCACGTTATCAATAAATGCAGTCTTATAGAATGACTATTATTTTTTTGTTTTATCAAATACCTGTCCAGATTCCTCCACTCTTAACAACTACTCTTTATTACGACGATGAAGAGTTACTTATTTAAATAAACACGACGTAGGGTAAGCTAAATCTACCACTAAACGATCTTTGGCAAATTATCTCTACGGGAGGAGGTAGGTAACGTACTGTTACAATATTGGCAGAAAATACTTACGTGACCGTCAAATAAATTTTAGTATGGTTCATTTTTATTTGGTAGATTTAGGCTTTTAAAATATTTAAACATAAACCGTACTGATGTTACACGTGCTACTGTTTTACCATGTTGTGTATTATACAATGTTTGCTTGGATTTTAATGATATCTTAATTAATGATTATTTAGAAGATGGGTGCAATATGTTAATGGAAGTAGAAGATAATGCTCAGATAGTAATGTTAAAGCTATGCAAATAGAAGAATTGGCCAAAAGGGTTCATCATGTAAGAAGACCAGGGACAGATCTAGAACAAAAATTAGGTGGGCAAGAATTGCTCCATATTTCGAAATATATTTATAAAAAGGAAGAAAAGCTTCATTTATATTAATAAATCCCAACTCTGTGAGCTTTAATATTAACGAATTATTTTATCCATGTTTAATTTGTCCCATATGTCACTTTCAATTATGATCAAGATTGACGACTCGAGGGATGGTTATTTTAAAAAGTTTTTTATTAATGTTAATAGCAAAAATGATGTCTCGCCAGTTGTTACACTAACAGGAAGAGTTAATAATATTCTTAAAGCAATAAAAAAAATGGTAAAGACAAATCATTTGACTGAATAAATTTCACAATTGTATAAGAAAAATGCGACCATAAATCGGATTCAAAAAAATATTTCAAGGTGCAAATATATTTCTTTATAATTTATTGCAAATAAAAAATAATCTGACCTTACAAATTTGAAAGTCAAACGTTACGCCACGATCTGATTTTAATATGATCCATTTCTATTTCTTTGAATATAAATACTATATTTTTTTGCATTTTAATGCAAATGACCTATCTCCACATTGTGGTATAAAAGAAAAACGCTGTATTGGGCTTTTTAAAATACAAAATTGAGTTTCAACGTTTGCAATACTGAAGTAACGAAACAGGAATAAAAATTGTCTAAAGTCATTAGTTTTTTTTTTATTTATTTATATTCGGAAACGCTGAAATGATAATATATAAGAATAAAAATGTATTTTATCAGCACGGCACCCTTCTGCTAGATTTACCTGACTTACCGTAGAGTGTCAACCCTGAATAAATATACTTTATGTATTAGAATACCAGACCTTTTTCGTGCTTTGTGCGCATTGGTAACTCAGAACTGCGCATATATAAATTAAAAGCGTACATTACTTGATAACAGAACTCTTAAAATTATATAAGGTATATACGAGTATTTCAAATAATTATTAATATATTTGTTAAGTGATAATTTTATCCTTAATCCTTAAAAATAATGCGAGTATACCTAAAATATATGTGTTGGGGCGTTAAGTAGCTGGTTCAGCAGTCTCAGCACTTTAGGTTGATGTATTAAGATGCGTCCTGATTAAATCTGACTTCTGGAGGATGACTCGAAGAACCTGCGTTGCATTGAAGTCAAAATCCCTGATCAGGTGCTAGCGTTGACCTAAAGTATGTCTCGTAAGCGAAAGAACTGTAGTTGGTCGGCTGGTCGATTGACGTGTTGGTTATTTGGAACGATTATTTCGAGCGTAGTGGCATTTCAAAGATGTCGGTCTGTATATAAGTGAATTCAAACCAAAGTAGAAACGAGAATACAAGTAGGACTGGATACATAACTCTTAAAAATGACAGGATAAATTGGTAAAAATGGATAACAAATGTTGATTAAGATAGCGAAGCTAATGAAGTTCTAATTCTTAACAACAGCGAAAGATAAAGCAAATAAGTAGAAAGCAAATACAAATAAACCAGCAAGCAGCGCAAGATGTCCAGTAGAAGCTAGGTGCTATAAATGCTGTAAATTGATACAAAAAGGGACAAAACAAAAGGATACTTTATTCAAGATATATATATATGTTCAACAAATAATATGCAGCTAAATATTAAATGCAATAAAAAATGTACCCATGCGTAAATAATAAGTATAAGTTGCCAAAAAATTCAACAAACAAAGTCTTAATATAAGCAGGTAAAAATAGCGAAAGTACAAACAGATTGAAGAACAAATAATAATAAAACAAAGCGAATATGAACTTTAAACAAAGCTAAACAATCTTAGCGCTTGTAAAAATAATAAGAGTAATAATAAAAGCAAAGCAAAACCTGTCAAACGTAGTCAAATTAATTTGAATTACATGCAATCAAATGCAAATAAAATATGCAGCAAATGTGCAAACTATATAATGTTGCAATTAAATAACAATTGAAAATGATAAATGCTAAATTTAGCGTAAAACAAAATCGCAAAAGTAGCGCAAGTGTAAAGTGCTCAACAATGTAAAAAAATGTGTGTACTTACAGCGTTACTGACGTCATTGCGCTAAGCAAAGTCGCATGATAGAAAAGTTGTAAAACCATGCAGTGCGCTTAATGGCACTAGATGACATATGTGGTCCGAACATTAAGTTTTAATAACTAGTAGTAGTAGTAGTAAATATTTTATTTGTTACCTTGCGGTATTCAAATTTCTACATTATCTATATTTTACATTTCATGTGGTATTTACATTATTATAACTTACTATTTAATCTACTTATATACATTAAGTTTTAATAAATGCTGTGATTTGCCGCCCTTTGCAAACTACGGGGTGGACTGTCTCCCACCTTGCGCACCTCTAGATCCGGTCCTGAACGCGACTTTACGAAAATGAAAATAAAACAATTTATTATACGAAGTTTTACGTATTTAAAAATATTTTTTTATGTACATCATGTAATATAAATGAAATATACGGATTATTAACTTAAATACATTCTATTATTTTCCAGATAACAATATGAAAATAAATAAATAAAAAATAATTCCAGTAGTGCAAAACTAATGCGCATTGTTTTATAAAAATAATAACTTGTAAGATGTATTTCTATATTTTTTCAAGCGATTTTTTCCATCATTTTTTTTCATATCAATGACTCTTTTTTGTGTTTCTAGAAGCGTGTCTATCTTGTTTGGCTTTCTAATGTTTTCTTCATATGTAATTCAATTGAAGAAATTTACTGTTTGTACGACTATTTTATCTTCCCAATTTAATTTTTTTAATACTTTGTCTAGCTTTTAATACTTCCCCATTATATTTTGTGGTTTCTACAGCAGACATGGTTGTTGAAGAAGATGCAAAAGTGATGGGACTTTTCCAAAAAGACCGTCGCATTATATAAAAATATTCAAATTTTATTGATTTCGCCTTTGAAGAATTTCACTCATATTTACTTTTTTAAATATATTTTGATTTCAAATATTTGAATTTTTTTTACTCAACTCCAAGTTGTAATAGTTAAATTTCTCTGCAATTAAATGTCATATTTTGTCATTTCTAGTTGAACTGGATTTAAAATGGTTAATTCGAATTGTTCAATTAACAGTAATGTATCCTCCCTAGGCCACACATTTCTACCACTCGATTCGTTGCTTGAGGGTCATGTAAGACGTTTTAAATTTTGATCTGATTCATCGATTTGAATTTTCCTCAAAACACTTCTTCAACAAATGTAACGTTTATTTATTTGGGTGAAGTGTAAATATAATTGAAACACAAATATTTATATAAGTAAGTTTAATAAACGAATAATAAATTATAAACCAAGTTTTGCATGTGGTCCTCAGATGTTTTTCCTACCAGAATAATACCGTCCAGGTAAACCAAACATATTTTCCAAAACAGTCCGGCCAACACTGCTTCCATAAATCGTTCAAATGTTGCAGAGACATTGCAGTGCCCAAATGGCATAACAGTAAGTTGCCAAAGTCCAGTACCGATGGTAAAGGTTGTTTTTTTCTTGTTTTCTGTATCTAAATTCACTTGGCAGTACCCGCTCTTTAGATCCAGGGTAAAAAAATCTTTGACCCAGCCAAATTGTCCAGTATATCACTATTCGTGATAGCGGGTAGCTATCCTTTTTCGTCACGTTGTTAAGTTGATGATAATCGACGAAAAATCTTATAGAGCCTTCCTTCTTTTCTATTAGTACTACTGGTGTAACCCTTGAACTGTTTGAAGGTTTGATCATACCTCCTTCCTCTTGTCTTCTTGCTGTTTAGCAGATGGCTCTGGCGTCCCCGGTGTCTATTTTATGATGGACTTCATTCGTTCTTCCTTTGTTCTTCTTGTCGAATTGGAACACATCTTGAAAGTTCCCAATTAAGTTCTTACCCTTTGTTTTCTGTTGACAGCTCCTTGATTAGAATATCCGAAACTTCACAGGATTTGCTGTCTTTGGCCTTTGCTATTCGAATACCGCTCAACATTAACCTATTGTGGTCCCTTTGACAGTTTTGAGCAAAGATTTTCCAGTTACATCTCCAGTACCAGTTTTGGCATCATCATTTTTCGGCTGGAGCATGAAAATGTTTCCCTCACAGAACCTTCCCTCTAACTGTGCTTCCACGATCGATTCACTCTTCCGTTGTCAACTCGCATGGCATTGTCGTCTCGTGAATTTAATACCAGTTCTTTATCATTGACCATCACCACTCAATTCTTCAGGTCAAGTTAAAGTCCATGCTTTTTCATTATATCCATGTCGAGAATAAATTCATCTTCTACGTCAGCTACCAGTACACGATGTTTAATGGATGTGTTTCCAAAAGTGATGGTCAAATCCATTTTTTCAGATGCAGTAGCTTGTTCTCCTGTCGCTGTGCGTATCTGCTACTTGGTTGGAAGTAGATGTTGTCTGCCAATTTTTCTTGCTAAGTCGGGTCTAGTTATTGTTTTTGTCGCATCCGTATCCAGCAACATTTTAAGCAGCATTCTGTCAATAGAGCCGTCTATATAGAAGCTGTTAACTTGATGATGAAGGGATGCGACATAACTAATGGATTCTAGGGTTACTGGATTACAGGTCGACGATTGCCTCTTCCCATCAACCCAACTTAGGTTCCCGACTCCTTTGCTTACTTTTCTTTATTGTTTTCTGCTGAGCCTTCGCGGATTACCTAATTCACCGCAATTCCAACAGCGGAGTTTCTTTCTTCCAGCAGCATGAATTTCAGACGTAATTCGTCTTATCTAGTCTTCTACATCCTCAGTGTCTTCAATCCTTTTAGCATCGATATTTCGCACTCGCGACTGATTACATGAAACTTGTTTGTCAGCTTCATGATCTAAGGCATATGATAGTATATCAACTAAAGTTTTTGGTCGAGCTAATCGAAATTTTTGCTGAGTTTCATTGTCACGGATCCTATAGTTAAATGCTTGTGTAGCTAGGCATTCCAAAACGCTGTCAGGAGCTGTAGGGTGTGCGTGACGAACTAGACGAGTTATGTCGGCTTCAAATTCTTGAAGGTTTTCTTTTGAACTCTATTACCAGTTTCTCAGTTGGGTCTGGTACACTTGCTCCAGATTCGCACTGTCGTATCACATATCCAATCGCTTGACAAGTGGGCATAGTTGTCCTGTTCATCCTCTTTTAGCGTCTGTAGGATATCGATGGCTTTTCCACCCAGCGAAACTGTCAACGCTGTAGCTCTCTCCTTGGAAGTCCACCCATTTGCATTAGCAGCGGCTTCAAATTGTTTACATAATTCGGCCACGTCGAAGTCTGGTGTTTTAATGTTCATTTTTGAATTATTTTCTGGAATTTTTCTCTAATTTTTTTTCTAAAGTTCTAGACTAACTTTTCTTCCGATTTTTTAGAACTTTCCGTAACTATTCTTTCATAATTTTACCAAAATCGGTGAAACCAACCACAATTTTGAATATAAATTCATCAGGATTTTCACCAGCTTTTTCTAAGGCTTGCCGTAGACGAAGTTGTAGTACAGTCTTGGTTCCCCATGTTTCCAGCTCTTGGTCTTTCAATGCCCTCTTGCAATCGGTCATTTTTAATTCACATATTTTTTTCATCGACATGTTATTTATTTTTAATTTGCACTGACACCAATTGTTATGTTTATTTCTTTAGATGAAATGTAAAAATAATTAAAATAAGAATATTTATATAGGTAACTATATTTAATGAATGAAATATGAATAATAAAAGATAACAACAATAAGTAACACTATGAATAAACAAATATAAACACTAATTTAAGAATAACAATTATTAATAAAACCTGAAACACTGAGATTATTTATTTACACATTTAACACTACACACTATTTATTTACATGGTATTTATTTACACTAACTATTTATATTCACTACGCGTATTAATATGAAACTGTCCTCGTGGTCTTTTGTACTGAGGCTTAAATAGTAGAGCAATTAAGTTCTGGGATAATCTCGTATCTTCGATGAAACAGAACAATAGAAGTGTTGCTAATATAAAAGCGACTAAAACACGTCTCGATCTGTATGTGACAGCGGAGGTGTCGTCCGTGGCGTGACCTTGAATTATTATACAATATATTAAATTCCCATGTGTAAAACAAATCAGTTAAATAATTATCAGTTTCAGTTTTTACAGTTATTAAAACTAACCTGCCTTTTGAATTAATTTTTCTTTCTTTATTCATTATTAAATTAATTCCATCGAAAACAAGTGTAACAGGTACGGTCGCCTAGGACGAAATCTAATACCTGACATAACAAGGGTTTTAAAAGGGGGTTGGAAAAGATGGGCTGAATCAAACACGATATTCCAACAATAACAAAATTATATAAATTTTAGTAATTAACCGCTATGAAAACCATTTATGTAATTTAAATAAACTATGCGTAACTTGATTCTATATAAACTCTTAATTCTTACTTTTCTAATTTACCAACAATTTTGAAAACCTTTTTTGCATCGATCTACAAATCAATATTAATCCACACAGAATGTAATAAAAACTACTTACAAATTTACACCACTATGAGAGAGCTTTACACACAGTAAAACAACTAATTGGTTATTTCACTAAGAAATACCAAGGTATGTCTGACGATTCAGTCAAGACATCCACAACAGTCGAAGATTACAACAAAAGAGAGAGTTTTCAAACTTCGGAGGGCCATCATCTCAGGTGCTTATTAATCATAATTTATATTTTAAATATGAATTTTGTAATGTTGGTATCATTGTAAAAATGTTTGCAACCAAACTGAAACGCTGGTCAAAGACAACCTCTTTTCTTCTCTCTGAGACCAGCGTACAGTTAACGTAATTAAGAGCGTATAGCGCTCAGATACAAAATTGTGCGCGCGGGGTCGGTATGCAGGGGGTAGCAACACATGCTTGAAGTGGGAGGGTTCAGCTTCACCCTTGCTTGTTATTAGCAACCAATAATATTCATTGTATACGAATACATTATTATTACCTAGAATTTTAATGTTCCACCTGCAACAAGTCGTTTTGATTCAGTATGAAATAATCATGTACTAATTAAATATAAAATTATACATAACTAATTATTACAAAATTTTACAATAATGGTAATACATATCGTCAGGTTAATAATTATACTAGTAATGATAATGTTTATTCACGAATATTGATAATCTGGAGTAAATAAAAACAACTGAACAGAAAAATATAAAAATTATTGTTTAATGAAATTTCTTATTACTTGACCTCTCGTAAATCGTGGATCGATAATTTCTGCTAGAAGGCCTTCAAATAAAATTGTTGAAGTTTGGGAAACATTTTCATTTCCCAAAAATCATTGATTTATCTTCAGTACAGATTTTTTTTGTTTCTAAACAAATTTCACATTTGACAGTAAAATTACTTGCCGACTTTCACTAGAAAAATTCTATTCCGTACCTGAACAAGATCAAATGTTTAAATTTTTTTAATTCCCAAAAAATTGTGAAATGTAAACAATTTTTCGGCCGTCAATACTGTTATTCGTGGATGTACCAGAAGATAATGAAATAGGTTCATTTAAAATGTTGTTATTTACTTCTTCCGTAGTAACTGAAATTGAAATGGAATGATTTTCAGTGTTGTTTTCTGTCGCAAATAACTTCTTTCTGCAACTTTTTTTTCGGAGACACAAGAGGTGATAATGACTGACTAGGTTTTGTAGATGTTACTGGTAGTAATCGTTTATTTGAAAGTACTTTACAGCGATTTTTAGTTCTTTTCCTCTTAGAAGACAATTTTATACCTTTGTCATTGCACTTTTTTCCCATTGTTTTGTTAAAGATATTACTAGAATAATAATATATTCACAATAAAATAATAGTTAAATAATAATTTTTATTTTAATTTTTTGTTCTTACCAATGATTCAAATAATAAGTAAATTCAATTAAAAGTATAACACCTATACCAAAAATAACAAAAACAACAATAAAAGCAGTATCAATAATAATTTTACAAACAACAACAAAAATAAACAAACGAAAAAAAAATATATAAAACAACGAAATACGCAAGAGCGGCTATAATAATCACGATTAGTGGTAGGGTCAACTGGGGTAAATATACAACAAAAAACATAACTTTGTGTTTAAAACACACTAAACTGAATTACAAATTGCATGTTAAATATTAGATCGATGCGCCGCAGCTGTTTCCTTCGATCTATAGATATTTTGATTTTTTTGAACGTTAAATTCAATATGAAAATAAAAAAAAATCGCGTTTCACTTTTAAACTGACTTTGGGGCAAAAATGAAACACCGCTGGGAAAAAGTGAAACAGGCATATAACTTCTACAGGATTTATGCTAGCTCAGAGATCGGAAAGAGCGGGAAAAATTGCATCGAAAACATGTATCATATTAATATATAAGAGTAAGGTTTCTGAATTAAATAAATAAATATATTATTACAATAAAGTTTGTATTAAATTAACACAAATTGCACTTATTTTATAAACAAATAGAAATGATAAACAAAACTCTGAAATCATAAATACCATCAGGTAATCTTCTTTTTATAGCATAAAAAAAATTTCGAATTTTAAAACAATTATAATGTCATGGCAATATTTTTTTTAAATAGGGGAAAAAGTGATACACTTATTGCTCCAATACTGCAACTGGGTTATCAAATACATATTTTATTTTGTCTGTGCCAATTGTGACAATTTGTGGCACAGACAATATTTCCTCAATATTTCTTATGTCAACTGTGGAAATATCATTTTCTATCAGTTTAAATTCTCGTTTTTCATTATTTATGCTTTTCAGTCCCATTATTTCAATTTCTGTTCCATATATTTTTAGTACAGTGCAAACATATTTATAATGGTACGAATTTCTCTTGCCTCCTTTAAAATTAGTTAGAACAAAGTCACCTACTTTAATATTGTCGATGTTGTGGACTGAAATCTCAAATGTAGGATCACCTATAGTCTCAAATATTTCCTCCAAACTGTCACTTTTATTATCAGGAAACTCGTCGGGAAATCCATCACTACTGCTATCTGACGAGTCTGGTGTTCTAATCTTTAATGCAGGGGTTTTCTTAATATTTTTCACTTTTGAATTTCATACTACGGCTACAGCTCACGTTTGTACACAGTATAAACAAGTTCAAACCTGCACATGTTTTTGCATTTTTACCCCGAAAACTGTTTCACTTTTTCCCAGAATCATGTTTCATTGTTACCCCTTTTAATTAGATTTAAATAAAATGAAAAGCACATTATTAAAAACAAAAAACGTTATCGCAAAATTAAATTCAAAGAATTCCCTCTGTAAATCTGAATGATTTATTTCACATTTTTTAATATTACATGAAATATAATGAAAGTTTATCAAAGAAATTGGAAATTTTTATATGCCAATTTTACGGACTAATAATAAATAATTTTTATAGACTGGGTTATTAAACTTACATATTTCAAATTAATAATCTGCATAGAAGAAGGTTTGCGCTGTCTCATAATTTTTAAAAAAATTTTGTAATGTAAACACAAAACAAATGACGTAGCTGTTTCACATTTACCTCAATTTTTTTAAATTTCATATTTACCCCAGTTGACCCTATAAAGAGCACAAACAAGACTAGAAATGTAGAATCAAATATCCCTTTTAATCAGAGGGAAAACAAATTCTTAAAATCTCCTCCTAGCCCAGTCATATAGTACATTAAATTAGCAAACTAACGGCTAGTTTTGATTTTTTAATATGTTGTTAGGACCACTTCCAGTAGTGTATATCCAAGTTTGCAGCTTCGAAAGGTAGTTTTTGAATAACAAGGTTTAAGAAATAACACCATTTTTAGGAAGAAACTACTTACGTTCACGAAGAGAAAATATCAGTTAGGTATTTGTGTAGCTTATGAATAACTATATATGTTTTAAAAATGACCAATTTTTGGGCGTTAGTAACATTGTTTATGAAAAATATAAAACACAGAAAAATATCCTTCTAGCTTCTTTTAATTAACATTCATTGTCCTTACAATTACATTTAATTTTTTTTTAATCCAATTTCAATAGTTTTTTACAGAAACTTATCTTTTCTAAAGGTACATTTTTGTAGTTTCATGCCATAGTCCCAAACAATCTTAATATCACCCCTTGCTATACAGTAAAACTAAATTCTTAGAATAATACGAGGGGAGGAGCCCTTATATCCACAGTTAGTTCAACAGCGCTCACAACCAGAGTGGCGCTAGTGTATAGAGCTTAAATTATTGAAAAAAACATAATTTTCCAGAACTTCCTGTGCAAGCACCGCTGCACATTCAGTAAAGAAATTTGGAAGAAGCCTAAATAAAGGATGGGAAAAGTGCGCTACGAAGAGAAAATATCAATTATTTGTATACTTTTTGAATAATAACATTTTAAAAATTACCTATTTTTGGATGTAAATATAATTGTTTATAAATAAAAAAAATTGAAAAATCTCTTTCTACCGCACTTTATTGAACCTTTAACTAGCTTCCTGCTTTAGTTGCAGTTAAAAATATTCATTCAAATTTGAACAGGAGGTTTCAGAAAATTATGCGTTTTCACACTTTTCTTGCTCGGTGCAATAGCCCCTTTGATGATTAAAGACTGGATTATATGCACTAAAAAAGTGTCAAAATATGCATGCAATATGCATTAAAAAATCGTCAAAATATGCATGATATATGCAAAAAAATTGTAAATATGCACTTTAAAATAAAAATATGCAAAAAATAATAATATTACGTGCTTTACTACTAAAATTATTTTCTTATTTCAATTTTTATGTGCAGAGTTTTATTTAGAACATGCCATGAAATGTATAAATACAATAATATCACAGATATTTTTTCAAAAAAAAGAAACATACTATCTGGAATTCATATTCATATTCAAATGCACAAAAAGCTCGAAGCTCTTTCTTGGGTCAAACCCAAAAAAATATTTTTTTACGTGAAAGCTGCTGTATGCTTTTGTTAATTTTTTTAATACATTTTATTCGGCATTACTATTTTTTGTTATAGTTTCAAGCATACGAATTTCAGTGACAGCTTTTATTTACGAACTTTAGGTACAAAATAACAATTACTTCAGATCCAAGCTTTTCTAAAACACTGAATAAACACTGTTTTTGTTCTGACGAGAAATTAATTATGATTCATTTTTGTTTTTTAAAAAAGTATAAAACATGCACTACTATGCAGAAAAGTATCATTATATGCAAAATATGCATTATTTTTTAAAATTTGGCATTAACTTTTGACGAAATTTGAACATATGAAAAGAGTTTGTTGATATCCCTTATAAAAACGACACATGCCTTTGCATAGTGTGCTACCCCTGGGTTTACCACAATAATACACTGGTACTTTCTATCACTTTTATTTATTAACCATTCCCAAATAAATACAAATCACTATATTATTTCTATATCACTATCCTCGGCGGTTTACTCGTACACCACACTCTACCACGGCTAGACACTAACTACCTGTAACACAAGATTCCGTTGTACGATATTAATAAATTACATTAAACTAATTGTTTATATTAATGAATAGATGCTTACGTAAATCTTACGTATCTATCGGTCTCCACATTCCCTCCTTCTTTTTCAACTTAAGTGGTTCCACCCTTAAGTCACTGACTCTATGTTCTGTTGAGGGATTACTTTCTTGGCATTGTTCTTTGCCCGGGATATCATACCTAGTTACGTCCTCTTCATTCGGTATTGTTGTATTTGCCTCGTTAGTTGCAGTAGCAGGTTCTGTAACTCGTTCGATAATGTCTTGTTGTAGTGCTTCGTTGAGTTTTCGTTCGACTTCTGTTTCCACTGATATAGGTATTCGCCTCATTGGTTGTTGAACGGGTTTTATATGCGGATCTATAGTTAATTTGATGATCGTATTCTTGACCTTCGGGAAAGGCGTTTGGCTAATATTGTTTATGTTTATCCCTAATCTTAGAATTCCTAATTGTTTCGCTGTTTCTTTCCCTAGTAGTGAAATTTCCCCTTTCTCTACTACGTAGAAAGTTGATATGATCTCTTACCCTTGAAGTAGACTCACCGTCGTTTCGAATCTCAGTTTTATATTTATGTTCTGTTTGGATGCGTATGGTTTTAACGTATCTCTAGTATTTGTGTCTATATTCCAAACTATTCCTTTTCTTTGTTTTAATATATCCCAATCTTCACCTCTAACTATATTGACTTTAGAGCCTGAAGCGATTAAGAGAGTCAACGGTATGCCCCCGTTATTACAGGTTACCATGTCGTCCCGGCTCGTTGTGTTGTTTGGTTGGAAGTCGTCATTAATTTTGAAGCATTCGTATTTCTTTATTTTACCTGGTTTTTCTTGTGAATCTTCATCCGATGTTTCGGTGCCAATTTTAATTACTTGATGGCCCGGTCGGTGGCGTTTCATGCTTCTTCTAGGGTAATTCGGATTTCGATTTGTGGTTCTTGTTCTACAGTATAACGAAAAATGTCCTCGGAATCTGCATTTATTGCATTTTGCGTCTTTAGCTGGACAGTCTCTCATATATCCGGGATGCTCTAACTTACCACATCTTCCACAATGACGTCCTTCACATTTGCTGCTATACTGTATCTTATTTATTGATAAGGCGGTAGTACTTGGCTCATTATATTTGTCGTCCATTACTTTCGATTGGTTTGTTATTTGTTCGTGGACTTGACATAACTCTATTATTTCTTGTAGTGATCGCTCTTTCTCCAGAAGTTTTTTCTTCAGTTCCAGCGGGGCCCAATTATCAATCAATATATCTTTTAAGTTGATTTCAACCGTCTCTTTAGCGTTGTTTCCGAATGTACATTTTGCTGCTTGTTGTCGTATTCTAAGGAGAAACTTATTCACGTTTTCATTGTCCTCAGGTTTAAGATTGCGAAAAATGTGCCTTTCGAAGGTAGAGTTTTGTTTCGGAGAAAAATTCTCGGTTAATTTTTGTACCAATATTTTGTACTTATCCTCTGAAGGGTTTTCCGGCTCGATGGCTCCAGGAATGTTGTAAGCCACCTCTTGTAGTTGTAGCCCTGCCAGATGCAGTAATTTACTATGCTTCTTTCCTGCATCTACGATGTCTTCCGCTGCTAAGTACAGTTCTAGCGAGCGTAGCCACTTCTCCCACTCTGTTCTTATCACGGCTTTATCAATCTGGTCACACAAAAATGGTTTGATACCGGACTCTCCCATTTTCTTCCTCGCTCTTCGCTGGTCACCCGACTACTAACACGAGGAGAGCCACGCCCTGTAACAATTATTTACAGATGGCTTTAAATTATGTCTGACTAACCTTGTTTTTTTTTTGTAGGACCACCTTCTGTATTATGACAGCTGGTCTCAATAAGGTCTAACTAACCTCTTTTTTTAGGACCACCCTCTGTATTGTAACAGCTGGTCTCAATAAGGTCTAACTAACCTCTTTTTTAATGTAGGACCACGTTCTGTATTATAACAGCTGGTCTCAATAAGGTCCAACTAACCTCTTTTTTGTGTAGGACCACGCTCTGTATTATAACAGCTGGTCTCAGAATAAAGTTTAACTCACTTTGATTTAAATTGTAGAGACACGGTGAAGTTCGAGTAATCCTCGTCGCCAGTTGTGCTACCCCTGGGTTTACCACAATAATACACTGGTACTTTCTATCACTTTTATTTATTAACCATTCCCAAATAAATACAAATCACTATATTATTTCTATATCACTATCCTCGGCGGTTCACTCGTACACCACACTCTACCACGGATAGACACTAACCAGGGAGTATCGGGAGGGGGCACTCAATGTTAAATTCATTAAGCCACGTAACTGGATAGTTTGTTCCCATACCGTTCTTCTGGCGCTGATGTAGTTGAATATATTTAAGCGCTAATAATATGTATTTAAAAAATATACAAAGTTTTCATGTATTTAAAATATATTTGTATAAAAATATTACACATATATCAATAGATATAAATACAAAATAGTACATGAAAATCAACATAAACAGTAGAATTTTATATATAAAAGTGCTATATATAAAATATTTTGCTATTAATTTACAGTTACTACAATTATTAAACAGTTATAGTTAAAAATAACATTTGGAAGAATTTTCTGGTAGAATCGGTGATGGAGCCGGAATACTCTTGACGTAGATATTGAATTCAACAGCCAGTGTGAAGAAGATGTTTCAGGTGATGGAGCCGGAATACTCTTGACGTAGATATTGAATTCAACAGCCAGTGTGAAGAAGATGTTCCAGGTGGTGGAGCCGGAATACTCTTGACGTAGATATTGAATTCAACAGCCAGTGTAAAGAAGATGTTCCAGGTGATGGAGCCGGAATACTCTTGACGTAGATATTGAATTCAACAGCCAGTGTGAAGAAGATGTTCCAGGTGGTGGAGCCGGAATACTCTTGACGTAGATGTTGAATTCAACAGCCAGTATGAAGACGATTTTCCTGGTAATGGAGCCGGAATACCTTTAGCGTAGATATTGAATTCGATAGCCAATGTGTAGAAGATTTTCCAGGTAGAAGAGGTGATGGAGCTGGAATACACTTGGTGTATTGATAGATATTGAATTCGACAGCCAATGTAAAGAAGATTTTCCTGGTTGAAAATATTATTTATTAGTAACTTAACGCAAACATTAAATAAGAAAATACTTACAATTTACTTGCGGTGCTTGGATTTTAATATCTTGTTGTAGCGATCAACAGCCAGTCGTTGTGTGGGATCAAGAAATGCAAGGCCACGCCTGTCTTATCCGGTTAAATATCTATTGATGCGTTTACACCAAATGTAAACGGAAAGTTTAACGGCGAACTTAACAAACGTACCTGCAATGTCATGAATCCCACACGTCAGTCCAGTCAAGTCAATGTTCGCGTTCACGTATCGTATAAGTCTCTTTCTGACGTTCTTGTCAACGGGCGCGTTGTTTGCTACAGTTGCAGCAGGATCAATCTTCATAACCCGGAATTGCTCTTCTACAGTACAATATGTAAAGTTATTATTATATACTCATAAATCATGCATAATTATTTACCAATTGTTGGAAAAATGGATGGAACAGCATCCGGCGAAAGTTTGTATTTGGACGCATTTAACTTTAAGAATTTTGCTTCAAAATGCATACTGGAAATTCTTCGATTATTATAAATCCAATCTACAGACTTGTCGGCTAATTCCGGGCTATTTATGATATGTTTCCAACGTAGTTATTCCTGCAATTTAGTTTTCGGGTTGGGAAAACGCAACAATGTATGCTTGCTCGAAGGCACGCAACAAGTAGGCATCTGAAAAATATATTTTATAACCTTTAGTATTCATTATGTATTATAAAATAATAAACTTACCTTCCTCAAATATTAAAAAACCAATGAAATCACAAAACCAATGAAAATCCAAAATCAAAACCAAATCCGTAATACAAAAATTAAAGAACGTAGAAAACACCGAGAACACTATAACGCAAGAAAAACAGGAATAGAAATGAAAGAATATCTGCACTTCTGCATTAATATTTTATTTTTTATCAGAAAGATTCTACATGTTTCGTTCATGTTTGAAATCTGACATTTCTGCTAATTATGAATTAATTAGTAATAGTAAACACAAGTCACCTTCATAAATATGAATTCAAATTTGTGACCTGAGCGCCATCTTACACGAATTTTTTTAACAAAAATTGTATGTTCCGGTGCATATAGATGTCAGTACCTATGCTCCAAGGTCGTCAATTCAAGTGAAAACTCCCGATACTCCCTGTTACGTATCTATCGGTCTCCACACATAGAATCCGCTCTTCAGTGAAAATAAATGTTAAACGGTATCGCTTATTATTTAATACTATAATGTCAGTCCAGTGTTAAGGAAAATATAACATGGCGCAGTAGGTATTCTAAAATCTATGTGAAATAATATTTTTGGAAGAAAATAGTGAAAAGAAGAAATTTGGGAAATTAAACATTTGAGGTTAACGTGTTGGTAAGAGCAACAACTAAAGCCAATGATAATGGATGGAGATTTGACCCTCAATTTCAAGTTTTGAGTTTTATATATATATATATATATATATATATATATATATATATATATATATATATGTATTGTGACGAAGCGTCACTAACCTGGCTTCCTGTTCGTAATCACGTACACTCCCCATTACTCAACAAACACTGTTCCGTCATCTGGGACATCCGATATCATCATAGCAAGCCTTCCAAACCACAGAGAGGCTATTTAAGCCGTTTTTTCACCAAACACATGGTCTAACCTAACTCCGAGACCACGTGCCCGGCCAAGTGACAGTTCCTGATCCACCTACAAAACCACGTTCATAAAACATCACCCTGTTACTAAGAATCATACTCACATTAAACATCCCTGCGTAAAATGTTTATTTTCACAGATATTTCACTCTACAGAAAGCTGTCAAAAACACCACCAAGACGCCACTGGGCAGATGCGGCAAACATCCGTACTTCCGACCGAAGCCGAAATTCAAACTATTCAATCCAAAATAAATTGTGAAATATTCTAAAATATCATAAAATGTAATATATTACTTTGTAAAACGCAGGGAAGTCAAAGAACGACGTTAAGAATAAAATTAAATTTTATTAAACAAAAATAACAATATTTTAAAACTCTCCATCTTTGTCGTACAATTTGTTTAAACGAGTTTAATTAGTAATCGGGGTATAAATACGGCCTCCGAGGCTAAGTTTGATCACTTGTTTACTAGCTTCTGATAGCGACATAAACTGAGTTTACTTGCGACAACTGCGATTTATTTCGAGATACACAGATCTACAGACCGACTTTTTGTAGGTAAGACCGTATTACCGTCCTGACCGCTAACCCCGACGAGTAGAACTTTAAGCTGGCTTTCAGTTTGGTGATACTCGTCGTCCTGACTCCGACCGATTGACCACCGCGACGATACCACCTGAAGCTGGCATCCAGTTTGGTATTATTCCTCTTCCTGACACGACCGCGACCCATTCCTACAGTACAGCCTCAAGCTGGTATCTGGTTTGGCTGTACTTCCTTTCAGACCGCGATAGATTCAGACCGCGACTACGACTGTGACTTCCCAGCGTTAACGTCATATGGAACCGAAAGAATCTGCAATAAAAACTTGTTTTCTTAGTAATTCTGGATTTTAGTTACCACCCTGGCCTAACCGATCTAGAGTTCCCGTGGCACTTTTTTTTTCTTCCTAGGATCCGCTGATTGGCGCCCGAGAAAACCCGACTTCCTGGGGGAAGAACCACGACATCACGGTCCGACAAGTAGCAGCGGCCCAAGTGATCGTCACAAATTGGCGTCCGCGACCAGGGACACGTCACAAATTGGCGGCCCGAGCAGGGACTCATCATCTTCAGTAACACTAAAATTTCAGAGAAGCCGACATCATGCCGTTGAAGACGACAGTATGCTCAGTCCAGGCAACCGCCCCATTACCGTTGGATTAGAAGTCCAACATGTGAGCTGGTAAACAAGTCCGCTGGTCGAACCTCGGCCGGCCCGTCGACCGCCGACGTGGTCCGCTCCAGACTACGTGACGCCGCTGCCGACTCCACCGCCGTTTCCGTTCCGTTCCGGGAGTCCGGCACCGGGCACACCTGGGGGGATCACACAGCCACAGTTGCCGACCGAGGCCGTCACGTTCAGCGACCAGCCGACCCCGCACCGCCGTCACCGAGTCCTCGGCTTCCCGCCGTGATGCAAGCTCTTCGGGTTCCCGCCGAGAGTGAGGTCACGACGGGCCCGCTGCCGTTCCGAGGAAGAACCGCTGCCGACCCAGCACCATCACCGAGTCCTCGGCTTCCCGCCGTGATGCGAGCTCTTCGGATTCCCGCCGAGAGTGAAGTCACGATGGGCCCGCTGCCGTTCCGAGGAAGAACCGCTGCCGACCCAGTACCATCACCGAGTCCTCGGCTTCTCGCCGTGATCCGAGCTCTTCGGATTCCCGCCGAGAGTGAGGTCACGACGGGCCCGCTGCCGTTCCGAGGAGAAACGCAGCCAGACCCGTCTGAGCTGCTGAAGACGCCGCCACGGCGTTCTGTCGTGCCTCCGCTGGAGGCTCGAACATCTGGCCTTGCTTCCGTGGAGGTCACTCCTCCAGCAGCACACCGGCATCCGCTCGCGCCCTCGCTTCTTATCCTAGACGCCTCACCTATCCAGATGACACCGGAACGCCCAGAGACGCCCAACGCACAGGTCGTGGAACACCGGCCGGTCGTCCGTCCGCCGAAATGGTCGCCCCCAGACTATGTGTCGCCGGTGATGGCTCGACCGCCGTCTTCACCGCCGTTCCGTACCGCGAGCGCAGCACGGGTCACCCCTGGAGGGACCACACCGCCGCAGCTGCCGACCGAGTTCACCACGGCCACGCCAGCGATCTCGTTCCGCCGGTGTAGGGTACTGGCACCTCATCCCGGAGGTGGAGTGATGTGGGTAACGGAGTACTCTACGAACGCTCCCAAACGGCGTCAGAAAAACAAACGTTTCTTTTCATTTCACTCCCGGGGTAAGGGGGGGGGGATGACGAAGCGTCACTAACCCGACTTCCTGGGGGCAGAACCACGACATCACGGTCCGACAAGTAGCAGCGGCCCAAGTGTTCGTCACAGTAAATATATATATATATATATATATATATATATATATATATATATATATATATATATATATAAGAATCCAAGATTCCCATGAAGACTTCGTCACATTTTTAAAATACTTGAGAATATTAGCAGCATCATGTGACTATGGCGACCTCATAGAAAATATTTTCAAACATGTAATAACAGGTAGTGTACAAGAAGAAAAAAACAAGTTACTATCATACGACGGTGTTCAAAGCAGCGGAGCAAACTGATAGGAATGTACAAGTTTCGGCGGGCAACAATGAAAAGTGCATCAATGCTGGTCGTAGAGAGGACAGGAAGAAGTCAAGCGAAAGCAATAGCAGCAGCCAACAGAGAAACTATAACAATGAGACATTCCATAACAATCATCGCCGAACAGGGTTCAACTAACAATAGCAAGGTAAAGTGAATCGAAGATATCAAGAATAGGGTAGTTCAAAATTAGACAAACCACTACAGGGCCAGTCAAAAACCATATAAGTTAAGTAAATGTCAAAAGGCTACAAGAACACTGATAACTATAATTCTTGCCCAGAATCGGGAAATGTACAAATCATGTAAAAACCTAATCATTTTGTATATGAAGATCACGAACTTTAAATCATAGTAAACTTTTGCATGAAATATCAACTAATATCAATGATCGTAGAGAATCATTTGTTTTAGACTCTGTTTTTTGTAATATAAATAATAGGTAATTGACTACAAATTGTTAGACTGTAATAAAACAGTAAATATAAAGTAGATACGGGGGCTCAAATTAATAACCACAATATAAAAATAAATAAATTTAGAACCGCACAATTTGCAGCCTTGTTTTGTTCTTATATAAAACTTTAAATTTACTTTTATAAGTTTGGTTCTTACAAAACTTTAAATTTACTTTTACCAGAAACTTGTACATATTTTATTTCCGGCATAATTACTTATTTTATACGAGTAAATAATAAATAATTATTTACTAAGTAAAATACATAGACGTTTCTAGTAAAAGTAAATTTAATGTTTTGTAAGAAACAAACTTATAAAAGCAATTGAAGTTGCTGTGGATTCTCGGTGAAACATGATGAATAAGAAAAAATGAAAGACTCGGTAGGTTTCACAAAATTTTATAAATTTTTTATTGAAATTTTGGCGTTGCTGCCCTCATCAGAAGAATTACAATAATGAATTGAAAATCCAGATTGATTAGGCAGGTAAGTTTAACAAAGATGAAGGATTACAAGAATTAAGGGAAAACCCGAGATTAAACAATTCCGAATCGGAACAGGACACAAATCCTTTTCACACACGCCGGATCCATCGGCATCGACCTTTCACACACACCGGACCCAAATGTCGGCTGCCGTCTAGCCATTTCAAATTGCCTATTTAACCCGGCCAATAAAAAAGACCACGATATATTTATTCCCAATAGAAGACTGCATTTCCTAAACATACCTATATTGACACCTAAGGTAAACCTAAGACCTAAAACAAAGATAAAACATAGAACATACAAAAACATAAAACAATCACAAGTACATAGCTAATTAAACATAATACAAAACATAAAACATTTCACAAATTACAATACTAGAAGACAATATCAAAATGGAACAAATACAACACAAAGTCAAAATCAAATTACACATAAAAATAATGGACATAAACAATATAAATAGATACACATACAGCAGCAAAAATTCAAAATTTTAAATTGAATTTCTCTAACTAAAGGATTGGGATTTCTTTTTATTTTTTCTATCACTACAATGCAACATAACTTAAAACATAATAAAACTAAACCACTAAAATATAACACTAAGGCACATAATAAACCATAGAACATAGAACATAAATTGTTAAATAAACAATTGCACAGAATTGTCAAATTCATAATAATCAGACAAAATACTAAAAACTTTCAAATAGCAATACCAAATTCAATACACAATTGAAATTCAAAATTTCCAAAATTTACTTGCTAATCAAATTATAAAATTACTTCTTCTTCTTAATTCTAAAAATTTTCAAATAAACAATACAAAAATCTTAACTAACATGCATTATCTTATCTTAAATAATTCCATATCCTAAACACTATCACTTAATCGGGGCATATCAATGTCAACTGAAAACACTGTGGTAGGTCATTGAACACAGGGGCGGGGGTTCTTCGTTCCACAGCGGTCTCTGTCCGGGTACAAAAAATTGTTTGGGCGCGGAATATTGTTTTGACACTGCACTAAACACAGGGTAGGACTCATTAAAATTTGAATGCGACACTAATCTGGCTTCTTCATCCTCCATGAAGATGTTGCCCTGGTTTTCGTGAAAATATACCTCGTTTTCCTTTCTCGTGTCCATATCTTTTGCCTTGTCGTTTTCTTTATCCATGTGCTCCTCATGCTGGCTGATTTCTTGCTGGTCTTCCGTCGTCGTCGTTTCCCTGCTAATCGGAACTTCTACTATCAGCTCCACCACCTGGTCTTCTGTCGGAGTTACCTTCCCGGTCATCTCTTCCGACAGTTGATTTTCCGATACTTCCGGCATCTGTATGCCTCCATCTATATGCTTTGTGGCTACTGTTGCCACATCTTCCTTTGGACGTGGTATACCAACCACCTCAGGACGCACCTCTGCTGCCAGCAGCGCCTCAAATTCAGCCGCGCTGATCTTTGCCACTGGCAACGCCTGGGTTTCGTACTCACGTGCCTGGACGGGGCCGTGACCGTAGGAAACCCGTTGCACTCCATTCCCACTAAGTGCCGTCTGGCAATCACTATATGGAGGCAACACTAATTGCATCTGAGGTTGTTGGTAAAACATATGATGTCCGTAACTAAACTGATAATTGTGAGGCATACAGACCGGATATAACCATGGTGGAAACTGATGCGTCGCCATCATCGCCGGCGTCGTGGTCGGAAACGGGAACATCCTCCCTCGATGTCACAAATTCACTTACCTGATTGACTAATTTTGAACGTATGTCCTTTTCGGATCGTCATTGGGTGTATAATTAATTTTTTAAATTAATTTACCCTCAGATCCTACCGACTGCGCCAATGTAACACGGGGGGGGGATAACAGAAATGAGCGATGATGATGACTTACGATTTACGATGATGACGATGATAACACGATAAACAGGAACACACTTTGATTGGGATCACGGGAGCATATGATCACTTTAATTTACTATTTTTACTAATTTTTATTTACATATTTATATATTTAAGAAAACAACACTTAACTAAACTAATTTAAAATTAAACAATTATCTTAACAGACTACATTGTGTCTGCGACCAATCTACAACTCACCCTAACTAAGACTGACTACAAATTTTTGTTGAGAGGCAAATCTACCCTCTCAACTTCTTATCTAAATATAAATGTTTGTCTGTGAAATAAGATCTTTTCGGCATATGGCCCTATAATTTCTAATTTTTATTACCAAAAATGTCAACATATATATGCCGATAAAAGAATCACAATTCACAGGAGAAATGCAGTCTACAAAACAAGATGGAAACAGGGCCGTATTTTCCATCTTGTTACACTAAACAACTTTTACGGAAATTTTCAAATATGTCACTTAGTAATAAAACATCAGTTTTTAAATATAAATCAGTATATTGTCCTAAATTTTGAATTTTAAATAAATTCCAAACATTTATAGCATGCTGATAGTCTTCATTTGATATGTTTTCCCCTTTGAGTGAACTGTAATATTTGTCTATACTAGGTAGTTGTTCCTCATCTAGTTTATCCCAACTATCTAGATATTCATATGGAAATATACCTTTTTTGTAACTAATATAAATTTCTCTTCTGAATCAGTGTGAGCTCTTGTTATCAACTATTCACTATCTGTTAGATAAGAAGCTAATTTTTCTAAACTGCCATAAAGCGGAAAGAGTCTATAAATCTGAAATTAATTTTTGTATTTTTTACGTATGTTGTGAAGGATATATATCGTTGTTTGTTTATTGGTAATAGCGATACAGAGCCTGGAATTTTTGTAGTTATTTCTTTTATAATAAAGTGTGCATCATACGAAGATAAATTATGAAATACAACAGGTATAGCATGTGAATTTGTATAATTTAAATTGCAATTTTGATGAGCGGCTCCTCTGTATTATCCAGTTAAATGTGAATGATCACGTACTTTTATGTTATGCAGAGTGAATACTTCATCGCAAATATGACATTTTTTACTATTTATAAAATTTATTTCTTCATTAGAAGTTAATTTCATCGGTTTAATATCTTTCATTATAATGTCAATTTGGTTCGCTATATTGTTAAGTTCTTCAACAAACCAGTCAATGCAGTGTCTTCCACGGTAAATATTAAATTTTGAATATGAGTTATTGTATGAACATTTCAGGTAATACGCAATACTAAACGGTACGTGTTTCTGTGTATATACCGTATTTTTACCATGTGCTTCTTCAACTTTTTCCAAAATTTATTCTATATCAGCATATATTATAAACGGTACTTTTTCTTTGTGATGAAAGTTTTTGAATTTCAATATTTTATTTTCTTCCGTGGGCACTGTTATTTTACACTCGTTAACATTTGTACAGTTTTCTTTGTGTTTTTCTAAACTACACTCGCTACTAAAATGATTTAAACATCTATAACAAAGAAAGGCTTTACGTGTGTTTGAAATTTGGCTTCTCAATAATCGTGAAAGATTTTTTATCCACATAAAATGATAATTTTCAGGAGATCTAAGTCTTCTAACATTCTCAGTGATGTCAACATCCATGCTGTCATTATCTTAAATCTGATCTTCTTCTGCTTCTTTTTCCTCCTCCTCTTCCTCATCCCCCACATACATCATCAGTAAATGTATTGTTTTATCATACACGCCTTTGGTTAGACGTACTGGTACAACATCATGTTTTTTCTTGCTAATTTTTTTAAGTGTGTACACATTTATGTTAAGTCCATTCATTTCTTCGAATTTCACAATATTTTTTAATTTTATTGGAAATTCTATTCCTTCATATTTTAAAATTGTTGAAAAATGTGGGTATGCACATGTACGGTTAGAACTGTTACATACTGGATATAGTGCTGATGTAACAGCTCAAAGAAAGCAATAATCGTCATTATTCTTGATATTTATAATTGCTTTTTTGGTCTGCAGGTAACGATACATAACCCGTTCCAGAAGCAGTGATGGGCGAATAATTGTTTATGTTTACTTTCAGGTGTAGAACTTCATATAAAGCCCAGTCTCGTTCTTGAAACTCTAAATCGTTCATTATTTTATCTAATACATTTTCTTTATACATTTTTTTTTATGTTATTGTAAATAATACGTATTTACTTTATTAGCGTTTTTAAATTAAACATGTGTTTTCATTTCAACAGTGTTGCCAAACGAAAATTAGGAACTGTAGATGACAGTGCTGTGCTGTAATGACGAACGGCTAATATCGATAAGAATTCAGTGAATATTAAAATTGAATACAATTTTTAAGTAATATTTTGGTTTGTTTATACAAATAGTTATTCAATATCAAAATATATATATAAATAATGGAAATGTCATTATCGAATATATTTGAATACCTGAAAGGTAAATCCAGACAAATAGTAGAAGGAGAGACTGTCTTTACAGGTAAATGGATATTGGTTCTTCATTGTAATCTCAATATAAAGTTTTTATTTATTATAGCGGGTCATGTTATATTATGTGGGTACAAAAAGCACTGAAGGGAATGAAATTGTTGCACTTTGTCTTCAAACATGTAAGTTAAAAGATGAAACACATAACTTAAACATAGAATTGAAAGATTGTATCCAAGAGTGGCAAACATTATGTTCTTGTAAGGCTAGAAATAGTGAAGTATGTAAACATATTGTAGCGACCCTGATTTGTGCTCGTAAGTAAGACAAACATTATTATACTCGTATTATATATAAATAAATATTAATAAATTCGCAGGGAATAAAACTTGCATGAGCTGAGTTGTACGGACTTAAATCAAGCTTGGAGAGGCACAGGTTCTGGATAACATTTTTCAATTACAGTGCTCCAGTTAGAGTTTCTGACTACTGTTATCCGAAAAACAAGAAAATTATATGCTCTTTACCATCTGAAAATGGTTTATTTAAACTTCAGGACAATTTTTTTTTCTATAATGTCAGGTAGATTTAACTACCAAAGTTATTTTTCCGAGAGACCACATTAAGCATTTTTCATAGTTATTTATGGTAAAAGTAGTGTTACAATGCATATAAGTCATGTAAAAAAGTGTGTAGCTCACGAGGCTGTGGGGTATTTTCTTAAGTGATTTAAGCAAATAACACACGTGTGCCATACAATATTGTATTATTACGCATTCAATAATTTATTCATTCTCTATTATTTCGGAAAGATAAACTCCATAGAAAATTCAGCATCAGCACACAATGTAACTTCTATTGAATATGAACTGAATCTGTATCAATCAGTAGATACAATTAAAAATTATTTAAATATGTATAAATGTATATTGTACAATATGTCAAAAAATTAGTAAAGTACTTTAAGTACAGATCAAACATATGAAAATATGGTCAAAAACAAACATTACCTGAAGCAAATTTTGAATGGAAATTGGCAAGAAAATACCGAATTACTGACACATCATGCTGTAATTTATTTATGTTTTTTACAAAATAAGAATCCAAATTGGCACAAAAAAGTTCATTCATTTTTAAATCGCAAATTCAAAGGCAATGTGAATTATGGAAAAATCAAAGATAAAGTCGCAATGCAATTTTACAAAGACCAGGCTGGAATGGAAATGTGGTTTTTGTACAAATCCTTTAGTTCCATGAATGGGTTGCAGTCCCAACGGAATTAGCGCAGGCGTATTTATAATAGAAATTAATTGTCCAGTGCTAGAAAAAGATGACAGCATTACGAGCATATTGTTAAAATTAAAATATATTGAATTTGTAGATAATTTACCATAAATAAAGAAAAGACACAAATATTATACACAGATTCAATTGGGAACTTGTCTTTTAAGTTTAAGAATGTATCATTTTATAATATTTTCTTCCTACGACGATTCTTGTGTTATGATAGAAGTACCATACGATTATGATTTTTGTAGTGTCTTAGTAAAAGATTTAAAAGAAATTTATTTTAAACAAATATTTCTTAGAATTAGCCAGTAATGTAGAAAAATGTATTAAATAAAATACTCTTTCAGAAACATGTTTTTTATTTTAGAACTTATCATCAGACAAAATCGGATATGATATGTTTACAAGAGCACAAACTAAATCCATAATATTATCAACGTAAGGTAGTAAAATAAATTCTACTGTTCTAATAAATATGCTAAATAATTTTATCCTCTGTATTACACTTTAACATGGACTCATGACAGAGAAATATTTGCTGTTTCGATTGCTTCAGCATTAGTTAATTGAATTCCTCTATCCAAACATTCTTTTCAATAAGAATACTTTTATCGACCAGTACTGCATTGTTTTATCCAAATTTCGACCACCATATCCCTGGATAATGAAATAGATAGTTCCAGCAGGCGTAACACCAACCATATATTTTATTGTACGACATTTTTTGTAATTGGAATAAGTTCTAATATTAAAAACCAAACATTTTGATTTTTATATTTTAATTTCGGTAGCATCCAAAATCATTATTTTTGTACCATGAAAAACATTTCGGTATGTGTCTTAAATGTTCATCTTTGGTCGGGAATTTAATTAATTTTATTAAAGAGTTACTCATTACAACTAATGTCTCATGAAAATAATTTTGTGCTGTTGAAAATGAAAATTTAAATATCACAGCTAAAGCACGGAAAGATAAGTCGGATTTTAAGTTTATTAATACTATTAATATTCTTTCTTTAATATGTTTTTCTTGCACCTTTAATACTGGAAATGCGAATTGCAGGCACTGTTCTAATTTAATAAAAGTTTCAATTGTAAAACCTGTATATGCACACATATTTTCATGAGAGAGTAATTTATTTATTTATTAGAGAAACCAACAGTATAACAAATACCAATTATAGGTCTCTACATTTTAATTAATAATAAATTATAAATCTTATCATAATAAAGGTAATAAACATACAATTTAATTAATATTTTAGTGGAAACGAATTTTTAGATTAGGATGAACATAGAAACAAGATCTTAACTAATGATATTGACAATTTCGGTTTTAAATGCATTGATTGATATATGAAACAAATTAATATGTAGGAATTTAGAATTGTAAGCTGCCATGATTCTGTTTATTGGCGAATTTTTGCAGTTGTTTGTATTACATGACTTTTCAAAGAATATTTTTTTTGATCTAGTTTTGTAGCTAATGGCAAATCTTAATTCAGAAAAGCGTGTAGGTGCATTTATTAAATGATTTATGATTTTGTACAAATATATCATGTCAGCTTTTGTTCTTCCTTCAAGTGAATGCATTTTATAACATTTTAAAATTTTACAATAATCGTAAGGTATGGTATGGAATTTGTAATTTAGAATTTTACAAAACTTTTTTTGTACATTTTCAAGTAAGTTGACATTTTTACTATAATAAGGATTCCACACTGTGGATGCATACTCAAGTTTTGATCGCACAAGTGAATTAAAAAGGTAAATTAGTGATCTTGTGTTATTAAAATGTTTTGCATTACGAAATATGAATCCAAGTGTTCTATATGAATTCTTAACACTATTATCCACATGGTCGTTAAATAACAGTTTTGAATCGAAAAATACTCCTAAGTCTTTAATTACTGATTTTTTTATTAATGTAGTATTATTTAAAATGTAATTAAAATGAATAACATGACGATTTATTGTAAAGTGTATCTTGTAACATTGTGATACATTTAAAAGTAAATTATTTTTATCACAATATTCCTGTAGTCTTAATAAATCTTCCTGAAGTTTAACATTATCTTCATTATTTGTAATGACTTTAAAACATTTTAAATCATCTGCGTATAAGAGAAAATTTGAATGTTTGAAGCAAGATGATATATAATTAATAAATAAAATGAAAAGTAACGGACCTAGATGCGACCCTTGTGGTACTCCAGATTTAACATCGATGCGTCGTGATTTAAAGCCATTACAATTAACTATTTGTGATCTGTTTTTCACGTAAGATTCAATCCAACGAATGAGTGAGCCATGTATTCCCAATGCTTGCAATTTCTGTATAAGTATAGAATGATCTACCCGATCAAATGCCTTATTAAAATCCGTGTAAATAACGTCTACTTGATTTCTCTTATCCATATTTGCGCATAAATATTCTGTGAAGGGGACCAAATTTCTTCTCTGGTATTATAATGTTATAAATATCATTTTTTATTTCGTTTATAACAAGGGCTTCAAAGAATTGATATTGGTCTGTAGTTAACAACATTATTAATATCACCAGATTTATATATTAGTGTTACATAAGATGTCTTCCATAATTCTGGAAAATGACCTGATTTTAATGACTGATTATATATAATATGAAGGGGTTCTGTGAGATAGTTTGCGCATGTACGAATGAATTTAGCAGGAATTTGATCAGGTCCAGGTCCTTTATTTATATTTAGATTTTGCAAGTATTGAGAAATGAATTCAAGAGATAGATATATGTTATGTAGATTTGTTGAGTTTGAATACTGGATGCTAGAGTTACTACAGTTGCTATTATTATTATTGTTTACAAATACTGTTTCAAAAAAATCTGCAAACAGGTTAGTAACATCATACCCTGAATGAGCCTCTTGGTTATTGTAATGTACAATGTTTGGAATATTGTTCTTATTGTTTCTCATTGTCTTACTGTATGTCCAGAAAGACTTAGGATTATTTTTTACATTTTGTTCCGCATTATTAGTAAACGACTGAAAATTTTGTTTTATATTTAATTTCACTCTGTTTCTCAAAGTAGAAAAAGAAATATAATCACTTAAATTACAATATATTTTCCATTTTTTGTGATATTTATTTTTTTCTTTTATTAATTTTTGCGTCGCTTGTGTGAACCAAATTGGAAATTTATTGTTATGTAGAGATTTCAAAGGTACAAAATCAGCAATTAAACTGTTTAATATATTATAAAAAAATTCAATATTTACATTTACATCATTGCAAGATAGTTTATTTTGCCAGTTAATTGCTGAGAGTTTATATATGAGTTCTTTGTAGTTGCATTTGTTAAAATTGTAGCTTACACTGGTGTTAATGGGAAGTTGTTTTTAAATTTGTAAAATTACATGTCAAGTCTAAGGGAGGATGGTGGGGATCAATTTTTGATAGGGGGGAGTCACTTTTCTGTACAATACAATCAATGGAGCATATTACAAAATCCAATATTTTGTTGTTCACATTTTTATACCAGTATATTGTTTGAAATCGCACATATTTATACAATTTATAAATTCAGAGCAGGTTATGTTTCTATTAATAAAACCAGGGTCGTAATAGTTGGAGTTTGGGGATCATTGTAAATGCGGGAGGTTGTAATCGCCGATGATTAGAAAGTGGTCGGTAAGATGTTGTACACGAAGGTCGCTGATTTTATTCAGATGTTCTTCGTATATTTCAGCACATGTTGATGGTGCAATGTAGACGCAGCAAAGATGCACTTTTACACTACCCTGCGATATAGTTAGCCAGATATCTTCTGTTGTTGTAAACCATGAACACTGCATTAATGCTTTTATGTTATTTTTAAGTAATATTAACACTCCTCCACCTTCGGATTTAATTTCATTGATTCTATCTCTTCGAAACACAAAATATTTATTACAGTCGCATATTTCTGAGTTTAGTACACTATTATTTAACCACGTCTCGGTGAAAAATATAATATCATAATCATTGGATGATATCTCATTATAGATGTTAAGTAATTTTGTTTTCATTCCTCGTAAGTTTTGATAATAGATACGCATATGAATTTAGATGTCAAATAGTTAATTATTAATTAATAGTGCCAGTGGCGTAGCTAGTGTTGGTGTCACCCGGGGCAATAGTGATGGTGTCGCCCCCCCCCCCCCTCCCCCCACGTTAATCGAATATAAAAATATATACTTATACCACAGAATAATGTTTCAATATATGTTTTTATTATAAATAAAAATAAATTTACACTAACAAAAATAAAAAAAAAACTTTTGTTTGTCTACATTAAAGCTCTTCGGGATTTCAAGCCTGCAAATTTATGTATAATTTCATCAAAATCAATTTTTGATGCTACTTCATTTTCGATAGATAATATTGCTAAATCAGAGAGTCTTGCCTGGCTCATTGTTGAGCGCAAGTAAGACTTTATCAATTTTAGTTTCGAGAAGCTTCTTTCACACGATGCAACAGATACACAAATCGTGAGAAATAGTTTTAAACTAAGTGAAAGATTTGGAAGAGATTCTACGAAGTCCCACTCAGTAACGAAATTTAAAATTTGTAAGGATGACCAATCGTTAGCATCTTTTAAGTTGATGCCGGCTGTTTTTAAATGTCTTCTCAACCTTGGTATTTCTACCAGAAGTTCATTTGCAGATATTTCGTCATAAAAGGATGTCAATTTTTTAATAGATTCTTCCAGTTCTGCTTCATTGCACGATATGAGATTCTTAGTTTGAATAGCTTCAAAAGTGGACGATATATCTGCCATTGATTTCGATCTAGTTTGCAATTCCGAATAAAAGCGATCAAGGCACTGTAACATTTCCCTTTTATTTTCTTCTTGTAAAGGCAAACTAGAATCGCGTGCTTCCTCACCAGCCATTCTCTTCTTAATCCTTATTCTTTTTTCAACTGCAATTCCATATTCTTCATACTTTTTCATAGCTCGTGCGATTGCGTTTTCTACTATGTGATTGCGTTCTTCATGTACAAAAAGTTTTAGTGCTTCTAATTTAATTACAACTTTATCAATAGATAAACCTTTCGTTTGAAGATATTGTTGAGTGGAATTAATTTCCCTTAGCATATCACATCAAAAATAAAGATAGCAAAGGAAAGTAAAATTGCAGATTGCTGGTAAAAGACATTGTGCTGTTCCTCTTGTGTCTAAATTTTCATGTGATGCACCAAGAGATTCAATTGCAGATACAACCTCGTCAAACTTTTCTTTCACTGGTGTGACAGCAGCATAATGAGCACTCCAACGTGTTGTAACTAACCTTTTTATTGATAGTCCAGTATGTTCGACTAATACATCTCATCGGTGGGTAGAAGCAGCGAAGAAGGTATACAAACTTTCAAGAGTTCCAAAAAATGTTACACAGGATGCATTTTCGGCAAAAGAGTGCTGGCCACATAAGTTGAGAGTATGATCTATACAACCATTAAAAATAGCTTTCAATTTTTTTTTTAATAATACTTTGTACACCTCCATGAATTCCAGCCATAGTAGCAGCATTGTGCACGGCACATCATTATGTCTAAACCATCACCTTCTAATTTTTCAAGTATAGCTGAACTAAGATCAGCTGCTGTTTTACCTTTGAAAGGAAAAAATCCTAGAAATACTTCTTTAATCTCAACTTTCCCATTGCTACATTTTACATACCGAATAACTTCGGACATCTGGTCTGTATGAGATATGTCAGGCGTACTGTCGAATATAATTCCAAAGTACTTCGCTGACTTTATATCCATAACAAGCTTCTCTTTTACGTGATTCGCTAAGATACTGATAAACTCATTTTGAATTTCAGATGAAAGATAAGATATGCCACGTTTCTTTTCTTTTAATTTTATCATATGTTCTTTCAGAACGACATCATACTTAGACAACATCTCAACCAACTCCAAAAAATTCCCTTTATTTGATGAAGACTCATTTTCCCTGTGACCACGAAATGGTAAATTTTGTTTGCAAGAAACAAAGTAATTTCAAGTAATCTGTATAAAATATCTCGCCAGAACTTCTTTTCTTTCTCTACCAAAGTAATTAATCCTGCGTCAATAGTATTGTGTAACCGCAAACCCGCTGCTAAAGTTTTTCATTTTTCAAGATTCCGAAGATGCTCTTCAGATTCCTCATGTACCTGCACTTTTGGATTGAGTTTCCACCATTTTTGGAAACCAGTCACAAATTTGGATGTTGAATTTGCAACACTAACAGCAAATAATCGACAGCAAAAACAATACAAATTCTCACTGATAAGCGAATAAACCATCCATGATCGTAGAATTTTTTCACCATTTTTCATCTCTTTGAAAAACCAATCTTTTGAAAGCTGTCGAAATTCTTCTTTTCCTTTTGCCTTCTGCCTTGATACAACACCGAATGGGCCATCTTTATTCTGGAAAGGCGTACTACCCTGTTTTATAATTTCTGTCCGTAAATGAATTGGAATCGGTATTTTCCAGTAAGAAACATCTTTCAAAATTAGCAAATCTCCTTGCAAAATTTCGTTTTTTTCCTGTTTAGTGTCTTGACTCAACTCACTTTCCGTATTTTCTTCTTCGTGTTTTGTCGTATATTCTTGTGTATCCATTTCCTGATCTTCTTCGTGTGCATCACATTCTACCATATCCACGTTTTTTTCATGCACAAGATCCGTACTAGATGAATTATTGTCAATCATATCAAATGAAGACTGAGGCAAGTCTTTTGAGTCACTTTGACTATCATTCGACTTCTGAACATATTGTATCATCGATCCAGCAATTTTTTGAAGTGATTTACTTTTCGCGTCTTTGATCTTTCTCTGTTGAAACCCACTTAGCCTCTTCGATTTATGCACTCCACGAGGCATGACATACCTATGTCATTAACATACACGATAACATAATTATAAAACATAATATTTTGTTAATGGCCTCTTCCCACATTTTCAAATTTACAATTTTTTTTTTTTGAATATGTTTTCAAATTTCAAAAATGTTAACAAATATATAATTACACCTAAAAAGTATACCTATAGATAATTTATAATAAATTATTAAGTTTTACCGCTATGTATCTATGATGACGTATGAGTATAGAAAGTGATATATACGATGAAAGAGAGAGACATACAAAAACTTCATTGTCAACAGGGAGAAGTCGGTTATTAACTTTACATAATTATAATTGTAGTTATATTCGTATTCTTTAAGTTTATTATATATTCGAACAGAATAGTCTTTTTTTTTGTTGTGAGGTAGGTACCGCAAATATGGAGTGCTGTCGTAACGAAAAAGGCAGAAATATATCGCGAGCTAATTTGAATTTTTATGGAATTTACAACAATTTCTTTCCTTCGTCTTTGTTTTAACACAGAGACAATAATATAAAAAAATATTTATAAACAAACAAAAAAAAATGTGGGAAGAGCCCATTGTATTATGTACCGATTGAATAAATTTAATTCATATGTTGAGATTTGGGAACTTCAAACAATGGTTTTAGAATGATGTTGGGCTTTTAGTTCCATTATTTTACTGTTAACATTAGTTACAAAAAAGAGTTGGACGTTTCGGACCTCTAATTGGGTCCATCATCAGCTATTACAAATATTACAAGTTACATATTAAAATTTTTTACAATCGATCGTTTAAGTAGTAACGCACTCACCGAAAGTAAAATTTTTTGACATTGAATAAGTGGTCCATAATAAGCCTTGAAATTTAACAACTATTTGTTATTAAATCCTTAGAATGGACATATACTGTTGTCACAATATATTGTTGATAATTTGATGATCTGAAAAGTTAAGTTGTACTTATTTTGGTGTTAAATTAGTTTAAAGTAATAAAAACTTACCAAAAATGTATTGTGACAACTGCATTTTACATTTGTTGTTTCTTAAGCAGAATTACGTTTTTATATATAACAAAATTGTAAGATGAAAAACATCGTAAGATTATAATTAGTTAAATATGTGACCTTTCGCCATGATGGTTGACGAGATACTGAAAACGAAATGCAACTTTGTCGAAAATTGTACAAAATGGATTTAATTATATTGTGATTAAAATAAAACAAAGAAGTTAAGAATAAAAAGATATGAATTTCAACAAGTCAATTGTCAGGCGGAAAAATATAATTAATATTGTTTTATAGTTGAATGAAAGAATAGAAGGCGGGAAATTTGAAATGTAACATGATAAAATTTAAATGAAATTGAAATTATTTTACTTTATCCTTAGTTTTGGTATCTATTCAAAAAAGGTTTTATATGTTCTACATTATTATTAAAGTCTGTATGGTGATTAACTGCAGTATTTTTATTAATATTAATATAACAAGTCTCATATAGTAATCTTTCAAATTTGGGAGCAACAGTGTTTAGAATTTGTAATTCTTAAAGTCAAAAATATGTCCCGTGTCACAATGATGTTTACATAAAGCACTATGATTTCCATTCATCTTCTGACAATGTAGATTATGTTGGTAAATTCTTTTGTTAATTGGTTGTGAAGTTTCGCCAATGTATAATTTGTTACAATTATCACAATTGACCTGGTAAATTACATTTTTTCTTTTGTCTGGATCAATTTTATCTTTTAATTTGGTAAATAGATGACTTGTGGTGTCATTATTGCTCCCAAATTTGAAAGATTACTATATGAGACTTGTTATATTAATATTAATAAAAATACTGCAGTTAATCACCATACAGACTTTAATAATAATGTAGAACATATAAAACCTTTTTTGAATAGATACCAAAACTAAGGATAAAGTAAAATAATTTCAATTTCATTTAAATTTTATCATGTTACATTTCAAATTTCCCGCCTTCTATTCTTTCATTCAACTATAAAACAATATTAATTATATTTTTCCGCCTGACAATTGACTTGTTGAAATTCATATCTTTTTATTCTTAACTTCTTTGTTTTATTTTAATCACAATATAATTAAATCCATTTTGTACAATTTTCGACAAAGTTGCATTTCGTTTTCAGTATCTCGTCAACCATCATGGCGAAAGGTCACATATTTAACTAATTATAATCTTACGATGTTTTTCATCTTACAATTTTGTTATATATAAAAACGTAATTCTGCTTAAGAAACAACAAATGTAAAATGCAGTTGTCACAATACATTTTTGGTAAGTTTTTATTACTTTAAACTAATTTAACACCAAAATAAGTACAACTTAACTTTCCAGATCTTCAAATTATCAACAATATATTGTGACAACAGTATATGTCCATTCTAAGGATTTAATAACAAATAGTTGTTAAATTTCAAGGCTTATTATGGACCACTTATTCAATGTCAAAAAATTTTACTTTCGGTGAGTGCGTTACTACTTAAACGATCGATTATAAAAAATTTTAATATGTAACTTGTAATATTTTTAATAGCTGATGATGGACCCAATTAGAGGTCCGAAACGTCCAACTCTTTTTTGTAACTAATGTTAACAATAAAATACATGGAACTAAAAAGCCTAAATTTAATTCATTTGCAATTTTTGGCCCAATGAAGGGTCATATACAAAAATCATAAGAGTTAACTTCTTCCAAATTATAGTACCTACATGATAAATTATTATTTAGAAAGAAATATGATTTATAGATAAATGTATATTTTTAAATTTAATATACATACATGCAAATAATATTTTATTTATAGAATCAAAAGAATTTTACTCTGGCGATATTCAAATCATAACTGCAGTTTCATAAAAAATAAATACTTACGTTTTCTAGACCAACAGAATTAACACCGATTGATTCTAATCTTATATCCTTTTCTCGCTTAAAGCTAGTTATACTCTGCAAAATATAGGACTACAAGACACTATGTGCAGTATGACATTTACGAAAGTGTCCAAAATGAAGCGATAGCGCATATTTTCTGTGATTCATTTCATGTACCCTCTCCAGACCGCGGGTGCGGTTTGTTTTAGTGGTCTCCGATCTATTTGATTATATTTAGAAAAGCATAATGAGAATTTCTTTAATTGGATGCGGCACTGTGGGGTGCTGTTTAGTCGGCGACTAGCTTTATGATAATAACAATTAGGTGTTTACGAGAAATGCCGAAGACTGTAGTTTGAACTTCAATGTTGCCGCTAATATTACATTATTGCATTTATTACAATATAAAGAGATGGTAATAAATTCGGCTCGTAGTCTTAAGTTTGAACGAAAACTACAATACCGGGAAGTTATTTTCTTTTACTGCAATTTTTAAAAAATACAGCTGATTTTTTTTTAATTCGTAATTTAAATGACACCCGGGTGTCACCTCTAGAATGGTGTCACCCCTAGAATGGTGTCACCCGGGGCGGACCGCCCCCTTGCCCCCCCCCCCTAGCTACGCCACTGAATAGTGCCCATTTATCTGATTTTATTAATATCTTTTTCATTGTTTATTAAGATGATAGGAGACGTTTCGCTTTTTCTGACGTATATTTTAGTTGCCTTCACCCATGTAAATTTATAATTGTGTTCTTTTGCTTTTATTTTTACTTGCTTTAAGATGAATTTATTATGTGGACTGAGGTGATCATTAACATATATTTTATTATTTTCAATGTAATTAATTTGTGTTGTATTTAAAGTTTTCATTTTACGCGCGGAAGAAACAAAATTGTATTTTTTAATTCTTGATATAAACCTAACAATAATATTCCTAGGTTTATTTTTATCATGGTGAAAGGGGGCTACTCGATGAATTGCGTCTATATCATTTTCGGTTATAGGGTAGTTTATACTATTTCCTATCTTGGATATAATATTTATGAGATTTTCCGAATTTTTTAGGTGCGTGAAGTTAGCAGAATGAAGTAAAGCACTAACGAAACAATTTATATACAAAGTTAGTGCCTCGTTAGTGCTCTTTGGTGCTTCTTCAATTTCTTTAGCAGGAGTCACCATGCCGCTACAAAAAGCATTCAACTTATTTTTCTGCCAAGTTCACACTAGCAGGAACTTTGAAAGATATATTAATTAACTTGGTGTCAAAAGGTAGTGCTTCGTTAGTGCTCTTTAGTGCTTCTATTAAAAAAATCACAAATCATACTGTATCGCTACCAGGAGCATTCGACTGTTTTCCTGCCAAGTTCACACTAGCAGGAACTTTGAATTATAAATTAATGAACTTGGTGTCAAAACTTAGAGCTTCGTTAGTGCTTCTTTGGGGCTTCCATTAAAAAAAATCACAAGTCACACAATGTCGCTACAAGTAGTAGTCGTCCTTTGCTAATTTATGTAGATCGGCATATTATAAAGTTTATTTATTGTAATAAAATATTAAAAATTATTAACAACTTTTTCGCTCATTTTATGCTATTTATTGCTACATTGTATTAATTGTGTGCTCATCTCCAACAATTGTCATTATCAAAACACAAATGCATACGATATGTTTACGTTTGCTTATTCATAGAGAAAAATTTAAAATTAATATAGCAGTATTTTTTTCTGATCTCGTTCTATTTATTGCCATATTTTTTAATAGGCTAATAGCCTTACCATTTTTATATAAATAAAGTAGCTCATAACTCACTAGTGGGTTAAAGTATCTTATCTCATTGCTTATTGTTCCGTATCTATAATAGTACTACGTTAAGTAAGCTTATCAACACTATTTTTATTAATATATGTTAAATTCAATTTTAAATGTAACAGTACCTATAGGTACTCACAAGACAATAGAAAGTTATGTAGTCATTTTATTTAAATTCTTTGTTAAAAATTTATATTAATATTTTGTATGTATGTAGGTAATAGTCAATAGGTCAACGTCAAAACGCGGAAAATAATGTGTTCGCCGAATAAAATTTATATATTAAAAGTAAAGGGTTCTGTTAGGAACACGTTCTTTATACCGAGTTATACGAGTATCTTTGAAAATTTGTTGATACGAGTAACAAATAAGATTTTTTGTAAATCAAAGAATTAAATACATTTTTATTTCAAAAGATCTCTTGCTTCAATAATCGAGTCAACTGTAAAATAAAATTATTGAAACAATAAATTTCTGCTCATGTCATTTTTTGTTATCAACGATTTAAGGGGAATAAGCGTACTTGTATAGGGATCACAATGTTAATTTTTAAATGTGTAGGTATTCAGTTATTTTCTTTCACAATTATTTCTTGTCAAAATATATAAAAAGATTGGGAAAATACGTTATATCTTCCAACGCCAAAACCTGTATTCAAATTAATTATATTTATTTTTTGTAATGTGCGTTTATTGAAATAAAAATAATACTTTAAGTTTGTTTAGTATTATCATAACAATTTTACTGTACTATACTCCTACTATACAGAGATAATCACTGGCCGCAATTTGTTTATTAGTTTCTTGCTGATTGTCCACGATTCACACCCTTATAGGATAGGAGAACGCTCCACATGTAACATTTGATTATTCGCACTTTCAATTTGTTACTAACCCCGGGCTTTGTTAAAATATTTTTCATTTTCCCGAACGCGATTTTAGCGATTGTTATACGTGTATTAATGTCTGTTTCGCATTTACTATCACTAGTTATTACACTGCCTAGATATTTATATTTGTTCACTTTTTAAATCTCCTCCATATTACTAATTTTTAGGTAGTCAGTAATACAACAATAACAGTAGGCAGTTACAATTTTGATGTTATATGTATAAAAAAGAAGGAAGTAGATAAGAATACTGACTACGAATATTGCTAATTTGAAATATTTGCCTCGTTGGTGACTACATTATTAAAGTATAAAGGTTGTTTGTTAAAGATAAATAGTTCATCCATATATCTATAAATTGTTATTGTTCTTAGTTTTATATAGTATATACAGCAGTCTGTGAAAACAGTAGTTAAGAAACATCAATCTATTCACTGTGTCATATTTTTTATAAATAAACATATTTCGATTCATTCCTGTTACTAATTTAATATATAATTTAACTGGTTATGGGCCCAGGGATATTTTGCTAACGATTATATTAGTCATTTTTAATAAAGACGACCTAATAAAATGGATTTCTCCAAGCACAAGAAACCATTACCAGGTGATTCAGATTGGCCTATTTAGAAACGGAAGATAAGAGATCTTCTCGATTACCATAAAGGAGCTTTAGATGTAATCGATGGTCGGTTAGTAAAGCCGAAACCAATAAGTGAAGAAGCCACAGAGGATCAAATTAGAAAACATAAAGAAAAATCTGATTTGTGTCGTAAGGCAAACAGTTCACTTACAGACTGCGTTTATGAAAAAGTAATGGATAAAGAGACAGCACAAGAGACCTGGGAAGCATTAATGCAAAACTTCGAGGCTACATCCAAAGAACAGTTGTTTAGGATTTGTACAGATTTCTTTGGATTCTGTTGGACTTTAGGCGAAGATGTTTTAACTCATATAGCGAAATTAGAAAGTTTATGGAATGATTTGAATAATAGCTTGAAAGCAAAAGAAGAAAATGTTCTACCTGAGTTACTTATAGTTTGTAAAATATTATATATCTTGCCCCATAACAATGAAATTTTTAGATCAAGCTGGATGTTACTTACCAATGATGAAAAGAAAACTCTTGATGAATTAACATCACCGCTTTGTATGTTTGAGAGAAATTTTACGGTAGAGAAAATAACAATAAGCAAAATGCACTAGAAGCAAAAGTATTTAGTAAAAATACAACTTACAATAAAAGGATATTTTAAAAAGAAGATATGTGTAATTATTGTAAGAAGAGAGGACACTGGGTAAGAACTTGTAAGAAGTGGATAGCAGACGGGAGACCACCTAAGAGTAAAGTAGGTATGTAAAGAAGATGCAGTTCTGAGTATAGCCCTTACTTCAGAGAATTATCAAGCTTTTTTAAGTGGTACAAAGTCTACAGATTGGTGGATAGATAATGGTGCAACGAGGCACATGACAAATTGTTTAGAAAATTTTGTCTATTTCACAGAATTCGAAATTTCATTTTTATTTGCAGAGGATATAGGTCCTGAATCTTTTGAAAAAGCAACAAATAGTAAAGATAACAAACAATGGAAAAGGCAATGGAAAATGAAATGAAATCACTAAAAGAAAATAAGACTTGGGAGCTGGTATCTTCACCGCATGGAGCTAAGGCTTTGCCATGTAGATGGGTTTTTAAATTAAAGAAAAATCAAGACGGCAGCATCGATAAATATAAGGCAAGGTTAGTGATTAAAGGTTTTAATCAACGGCCAGGAATTCATTAGCGACAAACCTTCAGTCCAGTTGCAAAACTTAGTACAATTCGAGCGATACTAAGCATTGTTGCAAGTGAAAAGAAGCATCTTGTTCAGTTTGATGCATGTACTGCCTTTTTATATGGAGAACTAGAAGAAAGTATTTATATAAAGCAACCAGAAGGGTACGAAGATAACACAGAGAGAGTTTGTAAGCTAAGAAAAAGTTTATACGGACTAAAACAAGCTCCTAGATGTTGGTATAAAAGATTTGGGAATTTCTTGACGAAATCAGGATTCAAAATAAGTGAAGCTGATCCATGTTTATATATACGTGAGAGAAAAGGCAAGAAACTGATCTTAATTTTATATGTTGATGACGGACTTGTAACATCTACAAGTCGTGAAGATTTGGATGATTTTTTGGAAGAATTAAAAAAGGAATTTAAAATATCAATAAAATCTGCAGAATATTATTTGCGACTGGAAATTACAAGAAGGAATGATGGAAGTATTAAAATGTCAGAAAGCGTATGCTAATAGGATTTTAGATCGTTTTAATTTTTCTATTTGTAAAGAAGTCTCAACACCTATGCTACACTATCCGGAAACTTCAACATCAGGGAAAGACATGGAAAAGTCAGAGAATTTTCCATACAGACAAGTAGTTGGTGCACTCACGTATCTTATGCTTGGAACAAGACCAGATTTAGCATTCAGCGTTGGATTCTATCAAGGTCGCTCGAAAATCCAATAAGAGAAGATATTACAAGATTGAAACGAGTATTTCGCTACATAGCAGGCACTGTAGATAAAGGAATTATTTATTTTTCAGATAAAAATAATAGTTTTCTTCAGAGCTACAGCGGCGCAGACTTCGGAGGCTGTACAAAGACAGGAAGATCTACTTCTGGGATTCTCACAATGTATGCAGGAGGAGCAGTATCCTGGATGAGCCAGAGACAAGCTACAGTTGCTACGTCAACCACTGAAGCAGAAATAGTCGCAGCGAATGAAGCAGCGAAAGAAATCATTTGGCTCAAAAGACAGCCAAATTACATCAGTGAATCTTCCAGTACTGCTAGTAGACAATACAGCTGCAGTGCGACTAGCAGAGAAACCAGAGTTTCACCGCCGAACAAAACATATAGACATTAAACATTTCTTCATTAGAGAAAAGATTTTGGAAGGCAGACTAGATATTCATCAAATTTCAACTGACAAACAACTAGCTGGAATTATAACTAAACCGTTAGCTAGAGTTCGTCTTCAAATAGCCAGATAGGACTGCAATAATTCGATTTATTTGAAAATTGTATTTATAGTTGAACTATTTTACATTAACAAGGGAAAGTATTAAAGTATCAAGGTTGTTTGTTAAAGATAAATAGTTCATGTATATATCTATGAATTGATATTGTTATTAGTTATATATAGTATATACAGCAGTCTGTGAAAAAAAGTAGTTAAGAAACATCAATCTATTCACTGAGTCATATTTTGTATAAATAAACGTATTTCGATTCAAATTTAAAGCAGCACTACGATAAGACGTCTGAACAGTTAGACAGTTCAAAAATAATAAATCAATTAATGTTTCTTTTATTTCACAAAATGAAATATTAACTTGAAACTCTTTATCTTCCATGTTTGGGATACTTTCGTCAGAAGACGGCAATGAATGTGAAAATGATGGTTGACATCTGTATTTGTAGTCTTTGTAGTTAATTCAACTGATTCTTCTGCGTCCATCATAATTGTTGAACTTATATAATATAATCATGATCCAACAAATTTTGATTAATAGAAGGCTTATTACAATCGGTTGTAATGATTGAGTTTTTTCTATAAACATACAGAAACATGCATTACCTATTTTTAAATATTGTCATTAAATACCTATTAAAATTTCGTTGTTTCATTCTATCATTTCTAGCAGAATGCTTTCGTTTTAAAGGCTCAAAAACTACGTACAGTTAATTTTTGTGATGGAATTGCCCCATAGTTTAATTTGTTTCTGTTTTTATTATTAGTATTTCCTATTAAATGTACATAATAAGTAAAATAATAACAAACATTCTCCACTACAACGTACCATTAGTAAAATCAGTAAATTTAAAATGTTCTGAACACACTTTCATATATGTACTAACTTTATTTCCCATATAATTGTTACACTGTGGTACCGACCAAATCGTTTACATTTAGACATTTTAATGTAACTAATCATACACTGTCAACGCAAGGACCGACATTGACAGAATTTACTTCCCCCATTAGCATTACATTTCCATATCGACACCAGATATCAGCCAGTTTGGTTTTTTTTCGCGAATTAGCAATACTTCTTTATTAATGTGTTTGTGTTACAGTACAGACAGAGTAGTGTATGTGGGTCCTGTCATCTCATCCCAATTAAAATGTAATTTATTCACAAAATTTGTAAGAAAATAATACTGTTCATATATAAACACTACAATATTCAACAAAGTTTGTAGTAGTATATTGATTAGTACTTGTTACTATTAAATTATTTACAACACATTTCTTTGAGACTGTGGCAAAAAATTTGTGACTGCGGCAAGATTCTTTTGTTGCTAAGTGATGTTTTCAATATTCATTTGAATCTTGATATTGTGACTTTTCCACACTATCGTAGAAAATAGTTACTTATGCAACTAGTGTGTAAAGTAAGTGTTTTTTAGTCGAATGTTGTTTAACGCATAAGGCCTAGTTGAATGCGAAAAACACTCTGTTACACACGTGTTGCATACAACATTTTTTCTACAACCGAAATATTAATAAAAGTTAATTTCAAACGTAAATTAAACTATTGATAAATGTGTTTACGTTGTCTAGCAACAGCTATTTTTCACGCACTAGTGCGTGGAAAGTAACTCTTTACAAACTCAAAAGATATTTATTTATACCTGTTAGAATATAGAAATACATCCAAAGGCAATAACCTACCGTCGCAAGCTCATTTGCTTTTTAGTCGTAGCTTAAAAGCTCAGTCTCGAGGAGTTCAACAGTACACATGATAAAATCATGTTATTAATACAAAATAATAAATAGGAGCCGGGCAAAATTGTAATAATTGATAATCAAAGACCCAGATTATAATAGACTATTCCTAAATATAATTTTTTGTAAGATGGCGCCGAATGATAGTCAATCAAATAACTCAGGTGCAAAGGTAAAAAGTGTAGACAAACAGTTGTTAATGGTGTTAAGTGCGTGATATGTAACACGGTAACGCATAATAGTTGTATTAGACTTATGAAAAACATAAAAATAATTGATGAAAACAAAATAAACTGTTGTATACTGGAAGACAACGACGCCCTTGACTTGTCATACTCTAGAGCAACTGGTGACCATTTAAGTGATTTTAAAATTGAAAAAAATACTTCAATGAAATTATTTCTAATAAAGACATTATCACAAATAATCAAAGTGAATTAATTCAGTCACTTAAAAAACAAATAAGTTTAGTAAACTCTAATAATAAAATAAATAGCATAAAGCACACAGGGCCATCTAACACTAAACAATGTAATGACAAAGTCGAAGCAAAACTTGCTAAACATAATTCATCGTGGTCTGCGAATTTATCGACAGAGAAATTGGAATCTACTGTTGTCAAAAAAGATAAACAAAAAGTTGAAAAATACATAGGAGTCTCAGAACAAGAAATCATCCTCAAATGGCGAATATATAGTAAATACTCAACACGATTTTAGAGGTAGAGGTTGGCAGCAGTGTTTGTGACTGGTTTTCTCAGCTGAGATAAAATATATATACAGTTCTTTTTATTAATCCTTTTCAGTAAATTCATTTTTCCAGGTATTTATAATTAAATTAAATTATCAATTTCACTTAATTTCAAAAAATATATTCAATATTTTCAATTTTTTCACACACGTGCACTGCACATAACCTCACTTATAAAGCATATGTTGCTGTGTCAATATGACACAATTTTTAATTAATTCTTGTGGTTTTTAGGATAAGTGGAAGTCAAAGAGATGTTTCTCTAGATGTCCTAAGGGATTCAAGTCCCAAGGACGTCGTGACTATGGAGGAGGAGCTCCTACGTAGCCCAACTCCATCCACTTCCAAACTCGAGGAGTCTATCGGAAAGCTCCAACTAAGTGAACAGAGAAGCAAACTGAGCGGTGCCGCCAGAAAACGCTTTAAGTGGCTCATTAAAAGTGGGCTTAGTGCTGACGAAGTACGTGTCAAAGCCCTACAACCCATGAAGGATAAGGGTCCAAAACGGACCCGGTCCGAGGAATCAACGCCCGAAATGTCTGTTAAAAGGCAAACAACAGATGCTAAAGGCCAACCCAGCGGTGGTGCTCCGCCACCACCTGATAAGGCTACGCCGTCTGTGAGCTTTAAACAGGCAATCCTGGGCACACGCGTCGGCATCCTGCACTATAATTATCCGGAGGATATTTTAGAAACAGGACAGCTGACGAAAATTCAGGAAGCAATCCTGGATTTAATTATTAAAGAGGTTAAAGGCTCTGTGAAGCCTAAGTTTCTTGGGACAACCTTTAAGTCCGGATGGCTGAGCGTCAACTGCGCCGACAAAGCCCCCGCCGAGTGGCTAATAGGCAAAGTCGACAGCTTAAAGCCTTGGGAAGGAGCCCATCTAAAAGCTGTAGAGGAAAAGAATTTGCCGAAGTCCAGCATCGTAAATGCATATTTCTCTAACAGCAAAAACAATTCAACATATCAGATATTGAATCTGATAGAGGGGCAAAACGAGGGCCTGGATACGCAGCAGTGGAGGGTTTTAAAGAGGACAGATGAGGACTCGGCAGTGCTTCTTACACTGTCCATAGACTCGACGTCCTTAAGCACCCTTAAAAAAGCTGATTTCAAAATCAGCTACAAATTTGGCCAGACAACGATTAGGCTAAAGGGTAAAAAACCCATCAAAAAGCCTACCGACGTCACTGCCAAAAAAGCGACTACCAGCACTGCTACAGGTAAGCTTAACTTAAAAAAGGAGGCAGGGAGTAATGCCACCAATATTAACACTGGAAATTCCAGATTAAAAGTAGGTAAAGGTAAAGAGGCTGCTTTAAAGCCTCTACCCAATCCCACACCTACACATTCCAAGACACCACGGGCCGTCGGAATCACGTACAAAGGGAAACAAGTTCCTAGCTGCGACGTGGCTCTGAACAAAACGTGATGTCCAGCAGTAATATAAAGATGCTGCAAGTGAATCTTCAACACTGCAAAACTGCCTCTGATGTGTTGAACAAAACATTCACCACCACTAACACCGATATAGTGCTAGTTCAAGAGCCTTATGTGTATGGAGGCGTAGTAAGGAAACTTACTACACCAGTAGGTAAGTTAACCTACTGTAACGAACCAGATGTCATTCCAAGAGCAGCATTGCTCATTAAGACATCGATTAAATTCGTAACATTAAATAAATTTATATCTAGGGATTTGGTAGCTGTAGAAGCTACACTGCCTATATCAGGAGGTACGCAAGAGGTAATCATTGCATCGGCGTATTTCCCGGGAGACACGATGGAAGCCCCACCTCCGCTGGTAAGGGACCTGATCTCCTACTGCAAACATAGAAACAGAAACCTCATCCTAGGATGTGATGCAAACGCACACCATACAGTTTGGGGCAGTACGGACATAAATGCAAGGGGTGAGTATCTTTTCGAATTTATTTCTAGTACTAACATAGATATAATAAATAGGGGTAAAGAACCCACTTTTATAACTAAAAACAGGCGAGAGGTATTGGACATTACGTTAGCCACTCCTCAAATTAACTCTGAAATATATAATTGGCATGTCTCAAATGAAGCCTCAATATCGGATCATAGATATTTAAGGTTCGAGATAAAGGCTAATAAAGAACCTAAAACTCAAATTCGTATTCCGAAACTAACAGACTGGGTCTTGTACGAAGGCCACTTAAAGTGTGAAGTGGAAGAACTTACGAAAATTAATATAAACACAATTGAGGAACTAGAAACAGCCTCTATTGACTTTCATAATGCGCTACACACAGCATATGAAAACAGTTGTACAGTAAAGCTTCGACAAAGTACTAGGAAAGTACTTTGGTGGACCGAGGAGCTAAGTAAACAAAGAGTCACTGTTAGAAGATTATACAATAAAACCAAACCCAGTGGCAGCGATGAGAGCTGGGAGTAATATACAAGTGCCCTAACCTCATATAATAAAGAAATTCGCAGATCTAAAAGGAATGCATGGCGTAGTTTTTGTGATGGCTTATCAGAAACGCCCACGGTAGCTCGCCTTCAGAAAGTCTTATCAAAAGATCATACGAATGAAATAGGCCTACTAAAGAAACCAGACGAGGACTGTACGACAGATTCAAGGGAAACATTGGAGCTTCTTTTAAGCACACACTTCCCAGGATCGTCGTGGCCAGTTGAGGAGGAGGACAATTCCTCCGGAGCTACAACTAAGCTAAGCTTAATTAACAGTCTTAACACTGCTAATAATATTTTTACAGAAAACAGAGTTGAATGGGCGATGAATACTTTCAAACCCTACAAGACACCTGGTGGAGATGGCATTTTTCTGGCACTTTTGCAGAAATGCATAAAGGATATACTGCCAATACTCTGCGAACTATACAAGGGAAGCCTAAAGTTAGGATACATTCCCACATTGTGGAGGAAAACTAATGTAGTCTTTATACCTAAAGGCGGAGGACGTCCAAGCGTCCAGCCTAAGTCATACAGACCCATTAGTTTATCATCATTTATACTGAAAGGTATGGAAAAGGTAGATCAATACCTTAGGAATGAAGTGATAACTGCTTCACCACTAAACGTAAATCAATTTGCTTACCAGAAAGTAAAATCGACAACTACGGCTCTCCACAGCCTTGTCAATAAAATAGAGAAAACCTTCATGGCAAAAGAAATAGCTCTGGGAATATTTATAGATATTGAGGGTGCCTTTGATAACACCTCCTATAAGTCCATTGAAAGAGCTGCTAGGTCAAAAGGTTTCGACCCAGCTGTAGTGGAGTGGATTACAGCCTCGATAGGAGGAGAATCAGTAATGATAAAAACCAACAGAGGATGCCCACAAGGTGGAGTTCTATCACCTCTACTCTGGTGTATTGTCATTGATGACCTCCTGAATAGGCTCAATAAAGCTGGCTATTTTGCAAACGGATATGCAGATGACGTTGCAATTATGGTCAGAGGACGTAGTGACACCACTATCTCGTACCTTACACAAAAAGCTCTAAATCTAGTGCATGAGTGGTGCCTGGAACATGAACTTAGTGTAAACCCTACCAAAACTACAATCGTCCCCTTCACAAAGAGAAGGAAGCTAAATCTTCAAGCTCCCTACTTGAAGGGTACAAGAATTGAGTTTTCTACAGAGGTTAAGTATCTAGGAATCATTCTAGACCAAAAATTCACGTGGAACTCACATATCAACAAGATTAAAAAGAAATTAGCAGTGGCGTTAAACACATGCCGTCGGCTTCTGGGTAAAAACTGGGGACTATAGCCAAAAATGACCCATTGGGCATATACTAGTGTTGTAAGACCCATGATCACCTACGCGTCGCTTGTATGGTGGCCAAAAGTGAAACAAATCACAGCACAGGCATCACTGCGGAAACTGCAACGCATGGCCTGCCTCAGTATTACAGGTGCTATGAGTACCTGTCCGACTGCAGCAATGGAAGTGATTCTGGGGCTAACACCTCTACACATTCAGGTGAAAAAAGAGGCGATACAACAGGCATTGACTCTCTGCAGAACGAAACACTTTATGCCCGGAGATTTCGTAGGCCACTTGGAAATTCTAAGGGAAGTACAACCAGATAAACTGGCCTTGTCTGTCTGTGATAAAATGACAACAAAATACAATTTTGACCAGAAGTATAAGGTTGTTATTGGTAATCGCCTTGAATGGGCAACGGAAACACCTGTTGAAAGGGATTCTTTGTCCTGGTTCACTGATGGTTCAAAATTGGACACAAGAGGAACTGGAGTAGGTGTGCTTGGCCCAGATTGCCGAATTAAGGAATCCATAGGCACCTGCTCCACAATTTTTCAGGCTGAGATTTATGCAATAAATCTCTGTGCTCACATAAACCTAGATAAAGGTCTAAAAGGAGCATTAATAAATGTAATGTCAGACAGCCAGGCAGCTTTAAAGGCATTGAATGCCTTCACATGTAAATCAAAGCTAGTCTGGAACTGCAGAGAGACCCTCCAATTGCTATCCGAAGCAAACCAAGTCACCCTACGGTAGGTACCAGGGCATGAGGGAATCCTAGAAAACGAGAAAGCTGATGACCTTGCAAAAAAAGGGGCTAAACTTTCATACCACGGGCCGGAACCTTCATGTGGTCTTCCACAAAGCCACTATAAGAAGGTGGTCAAAAACTGGGAGGAATCTGCCATATCCTCATATTGGAAAAATATTCCAGGCCTCAATCAAGCTCGGAAATTCATTTCCCCAGCTTCGACAAACGCCAAAGAGTTACTAGCTCTCAGCAAAAAGGACCTTAATATAATGACAGGAATTCTCACTGGCCACTGTCCTTTAAAGTACCATTTGCACAAAATTGAAAATGAAACCTGTCGACTCTGTGAAGAGGACGAAGAATCGTCGGAACACATACTGTGTGAATGCCCAGCCGTAACTGTGCAGGGACTCAATCAACTAGGTAAGAGGTATCTTACGGCAGATGAGATCAAGAACTTGACTCCTGGAGCCATAATAGGCTTCATCAAAAATCTGGATCTACTTCTGGAAAACTAAGTAAGGGCTATGTCACAATAGATCTTCTAGGTCGCGTTGACAAAAAGCGACAAAACGCTTAAACCCTCATATACATACAATACATACAAATACTCAAACACAGAATGGTCAAACTGCCACAACAGATCAGTTTGACAAAAGGTTAAAAAGGCATTCTTTTACCGTAATCGGCAACCTCTCTGCGAATGACTTTCATGACTACATGTACATGTTTACAAACTACACCCCGAAACTACGGTGGAGTAGCTTAAACAATATTTGCTACCCATTTTTCCAGAAGTAAATTGTGAGTAGATGAACTTTAAACATCCCGCATACTACTTATCGTTTAAAGTAACCGTAGGCAATTCGAATATTACAAACGCTATGAACCCATCCATCTGGCCAGTTGGAACCCACATAAATAATTTTTTTCACATGCGTACTCAACAAACAAAAAAACTTTAAAAATTCCTAGCAACAAAGACTCTACCTTTCAAAAATCATTAAACTTTAATTATTTGATTCTGAACTGCCAAAGTTTATCTCCAGACAAAGTGAATTTAATATTCACTGAGTATGTTAACAAATATCCTTTGATGTTTTTATGTTTAAGTGACACATGGTGTAAAACTGAAACTATTAAGAGTTACTATATTAATGATTATACATGTTGTGCTAGTTATTGTAGAACTTCATTTAAGGGTGGAGGCGTATGTATCTGGTGCCATAAAAGTATATGCAAATATACTGTCTCTCTTGATATTTCTGAGTATTGTGTTGATAAGTTTTTTGAAGCTTGTGCTATTTTATGGAAACCAGATAACCTTAACCCAACATTCATACTGATTGTGTACAAATATCCAAGTTGTGATTTTATAATTTTGTGTGATAAAATATCATTAGTGTTAGATCATTTTTATAAAATTATGATATAATTATTTGTTGTGATTTTAATTTAGATCCCGAAAGGGATGTTAAGGAATACGGTTATCAAAATGATATTTTATCAACTTTTAATCTAGTTAATGTAGTAAACAACCCTACTAGAGGAGATTATATATTGGACCATTGTTTCACAAATATTAGAAGCTGTGTGGCACTAGTTCAAGATAATTTCATATCAGATCACAGAACAGTTCTTCTAGACACAAAAAGTAAAACACATTTAAATAAAAACGTAACCTGTTACAGTAGAATTTTTAACGAAGCAAATTTGCAAAATTTTTGCATTTATAATATAATAATATTTATTTGATGCTAGAATATACATAGGTATTTACACAGGTCAATATACAAATCGGAGAAGGTTTACAAGTGAATCAATAATTGCTAACAGTAACATTAATATGCTGCATAAATTCATTCGTTGTGAATGGAGCAGTGTTGATAAGAACATTTTTTATTTTATGTTTAAATTCGTTTTTATTTAAATCTCTTATGCTTTTTGGAAGGCTATTGTAAAGTTGTGGTGCGTAATGGTTCAAGCTGAATTTAGATTTACTGAGACGTAAGAAGGGTTGATGTAAGTCTGATCTTCTACGAGTATTATAAGTGTGTATAGATTTATTAGGTTGATAGTTATCAAGGTTGTTTTTTATGTATATCAAACACCGATAAATATAGATGCCAGGGAATGTAAGTAAGCCGAGTTTAATAAATAATGGCTTAATATCAGCACGGTACGTACTATTTGTTAGAATTCGTACACAACGTCTTTGTAAACCAAAAATTCTTTGAGCTGCAGCAGAATGACCCCAAATCAAAATACCATACGGCATGATGCTTTAAAATAAGGAGTGATAAGCTGTTTTTAAAGTAGCTTCGGACACTGTTCCTGTTATATTTTTAAAAAGGAAAAGTAATGATGCTAGTTTTTTAGCGGTATGATTACAATGGTCTTCCCAGGTCAATAACGGGTCAAATGTTAAGCCTAATAGTTTACAATTCTTAGTATTATTAAAAATTGTTAGGTCGCGGTTTGTAAAAATCATATGTTGTTTTTTAGACTCATTCATACATAACTGGTTACTACAGAACCAATTTTTTAATTTTTGTTTAAGGATGCGGGATAGGTGAACTATTTTGTTTCTGAGTCCAGAGATGGCACTGCAAGCAGCACAAGAAGGGGTGTGACTGCTTATGATTTATGACATTATCAACCAATCAAAATTGGTTACTTTTTCGACTCCCTTCATCCATTTCTCAGTAAAATAATGACCCTCGTCTTCCAATTATAAATTCGCTGTCTAGAAGCAAACTGTGTAACTGTGTTTTTGATTACGTTGAGTAACAGATGTTAAATTTTTATTACTTTCTTATCAGGTTTCGAATTTATACAAAAATTTTATGTTCGGAATGAATTTTTTGGGTTAGGGTTACTAGGTAATGTGTATATTCAGAGTATGTACACATTTTTTTGTAATATTTAGTCAATGCCGGACTATGGAATATCCGGGCCCCGATACCCCTCCTCCAAAAAATAAACAAATATAAAAATTTATTGATGTTTTTAACGTAATATTGCACTCTAAGCACTATTTGGTGCATTCTTTTTTCATACATTTCACTTCACTTGTGATTAAAGTGAAATAAAACAGATGTTTTTAACGTAATATTGCACTCTAAGCACTATTTGGTGCATTCTTTTTTCATACATTTCACTTCATTCACTTCACTTGTGATTAAAGTGAAATAATACAGAACTAATATTCTTGACATGTAAAAAGAATGACATTATTGAATTGTGGTCAACTGCAGAACTATCTCATACAATCTGTACTATCCTCGAACTAGATACAAATAAGAAATAATGTCCGTATCATTTACATCTTCATTTAATAAACTATAAATTTAAAAATTGTTATATTTCTCAAAATGTCGTTTTATTAAATATTTGCTTATAAATAAAAATAAAAGTCACTAACCCAATATATTTAATATTATTGGGAATTTTTTATTATTACATAAAATAACCATATTTTAAATTCAATAATGAAACAATTTTGTTAACTGACAGCAGAACTTCATCACAGGTAATTTGTGACAAATATAACAGTCACAATAAGTGAAATAGTTGAAGTGATGTAAGATGTAACAATTTGTGTGAAAAGAATGTACTTATAGCAACTGTCTTCGACAAAATTATTAATGAACACATAATAAATTACATAGGTTGTTTAGGAACTTTTTGTTCCGATAATTCAGTGTTATTATTTTCTCGTAAGCAATAGAATTTTTAATAGGTTTTATTTAATATACATTATTGATAAAAAATTTAATTTCTGGTGACCTAAAGTACTTCTTAAAAATTTGCTTGTAGTATTATTACCAATCAGAACAGTGAAGAGTTCTGAATTTAAAAAGAAATCCAGGAAGCGTTTTTCGTGTAAAATAAATTCTTATAAAAATGGATTTATTCTAGTTTATGTTTTGAAATTAAAAAAAAGTGTAATTATCCATTACTTTGACAGAAAGGAATAAATTCTAGAGGTTCTCTACATTTAAAACCCTTCTGAATTCTTCGCTAAACTATTTCTGGTAGTACACACTTCTTATAAAAATTAATAAGCCGGTCTCTCATATGCTCCTCCCAAAATAAATAATTTCTTTCGATTTCAAAATAAATACTGGTATGTCTTTGTTAATGAAAATGATGAAATAATAAATATCTTTTTTACAAATGTGTAATTGACCTGGTATCTGAAATGAAATTTGTTTATGTTGAAAAAACGATTTAAATGTAATATTATTTTCTATTACTTAATAATGATAATCATGTTTCAATTTCAATGTCATTTCACCGTTTTTTAATTAAATACAAAAATTTGTATTCTTGCATGCTTCCTCCGAAGAATTTTTTTTTCGTGTAGTGAACCTAAACACTTCACTTCAATGATAGCATTTTCATGCAGCACTAGACCTTATTGTAAGATAAAATATTATATATAATTATTTATTAAATTTAAAATGTGTATATACATATACCGGTGTCTACTTTTTGTGTAACGCAAGAAATGCAATATTAAATTTAGTTGTAATTCATCTAAATATTACTTTCGAACAAAGGTGTAATAGAAAAGTTGACACCCAGTATTACATAATATTTATCATCGGGACTCGCTGCTAGATATTAATTTACTTCGTCAATAAATAAACCAGAAGGAATAACTTTCTTATTAGTTTAATTTTCAAACATACGAATAGCTATGTATTCGTTATCCAAACCATATTTCATGTATTTCTATATTTTTCCCCTATGTCTACCTAAACTAATTAATAAGTTAAGCTCCGCCCTAACTCCTCTTTGTATTGTACTGTGACAGCTCAAATTTCATGCGGCACGTGGTGGCAAAAAAGTGAACTAAATTTGCCTATAAGTAACATAGGAGGAATATTTCGAAGCACACAGACGCTGTATTTTACATTAAAAATAAAAAAACAAATTTTCATGTGATTCTTGAGCCAAAGTTCTGTATAGTGAATATAATAATTATTTTTATTTTACCTGTCAATCTATTTAAAAAATGTTTTTAAAGATACATATTTAACAGTGTTTCAAGTATTGGCTTATTTTATTACAAATAAAAGAAATTATGCGACTTCTATATATCTAGCTATATTCAGCAATTTCTTCTGATTAATATGAAATCAACTTTTTAAAATAATACTGCTCCATACTCGAGTTTTGTGCATTTTTAAAGAAGATAATCATTTCTGATTTTAAAAAATTTAACATTTTTTTCCTCATTATTAATATTACATATGATTTGTAAAAATATATTTTTGAAATCATTAATGTCGCTTCATTTAGTCCTATTATTTTCATTTTAATATGTTTTCACAGTTCCGAAGAAAAAAATTTGAGAACGTATTGCTAAATCACACTTTTGCCTGGCGCGCAGCCTTAATTTCTTCAGTTAGCACAGTAGCATCCGAAAGATTCTTTGCGGCAATTATAGCTGAGGTATCATCAGCGAATATGATTAGAAGACAATGTAAAATATAGAGGATTAAGTCATTAATATATATAATATAGAATAAAGGCCCGAGCACAGTACCCTGGAAAACTCCAACTACTATTTTAAGAAGATCTGAAATATTATTGTTCACTTCTACGAATTGTTGACCGTTTGAGAAATAAGATTTGAAAATCAGTATTGTATTTTCACTTAATTTGTAGTACTTTAATTTTTTTAGTAGCAAGTCATGGCAGACGCAGTCAAATGCTTTAGATAAGTCGCATAGAAGTGAGCTAGTATATAATCCTTTCTCATTATTGTCGATTATGTAGTTTATAAAGTCTATTAGAGCTAATTCAGTTGATTTACCTGCCCGAAAACCAAACTGAGACATAGTTAATAAATTATTGAATTCAAAATAATGATTCAGTTGTTTCTTAATTGCGATTTCGAAAATTTTTTCGTAGAGAGGTATAATTGATATAGGTCTGTAATTGTTTACATCATTGTTGTCCCCCTTTTTAAACATCGGAATAACTCTAGATATTTTTAAAATATTGGGAAAAGTATTTTCACGTATTGCACGGTTTAGAAGTTTGGTTAGTGGGATGGTAATAATATTTATAATAGTTTTTAAAACTCTGCTATTCAGACCAAAGCAATCAACACTGTTGCTAGACTTCAGGTTTTTTATAATATTTCGTACTTCTATGTAACTAAGTTCCTGTATTTCGAAAGAAAAGTTTTCATTTGAATATTTATTAATTAATTCTTCAAGGGGATCATTAACTGGTATAGGTAGTTTTGATGTAAGGTCATGTGCTACTGTAGTGAAAAAGTTATTGAAAATATTAGGTGCGATATTTATGTCTTTCTCTGGAGATGCACGGTTTTAGTTGATAACATTCCACATGGCCTTTACTTTATTAGGGCATTGTTTGATATATTTATCGTTCGCTGCTTTTTTACACTTTTTGATTTCGGATTTATATTTGATTTTTAATGATTTTAGATATTTATCTACTTGCAAATCTGGCTGATTTGTTTGAACGTCTGAAAAGAACTGTATATTATTACGCAATTCTAAAAGTTCAGCATTGAACCATGGCACACGACCACGAGTGGACATACGATTTATTTTCTTCATAGGGAAGGCACTATTTAGGGCATTAGTGAAGATATTGATAAAAAATTTTGAACAATCATCTACTGAATATGTGCTTGTTATGAAGCTCCAGTCGATGGAGTCTATATAGTTATAAAATCTGTTTAATCCAGAGCAATCTGATAAATTAGTGTTAATTACAGAACTGTTAAAAGTGATGTTATTATGTATGGGCCAATTTATAACAATATTATCTAAACAGTTTTGTCGTCTGGTGTTTTCTGTGACTGTTATTTTTAAACCATAAGATATGAGGAAATCCGTAAATAAGTGATCCTCGTAAGAGTTACTACCAATGGGGATATTGAAGTCGCCACAGAGAATACTCCTTAAATTTGAATTAAGATAATTGTAAATTTCACATAAAATATTTAAAAAATCGTTTAAATTGCCTTTCAGTGGTCTATACGTACCGATTATTACCAAGTTTAAAGATACAATTTTAATGGCAGCTAGTTCACATACGCCGGTCGTAGAAAGGTTCGATATGTTGTCTATTGGAGTGAATTTGTAGTACTGATTTATGAGAATCATTGCGCCATCATAGCCACCAGGACGACAGAATGCTGAGGCAACTTTAAAATTATTTATGCTGAAGTATTCAAGTTTTTCACATAACTAGTGTTCACTGAGACAGATAACATCTGCAGTAAAATCGGCACTATGCACATAATGTTCAATTTCATTAGTTTTGTTTCTCACTGATTGGATATTGAGGTGTAAAACAAAAATGAATTATATTATCTTGCACTAGTCTGTTTTTGTTATTTTGCTGAGTCGGGCTAAAAAAGGATTGATGCATGTGTATTGCGGCCATGTCTCCGGATTTTTTATTATTTCTACTTCATCCACTGGTACAGATACCTTGAAGGATGAGTATTCCTCTGGATATTTGGACTGGAGTTTCTGGCATCTTACATTCTGACACATTTTAGTAGTTTGTTAGTGTTTCTTCGGTTATGTCAGTTGCTAGCCTATAAACATGAAAATTTACATACTTAGCTACACTTTTTACTGTAGAATCTTCTTGAAGTTTTTCATGAATGGTGTTAAGTACTCGTCTGGTTTTCCAAGATTTGGCCATAATCCATTGAGAATCATCGGCTTTAGGTCTCGCATCAAATTCATTGGGTTTGACGTTGCCATCCATTTTTAACTTGTCATTGTTTACAATAGTAGTTTCAATAGACAAGACAGGTGTCGTAGGCACGTGGTATGGAATATCGTCGTTAGATGTGGCAGCTTGACCGTTAGTTCTTGATTTTGCATTGATGGTTTTTAATTTATCGACATAGGCGTTACTACTTGTTTTTATATTTTTGACCATAGTTTCAGGTACTTTATGTTGGCTGTGAGTAGTTGTAAGTTTACCTTTTTCTTTAAGTAGGTTACTGATTTCCATTAGATCTTGAAAAATGGAATGATGTTTATTCAAAATGTACGACAGATGAAGCTTATGACAATTAAAATATTTTTTGATCACATTTTAACAAAAGTTTTCCACTTAAACAAGTAGTAACAAAAGATAAAAATAGAAAAAGTTGGATTAATAATAACATTATTTATTTTAGTTTAAATCTAAAATCTCTTTTTCAGATTAAAAAACATCATCCAAATTTAAATGGCATTTACAAAAAAGCTAAGAAGAAACATTCTCTGTTAGTTGCAGAAACGAAAAATAAGTTTTATCAAAATAAAATAAACAATTCCAAGAACATGACAAAAAGTGTATGTGGCATTATAAACTCTGTAAGTAAAAATAAAACTGAAGTTAGTAACAAAATGTTCATAACAACAAAATTATTGTTGATCCTAAAGTTATAACTGACATGTTTAATAATTACTTTAAAGATGCACCTCTTGCTATCCAAAATTGTATTCCAAAAACTGTAAATAGGAATTCACTGCGAAATATTCCTAATGTATCCAATGGCCTCTTTCTAAATCCTATAGATAAGGTAGAATTATATAGGATTATTTGAAATAAACTAAAACATAAAAATTCATGCGGACCTGATAATGTTCCAAACCCGGTTATCCGTAGTGCCTCTGAATTTATAGTTTTACCATTGTCTTTTATAATTAATCTGTCTTTTCAAAATAGGCAATTTCCTCAAAGTTTGAAAGTAAATAATATAGTATCTACCTATAAAAAAGTAATAAGACCTCACTGGATAATTACAGACCAGTCGCACTTACTTCCGGGTTTTCAAAAATCTTCGAATACTGTTTTCTGGATAGACTAACAAGTTTTTTTTTAGATCAAAACCGTATTATTAATACTCGACAATTCGGTTTCCAAAGAAATAGATCTACTGTAGATGCATTACACTCTTTCTACAAAAATATAATTTTAAATCTCGGAAAAGGTAAATTTCCAGTAGCTATTCTTTATGATTTTTGTAAAGCCTTTGATTGTGTTAACATTTCTTTATTACTAAATAAATTGGATCGTATGGGTATTAGAGGTGTTCCATTGGTTTGGATTTCTAGCTTGTTATCAGGCAGAAGTCAGTTTGTGACAATCAGTGTCAATGATAGATCTATAGTACAAACTTATGTTTATGATTCAGTACATACAAATATCGGTGTACCTTGCTCCCGTTCTCTTTACTATATTTTTAAATGATGTAATTACGGCCTTGCCTGATTGCTATCCCACTTTATACGCAGATGACACATTTGTAGTCATTTCAAATCCAAGTAAAAGCATTCTAACTGACAAATGCAATCAAAATGTAACAGCATTGGAGCAGTGGTGTCAAGATAATAAATTGCTACTAAATCATAGCAAGACTAATATAGTATAATTTCAAATGGCTTCCAATAAAAATGCGCAATTTGATAATCAGCTAGAAACTAATTCACAGAATACAAATTACCTCGTACGGCTTTTAAGTATACTGTTTATTTGTAATTTAAACTGGGAACCCTACTGTAAAGAGCTTGTGACTATTATAAATAGCGTATGCTATCTAATCCGCAACTTAAAAGAATATTTAAATAGAAAACAATTAATCATGTTTTACTTAACGAGAATTGAGTCCAAACTACGGTATGGTATTGTAGCGATCCCAGGGTCGCGGCGCGGGCGGCGACCGCTAACCGACAGGTTACAACAAGTCCGTCCGCTCCCCATTGTTCTGATTTCCAGAAGGATCGGCGAATATTCCAGAATGAAGTGTTTTACTTACCCCGAGCAAGAGTTCGCGAGGACAGTCTATCGATACGTGTAGTGAACAGATGGTGACATAAATAAATAGATAGTGATATAAATTGTTGAAATAAATATTGCGTAGTTCTAATTGTTTAAATAAATTATCTTAGTGTTTATGTCTTTATTAATATTTGTTAGTCTTAAATTAGTGTTTATATTGGTTAATTCTTAGTGTTAGTTATTTTTCATTATTCTTTATAATTCATATTTCTTTTTATTAAACATAGTTATATAAATATTTGTTTTTTAATCAATTTTACACTTCACCTAAATAAATAAAACGTTACAATTGGTGTCAGGTGCAAGGGTTAAAAACACTGTGAAGTGTAAATTAAAATAAATAAAATGGCGACTAAACAAGTAAAATTAAGTGAATTAAAAGTGGCCGATCTCAAGAGGGAGCTGGAAGAACGAGAGTTGGAGACTTCGGGAACCAAGTCTGTTTTACAACATCGTCTACGGCAAGCTTTGGTAGAAGCTGGTGATAATCCTGATGACTTTTTATTCGAAATTACGGGTAGCTTGCCCGATTTTGGAAAAATTATGGAGGAAAAGTTAGCGGAAAGTTCTAAAAAATCTGATGAAAACTTACAAAAACTGATAGAAAATTCTAGAACATTAGAACAAAAATTGGAGGAGAGTTCTAGAACTTTCGAACAAAAATTAGAACAAAAATTCGAAGAAAGTTCTAGAAAATCTAAGGAAAATTCTAGAGCATTGAAAACAGAACTGATAGAAAATTTAGAACAAAAATTAAAAGAAAGTTCTAGAACTTTAAAAGAAGAATTAATAGAAAATTCTAGAATTTTAGAGGAGAAATTAACAAAGAATTCTAGAATATGGGAAGAGAAACTAATAGAAAGTTCTAAAAATTTAGAAGATAAATTGGAAAATTTTAAAGATGAATACGACATGAGGATTGCAGAATTACAGAAAAATATCTCAAAAATGACGTCACCAGCGGTTTCAAATTCTGATATAGCTAAGACGGATGAAATTCAGGAAAAGAAACCAGACAAAGAAAATAGTTCTAGAATGCATATAAAAACACCAGAATTTGACGGCAAGACATCGTGGCCGAAATGTAAAACAATTTGCAGCCGCTGCCAAAGCAAATGGCTGGACTTCCAAGGAGAAGGCTACAGCGCTGACAGTTTCACTGCGTGGAGAAGCCATCGATATCCTACAGACGCTAAAAGAGAATGAACAGGAAGACTACGAACAACTTGTTAAGCGACTGGATATGCGATATGGCATTGCGCATCTGGAGCAGGTGTACCAGACGCAACTGAGGAACCGCTATCAGAATTCTAAAGAAAACTTGCAAGAATTTGAAGCCGATATAGCTCGCTTGGTTCGTCTCGCACACCCTACAGCTCTCGAAAGCGTTTTGGAATGCCTAGCCACACAAGCATTTATCTATGGGGTCCGAGACAATGAAACTCAGCAGGCACTATGATTGGCTCAACCAAAAACTCTGGTTGATGCACTTTCATATGCTTTAGACCATGAAGCTGCAAAACAAGCTTCACGCAACCAATCGCGAGTGCGAATTATCGATGCTGAGAGGAATGAAGACACTGAGGATCTAGAAGAAAGGATAAGACGAATTACATCTGAAATTAATGCTGCTGGAAGAAAGAAACTCCGCTGTTGGAATTGTGGTGAATTAGGTCACCCGCAAAGGCTCTGCAGAAAACAACAGAAGAAAGCAGAACCAAGAAAAGAAGAAAAGGAGTCGGGATACTAAGTCGGGATGATGCGAAGGGGCAATCGTCGACCCGTAATCCAGTAGCCCCAGAATCCATTAGTTATGTCGCATCCCTACATCATCAAGCTAATAGCATCTATGTAGACGGCTCTATCGACAGAAGGCCGCTTAAAATGTTGCTGGATACGGGTGCGACAAAAACAATAATCAGACCCGACTTAGCAAGAAAACTATGCAGAAAAAATCTACTTTATTTAAACTTGACCTAAAGAATGGTGTGATAATAGTCAATGATGAAAAACTAGTATTAAATCCACGAGACGACAATGCCATGCGATTATTAATAACGGAAGATGTAATCTTCCCAGAACGTAGTGAATCAATCGTGGAAGCACAGTTAGAGGGTAGCCTCTGTTAGGGAAACATTGTCATGCTCCAGCCGAAAAACGGTGATGCTAAAACACGGTCTGGAGTTGTAATTGGAAAAGCCTTGTTCAAAACCGACAAAATAATCCCAGTTCGAGTAATGAACATAAATTTTTATCCCGTTATACTGAAGAAATTGACCATAGTAGGAGAATGCTCAACGGTATCATCGATTATTCGATCTGTGAAGGCCAAAGAGAACACATCCTGTGAAGTTCCGGATATTCTAATCAAGGAGCTGTCAACATCGTTCCAGGACTTGACCGCAGATCAGAAAACCAAGGCTAAGAATTTAATTGGGAACTTTCAAGATGTGTTCCAATTTGATAAGAAGGACAAAGGAAAAACCAATATAGTCCATCATAAAATAGACACCCGAGACGCAAGAGCCATCCGCCAAACAGCAAGAAGATTACCACTGGCGAAGCGGGAAGAAGCAGAAGAAATTATAGAGAACATGAGGACGGAAGGTGTGATTGAATCTTCAAGCAGTCCATGGGCTTCACCAGCAGTACTAGGAAAGAAGAAGAATGGTTCTACAATATTTTGCGTCGATTATCGTCAACTTAACAACGTGACGAAGAAGGATAGCTACCCGCTACCCCGAATAGACGATACACTGGACACATTGGCAGGATCAAAGATCTTCTCCACTCTTGATCTAAAGAGCGGATACTGGCAAGTGGATTTAGACCCAAGAGACAAAGAAAAGACGGCATTTACCATCGGTACCGGTCTTTGGCAATTTACTGTTATGCCATTTGGGCTCTGCAATGCCCCTGTAACATTTGAACGACTTACGGAAACCGTGTTGGCTGGACTGTCATGGAAAACCTGTTTGGTTTACCTCGACGATATTATTGTGGTAGGGAAAACGTTCGAGGACCACATGAAGAACTTGGAAGAGGTTTTCCAAAGATTGAGGAAGGCTAACCTGAAACTCAGTCCAAATAAGTGTCACTTATTTCAAAAAGAAGTTCATTATCTTGGACACATAGTTTCTGGTAAGGGAATTGCAGTTGACCCTGAGAAAATAAGGGCTGTGAGTGACTGGTCAGTACCGAGAGATAAACACGAATTGTTTCCTTGGTCTCTGTACATACTATCGACGTTATGTACCTGGATTTGCCAACATAGCGAAGCCGTTGACAAGGCTTACTGAAGAAGGTAGAAGATTTATTTGGGAGATGGACTGTCAAACCGCGTTCAAACAACTTAAATATTCCTGGACAAGCGCACCTATTCTACGTTATTCTTTACCAGATGGCGAATTTGTTCTTGATACAGATGCCAGCAACGTTGGAATTGATGGACTTCTTTCCCAGATACAAGACCGACAAGAGAAGGTTATTGCCTATTTTAGTAAGACCTTGTCAAAACCAGAGGGGAATTATTGCGTCACCAGAAAAGAACTTTTGGCTGTCGTGAAATCCGTGGAGCACTTCTACAAATATTTGTACGGTAGAAGATTTCTTGTAAGAACTGACCATGCTGCTCTCAAATGGCTGCTACAATTTAAGAATCCTGAAGGTCAGGCAGCTAGATGGATTGAAAGATTGCAAGAATATAATTTTGTTATTGAGCATCGGGCAGGTACAATCCATCGTAATGCTAACGCATTATCAAGAAGACCTTGCCAAGACGAATGCAAGCATTGCAGTCGTCTAGAACAGAACAACAGTAGTCGATGATAATTGGCAAACAAAAGACCTTTGCAAGGACCAAGAGAATGACTCGGACTTGAAAATCATACTGGATTGGAAACGTGGCGATAGCAGACCAATTTGGGAAGATGTTGCACGACACTCACAAAGTATAAAATCTTACTGGGCGCAGTGGGAGTCTATTGTGGTTGAAGAGGGCCTCCTGAAACGTGTCGTAGAGAATACTGAAGGTACTGCGAGTAGGACCCAGCTGATAATTCCTAGGAATAGAGTACCTGAAGTATTGGTGGAGCTCCACGACGGATCTGGACATTTTGGAGTAAATAAAACCCTCGAGAGATTGCGCCAACGATTTTACTGGTTAAATTGCAAAGATGTTAAAGAGTGATGCAAGAAATGTGTGGTCTGCGCGGCAAGTAACGGGCCACATAGGAAAAAGAAGAGCTCCAATGCGCCAATATAAGGTTGGAAGACCCTTTGAACGCATTGCGATTGACGTGGCCGGACTATTTCCAGAAACTGACAAGGGAAATAAATACATAGTGGTAATAATGGACTACTTCACTAAGTGGCTTGAGGCCTACCCATTACCCAACCAGGAAGCTGTAGCGGTCGCTGAAGTTTTGGTAAAAGAATGCATCTGCCGATTTGGAGTACCACGAGAGATACATTCCGACCAAGGAAAGAATTTCGAGTCTGCTCTGTTCCAAAATATCTGTAAGATATTAGGAATAAAGAAAACCAGACCTACTGCATTACACCCGTAGTCTGATGGCATAGTTGAACGGATGAATAGAACATAAATCGGTATTTGTCAAAGGTAGTCTCTAACCATGAACGAGACTGGGACCGACATCTTCATCTGTTCTTGTTGGCTTACCGTTCATCCATGCACAACAGGGCAGACACTAGCAAACATTTTATTCGGGTGGGAGTTGCGCTTACCATGCGACCTGATATTTGGCAGTAAACCCGGGGAAGATCTTGCCGGGGAGGACTATGTAACGGACTTACAAAGAAGAATGAATGACATCCATGAACAAGTCCGTACAACTATTCAAGGTGCCAGCGATCGGATGAAGGACCAGTATGACGTAAAGGCTGAGAAAGGTGGTTATCAACCTGGGAATTTTGTGTGGCTTTATAATCCACAAAGACGTCGCGGCTGGTCGCCCAAGCTGCAAAGGAATTGGGAAGGTCCTTACGAGATCATCAAAAGAATAAATGATGTGGTCTACAGAATTAGGAAAACACCTAATGGAAAGCCAAAGGCGGTCCACTTCATTCGGTTAGCCCCTTTCGCTGGTGATAATTTTGACGATCATCGTGGAGCGACGGTTCGTCGAGTTGTAGCTGAGGAACCCACATTTGATGACTTCATGGAAAGCCATTCCACTGGTCACAAGGCACGATATGGCGTGACAAGAGAAGAACAACGAGATCTGTTCACCGTGTCCCCAGAGTATTCCCTCGCACATTGTGTAGCGAAAGACATTAAAATGTCCTGCGGCATCGCTTCAGTTTTTAAAAGAAAATTTGGACGAGTACAAGAACTGGCCAACCAACGTCCAACTGTCGGAAAAACGCCATAACTGAAGGATGATAACGAAGAACACAAGCGGTACATTTACTATCTCGTTACGAAACAACACTCATACCAGAAGCCGTCATACTGCAATTTATGGGATTCGCTGTGCGATGTGAAGGACCATCTGTTGCAGAACGACATTATGAAACTGGCAGTACCGAAGATAGGCTGTGGATTAGATGGTTTGCATTGGAGGATTGTTAGAAGCATGTTAGAAACAATCTTCCGCTTTACCGGAGTGGAAATTCTAGTCTGCAGCTTCAACTCTACTGGTCAAGAAGAGCTCAAACGGACCGTCGACTGTTACTTCTTCAAGACTTCCAGTTGCACCAAGGGTGATGTATGCAGATTTCGTCATAACGAACTGTTCCGGGACGAAACAGTCTTAAGGAGGGGTAGCGAACCCAGGGTCGCGGCGCGGGCGGCGGCGCGGGCGGCGACCGCTAGCGTACAGGTCAGAACACGTCCGTCCGCTCCCCATTGTTCTGATTTCCAAGGAATCAACGAATATTCGAGAAGGGTCGGCGAATATTCGAGAATGAAGCGTTTTAATATAAATACCCCGACCAAAAGATCGCGAGGACAGTCTTATGTTGAGACGCGTAGAGAACAGATGGTGATATAAATAAATAGACAGTGATATAAATAGTGTTGAAATAAATATTGCGCAGTTCTAATTGTTTAAATAAATTATCTTAGTGTTTAAGTCTTTAGTAATAATTTTTAGTCTTAAATAAGTGTTTATATTTGTTAATTCTTAGTGTTAGTTATAATTCATATTTCTTTAATTAAACTTAGTTATATAAATATTTGTGTTTTAATCAATTTTACACTTCACCTAAATAAATAAGCCGTTACAATATTAAAAGAATGAAAATAATTTCAATTGTTTTAAAAAATCAATGAAGACTTTTGTGATTCAACACTGCTTCTATGATTTGAATTAATTTTTTGCCTAGTGATTTAATATCTTTCTGTATATTTTTCTGACTTGTTCTACACACTGTATTTTGTGACAGAAATTAATAAAGTTAAAAAATTATAATGTTAATTCAGTGTTAATAAATATATAACATAGTTAAAGTATTCGTTTTCTGGCACTAAGTAAATAAATTTTTCTTTACTTATTTATTCAGAAAAAAAATCAGGAAATATAGGCATGTGTAGTGTTTGCAATTCGGGAAAAGACTGGCTGTTGAATCATGTTATAGATACGCCTTGACACTTTAATAAACTCAATATGCATGCTCCATTCTCATATTAAGTAGATTGTTTTGAATGTTTCCAATTAAAAATAGAAATTGCAAATTTAACGTGATTCTGAAAGTAGCTTTAAGTGGTAACGGATGCAGAATTAAAAGGTCGTGCAAGATGGTACAACTGTGGAGATAAACACCCTGACAATTTTAAAGACTATATCATCCATCATTACAGACTGACCAACATCAAAAGTTGTAACAAACAGATAATACGAGTTTAGCTAACACCAGAGGTGTTACTTACCCGCACCACGACCAGCGAAAATTTCGTACACGCAAACTAAATTAATCACTGTCAGAATAACGACAGTAAGTACGGAATCTTATATTCTATTCAATTATATCTAATTTCTGTGGTTTTTTTAGTCATCACTATATGCCCCTTCCCTAAAATCAGTGTTGGCTACGTTCATGAATCTTACTCTACCTTACTATAGAGGCTCAAACACCCAACCTGGAAAAATCGCCTATGATGTAGTGATACCTTACCAAATCCCCTTAATTTTTTCGCAGTACTGAAACAACTTGCTGATTATGAAGATAAAGAAATAAATTATAAATTTTGTTTTTAAATATAGGTTTCATAAAAAAAAATCCAATATTAATCAATAGTCTTTCTGGTCTTTAATAATCGTAAAAAAAATAATTATACAAAACATTATACTCAATAATTATAGAATTAAATGATATTTTTTATACAAAAGTCAAAATAGTTAAAAATATATTGTACAATGTAGTTCATACTTGTTAAGAGATACTCCCCAGTTCGGTTATTAAGGAAGAAATAGAAGAAAGCACAAGAGAATAATGAATCAGTTCATTTGATGTTGGTCTATTTTTCGGATTCACTGTTAATGTTGAATTAATGATTTCTTGAATATGTCTATCATATATATTTAAGTTTATTTGTTTTATATTTCGGTTTATGATTGATAGCACTATGTTTGATACCTGTAATAATAATAAATATGAGAAAGAAATTCTAAAAAAATTATAATATTTAATAACATATTTTGAAAAAAGAAACAAGAGAAAATATTTTATTATTATTGGATCCAATGACAATGACATCTTAAAATTAATATTTATGAGCTTGATAATGTGAAACGTAAGATCGTAGCCAAACAAACGTCTTAGGAGACTCTTTCTCCTAAATATATTTAAACTTCCACTCACCTAAATAATTATGATTAGGAATAAATATGGCTTACATTTGAATAATTTACTAAAAATAAAATGTAAAACAATAGAATAAGTTATAACATTTTTAATAAGAAAATAAGTGTAAACTATCTATTAGGCATCTAATGCTTCTTATAATTTTTTTATTTCAACCGTCTTGTCAAAATTTTTATCAGAGTTCCCATGTTTCATTTTTGGTCACGGCCTTGGTTAAGCACATAGGTAGTAGAAAACTGAATTTGGATTTAAATGAACGTACTAAAACTTTTTTTTTTCTTAGCACTTTAGCCGCAAGTAAAATCAAGAAAATTATTATACCCGCTCAATGACAATTTTACTTGCATTTTAGTTGTAAATATTGCCAGTATGTAAAGTTTTTGAACTTTAGTAATCCAAGCTGATCGAAAAGTTTAGAAATAATTTATACTTTCCCTAATGAAAAGAAATTAATTCTATAGAAACATACAAAAATATAGATTTATTTATTAAGGATTAGAAAGATATTTTTAATTTAAAAAATATAAAACAGATTATGTTTTCATTTCTATAAAAAAAAATTAACACTAGTACTATTACTTATTTAATAATACTTACAGTACCCTCGAACATTCTTTCCAATGCACACATTTCAAAAAGTATGCAGCCTAAAGACCATACATCAGATTTTTCATTATATGGTTTTCCATCGCAAATTTCGGGTGCTAAATAATTTGGCGTACCAATAATAGTTTTTGTTTCACCATATCTACAAACATAGAAAATATATTTTAAATAAAGTACACAAAACCAATGAAAATTAAATAGAGAAGTTTCTTTTACAATAAGGACACTTATAAATACTTTAGTTCTATACTAATTGTAAAAGATCGAATTCAGGATTATGTGGAACGATAAAGAAGAGCGAATAAAAATAAAAAGGGTATTTGAGACAGAAAAGTAGTCGATGCGTCAGAATTTATACTTATTCATTTATTTTTAGTAACTACAAACATATTTTAAGTATTACAAAATATTATTTAATTCTAATTGAGGAAAGAACGAAGGACTAACAACAAATTAAATATTTTATGAAACCCTAATATGGGCCTCGCCATTAACGGAACAAAGATCAGGCAAGGGTAAAGAAAAATAGGCCAACAAAATAATAAGTATGTAGAAAGCTCTAAATCCAGCAGTGTAGAAATGATATACTGGCGAAATCTTAAGCCGCTTCAATGCCATTTGACCTAATTTGCACTACTACCAGTGCCGTCACTCGGAAATAACCCAATAGCGTAAGCTTAATGTCTTAATTTATATATTTCAGAAAACTACCGTATCATAACGCATAGTATAGTTTTAGGATATATAATAATCGATATGGGTTATCTAAAGTAACAAATGTAAATCAGCACATTTTAGTGGAACCAATTAACTAAACTGAATAAATTTATAAATATCACTTAGAAAGGTAAAACTAACATTTGATTAGGGGCCGTTCAAATATTACGTAAGCAGATTTATTACAATTATTTACCCCCCCCCCCCCCCCATCCCCCTTGTCAGCAAAAGTAAGCAAAGCTCTTACCCCCTCCCCCCATGCTTACGTAAACATTTTTCAATAAAAATTTTTTTAATATAATTAAAATGTTATAATTATAATTTTAAAAATGAGAAAATAGATTTAGAATGGAGATTAGATTTTACTGATACAGTATTCAAGATAGAGTAAAGGACAAAATATTATAATCTTACGTGATTCATGATTTATATGGATTTGATAGATAACGTGAGCGCTGTCATAGATTTTTGCACGATTCGAAACTTAGCCAATGTGAAGTTTGCCATTCATCGTGTTAAAAAGTTAATAGCTACCGATGACATAATCATCATCTAGACTCCCCTACCCCCCATGTCATCTAAAATAAGCAAAACAAAGAGCCCCCCATCCCCCTATAGTGCTTATGTAATACTTACACCCTTACTTAATTATTGGTATATATGGAATAAAGTCATGAGAATTCCGGGCAGTGGTAGACAGTGTCAACTGATGAATTAAAGGCTCTATTATTCATAGTTAGATATATCTGTTAGTGTTAAAATATCTTCAAGCATTAATAAAGATACAGGATTGGTTTTATTCGACTGAATAGTTAGTAAAAGGAAAGTACTGTTGGAGTTGGAGTCCGTTAATAAAATTCACTAATACACATATAAATAATTTTACAGAAATATTTTGCAAAAGTAAATAAAACACACATATACACACATAAATATTACTTACAATCAGTCGGGTGACGACTGAAAATATTAGTAAGATGGAAACACTTGCAACATCTACTGGAAGAAGAACTAGAAATGCATCGAGAGGAAGAAATGGAAGGAGTAATAGATACCAACACAGAAATATACGAAACAGATACTGAAAAGCGGACTAAGGAAGAAATGGAAATTATAATTCATAAATTTAAAAACAATAAAAGCCCTGGGTACAGTGGAATCACTGTAGAAAATACCTATCATACCTTGGAATAAGCTATTATTGTGTCAATTCATAAAGGCGACAGCAGAATGCAGCAATTACAAGTGTATCGCATTTATGTACGTTAAGCGTACAAGTTAATAGAAAAAATCCAAGGGGGATTTCAGGAAAAGTAGATCAACAACTCATCAAATATTTATCCTAAAACGAATCCTGGTATCATGCATGAAATACCTGCACATCTGTTATTCATAGATTTCAAGGCTGCTTACTACACAGTAAATTTAGGAAAACTGATAGAGGTCCTAAAGAATTTTATTAATAATAATTTTTCAGTTTAACTTCTGATATTATTAACAGACATTTAATTTAAAATTTATATTTAATGAACAAAAGCCTGTAGAAATAAAATATTATAAAGGATTTCCAACAAAGCTGTCAAAATTTTTTTTTCATTAAATACGCATTTAAAATCAAATGTCTGTTGATCATACTGGAGGTAAATGTTGTGTTGAGTGTTGAAGACAAATTAATGCTTAATAGATACATTTTTAGTTATTTTTTTGTGACGTTTACCAGTATTGTAATGTACTTACAGACACATTTATTTACAAAAAAATTGGTGAGTTTCAACTTTGTAGTTTTCATTTATTATAAGTAGAATTTTAAAGAGTGTTACTTTGTTTAAGATTTGAAGAACTATGTGATGTTATATAAGTTTGAATTTTTTCTGCATAATGTTTTCTTTTTTTCTTAGTTTAAATTGTGTTTTATAAATTTTATTATTTTTTTTAAATTAGAGTTATTTATGTTTCTTGCCTTTAAAATTACAACTTTAAAATTTAATTTTATATATTCTTTTTTTTCGTAGTCCGATCCTGTTTGTGAGGAATAGTGTATAATTATTTACACCGAAATTAAATCTCAAATCTCCGAGAAGTCGATTCGGGTGGCAGGCGACAGGCCCGCATTCAGGTAATATTAAAATGGGTGATGAATAAGCTGCTGATGACAAAAAGAGGAGAATGGAAGACAGAGAACGTGAAGATATATTCCGGCAGTGCAAAAAAATATCACACACGCCTGAAAGAACTAGAAGTTTAGAAAACAAAAATGATAAAAGTGATAAAATTGATAAAGTTATGTAGATGCTGCAAGCATTAACTTATGAAGTACAAGAAATGCGAGCAGAACAAAAAGATTATATGCATGAAGTAAATAAACTAAGAGAGGAAAACGAAATTATTAGGCAGGTAAATTTACAGCTGAAAAAGGAAGTTGCAAAGATCAATGAAAGACTTGATCATAGTGACAATGAAAAAAAGTATAATAACGTTGCAATTAAAGGACTATCACTAAAAATGGAAAACCAAAGTTTAGTACAAGAAAAGATAACGATGTTTATTGTTAAAAGTTTAAAAATTGAAATCGACATAAAAAGTGCAAGAAAACTGGGACAGAAAATATACTTAGTGGAGTTGAGTAATGGAGAAGATAAAAGACATGTAGTGAGTAATAAGAGTAAGCTGAGGGACATAAAAGAAGAAAAAATATATATTGAGGATGATTTATCGCAAACGGACAGAATCATCCAAAGACAAATAAGAAAAATTGCTCAAGTAGAGAGGAAAAATGGCAAAACGGTAAAAATAGGACATCGGAAACTCATAATAAACGGAGCAAAATTTAAATGGAATAAGGAAAAGGAAAATCTAGTGTTACCTGAGAACAATGAAGAGCCCAATGATAATAAGAACTCAAAAAACTGACAGCTACAATATCTGAGAAAGCAAATAGGATTATAGCGGTAACGGACGGAAAAGATAAACGAAAACAGATTTTGGTGAACAAGAATAAAAATAGTCGGATAAAAGATTTGAATATAAGCTCATGGAATGTACGAGGTTCATATGAAGAAGGAGCGTTAGAAAATCTAAGAATGGTTATGGAGAAATACAAAATGAAAGTACTAGCGGTACAAGAAACTAAACAAATGGATAATAAAATACTAGAAATCAATGGGTATACTTTTTTTAACAGTGGGGATTCAAATAGATACTTTGGGATCAGATTTATGATGAGCGAAGAAATGAAGAGATTATTAATAGACTTTCAAGCAATAACAGCGAGGATATGTACACTAAGAGTAAGGGGAAAATATAGTAAAATAAGTTTTCTGAATGTTCACATGCCTACAGAAAATAAAGATTTGGAGTTTTTCTCCAAAAAGAATAGTTACGAAGAATTACGGGAAATATTAAATAGAATCCCTAAATATGACATTAAAATATTGTTAGGAGATTTTAATGCGAAGATAGGGAGAGAGGAAATATATAAGAATGTAACTGGTGGAAAAAGCAAACATAACATATGTAATGTCAATGGTATAATGTTGGTAGAATTTGCAATAAAAAATGAATTAAGAATAATGAGCACATATTTCGATCACAAAGACATTCATAAAACAACGTGGACATCTCCCGACGGTAAAACTAAAAACCAAATTGACCATCTGCTTATAGAAAGGAAGTACATAAATAATATTAAGAACTGTAGAAGTTATAGGGGCGCAGATGCGAATTCGGATCATTTTCTAATCATAGCAAAAGTTAAACAAACACTACCGAGCACAATGAGAATAAAAACTGAGTGTTTCAGAAAGTACAATGTAGAAAAACTCAAGAATATAGAGGTAATAAACGAATTTGTAAATAAAATAACAGATAAGTTCAAAGGATACAAAAAGTGTGAGAGTATTGAAGAAGAATGATCCCAGATTCAAGCAATTATAATGCAGAAAGACCAAAAATGTTTAGGAAATAAAAAAAATATACCAAGACATGATTGGTATGCTGGCGAATGTAAAAAAATATTAGAAGAAAGAAATTAGGCAAAGATACTGATGCATATACATAGAACGGAGGAATATAAGAAATTATACAATTTAAAAAGAAAAACTGTAAAACAGACATGCAGAAGAAAAAAGAGAAACTGAATGGAAAGCAAATTGCAAACGATGGAAGAATACTATGTTAACAAAGAGATTAAAAATTTTTACCAGGAGATCAGAAAAAACAAAAAAGGTCATCAAAACGTATTATCATAATGCAGAGACAAGGAAGGAAATTTAGTAAACGATAATGAAGGGAAAATAAAAAGATGGGTAGAACATTTTAAAGAATTATTAAATGAAGATTGGGATGATCGAAATGAATTATAAGATGCAGATATTAGTCCCGAAGAAGATGATACAATAGTAACTAAACCAATAAACCAAGAAATACTAGAAGTGATCTACACCTTAAAGAGTAATAAAAGTGCCGGGGAATATGGTATTTAGGCGGAATTATTAAAAGAGGGTGGAGTGCTACTACATGAAAAAATTTCCGAATTAATCATTAAAATGTGGGATGAAGAGAAAATGCCAAAATTATGGAAAAATGCAGTATTGTGCCCTATACCAAAAAAAGGAGATTTAAGCTTATGTCAAAACTACAGAGGGATCGCTCTTCTCGATGTAACATATAAGTTACTAGGGAATGTTATAAGGAAGAGGCTGCTAAACAGTTTAGCAAACAAAATTGACGAATATCAAGCAGGCTTCCAAGCAGGACGATCTACAATAGACCAGATATTCACAATCAAACAAGTTATGGGAAAAAGTTATGAACAAAATCTGGATTTACACATACTGTTCATTGACTTCAAACAAGCCTATGACAAGGTAATAAGAAGCAAGATCTATGAAGCACTGCAAAAACTCCAAGTTCCGAAAAAAATTAATAAAACTTATAAAAAAGACATTAGAAGATACATGAAGCAGAGTAGTTATAAATGGGGAGCTACCGAACCTATTCACCGTACAAAGAGGGGTGAGACAGGGAGACCCATTATCAACGGTATAATTCAATTGCATACTAGAGACGATAATAATTGAAGGCTAAATAGAGAGAAACGGAATAATATATTACAATAAGAGCCAATGTATAGCTTACGCGGATGATATTGCTCTCTTAGCAAGGTCAAAAGAGGAGTTAGATAGAATATTCGGAAGACTTGAAACAAAAGCAAGGAAGTATGGCCTATTCATAAACGAATCCAAAACAAAATACATGGTAGTAAAGGGAAACCAGATAGCCGACGTAGGAGAAGTTAAATTTAGAGTCGACGGGGACGGTCGCAAGGAGTACAGCTTTGAAAAAGTAAACTAGTTCGACTATTTAGGAGTCATGGTAACTAATACAGCCGATGAAGATGAAGAAATTCGAAAAAGAACAGCAAAAGTAAGCAAAGTACTCGGAATGTTCACAAAAATGTTGCAATCTAATGTAGTTTCAAGAAAGGCTAAAATAAGAATATATAGAACTGCCATTCGACCTGTAGTTCTATATGGGAGCGAAGTATGGGTTCTGAACAAGACCAATGAAGTAAGATTAGAGATATGGGAAAGGAAGATTGTACGCAGAATATTTGGCGGTGTTAAGGAAAAAGGTAACATATGGAGAAGAAGAACCAATAAAGAAGTGCAGGAAATGGATGGGCATCCAAGCATCACACAATTCATAAGAGCGCAAAGAGTAAGATGGCTGGGTCACGTCGTACGAATGCCAGGTAACAGAAATGCAAAACGAGCACTTTTGGGAGGCGAGGGAGGAAAAAATACCAAGAGGGAGACCGAGGAAGAAATGGCTGGAAGCAGTAAAGGAGGATCTTAGGGAGCAAGGAGTCGAGAACTGGACTGAGGTAGCCAAGAATAGGAGAAGATGGAAAGAAATAATACAGAAAATAGAAGCCTAGGGCCTAAATGGCCTGTAGCGCTATATATATATATATATATATATATATATATATATATATATATATATATATTATTTTTTATTTCCCTAATCCCGTTTATTTAAATACAGGGAGTTTTGAAAAATGTTAAAATAATAGCTAGAAACTAGATAGATTTTAAAGAAAAATAGCAAATCTTTTCCTAGACCATCTTGAAAGAAAATTAAAATCCACTTCCCAAAAACATGGCTTAGATACGTTGACGACATTTTCGCTATTATTGATAACAAATTCGATGTAAACAAGTTTTTAGAAATTATTAACTCTCAATACATTTCCATTAAATTCACCCAATAAATCGAAATAGATAAGTCTTTACCCTTTTTAGATTTAAAATTAACACGCAGTAGTGAAAAATTAATTTTTGACATTTATAGAAAACCCACCAATACTGACATTTACATACATGCTTCCTCCCAAATCCCCCTCAAATACAAATTATCAGTTTTTCAGAGCTTTATACATAGACTGTACAATGTGCCCCTTAACCCAACTAATTTTATAAAAGAACAAAACCATATATTACATTTAGCTAGAATCAATGGTTACGATCCTAAAATTATTTAAAAATTGATTAAAAAACAGAAATTTAAAAACTTATTAAAACAGAGTACAACTTTTCAAGAAAATAAAACAGAGAAAAAATATTGTAAACTCACATACGACAAAACCATAGAACACAAATTTTTAAACCTCTTGAAAAAATTTAATTTAAGTTTAGCAATTAAGCAATAAACAAACAATAAAAAACCATCTTCATAACAATTTAGATAAAAACAATAAATTAGAATGTTCAGGAATTTACTCTCTCACTTGTAAATCATGCAAACAAATTTATATAGGACAAACAAAAAGGAAAATAGATACCAGATTTAAGGAACACATGTATCACACTAAATGTAAAAACATATATAATTCTGCCATAGCCCTACGTAATCATAACACCGGACATAAATTTAGTAGTCCTTTAGTCCTTTATATGTACTGAATAATTATTTTTAAAATAATTTAATATAAATTGATATTTATGAATCTCTTCGTACTATGGAGATTCAAGTTTTTTTCTTTTCACTTTACACTAGTGATTTTGATCCAAGCACCAACCTAGCACACAACATACTCTTACACTTCTCTTTTTTCCAAAAAGTTAATTCTTTTTAATATTTTTCTTATAATTGCACGCTAACAAGTTTCGTTTAGCGCCGTATGGTGACGTTCTCGGCGATACAGGTTTGGCGTATAAGCGACAATCAAAGAAGTAGCAAATGATGATATTACACGGTAGGTAGCAGAAAATTATCTATTAATACAACAAATATTGATTTTACAAAAATTAGTAAATGAGTTAGAAAAAGTAAACAAACTTCAAGATGAAAAAATAAAACAGTTCGAATTAAAAATAACTGCAAATCCAACTGAGCTAAATAATAATAGTTTAAACATAAATACTCAGAGGGAACGACCTTCCTATTCAAATGTACTAAAAACAAATACAAAAAGTTAAACAAACAGGAGACCACAAATCTGATAATTTAATTAATGAAATTAAATAGTCTGTTGACTCGGCAAAAAATAAAGTAAACATTCTAAATGTTAAAAAAACTCAAAATGGAGATACTATATTTTTTTGCGGAAATAAAAAATCAGCGCGGGACATCAAAACTAGTCTAGACAATAATGAGAAATTTAAAAATCAAATAACGACCGAAACTGCACAGAAATTTAATCCGAAATTAATAATTTATAATGTTGATACAACTCAAATAAGTAACAATGAGGTAATAATATAATAGAGCAAAACAATTTAAAGGAAAATAATATCTTTCCAACAATTAAAATTCTCAAAAATATCAAAATTGATGACAACAATGGGGAAGTTTAGCGTATTTTTTAATTTTTTTGTTTTAACAAGATTGTCCTCAAAAGGAATATTCTACATTTTATTTCACCCAAAAATGCCTAGATTTCTCAAAAACTGAATACAAAAATGATGTCAGTGTGGCTCGTGGAGAACGTATAGTCTATCTTAACCAGCACGCGCTGGGTTCCCATGGCAACAGAGAAGCGTGTTGTGTAAAGCCTCAAAATACAACCTACGTTCAAAAAGTCAGGTCTCACCATCCCTTCTGCGCAAGCGCATAACTCACTTGTGACGTCAGTGTGGCTCGAAGATAAATCATTAATTATAAATAATTGGCAACATAATTTTAACTTTCAATTACATTTTAAGTTATAAATATTTATATGCTTACGACTAAAAGATATTTCACATGTAATTTCAACTACGCTAAACTTCCCCATTGATGATCATGGAATAATTTATTTATGAATAATAAAATCTATATTGGATGGAAGCGATGCTCTGTAAAAGAAACATTTCATATAATACAATGCTTTAAATGTAATGTCGACTGGATGGCTGAGCGAGCTAGCGCGCATCTTTAGCTCGCTGTGACGTCATACGAACCTGAGATCCTCAGTTCAAGTCCCAGCGACCGACAACGTGTGATTTGTCGTAAAATAAAAAAACACAGCTACTTGTGTATCACACTCGGATGCTATAGACTTGCCATCTATACATCTTAAATAGAAGTAGCACTGGCAAATGAAACAACCGACAGTACGGCAGTCAGAACTGCGGCTCGGTGTGTTCGGTTGCCCTATGCTCCGCTTAGGAGATACAGGAACACATTATTTAAATGTAATAAATTTTTCCATAAAGCGAATAAATGCACAATAACATCAGAAATTTGCGGGAAATGTTCGGAGAACCATGATACTAGAACTTGTAAATCAGAAACATTAAAATGTATAAATTGTTTAAATCCTATATACTAAACGATTAGATTCACTATATATCTATATATCTATATATCTATATATCTATCTATAGATTCATCACGAGCATCGAGTAACTTTTGTAATCGCCTACAGCCTGAACCATGCAAGTGATTGTTATAAATATTTTTTTAATATGTGGGGGCTAATGAGATCTGGTGCCTTTTGGGTGTCTCATATTTTTACTATTAGTAGTTTTCGTGTAAAAAATTAAAACTTTTCACAAATGCTGCCTTGAAACAATGGATCCCAGAGGCCATGTCTAACTTTAAGAAGAATCACGCCGTCATCCGTCACTTTTGACAATCTGTCTATGAACTTTAAATGATTATATCTTTTAATAGAACATTGATATCAAAGATTTAAAAACAATTTCATGAATAATAGACTTGAGCAAAGGTGTTACAACTAATTTAAGTTTAAAACATAACGTATTTAATTAATATAAATTTTGACGTTTCCAATGTCAAAAGTCAATGTTGCCAAATGTGTGATGAAGTAACTAAATTAAAACCAAATATTCCTAAACTAACTTCACTGAAGACGGTGACAGTTATATTAAGATTGACAATATTAATTTATAAATTTAAAAATTAACTACTATTTTTAATACCAACAGTGTTGCCAACTTATAAAGTAACTAAACAAAAATCAAATGTTCCTAATTAAATTGAACACTTTGCTGTGTTTGATTTTAAAAGAAATCCAATATTTTAAGTTTATAACGCAACACATTTAATTATTTTAAATTTTGACGTTTCGAATTACATAAGTCAATGTTGAAAAATGTGTGATGAAGTAACTTTGACAAGTGTAAAGTACGTATATTAAAGTACAATAATTTTGAAAATGGACAAAGATATTATTAACTGAACTATGTATCCGTGCTTTATAAAATTGAGCAAAATATGTATTATTATTGTAGAAATTGTATATGGTATAATTAAAATTTTCTGACATTTAACGTTTGTTATAATTGGTTATAACGGTTATAACATAAATTTATACTAGAAATTTTGCAACTTGATACGAATACTCAGAACATATGTTGGTTTGTACTTATTATTTATTATTTAAATAAATATAAAATGATATATGTGTGTATAAGAAATGTAGAGAAAGATATAAAAAGGAAAGAAATATACAAAAGATTGGAAATAAGCAGTATTAAAGAATATGAAAGACGAAAGAGTACAATTTATTATTCCTGCAAAAGCAGAAACATTATTTTTCAGAAAATAATTCAATTAATTGACATTCTGTTCTTTATATACGAGGGTTATAGGAATAATTCAAATAACGCGCATTTTTTGAGCAGGTATTCTTATTTTGATTCATATGCGTTTTAACCCTCTATTTTATTAAGTGAACGACAAGTTCGAAGAAATTAAATCATTTGTCAAAACATGTTATGTGTCAGATCTTCATAATTTACATAAAAGTCTTGCAGCACATTGTTGTTTATTGTATTTGCAAAATGACAAGTACACCTATAATTGTAAGCCGGAATATACTTTGCATACGTATTAGAAATAGTAAGTTACAAATAAATTTCTATTATATTGAATAACAAGTTATTTATTATAGGTGTTTTTTAGTACTGTCCTGAGTACTGTACTTCATTTTAAATTAGACAGGCGATAAAAAATTAAATAATGATAATAAAAAAGTACATAATATCATTAAAAGATTTTGACTTAAAATCAACAATTGTGGGATAACTGACTATCGGAAATTTTAAATTCTGAGCTAAAATCGTTCACAATACTAGACAAACAATACGTGGTATTAATTTCCTGCAATATGTTAACAAAACCTGTAAGTAGCAGAAGATATGTTTTAACTCTGAATGAATGTATGTACATAACAGATTGTGTTGTCCTAAAACATCTTTATTATGAAAAAAATAATACAAGCTGGAGGGGATGTATTTTTTTTATTTTTATTAAAAAATAATTACAATCAAACGAACTAAGTAGAATTTAAAATAAATTTAATAAAATACGTTTTATGATAAATATGTTTTTAATGCAGGATTGGTTTATCGACTGGTTGTTAGTATGAAGAAAGTCTTTATTGGAGTTGCAATCATCTAATAAAATCCACTAATACACATATTAGTAGATTTTATTAAATTACAGTAACTGCAATAAAGACCTTCCTCTAATGTTTTTTTTAATTTGTAATTTTCATTTTACAGCTATGAATGTGAAAAATAATAATAATTTAGGTACACTGAACAATAGTTGCAGTTTATTTTAACAAAAATACAATATGAATGAGTGTACACAAATTTTGAATGTATTTCATGTAAGTATACATTTTAGTGCAATTAATCTCTACCAATACGTTGTATTTTATTAACAGTTATTATGTTATTACGTTATTAGTATGAATCAGTGAAGAAGTTCATGTTGCAACCATTTGAAAACGGTTGCATTTGGAATATAAGCACTAATGCCAGAGTATCAGTTTTCGCTCAAAAGTTCGCCCTTATCTTATGATCAATTAGAATGGAAGTTAAAGATTCGAACAACAAACCTTGCATCTGTGACGCTAAAAGTAAGTATTATAATTATTTCGTTATTGTATAACACGTTCATTTCGTTTTAAAGGAAAATTCTCATTTAAATAAAAAGTATATTTGTGTTATAACATTATGAATAAATTATTATTTAAAATTTATTATTTTTGAATTTTTAATAATTTAATTTTTGTATTTATCGGTATGTACGCTGTCGGTATTAATAATTTCACATTTACCGACATTTCGGAAATACTAATTTAAGATCAGGGACACCATAGAAAACAAAATTTGTTTATCAAGAATATTGCTTCTTCACCTGTGTGTAGAGTAATTTCATTTATTGTGCTTTGTTACAATATATTTATATTGCGAATTAATATTCATTATCTTTGATCAGAGCTGCAGTAGTCACAATAAAATAAATCCCGTTTACTGTGCCGCTAGATTCAAATCTAAGGTGAGAAATATTTTTTATCTTTTACAACCCTCGAAAAATCAACTTGCAAGTTCGCAATTAGAAGTAGAAAAATGTCATTTGCAACCAAGCTAATAGAAATTTTAATTTGTGATTTCATTATTTTTTTTATATTATTATATTTCTTATTAAATTTTATATTTTTCTTGTTTACCCGGCGCCAGTAGTTTTTAACCGGTTTTCCGTAAAGCTACAAAAGATGTGTCTCCATTATTTTTATTTAGCTGAAGTATGCTCCAAAATATGCTAAATTATTTATTGCACTAATTAAAAAAATATTTAGGCGGGTATTTCATCGTCTGGTGGGCCGCGTGTTATAGCTAATTGCGAGTTAGTCCAACCTACAATTTTTTAGAGTTGATCTTCTATTTAAGTATAAGTAATTTACTTTAAATTTATAATCATTACACTATCTCTAATAGGCCGTGAAAGCGTGACGTCAAAATGGAGCGGGAATTACATATATATTTTTCGGTTTGAAATTTTGGTAATGGTAAACAAATCACATAACCGTTCAATTTAAATAACTTTCATCTTTTGTGTACTTATGTTTCGTTATGTATATGTCCGTATAAAATCTATTTTACCTTAATATGCAAGAATGCATGTTTTTTTATTAATATATAGGGTAGGAAAGGTTACAAAATTATTTAGAAAATAAATTTATTAAGTGGTTGATTCTTGGGCCTCAGTAACAGTACTTTTATCTCGCAAATTTTTTATTCTGAGAATTTTAAAATGTTGCAGACGTTTCTGTTACATCCAAACAAAAAAAAATAAAATTACGAAAAGTTGACTATTTTATTGTTATATATAATTAGAAATCTATGAATGTATTTTTTGTGAAAAATCTTTAAAATATACAGGGTGTTCCATTTAAGCGTGCCACCATTGCTATCTCAAAAACTATAAGAACTACCAGGTTGGTTAACTTAGCAAGGAACCACCATTTTACAAGTCTATTAACATAAGCCAAACAAATATTTTTTTAAACCAGTAGTTCTCAAGATATGGAGTGGTTTTTTTGCCCATTATGTTGTTCTTGTAAAATGGTGGTTCTCGTAGCTCTTATAGTACTCGAGATAGCAATGGTGGCACACTTAACTGGAACACCCTATATTTACCGAAAACAACGTTTTTATTTAAATTTTATTTATTTACAAATAAAACACATAATGTAAACTATCCGCAAATTTCTTGTAGTCCAACCATGATACCATGTCTTAAATACGTCCACTATTAAATTATAAACATATTTTTATATGAATATGCATTTAATTAATAATTAACGCGAAATATATCATTATCTTACAAACTACACATAAGAGCACAACAGATGACAGTTGTTTAAATTGCGCGGTTATAGTTTGTTCACTACATGGACAATCTCAAATATATTATTATATTTCACGTTGTGTAATTGCCGCTCGATTATGACGAGAGCAATTTCACGGCCTAGACATTGTACATAGTTTGCAGTATTTAGTAATTTAGCAATCTAATATACAAATACACATTTATTTCGTATTAATTTTTTATAATGCTATGCATATATTTTAAATATTAATTTTACTGTAGGTTTACAACTTGACTGCAGCAGAGTAAGAGAAAGAGTGCAAGATTCCATTATCCTAACAGAAAAGAACCTGATCGACTTAAAATCGAAGGCCTGACGTAATTATTGGTAATTATAAATATTGAAAAGAACAACGCACTCAAAAATTGTAAGTTTTGTATAATTTTTAAGTACATAACAAAATGCCAAGTAAAGATAGAATTAAACGTCTTAAGCGCAAGCAAAACAACGAGAAAAATGCGGCAAAAAATAATAAAAATGATAATACGGGAAATATAGAAGAAAACTTTATTAATAGTCAGGTTCAATCAGGTTGTAGGAGTATATCTGTTATTTCAGTAGCGGAGAATAATATCAATAATGTACATACAAGTAATCAAACGGGTAATGTAAGAATTAGGACAGTAAACTATCAGATTCAGTTAATAGACCAGGATATTAACACGTTGCTAAATCCTGCAGGGTACTTAGAAGACGTACACATAGACTTTTTCTTTTCTTTAGTCCGTTCTATGACTGAGTTTAACCCTCAGCCTACAGTGTATGTAAATGCTCCGGACCGTATCATTCCAGTTCAACAAGGAACTAAACACTTACAAATTTTATTCGTACCAGGTGCAAATACCGGTAGTATTGGTCATTGGCTTACCGCGTACTATGACGGTTCAGAGATAATTATTTACGACAGCATGAATTCTCAATGTTTAAATTCAAATGCCAGTTTATATTTAGAAAGACTGTTTCCTTATAGACCAACAGTTAGATTTGTCCGGGTTCAGCAGCAGACCAACACTTTTGATTGTGGGTTGTTTGCAATTGCGTTTTGTACGAGTATCATATTTAACCGCAATCCGGAACAGGAAAATTATGATATCAATAAGCTTAGGTCACATACTTTAAATATGTTTCGAACACATAATTTAATATTATTTCCGGTAACACGACAGCAGAAATTAAGAGAAAATCATTTAAAGCGTAAAGAGAATGAAACAGCTGAAGAACGGTCCAAACGTCTAAAATTAAATACAGAAAATAAATTAAAAATTTTAGCTAATGAAACACTTGATCAACAAACAAATAGGTTAAATAAATTAAAATTTAATTTCAAAGAATACATTAAAAATGAAACACCTGAACAAAAAACAAATCGCTTAAATAGATTAAAAGATAACTTTCAAAATATGATTCAAATAGAAACACATGAACAAAAAGAAAAACGTTTAAATAGGTTAAAAAATAATTTAAAAACTTCAATAGAAACAGAAACACCCGAACAGAGAGAAAATCGTTTAAATATTTTAAAAAATAATTTTAAAATTTCAATAGAAACAGAAACACCCGAACAAAGAGAAAATCGTTTAAATAGGTTAAAAAATAATTTTAAAAATACAATTGAAACAGAAACACCGGAACAGAGAGAAAATCGTTTAAATATTTTAAAAAATAATTTTAAAATTTCAATAGAAACAGAAACACCCGAACAGAGAGAAAATCGTTTAAATAGGTTAAAAAATAATTTTAAAAATACAATTGAAACAGAAACACCGGAACAGAGAGAAAATCGTTTAAATATTTTAAAAAATAATTTTAAAATTTCAATAGAAACAGAAACACCCGAACAAAGAGAAAATCGTTTAAATAAGTTAAAAACTAATTTTAAAAAATCTATAGAAACAGAAACACCTGAACATAAAGAACGGCGTTTAAATATGTTAAAAGATAATTTTAAAAAAGTAGTTGAAACAGAAACACCGGAACAGAAAGAAGAGCGTTTGTTAAAAAATAATATAATAAATAAAAATAAAATAAAGGCACGCAAAAATAAAGTTAATGATAAAGTTAGATTAGCTAGCAAAGGTATAGGAATGCAAATTGAACCGCATTCGTTGGGTCCAATGTCTGCACTGTGCACTTACTGTACATCCAAAAACTTCGCGTATGAGAAGCCCTCAGACGGCAAATTCACACACTGCTGCCGTAAAGGCAAGTTAAACGCAGATCAATTAGGCGAGTTTCCGGAATACATAAAAAGTCTAATGATCAATAATAACGCGGACAGTAGAAATTTTAAAGATAATATTAGACAGTACAATAGTGCGTTAGCTTTTGCTTCCTTTGGGGCTAAAATTTCAATGCCTCCGGGCAGAGGACCATATTGTTTCCGAATACATGGTCAAATTTATCATGATTCAGCCAGTTCCTTATATCCAACTAATAATAATGTTGAAAAATATGCGCAGTTATACATTATAAATTCTGCGGAAGCGTTAGAGAAAAGAATGAATGTAGAATACAATAAACAGTGTAAACCAAATATAATGGGGCAGTTAGATGATATTATTAGAGAAATTAATCCGTATTCTCAAGCGTACATGATGTTAAAAGAAGTAGAGCAAAGAGAAATAGCTAGGGCAAATATTAATAATCAGTCAGTGCCAGAAATTAATTTGTGGATAGTTAGTGACAGACGAAAAGATAAGTGTAGGTATAATGTACCAACATGTAATGAAGTGGCTGTAGTTTTTACATCAAATGACGGAGAGCCACCAATAGATAGAGACATTTGTGTTCACCCAAGAGCAGGCGGTTCTGTTAGAATTAATCAATTCAGCGAAAACTGCGACCCCATGACATATCCCATACTTTTTCCTCGCGGTGAATGTGGCTGGAACATGAACCTAAAGCATGCCGACGGTATTAAAAAACAAAGCATGCTACAATTTTACATGAATAGATTAGCAATTAGAGATACATTTAATCCGTGTTTAGAAGCCGGAAAGCTAACTCAGCAGTACATTGTAGATGCATATGTGAAAGTCGAGGCTGAAAGATTGACTTATATTAGATTAAATCAGCCTACCCTCAGAGTAGAGCTGTATAATGGGTTAATGGACCATGTAAATAATTTAGCAGATAATGAGGGCGGTAAGGCGGGCACAATGGTTATTTTACCATCCACATTCCAAGGTGGCAGTCGTTTTATGTTAAAAATGTATCAGAACGCTATGTCAATTGTTAGAGAATTCGGTCGACCTGATTTGTTCATAACAGTAACGTGTAATCCAAAATGGCCTGAAATAATTGAACAGTTACGCGAAGGTCAAAGTTCTGCAGATAGGCCAGATATAGTAGCGCGAGTTTTCAACGGAAAAATTAAAAGTATGATGAATGAAATTCTTCACGATGATATTTTTGGAAAAGTCGTAGCCTTTATTTTTGTAATAGAATTCCAAAAACGTGGGTTACCACATATGCATTTGTTGTTGACATTAGATAGCGATAGTAAAATCCGTAACAAAGATGAAATAGACGAAATTGTAAGCGCCGAAATTCCAGATGAAGACGATGAACCAGAGCTGTATCAATTAGTTCGAACGCACATGATCCACGGTCCCTGCGGTATATTAAATAAATATTCACCTTGCATGAATGAAAATAAATGCACAAAAAGATACCCTAAAGAATTTCGAAACGAAACACACGAAAATATTAACGGTTATCCTCTTTACAAAAGGCCAGATAATAATGCAAAGATATATATTCTCTGGAAAAACGGTTTAGTAAAATATACAATAGATAACAGATGGATAGTACCTTACAATCCATATTTGCTAAAAAAGTATAAAGCTCATATTAATATCGAAATATGCTCTTCGGTTAAAAGTGTTAAATATATTTGCGATTATCTGTGTAAGGGTCATGACTGCGCAAGTATTAAATTAGGTCAACCAGATAAAGATAAAGTAATTCAATGGGATGAAATCAACGGTTATTTAGATGCGAGGTATGTTTCTGCTCCAGAATGTTGTTGGAGGCTACTGGAATATCCCTTACACGATAAATCACATACAATATTTGAGTTAGCTGTTCATTTGAAATACCAACAGGCGGTATTTTTCGTTAATGGTCAAGAGAAAAAAGCAGTAGAACGGGCAGCGAAAAAAAATACAACTTTAACTGCGTGGTTTATTCTAAATAGCACAGATGTAAATGCTCGGCAGTATGTTTATATGCAAATTCCAAAATATTATGTATTTGTTAATAACGCTTGGAAGGCTAGGCAACGCGAGTCAAAACCACCAATAGGCCGAATGATTTCCGTCAGTCCCAGAGATATAGAAAGGTTCCATCTACGTTTAATATTAGTACACGCGAAAGGGGCTACAAGTTTCGAAGACTTGCGTACCGTAGATGGTAAGTTGTATAACACATACCAAGAAGCTGCCCGCGCATTAGGTCTTTTAGCAAATGATAAAGAATGCGAAAATTGTTTAGGTGAGGCAGTGATAAATAAATTTCCGAGACAATTAAGAGAATTATTTGCATATTTAATTTGTTTCCACACGTCCACCAATGCCGTAGCTTTGTGGGAAAAATTTAAAGAGTATTTGATAGAGGATTATTTATTGCACAATTCCGAAAAAGTAGCGCAAAATAAATGTTTAAGAAAAATTCAAGAAATATTAGAAATACATAGATTCACATTAAGCGATTTCGGTTTACCGCTGCCAGATGACGTAGACGAAAATGAAAACGATTTGATTGATACTGCAGCAGAGAAATTAGAGGGAGAACAAAATGTAGCGTTGTTTAATAATGATCAAAGAGAAATTTTAGATTTAATTTTGAATGCCGTATCAGATAGTAATAGCAAAAATAGATATTTCTTTGTAGACGGTCCTGGTGGTACAGGAAAGACATTTTTATATAATACCCTCATCAGTATTTTAAGAGGTCAAAATATTAAGGTAATAGCCGTGGCGTGGACAGGAATAGCGGCTACTTTATTAAAAGGTGGACAAACTGTACATTCGGTTTTCAAGTTACCAGTACCTGTAAATGACGGCTGCGTATGTAAAGTTAAAGCGAATAGTAATGCAGGCAAACTAATAAAAGATGCAAGTGTAATCATCTGTGACGAAGTAACAATGATACCGAAACACGCGTTAAATGCAATAGATTTACTTTTAAAAGATTTAATGAACAATACGGTACCATTTGGCGGGAAAGTTATAGTATTAGGTGGTGATTTCAGACAATGTTTACCGGTAGTAAATTATACAAATCATCGTACCACAATAATAGAAACTTGTGTAATAACAAGTCACTTATGGCAACTCTTTCAAAAATTTTCTTTAAAACAAAACATGCGTGTAAATAGGGACGAAAAAGAATTTTCTGAGTATTTACTAAAAATCGGCAATGGTTTAACTGAAGTTGTTAAAATTCCTGCACACTGTGTATCACAAACGTCATTAGCTAATGATATATTTGGAGATAATGATATAGAGCCAAATAATATACACAAATTTACAGACCGCGCCATTTTAGCACCAACAAATGACGATACAATGGTAATAAACGAACAAGTATTAAATAAAATCGTAGGACAATCAAAAATATATTACAGTGCTGATTTTTGTGAAGGCGATGATAAAAATAAAATTAGTTATCCAACCGAATTATTAAATGCGTTAACACCAACCGGAATGCCCCCTCACAAATTAACGTTAAAAGTGGGGGCAATAGTAATGTTACTAAGAAACATGAATCCGAAACGTGGGCTATGTAACGGTACAAGATTTATTATAAAAGATATGAAAACTAATTACCTTGATGTAGAAGTATTAACCGGGCAAAGTGCAGGTACCCGACTCTATCTACCAAGATTTGATTTAATTACCGATACAAATTTACCATTCAGTTTAAAACGTCGCCAATTTCCAATTCGATTAGCATTTTCAATGACAATTAATAAATCACAAGGTCAAACATTTAATTTTGTTGGAATTAATTTAGAAAATCCAGTTTTCACTCATGGCCAATTATATGTTGCAATGTCGAGAGTACGGTCATCTAAAAACTTAAAAATAAAATTACCAGAATCAAATATTAACGAAAATTCTAAAGAAGGAATAACGACGAATGTGGTATTTAAAGAAATTTTAAACTAAACAAGATATTAAAATCATAATGAAATAATTTCAATTAAATTTTAATCAATAAAAAAATTATATAACATTATTATATGAAGTACATATTTGTAATCATTATTTCAAAATTTAAAAACATTATATAGAGGATTTCATAAACAAATTTTCAAAAAATTTAAGTTAAAGTGCAAGTATTAAACCAATCTTTTCACATGATGAACATTATGCAGTATCTTAGCCAGGTTATTAAAAACCTTAAAGATAAAATTATCAGATTTAAATATTAAAAATAAAGATTTGAAATGTGAACAAATGGAGTATTTAGAAAAAAAATTAAATTGAACAAGTAGATATCATGATAAAAAATTGTTATATTTACAATGTCATAGTCATTTCGTAACTTATTGCAAAATTATGAACAAAATATCAATAATACATAAATTTCATTATAATTAATTTTAAAACTATATAAGAAAAAATATTTAATGTTTGAAGACAAAGACATTGAAATAAAATTTACTAAAACTAAATAAATCTAGCAAATACATATAAAAATATATAAAAAATTGCAATCCATTTAATAATTAATGAATGAACGTAAAATTTAAAAACATTTAATATACAAAAGTATATAATAAATGATAACAGACAACCAGGCCATTCTACCATTGTATCTCAAAATTCATGCAACAGAATACTAATTTGTACTTATGTTTTTGGCATTATACTACAAAACCGCCAAGTATGGTAAAAATTTCAAGAACCATTTGGGGTTTTAATGTGTTATGTTCCATGTCATTGTGACTGTTGCATGAATTTGAGAAATAAGGTTTTGATATTCATAAAACTATAAAAGTACAAATATTAACTACAATTTATTTAAACATACATTTTTTGGTAAAAATACCTTTTTATTTTTAATTACTTTGGTAGATGGCAAAACAATGGCTTGGACATAATGCATTAAACCCAATACCAGTGGTATTTAAATTTTTGCTGTACTTTGATTTAGTATTATAGCCCGTGATTAAATAAATAAATATAAGAGAAATTAAACTAGCGAATTCTCGGCTACGCCGAGCATTCCCTAGAGCTCCGCTGTCAGTGCAAAAAACAAATGCCGATCGACATGAAACAATTATTTCATATTTGCACGTCAGGCCTCACCAAGACCTTTCATTAGATTGCAAACACGATATACTTCCAATATTTTTTTGCAAAAAACAAAAGCCGGTCGGCATGATACATTTTTGTCATTTATGTACCCCAGCCCTCACCGAGACCTTTCATTTGATACCAAACACGACATACTTCGGACAACTTTTTGCATAAAACAAAAGCCGATCGACATGGAACATTTTTGTCAATTCTGCACGCTAGCCCTCAACGAGACCTTTCATTTGATACCAAACATCACACACTTCTGACAACTTTTTGCAAATAACAAATACCGATCGACATAGCACATTTTTATCAATTCTGCACGCTAGCCCTCTCCGAGACCTTTCATTTGATATCAAACACGACATACTTCTGACAACTTTTTGCAAAAAACAAAAACCGATCGACATAGTACATTTTTATCAATTCTGCACGCTAGCCCTCTCCGAGACCTTTCATTTGATACCAAACACGACATACTTCTGACAACTTTTTGCAAAAAACAAAAGCCGATCGACATGGAACATTTTTGTCAATTCTGCACGCTAGCTTTCTCCAAGACCTTTCATTTGATACCAAACACGACATACTTCTGACAACTTTTTGCATAAAACAAAAGCCGATCGACATGGAACATTGTTGTCAATTCTGCACGCTAGCCCTCAACGAGACCTTTCATTTGATACCAAACACCACACACTTTTGACAACTTTTTGCAAAAAACAAAAACCGATCGACATAGCACCTTTTTATCAATTCTGCACGCTATCCCTCTCCGAGACCTTTCATTTGATATCAAACACGACAAACTTCTGACAACTTTTTGCAAAAAACAAATACCGATCGACATAGCACATTTTTGTCAATTTTGCACGCTAGCCCTCTCGGAGACCTTCCATTTGATATCAAACACGACATACTTTTGACAACTTTTTGCATAAAACAAAAGCCGATCGACATGTAACATTTTTGTCAATTCTGCACGCCAGCCCTCAACGAGACCTTTCATTTGAGACCAAACTCGACATACCTTTGAGAAATTTTTGCAAAAAACAAAAGCCGATCAACATTGATCTTTTTAGTTAATTCTACACGCCAGCCCTTATCGAGCCTTTTTATTTGATACCAAACACCACATACTTCTCACAACTTTTTACAAAAAAACAAAACCCGTTCGAAATAGAACTTTTTTGTTCATTTTGCACGCTGGCCCTCATCGTGACCTAGCCTAATATAACATTCACTGTCTTCAGTAACCTTTCATTTGGGAATATTTGTTCTTTGTTTAGTTACTTTATTAAACATTTGGCAACATTGACTTTTGTAATTCGAAAATACCCAAACACGACATTTTTCTGACATGCAAAAACAAATTCTAATCTACATAGAACATTTTTGTCATTCGTGCACACCAGTTCGTATTGTGTCGTTTCCTTAAAACTCAAGGACGACCTACTTTTAACAACTTTTTACGGAAAACAAATGCACATCGACAGGACACATTTGTTTTGTCATTTTAAAACTGGCCCTTATGGTTTCCTTTCTTTTGATAACAAACACAGCAAAGTATTCAATTTATTTTATTTAGGAATATTTGATTTTGTTTAGTTACTTTATAATTTGGCAACACTGTTTGCATTAAAAAATAGTAGTTAATTTTTAAATTTATAAATTAATATTGTCAACCCTAATACAACTGCCACCGTCTTCAGTGAAGTTAGTTTAGGAATATTTGGTTTTAATTTAGTTACTTCATCACACATTTGGCAACATTGACTTTTGACATTGGAAACGTCAAAATTTATATTAATTAAATACGTTATGTTTTAAACTTAAATTAGTTGTAACACATTTGCTCAAGTCTATTATTCATGATACTGTTTTTAAATCTTTGATATCAATGTTCTATTAAAAGATATAATCATTTAAAGTTCATAGGCAGATTGTCAAAAGTGACGGATGACGGCGTGATTCTTCTTAAAGTTAGACATGGCCTCTGGGATCCATTGTTTCAAGGCAGAATTTGTGCAAAGTTTTAATTTTTTACACGAAAATTACTAATAGTAAAAATATGAGACACCCAAAAGGCACCAGATCTCATTAGCCCCCACATATTAAAAAAAAAATTATAACAATCACTTGCATGGTTCAGGCTGTAGGCGATTACAAAAGTTACTCGATGCTCGTGATGAATCTATAGATAGATAGATATATAGATATATAGTGAATGTAATCGTTTAGTATAGGGATACATTAAAAAATAAACTTTATCAAAATTATTCGCCACATAATGGCTGGTTGAAATTAGGCATATGAAGCTCATTAAAACCTTAAATTTTTAAATTTAAAATTTTTAGAATATCGGAAAAACATGTAATATTATAAAAAGGATTATTGATGGTATATATGAAATATAAAATAAAAATATAAGAAAGCAATAATAATAAATTTAAAATATAAAATAAAAGCATGTTGAAGCAATAATTATGATTTAAAAATGTGATTTAGAAATACTTAATAATATAAAAAGGAATAAGAAAGAATTTAAAATATAATCAATAAAAAATGTAAAATTTGATTTGTTAAATAATATATGCAATATATTTAATAAATGTAATTGATATAAGTATTAAATATTATTCCAACATGAAAAGTGGTTCGTAAAATATTGTAAAAGGTAATAAAAAAGAACTTAAGTCTGATAATACCATTGCTCCTTTTACAAATTTTACGGACCTTGCCAAAATGAAAATACAATAAAAAGAATTATAAAAGGCAATTATAAATAAAACTATTCTTTACATAAAAGTTAATAAAATAATATTAACAATGAAAAACATAAATTAAATAAATAGTATAAAGCAATGGTTAAGTATTAGAAAAATTTTCTATAGCGTCTACATCCTGGTATATTGTATGTTTTACCAATATTTTCAATAATATACATTAAAAATTTTATTTAATGATAAAAGGGTCCCTACATTTAATAGTTAAATGAAAACCTATTTTATATGTAAATATAAAAAAATAATTTTAATTTTTTACATTAAAATACAATTATAATAAAATTATATTTAAATGCATATTTTACCTTTTACTACTACTAAAAGATTGGTTAAGCAACTTTTTTATTTTAATATAATACAACAGTCATTAGTTAACATTAACATTTTTCATTGTCAATAAAAAATGTAATAGCGCTTAAACAATACTGCTGTCAATAATTTTTAATTAATACCATCAAAAAATAAAGACGTTATACGAAAACTATCTAATACCAGGCTTAAGTTAAAACATGTTGCGTCTCTCTATAATATGTATTAGAAATGTGACGTTAAACAAAAGTATATAATAAATCGCAACATGTGGGCAGGCCAGTCTACCATTGTACCTCAAAATTCATGCAACAGAATATAAATACACATTTTTTTGGCAATATACTACATACTACTACAAAACCGCAAAGTATGGTAAAAATTCCAATTACTGCTGGTGGGTTTTGAAGTATTATGTAAGCAAGTCATTGTCACTGTTGTATGATTTTGAGTAACAATATTTTCATTTTTAAAAAACTACAAAAGTACAAATATTAACTGCAATTTATTTGGTAAGAGTACATTCAATTTATATTTTTTGTTTTAAATTACATTTTTATGTACATAATGTGTACCATATTATCTATAATTCCTTGGTAGACTTGGCAAGACAATGACTTGTTACATAATACTTTAAAACCCTATACCAGTGGTATTTGGGATTTTTGCTGTACTTTGATTCAATATTATAATAGCCCGTGGTTAAAAAAATTAAAACAATAAATAAGAAAAAATAAGCTTCATAATAATTACTCGTCACAAACCGGCTGGTGGGTATGAAGCTAATGAAGCATATTACAACATTATAATAAAAAAAAACCACAAAGCGATCAATAAAAGAAAAATAAGAGAGTAATAAATCGCAAAAGTATGAATGTTTGTGTGAATGTTTGTATGAAATCGAGTTGCCAGGTTATCAAAATTTGTTTTTTATTTTATATGAAAGATTCTACAATTTTAACAATAATAACTGCAGTTAGTAAAAAAATCGTATTCTTTTAATATTTTGTTGAGTTGAGTAAAATATTTCTATAAATTATCTAAAATGTAAATGAAATTTTTATTAATATTATTATACATTCATATTTTTAAATTATTTAACTTATTTGTATTAAAAATTATCTGGCAACTTAAATAATTTCTAATAAAAATTAAAATATAATGTCAGAAAACTTTTTCAAAATTATATATTTCTTAAAAAAAATGTAGAATGATTTGATAAACTTTTGTAACTAATTAAAAGTTAAATTCATACTATATAATAAAGATACACAAATACCAAAAATCTTCATGATTCACAACAATGTGAAATGGTATGTTTTTCTTATGTTCTAAAAAATATCATTTGTGAATTTTATATTTATAGATATTGGAAACTGAAGTATACATTGCATTGTTCCTGTGAAGTACATCGAAGATTTTAAATACGAGTTATATCCTTATTTGGACTATTGCAATTAATATAGAAGTTCTTTCATCTGAGGCGAAACTTTTTTTATAAAAAAGTGTTCAATGTTTACATATTTTTTATTAATTAGTAATATTTCCTTCTAAATACAGAACAATGGATCAAATCCTGAGATGGAAATTTCCTTCATTCAATATTACAAGAAAAGGATTAAATTTCAATGGAAGCATATGGACTATTAGTCCAAATCAAATATATACTACGTTGATGTTAAACAATATTTGGAAAATGAATCCATTTTAAAACGAAGGCATCATTTGAATAAAAATTATCTTCCTTTATTATATAAGTTTTCATTGTTTATAGGGTAGCAGTTTCACAAAAAATATATTTTTGGAAAACTTGTCAAGAATAACCTCCTTTGGAAAGCGATATTGAATATTTTGGAACTTAAAATGGAAACCAATCTATTCGCTGACGATTCTGCTACCATCGGAAAAACTATATTATTATTGACGAAGTTGTACAAGAATGGTAAATACATTCATATTTAAAGAAAAAAATATATTAATTAATTACTATTTTTTATTTAACAGAACGCATATCTGTTTGATGACTGGAGGAAAATTTCGTCGTATTTTCAGAAAGTAAACATTTAAATTACTACATGAAATGAAAGAAACATTCTTCAAATTTTGCGTGACAAATTCTACGAGAAAACTTTGCAATGTCCAAATAAAGTAAGTCAAAATTCATATTAACATTCTCTGTGGCCTTGATATACAGTATGTCATCGGATCGAGTTAGAAAGAAGGAAAACATTTTTATTTTTTATTTTACGAGAAACATGTATTCTTAATAAAAGATTTTACATGTTTCAATACTGACAATTCAGTTTTAACCTTTTCAAATTTTCTTTTAGTCTCAGACAAAAGTCGAACATAGTTCTAATTGTAAGCCCCAAAAAACAAGTTTGCGTTATCATAGAAATTATTGTTAACATGACTTTAACTTTAGTTTCATAAATTTAACAACAAAAATAATATAAACAGTAACTATTCTACTCAATCGATTCACGGTTTGTTGAGCGCACAATTGTAGTCTTCGATGCAATTATTTAACTTCTTTGAATTTCTTCCGCAGAGTTAAAGACGTCACAGCGTCTCTAATTCTCTCCTTTAAATTCTCTACATTCGGTCGAAGATAATTTGCATAAACTATTTGTTTCCAACGGCCCCAAAGATAAACATGAGACCGATTGCCATAGCATTGAATTAGGTAAAATCGTTGTTTTTTGACAACATTTTTAACGATTACAACAGATTTTCCTAATTGACAGTCAATGAAATTAAATAAATAATTCCAGTTATTTTCAAATAAGTCGACCTATTTTCGTTTTTCTCTGAAACTAAAAGAAAATTTGAAAAGGTTAAATCTGAATTGGTCGTTTTGCCCACTGCTTCTTTGGAAAACGCTCTTTCTTTATGGCAATTCCAATATATTTAAATAATGTAAGTGTTATTTCGTTCGATTCATTCTTTCACATTATTCTTTTTGTTTAGTTATCGTCTTTTGCTAACGTTTTTGGCGGTTTTCCGTTAGCATTTACAGGGAATCCTGAAGACTAATTCGTTCCGCCCAGAAGATTTTTACTACATAGTTTATTGTCATTATTATTTATTGTAATATTTTAATAATATATAACTTTCCTATTTTGTGTATCTAAGTTATAATTATACATCTGTTGATGAAAACTGATTTTAAATGCTTCAAATTTCTTTCTTTTAATACAATTTTCTTAAAAAATATATTTCGTATTTATTCGTATTATCGATAAACAAAAAATTCATCTTGGGTCAGTACTGCATAATTTAATTTTCCCGCCCGAGAAAAATGGTGGCATATCGGCGAAACTCAAGTAAGTAAAAATAATGAAATAATCATCTTCATGAGGTAAATTTTAACTTTATTATCTAACAAATATAAAAGTAAAACCTAATTTTAAAATGACATTATTTACACATGCAATTCATACGTTTCATTATAAAAATTTCTTTTGTAAGCACAGCAGTTCTGAAACGTTTTTATAATAACATAATCAAATCTAACTGATCAAAATTATAGTACAAAGAAATGTTTAATAGCGATGTGTCGTTTTAAAAAGTTTTAATTGTTATTTGTAAATTTATTTTTATAAATGTTGTGTGAAGTAAATTTTGAAGCAAATCGGTTCTCAAACAGTGGAGTTTCATATAACTATAAAATTACACATTTATTCAAGGACATTTTATTACTACTAGATTCATATTTCATTTTTAATCAAACACGAAATAAAATTAAATATCGTTAATGAAAAGACTGCAGTATTACAATGAAAAAAAATTAGCTTCCACGGAATAAAATCAGTAGTCATGTTTTAATTATGATACCTATGTTACCGACATTCTGAAAGTTGACAGTTTCATTTTATACAATTTTTGTTCATATTTTTTCTTTGGAATAAAAATGTAAGTAGAGAACTGAGAAAAACTCCAGTATAATATATTGTAATTAAGAATTGCTTACTTTTAACTGTAAATAGTGCTATTGTTTCCAAATAATATTTGAATTTTTAAACCTTAAACTGAATAAAAAATCGGTTCTCAAACAGTGGAATTTCAAATAACTAACTATAAAAATACACATTTATTCAAGGAAATTTTATTACTACTATATTTATATTTCATTTTAAATCAAACACGAAATAAAATTAAATAGTAGTTCATTTTTAAATTTATAAATTAATATTGTCAATCCTAATACAACTGCCAGCGTCTTCAGTGAAGTTAGTCTAGGAATATTTGGTTTTAATTTAGTTACTTCGTCATACATTTGGCAATATTGACTGTTGACATTGGATACGTCAAAATTTATATTAATTAAATACGTTATGTTTTAAACTTAAATTAGTTGTAGCACCTTTGCTCAAGTCTATTATTCATGAAATTGTATTTAAATCTTTGATATCAATACTCTATAAGAAGATATAATCGTTCCTAGTCTGATTGTCAAAGTGACGGATGACAGCGTGATTTTTCTTAAATTTAGACATGGCTATTAGGAGTTATCTACACAGGAGCGATTTTTGCGGAATCCAGAATTCATTTTGCTGTATTATCATAAAGAGAATTTATTTTATTAAGAAATGTAAAGAAGTTAGCAATGTATTGTGTATCACAACTTGTACAAATGAAACTACTGCAAGAAACAAAGTATTTGTTTACATATGTGTTATTTCTATAACTTTACCTTCAATTGTATCTGTCTAGTGAAGTCACATTTAAATAAGAATTCTAAAATACAGTCCAAAACTGATCAGTCTATCATTTGGAACAAGACTTTATAAACGCAGGTTGAAAAATATCACAAAGTTTCAATAAAACCATTCTACAAAAACACGACTGGAAATTTTCTTGATATTCTTTTTACATTTTCAGAACATAAGCAAAGAAATTTTGTCTGAAACGAGTGCATAAAGTATTATACCTATAGGGAAATTAAATGCAGATTAAAAAATCCCCATAAAACTACATATTCTGCAATGAACTCTTTCATTGTAGATGTACATATGTACCAATAGAATTAGATTGGTACAGAGAAAATATGACAGTGATTATTATAATGAAAATGTTATTAAGAATCAATGGCTACAATTTTTATTGTAATCAAGCTATGCGTTATGGCTTGGAAACCAAAACTGAAGCGAAATCAGTATTTCAAGCTTCAACTAATATATTATACAAGAAATTGGACTTGTAGTGTTGTAATATTATCTAACCAACCATACTTAGCATGTAGTGATGATGGTTTTATCAAAACAGAAAACGGACTTGAACTTTTGGAAATAAAATGTCCTTATTCCTGTCAAAACTAATTCATTGTAGATTTACAAAATAAAAAATCAGCTGTAAATGATTTAGAATTCCATTAAAATAGTAACGTTAAACTCAAGAAGTCCGACAAATATTACACACAAGTCCACTTTTCAAAGCACATACTTTATATTACTACTATATTACTAAAGATGAGAAGTTTCTATCTACAATAATTCCAAGGATTAGCGACTTTATTTTAAAATATTTCATACAGATTGTTCTAAATAAGTTTTAATTATAATGTAATCAATTTTTATGCATTTTGATCAAATATTTCATAACATTATTTTCAATATTAAATATTATAAAAGCCCTTAAGATTTACTCTGGGGATTCAAGTTTTTTTCTTTTCACATCATACAGGTGATTTGGAAATAAATAAAACACTGGCACCACCAGTTAGTTTGGTATGTCACGTATTCAAAATATTATTATGTTCTTGTTTTCGCTTAGAATAATAAATTTCATTTATGCCTAAAAATATTATTTTAAAATATATACATAATTAAATATAAAAATATTTAATTGTTAAGTAATTATATCGATTCCTTCTTTAGCAGATGCAATAAATTTCATAATTAGTGCCATCTATGTGATTTTTTTAAACTGTTAAAAATGTTCTTTTTTCTGATATACATAGAAACAAATTTTACAAAGACTGGTGTAAACGGTATTGTTAAACCTATAAAAATTATGTGTACAGGAGTACAGGGTGAATACTGAAAACCTTGACATAGGGAAATAACATGGGAAAACAGTTTTTTGCTGTTTCCATCTGTCCCGCTAAATAAAATCGGGTGTATATGGTATCGTTAGTTAGATTAGTTAATTTTGCATCTAATAAAACCAAATGTTGTGTAATATGGCCTTTTCTAACTGAAATATTTGATAAAATAAATTGTATTTTGAAGGTTATCCTTCATAATTTCGAATAAGAAACGTCTAAAACAAAATGCTTCATAGCCGAGTGGATAAGAGGGCGGATTCATAATATAAATAATCTACAAGACCTGGTTCGAGACCACCTCGACCCTGTTTTTTTTTATTTAATGGTATCAGGCTGGCTAGACCAGTACTATGGGATAAGACAGAAGGAATATACAAAAACAAAAGCGTGAGCAGAAATATGCACTCATTTGAGGCAACATTTTAATGAATTGAAGGACAATTATTTTTCGACGGCAAAGTCGTCTGTATAAAATCCACAAAGCATTAATGCGTTCACGCGGCATTGTCGTAAGACAAAATGTAAATGAATTTTCTTGACCGGAGTAAATAGGCAATCGCAGTGCTACTTGGAATAAATACCCGGCTGCCGGCCGTCGGATCCAAAGTGTATGAAAAGGCTCTAAATGAGAAATATATTTTACGTCCACCGGCTTTTGTATTTTTCAAAAAATTGTTAGAAATATGTCATGTTTCGTATCGAATGAAAGGTCTCGTTGTGGGCTAGCGTGCAGAAATGACAAAAATGTTCCCTGTCGATCGACTTTTGTTTTATGCACAAAGTTGTCAGAAGTATGCCGTGTTTGGTATCAAATGAAAGCACTCAAGTAGGGCAGCCATATTGAAATAACAAAAATTTGCCAGGTCGATCGGCTTTTGTTTTTTTGCAAAATTTGTCAGAAGTATGTCGTGTTTGGTATCATATGAAAGGTCTCGTCGAGAGCTGGTGTACAGGAATGAAATTAGCCGTCAACTGTAAATATTTCATTGATGCCGGAGGCCTAGGGAAGCTCAGCGTAGCTGAGCCTTCGCTAGTCATATACTATTTTGATAGATTCACTATATATATATCTATATTTGGATTCATCTCGAGCATCGCAAAAATTTTGCTCACGGGTACAGGTCAAACCATTCATGGAATAATTTTAATATTATTTTATTAGGTGTGGTTTAAAGTGGAATAGGGCCTTTTTGGGGTCTCATATTTTTACTGTGACTGGTTTTCGTGTAAAAAATCGAAAACTAAGCCCAAAAGGAAAACTGGAACAAAACTGAAAAAAATATCCTAGATGCCAGGTTTAAATTTAAAAAGAATTACTGTGCCATCCGTCATTTTTGACAATTCAGTATGAAACTTTTAATTGATTTATTTTGAAAATGAAAAGAGATATTGTAAAGGTAATTATATTTTTACACATTATAATAGTGAGCGAAATATATACAAACACACTGAATGTTAAGTGTGGTGTATTTAAAATATTTAATTTTATGACGTTTGACGTTTATCATCTGTTGTGTCAGTCAATCAAAAAATTCGTGGCACAAGTTTTATATTTTCAAAGAGAAATATACAGAAATATAAAGTAAACTATGTACAATACACTTTGTGATGTAAGTATATTATTTTAAATTTGTTTCGTTGTATTTAAAGATGTATTTTCATTTCAGTTACAATTTTTAATTGGTTATCCAAACAAGAGTATATTTATAGAATAGAAATAACATAAAATTACTAAAAATAACACTACTGAAGTGTAACTGATTATCATAAAAGTGCATTGTACATAATAATTTACGGCAAACCTTATTTACAATATTTAAATTTTCATGACATATGACGTGTCCAAACGTCAGCTCTAATCAAAAAATCATCTTGCAAGTCTTGTATTTGCTTGGAGAAATATATAGTAAAATTAGTTTAAAAGTAAAATTACACTACATTTTATAATGTAAGTATGTAATTTTATATTTTCTTGAATGTATTTAAATATGTGTTTTCATTTCAGTTATACTCGTAGTTATCCAAACAAGAATATATTCATAGAAAAGAATAACATAAAATTATGGATAATAACACTATTGACAAAAATTTAATTATGGAAATCAAACAAGGCGCGTCGTATTCAGTCATAAACACATTTATTTAAAAATACTGACAAACCTTTCCTTCATACCCCCTTGGAAGAAATGTTTAATAATTTATTGTACAATAATTATTTTCAATTATGTATCTGGATTATATTAAACTGTAAGTAACTGCATTTTATACATTCTTTATGTATTCTTTCATCAAATTTCAGATGAAAATATTTGATTACAACAACAATTAGATTTTTAAAATTTCTATTGTATTTTGTTATGGAATGAGATGATTTTTTAAATGAAAACGTTTACAAAAACAAAGTATCTATCCAATTATTCAATTATCATTGATATTTCAAACAATAAACACTTTGTGAAACCAAATATTTAACGAGAAATGCTTTTGATGACATGTGCTCCCAGGTGAATGAATTACATGAAAATTCATATTTTTACTACGAAGTAATGCAAAAAAATGTTTGAAAATTGTTGGATATTAGTTTAAGGTACGATATAAATATTATTAGGTAATTTTTTTATTTTTATCACTTACAGATGTCATATTAGGTTACTGGTTCAAAGTGTAATCAAATGAAATTAAAAGAAACTATTTTTATCATAAATAATGCTATAAAAAGAGTAAATATAATATATTCTTTCATATACAACCATAAAGTTTTTAAATAATGGATTATTTATGTCAAAATTTGTGATGATGGCAGTTGCGAGCAAGGTTTGCAATTCCTATAGTTAGTTTTAGTTATTATTCTCTAATTATAAAAATATTTCATTTTACTATATAATATTATTATACTTTTATATTCATTGGAGAGTAAATAAAAATTACTTTATGAACATTATTATTTCATATATTTTACTTATTTTATTCAATTCAAATTTGACAATCTGACATCTAAAATTCATTTTCATAAACGAAGTGTATCTATTAAAATGATATATTTTAAAATGATTTACTTAGAAATCAAAAATATTTACCGTTTAACAATAAGCCTTTAGATACCCGAAAATTTAAAAGTAAACGGCAGGCTTTGATTGTTAGCTGCTCTTTTTGTAAATTTTCGGGACCCTAAAGGCTCATTGTTATTTGTTAAGGTATATTTATAATATTTTTATTTAAAAAAAAATGTGTTCTTATTAAATTTATTAACAAGTTTCTTTGAATTTAAAAATTTACACTGGTCACATTCAGTAATCCGACTGTATAACACATGTTTGAACGCATCCAAAATACAGTTGTCAAATTATCTTGTCATTTTGACATTGCTGAAAATATAAGTATTATACTTATAGCGAAATTGAAAGCACATTAAATAGGGTTGGAAGTGCAAAGAAAAAATCAGTAGAAAGAAGAAGTCAAAATATAAAAACCGTAATGAAAATGTCATACGATAGATAAATTCGCAATAATACTACATATTCTGCAATGAACTCTTTCATTGTAGATGTACGTATGTACCAATAGAATTAGATTGGTACCGAGAAAATATGACAATGATTATTATAATGAAAATGTTGTTGATAAGAATCAATGGCTACAATTTTTATTGTAATCAAGCTATGTGTTATGGCTTGGAAACCGAAAGTAAAGCGAGATCAGTATTTCAAGTTTCAACTAATATTTTATACACGAAAATGGACTTGTTATGTTGTAATATTATCTAACAAACCATACTTAACATGAAAATAGTAACGTTAAATTCAACAAGTACGACAAATATTACACACAAGTCCTCTTTTCAAAGCACATGCTTTATATTACCGTTTGCCATTTCATTATTCGTAGAGAGAGATAAGAAGTTTCTATCTACATTTATTCCGAAGATTCACGACTTTTTTTTAAATTTTTCATACAGTTTGTTCTAAATAAGATGTAATTGTACATTTATGTTTTCAACGCATATATATATATATATATATATATATATTATTATATTTATTTCATAACATAATTTTCAATAATAAATATTATAAGAGCCCTTTGTATTTACTCTGGAGATTCAGGTTTTTTTCTTTTCACATCATACTTGTGATTTGGAAATAAATATAACAACACTATAACTACCAGTTAATATAATAATAATATTTTAATTCATATCTATATGAAATTAAATATAAAAATATTAAATTAATTTAATAATTATATCGATTCCTTCCTTAGCAGATGCAATAAAATTCTTAATTAGTGCCATCTATGTGATTTTTTTAAACTATTAAAATTATTGATTTTCTCAGATATACATATACAGAAACAAATTTTACAAATACTGGTTTAAACGGTATTGTTAAACCTATAAAAATTATGTGTATAAAGGTGTTCATTTTATTTTGTCCATTATTGCTATCTCGAGAACTATAAGAGCTACAAGGTCAGTTAAATTAGCAAAAAATTTCTATTTTACAACACTATTAACATGAGACAAACTAATTTTTTTTTAAACCAGTGTTTCTCAAAATACGTGTCCCAACTTTTTTATTTTAAATGTGAATCTATTTTTTCATTTGCTTATTCAATAGAGAATATTATTCTGAATTCAATGATATAATATTATCATACCCTAACATAACGATTTTTTTGAGAAAAATGCATCTGAAGTTTTATATTAATTTGTTTAAAATATGACAATAATAATACAAGTCATTGTTTTACCTGGAATTAGAGTGCCTTGAATTATATATGTGAATAAAAGTATAATGAATGAAATAAAAGAGTTTATAATTTTTATTTTCATATTTCATTATTTTTTTAATTTTATTTTAATTTCATTTGACAGTTATGATCACTTAACAAAACCAAGTATTCAAAAAATTGCGAATACTCTCTCTCCTGATATATTTAGAGCAAAACTACAAAAGTACAAAGTTGTTCATATTTCAACTCTACATCAGATAAAATCATAACCGATGGAACCGCACGTCTATTGTATGAAATATATTAAATATAATATGTACCTTTTTCGGCAAAAATTAGACAGTTACGGAAATTAAAAAAAAAGTTCTATCTGAGAGTTTATTATTGTTATTATGTCATTCTAATTAATATTATATTTAATATTGATTATTAATTTTGTAAAATTCTAAAATTACTTTAAAAATGTATGTTTTCTATAAAAATGTTTTCTGGCTTGCATAAATGACAAATATATTTTACATCGACCGGTTTTTGTTTTTCAAATAATTGTTAGAAATATGTCATGTTTGGTATCAAATAAAAGGTCTTGTTGTGGGCTAGCATACAGAAATGACAAAAATGTTCCATGTTAATCGACTTTTGTTTTATGCAAAAAGTTGTCAGAAGTATGTCGTGTTTGGTATCAAATGAAAGGTCTCGGTTAAGGCTGGTGTGCATAAATGACAAAAATGTTTCATGTCGAACGGCTTTTGTTTTATGCAAAAAGTTGTCAGAAGTATGTCGTGTTTGGTATCAAATGAAAGGTCTCGGAGAGGGCTAGCGTGCAGAATTGGCAAAAATGTGCTATGTCGATCGGTATTTGTTTTTTGCAAAAAGTTGTCAGAAGTGTGTGGTGTTTGGTATCAAATGAAAGGTTTCAATGAAGGCTGGTGTGCAGAATTAACGAAAATGGTCAATGTCGATCGGCTTTTGTTTTTTGCAAAAGGTTGTCACAAGTATATAGTGTTTGGTATCAAATAAAAAGTCTCGGTGTGGGCTAGCGTGTAGATATGATAAAAATGTTTCATGTCGATCGACTTTTGTTTTATGCAGAAAGTTGTCAGTAGTATGTCGTGTATGTTATCAAATGAAAGGTCTCGGTAAGAGTTGGGGTACATAAATGACAAAAATGTTTTATGTCGACCGGCTTTTATTTTTTGCAAAATATTATTAGAAGTATATCGTGTTTGCAATCTAATGAAAGGTCTCGGTGAAGCCTGACGTGGAAATATGAAATACTTGTTTCATGTCGATCGGCATTTGTTTTTTGCACTGACAGCGGAGCTCTAGGGAATGCTCGGCGTAGCCGAGAATTCGCTAGTCATATACTATTTTGATAGATTCACTATCTATATATCTATCTATCTATCTATCTATATTTGGATTCATCTCGAGCATCGCAAAAATTTTGCTCACGGGTACAGGTCAAACTATTCATTGAATAATTTTAATATTATTTTATTAGATGTGGTTTAAAGTGGAATAGGGCCTTTTAGGGGTCTCATATTTTTACTGTGAGTGGTTTTCGTGTAAAAAATCAAAAACTAAGCCTAAAAGGTAAAGTAAAACAAAAGATCCCAGATGCCATATCTAAATTTAAGAAGAATTCTGCTTATCCGTCACTTTTGACAATTCAGTATGTAAATTTGAATTGAATTTTTTTGAAAATGACAACATATATCATGAATTGAATTATATTTTCATACATTATATAAGTGAGCGAAATATATAAAATTAATATTTTATGTTAAATCATTTGTATTAAAAAATTATATTTTTTATGACATTTGTGACGTTTGTCAATCATTAGACTATAATTTAAATAATGATGTAGCAATTTTTGTATTTTATCGAAAAAATATACAAAAATATTAGTATGAAATAGGCTTAAAAGTAATAATATATGTAGCACAATCAGTATTGTAAGTACATATATTTTATATTGTATTTGTTATTTTTAAAAATATTTTTAAAATTTCAGCTATGATTATTGAATTGGTCAAGTTACACAAAGTCGAATATATTTATAGAAATAAATAATATGTAATTAATTATCATAATAGTGCATCTTTATAAATAAGAATATATTTATAAGAATAGAGATATTTATCTACATAAAAATGGAAATAAGATGATATAAAAAGGATATGAATACTGCATTAATGTTTAAAATTAAGTCGAATAAACAGTTCAGTGAGATGTTTTTTACATTTAAAAAAGAAAACTTTTAAATTCTGTGTCGATAACATGATTGACAGTTCTTGTAAAATGGAATGTAATTCATTAAAAATCTAGAAAAAATTTTGAAGATAGAATATATTATATTTAAAGACCTAACCTTAAAATAATAAAGAATAACTATACAATATCTACGAAATATAAACCTTTAAATTAAATAATTTCTATACATAGACTTCATTTTATTACGATATGTAGCTACGGAAGTAGATATGAATATAATATTAGTGTGAAACTATTCAAGCAACAAAGTATGTGTTTGCATAAATATTTATGCTTATAAATTATATAAAATTATCAATTACAGATGTGAAATTAAATGACAACTAAATCTTAATTATAAACATAACATTTACAGCAACGCAATGCATTGTAGATGAAAAAGTTTTCATTTTATATGAGTATAATAATTTTATTATAATACTGTGTATATTAATAATATTTATTGTAATTGGCAGCCAATAATGTTGTGAAATTGAAATTTGATGTTCAAATAAGGCGCCCTTTCGTACAGTTCTTCTTATTTTACTAACCTATAATGCACTCTTTATCATGATTAATATTTTGATGGTAAATCATCTCATAAATTTTATCAACACATGTTTTGTGTAGTGTGGAACAAGAAAATGGTAAATACGCAATTAAACTTTAAACTCAGTTATATTATATTCATTGTGTATTATTAGTTAAAACAACTTTCTAAATAAGCTACAAAATCATTTGAGAAAAGTAATTTAAAGAATAAAGAACTTCTGAAACGTTTCTATAATAATTATAAATTCGAAAAATACAGAAATATCGGCGGAGAAGACAGGAAAAAGAAAAAAGTATGTATTTGTATGTATATCAGTTATATGTTATAAACTTTTAAAATTTTAGATAGGATATAGGTTAGCAGATGTGACATTATTTAATCTAAAAATTATATATTCCTCCTTTCATTGAATAACTGTTCTTCATAAGGAATCTCTGGTTTATGAGAAATACACGGATTTCTACGTGAAATGATTTACTTTTGAAGTTTGGAACAAAAAAGTATGAATCTATTTCAATATTTTTCCATTTATTTATATTTATTATCAATTACAGCTATAAATTTGATTCTTAAACAAGTTCTTCATTTTTAACAATTCTACATAGAAAGAAGCAAAACATATTATTTATCGAATACAATGTACCGAAGATAGGAAACGTTTCACTTAAGGTGAGTATATATTTTAATTTATTTAATTTTATCGTTTTCTTTAAATATTGTTATATATTGTTATAATTATTGTCAGCCGGTACGTTTGTGTGAACAAGAGTAGTCTTAACCATATAATTAATAATTAATTTTTATTTATATGGTCTTAACAGGATGATGGGTTTATCTCACAACCTCGGTGTGCGTTGACCCTTCAAAGGCAGGCTTTATGTAGGCTGATTATTTGCACCATTGAAATCCAAGTACATTTTGTCATAAAACAAAGGCTGACAACCTACATATATTAGTAGAATATAAGAACATTTTGCTATAATACAAGCTTCTCTTCACCTGAAAATCTGTGCCAGTTAAATGCAAGCAAATTTTAAATTAAACTAGCACTATTCCATTTAAGATCGCTGTGCCAATTAGTCAAGATGTACAATCCGTAACCCCGTTGAAAAGATTTTGAAAAGAAGTAAAATTCCTTCAAAAATCAATCAGTTTTAAATTCCTGTTATGAAATCTAATCATACAGATGATCAGTAAGAAATGATAGGCACGTGACCTGCGTAATTCCCAAATTTTATTCCTTGTTATATTTATACCGTTCATTCATTATTTCTTTTTATTGTCTTTATTATTTGCGTTTCCTAATTACATTTTAACAACGGTTAATTAAATTAATTAATTAAAAATGAATAACATGTTGTTACATTTAATATAAAATTACTAAAATAAAATTTCTGATTAAAAAAAACACGCAAGCCCGTGAAATTTAATTTCAAATTTTTTTCCTGGTTCCTGGAAGCATAATTATACTGCTCTTAAAGAAAATTTCTAGTCACGTGACAATATCACTTGCTTTTGATCATTTTATATAAATATTCCAAGTAATTTTATTATTGCATATACCTATAAATTATTAAATCTGATTTTACAATATACTGTTACTGAATTATCTAAAGAATATTGTTAAACTATCGGTAACTAATATTTCGTATTTACCACAACGTCCTGTCGTTATTACAGATCGTTTACTTTCCGGCTTTTATTAAATTATAATTTTATAATTAGGCATGCTTGGACAAACAATTTTTGTTTTGTTACTTGATTGTTCTTTCACTTTGTGTAAGGCAGTTATGTTTATTGTTCTTGCAATATATCGACTTTCTAATAAACTGATAATAATTAAAATTTCTGAACTGCAGAATAATTAATAAAAAATAATCCCGTTTATTGTGCCGCCTAATTTGAATCTAAGGTGAGAATTTATATTTAATTTCTATTATTCAACTATAGATGATTTCAGGATTAAAGAGTCATTGTTTTTTGTATTATAATTATTAATAAAATGGAATAAATTACCACAATTTCCATATACCTACATACATTGTAATGCTGGACAAGTATTTTAATTTATATTTTACTGTAGGTGTGAAAATAATCTGCAGTTGCGAGACGGTAAGAGGGGAAGAATATATCGTCAAGATAGAAAAGAAAGTGTTCCTGTTCGAAGTTGAAGCCTGACGTATTGCTGATAATAGTAACACAAGCCTGACATATTGCTGGTAAAAGTAAAACTGAAAATAACAACCCACTCAAAACCTGTAAGTTTTAATATTAATTCCTGTAATACAACAAGTTAAGCAAAATGCCAACTAAAAGTAAAAATAATCGCCTTAAGCGTAAACAAAGATACGAGAAAAATATAGATAACAAAAATTGCTGTAGTAATCCGGATAATGTAGTAGAAAATGTTTATATAAATCGTCAGGTTAAGTCAGGCAATGCGGGAAAATTATTATTACTAGAACACAGTAAAGATGGTGAAGTAGAATATAATATACAAACGGGTAATTTAAATACAGGTATTGAAACAGTTGGCAATCATATACAGCTAATAGAACGTGATTATAATACTTTAATAAATCCTGCTGGATATTTAGAAGACGTTCATATAGACTTTTACTTTTCGTTAGTACGTTCAGTAACTGAGTTCGACCCTCAGCCCACAGTGTATGTAGATGCTCCAGACCGAATAGTTGCAATCGAGCAGGGAACTAGACACCTACAAATTTTATTCGTGCCAGGTGCAAATATTGGGAGCGTAGGTCATTGGGTTACAGCGTATTATGACGGATTAGAAATTACAATTTACGATAGCATGAATTCCCAGAATTTAAATGCAGGTGTTAAATTATATTTAGAAAGATTATTCCCCTATAGTCCCTCAATTAGGTTTGTACGAGTTCAACAACAGACTAACACCTATGATTGCGGGTTGTTTGCAATAGCTTTCTTTACAAGTTTAATACTTAACCGGAATCCTGAGCATGAAACTTACGATAGTAATAGACTTAGATCACACGTTTTACAAATGTTTCGAACACGTAATATTACAGCATTTCCAGTAACTCGTCAGCAAAATTTAAGGGAAAATTATTTTAAACGGAAATCAAATGAAACAGAGGAAGAACGAGCTAAACGTCTAAAATCAAATTACGAATATAAATTAAAATACGTGGTTATTGAAACACCTGAAAAAAAACACATCGTATAGAGAAACAGAAAGAAATTAATTTGAATAATCTTGTAAATGAAACAGTAGAACAAAAAAATAATAGGTTACAAACACTTAAAATAAATTTTAATAACTACATTCTAAATGAAACTACCGAACAAAGAGAATATAGGTTAGAAAGACTAAAAACAAATTTTAACATTTATATGCAAAACGAAACTACCGAACAAAAAGAATATAGGTTAGAAAGACTAAAAACAAATTTTAACATTTATATGCAAAACGAAACTACCGAACAAGAAGAATATAGGTTAGAAAGACTAAAAACAAATTTTAACATTTATATGCAAACCGAAACTACCGAACAAAAAGAATATAGGTTAGAAAGACTAAAAACAAATTTTAGTAATTATGTACAAAATGAGACTGTAGAACAAAAGGAAAGTAGATTAGAAAGACTTAAACTTAATTTAAATAATTATATAAACAAGGAAAATCCTGAACAAAAAACGAATAGGTTACAAAAGTTAAAATTCAATTTTAAAGAGTACATTAAGAATGAAACTCCTGAACAAAAACAAAAACGTTTAGAAAAGTATAGAGATAATTTTGATAATTTGGTTGAAACTGAAACTGTAGAACAGAAACAAGAAAGACTAACAAAAAATAATATGATTAATAAAAATAAAATAAAAGCGCGTAAAAACAAGGTTTCCAATGATAACTATATGTTAGCTAGAAAAGGATTAGGAGTTCAAATTGAGCCCCATTCCTTGGGACCAATGAATGTTGTCTGTTCACATTGTTCCTCTGTTAATTTTTCATATGAAAAGCCGTCGGACGGTAAATTTACATACTGCTGTCGAAAAGGAAAATTAAACGCAGATCAATTAAATGATTTTCCTGAATATATCAAAAATCTAATGTTAGGTAAAGATTCAGACAGTAGAAACTTTAGAGAAAATGTTAGACAATACAATAGCGCGTTAGCATTCGCATCCTTTGGGGCTAAAATTTCTGCACCTCCTGGCAGGGGGCCCTACTGTTTCCGCATTCACGGTCAAATTTATCATGATTCTGCAACCTCAATGTATCCTAAACAAAATAAAACAGAAAAATATGCCCAATTATATATCATCAATTCAAATGAAGCGTTAGAGAAGCGAATGAACATAGAGTATAATAAAAATTGTAAGCCAAATATCATGGGGCAATTAGATGTAATACTTAGGGAGGTTAATCCGTATTGTCAGGCGTATATGATGTTGAAAGAAGTAGAGCAAAGGGAAGTAGCCAAAGCTAATCAAACAAATCAGTCGGTGCCAGAAATAAATTTGTGGATTGTAAATGACAGAAAAAAAGATAAACGTAGGTACAATATCCCCACATGTAATGAGGTGGCAGTTGTTTTTACGTCCAATGACGGTGAGCCACCAATAGATAGGGACATTTGTGTCCACCCAAAAGTTGGCGGTTTAGTTCGAATTAATCAGTTTAGTGAAAACTGCGACCCCATGTCCTATCCTTTATTATTTCCTCGCGGTGAATGTGGCTGGAACATGAATTCAAAACAAGCTGACGGTGTTAAAAAACAAAGTATGTTACAATTTTACATGAACAGATTAGCGGTTAGAAACACATTTAACCCATGCCTAGAAGCCGGTAAACTAACCCAACAATACATTGTAGATGCGTATGTTAAAGTCGAAGCCGAAAGATTAACGTACATTAGATTAAATCAGCCTACTCTCAGGGTAGAGCTATATAGTGGGTTGATGGACCACATTAATAATTTGGCAGACAATGAAGGTGGAAAAGCAGGCACCATGATTATTTTACCGTCTACATTTCAAGGTGGTAGTCGATTCATGCTAAAAATGTACCAAAATGCCATGTCTATTGTTAGAGAATTTGGCCGCCCTGATTTATTTATAACAGTGACATGTAACCCGAAATGGCCAGAAATTGTACAACAGTTGCGCGAGGGTCAAACCTCTGCAGACCGCCCAGACATAACCGCCAGAGTTTTTAACGGAAAAATAAAAAGTATGTTGCATGAATTTTTACATGACAATATTTTTGGGAAAGTTGTAGCATTCATATTTGTAATTGAATTTCAAAAACGCGGTCTGCCTCACATGCATTTATTATTAACTTTAGATAGTGCAAGTAAAATCCGTAACAAAGATGACATTGACGAAATAGTCAGTGCAGAAATTCCGGACGAGGACGCAGAACCGGAATTGTACCAATTAGTTCGTTCACATATGATTCACGGTCCGTGCGGTATTCTAAACAAAAATTCGCCGTGTATGAACGAAAATAAATGTTCAAAAATGTTCCCTAAAGATTTTAGAAATGAAACACATGAAAACATTAACGGTTACCCCCTGTATAAACGGTCAAATAATAATGCAAAAATGTACATTCTTTGGAAAAATGGTTTAGTTAAATACACGGTAGACAATAGGTGGATAGTTCCGTACAATCCGTATTTGTTAAAAAAATATAGAACCCACATAAATGTTGAAATATGCGCATCAGTAAAAAGTATAAAATATATTTGTGATTATTTGTGCAAGGGGCATGATTGCGCGAGCGTCAAATTAGGACAACTTGATAAAAATAAAGTTATACAGTGGGATGAAATAAACGGTTATTTAGATGCTAGGTATGTATCTGCCCCAGAATGTTGCTGGAGGCTTTTAGAATATCCGTTGCATGACAAGTCTCATACAATAATGGAATTAGCAGTACATTTAAAAAATCAACAGGCGGTATTTTTCACTAACGGTCAAGAAAAAAAAGCAGTTGAACGAGCAGCGAAAAAAAATACAACATTAACAGCTTGGTTCCTACTCAATGAAATAGACGTTAATGCCCGGCAATATGTTTACATGGAAATTCCTAAATATTATGTATTTACAAATAATGCATGGAAAGCTAGACAACGTGAGAAAAAGCCACCTATCGGCCGAATGATTTCTGTTAGCCCTAGAGATATTGAAAGATTTCATTTAAGATTAATTTTGGTACACGCAAAAGGTGCCACAAGTTTCGAAGACTTGCGTACCGTCGACGGCAAGTTATATAATACATATCAGGAAGCTGCCCGTGCATTAGGTCTTTTAGCTAATGATAAAGAGTGCGAAAATTGTTTAGACGAGGCTGTGTTGAGTAAATTTCCCAGACAATTGCGTGAATTATTTGCTTATTTAATTTGCTTCCATACATCAACCAATGCCCTCAGCTTATGGGAAAAATTTAAGCATTATTTAATGGAAGATTATTTATTACATAATTCTGACAAAGTTGCACAAAGTAAATGTTTATTAAAAATACAGGAAATACTCGATATACATAAATTCACCTTAAGTGATTTCGGTTTGCCCCAACCAGAAAATATTGATGATTTAGAAAATGAAACTAATTCTTTTGATGTAGCAGCCGAAAAATTAGAGGGAGAACAAAATGTAGCTTTATTTAACAGAGACCAAATAGAAATTTTAAATAACATATTAAATGCCGTAAATGACAATAATTGCACAAGTAGATATTTCTTTGTTGACGGTCCCGGGGGAACAGGGAAAACATTTTTGTATAACACATTGATAAGTATTTTAAGGGGCCAAAATCAAAAAGTTATAGCTGTAGCTTGGACGGGAATAGCAGCTACTCTGTTAAAAGGTGGTCAAACAGTTCACTCAGTATTCAAGTTACCAGTGCCTGTAAATGACGGATGTGTATGTAGAGTGAAATCAAATAGCAAAGCGGGTAAATTAATAAAAGAGGCAAGTGTAATAATCTGTGATGAGGTAACAATGATACCTAAACACGCACTCGATGCAATAAATTTATTATTACAAGATTTGATGGATAATAAAATACCATTTGGGGGAAAAGTTATAGTTTTAGGTGGCGATTTCAGACAGTGCTTGCCAATAGTCAATTACACAAACCATCGAACTGTAATAATTGAAACATGTGTTGTAAAAAGTCATTTATGGCCACTATTTACAAAATTTTCATTAAAACAAAATATGCGCGTAAATAAAGACGAAAAAGAATTTTCAGAATATTTACTGAAAATAGGCAACGGTGAAAATGAAATTGTCAAAATTCCTGCACATTGCATTTCCGAAACATGTCTAGCAAATGAAATATTCGGTGAAGATGACATACAACCTGATGATATTTATAAATTTACAGATAGAGCCATTTTAGCACCAAAAAATGATGACACAATGATAATTAATGAACACGTATTAAATAAAGTTATAGGGTCATCTAGAGTATATTTAAGTGCTGATTCTTGTGAATGTGATGAGATAAACAAAATTAATTACCCCGCCGAATTATTGAATGGCCTAACACCAACCGGAATGCCTCCTCACAAATTAACACTAAAAATTGGAGCAATAGTAATGTTATTAAGAAATATGAATCCCAAGCGTGGTCTGTGTAATGGAACAAGGTTCATAATAAAAGACATGAAAACTAATTATTTAGATGTAGAAGTTCTAACAGGACAGAGTGCAGGTAGCCGGCTCTATTTACCACGTTTTGATTTAACTACCGAAACAGATTTACCATTCATCTTGAAACGAAGGCAATTCCCAATAAGATTAGCTTTCTCAATGACAATAAATAAATCCCAAGGCCAAACATTTAATTATGTAGGAATAAATTTAGAAATTTAGATCGGCCAGTAACTTGAAAATTAAATTGCCAGATTCAAATATTACTAAAAATTCAAAAGAAGCATTCACAACGAATGTAGTGTTTAAAGAAATTTTAAATTAAACACGTAGAAATCTTTGAAAAAAATTCACAAATTTTAAATATAATCATGAAGGAAATTTTTTATATTATCTAAATTATATTATAATTAATTTAAAAACTATCAAGCAATATAATTAATGTTAAAGGTGAAAGATATTAAAATCATGTTAAAAAAAAGCAAATGTACAATTACATTTTAATCAGTAAATTAATTATATAACAAAAAAATGTCAGTAATTAAATGTTTATAAAAATTTAAACATGTTTTCAAAATCAAATATGAGAAAGCCATAAAGATCAATTTAAAGTATAAAAAAAAGTATGTGGAAATATTCACGTAAATTAAAAATATGTAATGATTAAAAGGAATAATATGAATTAAATATATAAATAAATTTTTTTAAATTAAACAAGTAGAAATCATTGAAAACAATTGACAAATTTTAAATATGATTATGAACGAAATATTAATAATATCTAAATTGCATTATAATTAATTTAAAAACTATTAGGCAAAATATTTGATGATAAAAGTAAAAGATATTAAAATAATGTTAAAAAATAAAACTTATGTACAATTATATTTTAATCAGTAAACTAATTATATTACTGAAAAATGTCATACCAATTGCATGTTTATAAAAAATAAAACATATTACAAATCGAATATGAGAAAGCAATAAAGATTTATTTAAAGTATAAAATAAAAGCATGTGGATACATTCATTATAAATTTGAAACGTAAATTAAGAATTTGTAATAATATAAAAAGGAATAATATGAATTAAATATATAAATTAAAAAATTTCAATTAAACGAGAAGAAATCATTGTAACAATTGACAAATTTAAAATATGAATATGAATGAAATATTTATAATATCTAAATTGTATTATAATTCATTTAGAAACTATCAAGCAAAATATGTAATGTTAAAAGTAAAAGATATTAAAATCATGTTGAAAAATACAACAATGTACACTAAACCAATTATATAACAAAAAAAAATGTCATATTAAGTACATGTTTATAAAAATTAAATTAATGAAATTTAAAAATCTAATATGAAAAAGCTGTAAAGACCAATTTAAAGTATAAAATAAAAGCATGATGAAACATTATTGATAAATTTAATACAAAATAATGTGAATGAAATAAGTAAATTAAAACATGTAATATAATAAAAAGTTATTATTATGACTATATTTGATTTGTTAAATATATTATATACAATATATATATATATATATATATATATATATATATATATATATATATAATATATATACAGGATGTGCAACGAAACGCGGAACATAAGATTTTATCATGGGATATGAAAAAATTGCGAATACTATGTCTTCTGATACATTTAAAACAAAACTACAACCGTAAGAAGTTGTTCAAAATTAAATTCTACATTATCTGAAATAGAATTTACTTTTGGACAAGTTGGTACTCTTATAGTTTTGCTCTAAATCTATCGGGAGAGAGAGTATAGGCATTTTTTTAAATCCCATGTTAAAGTCCTATGTTTCGCGCTTCGTTGCATACACTGCATGTAATTAATATAAAAATGAAAGATTATTTCAACATGAAAAATGGTTCGTAAAATATTGTAAAAGGTAATAAAAAAAACTTAAGTCTGATAAAACCATTGCCCCTTTTACAAATTTTACGGACCTTGCCAAAATGAAAGTATATTAAAAAGAATTATAAAAGGCAATAAAATAAAACTAATGATTAAAAGTATATAATAAATAAACTAAAAAAAAATAAAGCAATGACAATCTTGACAAAATGAAAATGTAAAAAATATAACGATAAAAGATAATAATATAATACTTACAATGAAAAACATAAATAAAATAAAAAGTATAATGCAATGGTTTAGTATTAGAAACATTTTCCCTAACGTCTAAAATCCTGGTTTATAGTAAGTTACTAATATTTTCAAAAATATACATTTAAAATTTTATTTACTGATAAAAATGTCCCTACATCTAATGATAAAAAGGAAATCTATTTTATATGTAGGTTTATAAAAAATATTTATATTTTTTTACATTAAAAGATCAAATTATATTTAATTTCATTTATTTACTCTCTATTTGATAAGACAGATTATTTTATTATAATACAACAGTCATTAGTTTGCATTAACATTTTTCTTCGATAATAAAAATTGTAATGGCATTTAAATTAAACCGCTGTCAATAATATTCAATTAATATCATCTAAAAATGAAGACGTTATACGAAAATTATCTAATACCAGGCTTAAGTTCAAACATGTTGCGTCTCTATATAAAATGTATTAAAAATGTGACGTTAAACAAAAGTATATAATAAATCGCAACATGTAAGCAAGCCAGTCTATCATCGTATCTCAAATCTCATGCAACAGAATACATATATTTTCGGCTTTAAATAATAATAAATAAACCCGCAAAGTATGGTAAAAATCTTAAATACCATTGGTGGGCGTTAAAATATTATATTTAAGCCATTGTCACTGTTGTATGAATTTGAGAAAAAAAGTTTTGATTTTTTATCAATTTTTTAAGTGTACATATATTACATAATCCATAACTACCTACTTTTATGATAGATTGGCAAGGCAATGGCTTCAATATAATATTTTAATGCCCAATACCAGTGGTATTTGGGATTTTTGCTGTACTTTAAGTAATCGAGTTGCCAGGTTATAAAAATTTGATTTTAACTTTATTATGAAATACTACTTTTCTACAATTTTACCAACAAATACGTTTTGTAAACGAATCGTATAATTTTAATTGAATAAAATATTTGTGGAACTAAAATGTAAATAAAATTTTTATAAATATTGTTTTAGTTATATTTTTTAATTATTTAACTTTTTAATTTTAGAATTATCTGGCAACTCAAATAATTTATAAACAAAAAATTTAAATACTTTTTCATAATTATATTTTTGTTAAAAATATATTGAAAGATTTGTTAAACTAATGTAACTAATTAAAATTTAAATTCATAATATATAATAAAGATACACAAATATAAAAAATTCATGTTTCACAACGAAATATAATGGTATGTTATTATTAAGTTATAAAAAAATAACATTTATGGATTTCATAATTATAGATATTGGAAACTGAAATCTACACAGCCTTGTACCTGTAAAGTACGTCGAAGAAAATAAACATAGGATTCAAGTATATAATTATTTGGACTATTGCAAACACATATCTGAAATTGTAATATAGAAGTTCTTTCATCTGAGGCGATTTTTTTTTTTATAAAAAAGTGTTCAATGTTTACATATTTTTTATTAATTAATAATATTTCGTTCTGAATACAGAAAAATGGGTCAACTTCTGAGATAAAATCTACAAGTTAAATTTTCCTTCATTCAATATTACAAGAAAAGGATTAAATTTCAATCGAAGCATATGAACTATTTTAATCCAAATCAAATATATACTACGTTGATGTTAAACAATATTTGGAAAAATTTTAAAACGAAGGCATCATTTGAATAAAAATTATCTTCCTTTATTATATTAGTCTTCATTGTTTACAGGGTAGCAGTTTCACAAAAAATATATTTTTGGAATACTTGCTTTGAATAGCGAAATTGAATATTTTGGAACTTAAAATCGGAACTACTCTATTCGTTGACGATTCTACTACCATCAGAAAAACTATATTATTATTGACAAAGTTGAATAAGAATGGTAAATACATTTATATTTGAAGAAAAAAACATATTTACTAATTACAATTTTTATTTAACAGAACGCATTGACCACTGAAGGAAAATTTCATCGCATTTTAAAAAATTAAACACATAAATTTCTACATGAAATGAAAGAAACATTCTTCAAATTTTGCGTCACAAATTCTACGAGAAAACTTGCAATGTCCAAATAAAGTGAGTCAAAATTCATATTAACATTCTCTGCGGCTTTTATATACAGTATGTCTTCGGATCGAGTTGTAAAGAAGGAAAAGAATTTTATTTTTTATTTTACGAGAAAAATGTTTTCTTGATAAAAGTTTTTGCATGTTCCAAAACTCAATTTTAACCTTTTCAAATTTTCTTTTAGTTTCAGAGAAAAGTCGAAAATTGTTCGACTATTTTTCTAATTGTAAGTCCCAAAAAACAAGTTTGCGTTGTCTTAAAAATTATGGTTAACATGACTTTAACTTTAGTTTCATAAATTTAACAGCAAAAATAATATAAACAATAACTATTCTACTCAATCGATTCACGGTTTGTTGAGCGCACAATTCTAGTATTCGATGCAATTCTTTCACTTCTTTGAATTTCTTCCAGAGTTGAAGACATCGCAGCGTCTCTAATTCTCTCCTTTAAATTCTCTAAATTCGGTGGAAGATAATTTGCATAAACTATTTGTTTCCAACGGCGCCAAATATAAAAATCAGCTGTAGTCAAATCAGGGCTCCTTGGTGGCCATAACTTGAGACCGATTGCTATAGCATTGAATTAGGTAAAATCGTTATTTTCTGTCATTTTCAACGATTACAACAGATTTTCCTAATGAAACGCGAACTTGTTTTCTGCGACTTAGAAAAATTTTCAAATAAGTCGACCTATTTTCGTTTTTTCTCTGAAACTAAAAGAAAATTTGAAAAGGTTAAATCTGAATTGGTCTTTTGCCCACTGCTTCTTCGGAAAACGATCTTTCTTTATGGCAATTCCAATATATTTTATTAATGTAAGTGTTAATACCGGTTCGTTTCATTCTTTCACATTATTCTTTTTGTTTAGTTATCGTCTTTTGCTAACGTTTTTTGGCGGTTTTCCGTTAGCATTTACAGGAAATCCTGAAGACTCATTCTTTCCGCCCAGAAGATTTTTACTACATAGTTTATTGTTATTATTATTTATTGTAATATTTTAATAATATATAACTTTCCTATTTTGTGTATCTAAGTTATAATTATACATCTGTTAAAGAAAACTGATTTTAAATGCTTCAAATTTCTTTCTTTTAATACAATTTTCTTAAAGTTTCACTACATGTTCATTAAAAATGTATATTCTGTAAGTCAGTGATTAATTTTTAACCAGTTGTTAATTTTTTCTCAAATGAAAATAGGTAGCACTGGAGAAAATATCAAAACATCACTTGTAATGTTTGTTTTTATTTGTTAATAATTTTAGCAACTGGTTAGAAATTAACCACTGAGTTACAGAATAGGCCCCATTGTCAGTTTCTTACTGGCTGAGCCATTAATCTCTAGAAATGTCAGATTTAAAAAAACGCTTAAATACAATATAATGCAATTTGGTTCCTGGCAATATTAAGGAATAAATTAACTGCAAAAAGTACGTATATTATAAAATTAATAGAATTTGTACGATTTTAAGTATTCTTGTAATTTAACAGGTATATTATTAACTTCATTTTTTGACATATGATATTGTGGTTAAAATTTTAATGCATTTTTGTTTGTGTTACATATATTAATTTAATTATAGACTGTTACGTGATTAATATAAAACAGAAAGTATTAAACAATATCCGAATAAAATATTAGAAAAAAAATTTCGTATTTATCCGTATTATCGATAAACAAAAATTCATCTTAGGTCAGTACTGCATATTTTAATTTTCCCGCCAGAAGAAAATGGTGGCATATCGGCGAAACTCAAGTAAGTAAAAATAATGAAATGGTCATCTTCTTGAGGTAAATTTTAACTTTATTATCTAACAAACATAAAAGTAAAACCTAATTTTAAAATGTCATTATTTACACTTGCAATTTATCCGTTTCATTATAAAAATTTCTTTTGTAAGCACAGCAGTTCTGAAACATTTTTATAATGACAATAAATCTAACTGATCAAAACTATACTACAAAGAAATGTTTAGCAGCGATGAGTCGTTTTAAAAAGTCTTAATTGTTATTTGTAAATTTGTTTTTATAAATGTTGTGTGAAGTAGATTTTGAAGCAAATCGGTTCTCAAACAGTGGAGTTTCAAAAAACTATAAAATTACACACTTATTCAAGGAGATTTTATTACTACTATATTTATATATCATTTAAAATCAAACACGAAATAAAATTAATTATCGTTAATTAAAAGACTGCAATATTACAACGAAAAAAAATTATCTTCCACGGAATAAAATTAGTAGTCATTTTTTAATTGATACCTATGTTACCGACATTCCGAAAGTTAGTTGACAGTTGCATTTCATATAAATTTTGTTCATATTTTTTCTTTGGAATAAAAAAAGTAAGTAGAAAACTGGGCAAAACTCCAGTATAATGTATTGTAATTAAGAATTGGTTACTTTTAACTTTGAATGTGTGCTATTGTTTCCAAATATTTGAATTTTTAAACGTTAAACTGGAAATTTCATCATAACCTATTTTTTAAAAATATTTTTGTATATAATAGACGCGAAGTATAATATAATTTTTACAACACGCTGTGTCGCTGTTAGCATTAATTGGTTTTTATGCGACCTGTTATGTCAATACTCGTTAAGAAATCGTTTAATAACGAAAGTGACCTTTAATTTACTTACATTGGTTTCTTAAACATGTTTTGGTTTGCTTCACACAATTTCAATAATGATATACATTACACACAACTTACATATTAATCTGTTAATTATAGAGTGGGAGTAAATAGAAATTATTTTTATTATGACCATATGTCATATAACTTCTGTTAATAGTAATTAATTCATAAAGTCTTGTCTATGGAGCTTGAGTAGAATTTATTTTTAGTATATTCTTAATATCAATTATAAAAGCAAATAAAAAAATTTAAAGACTCATACGTTTTTTAATAGGAATAATAAAAATCTGGTGTGTCCAACACAATACCTCCCGCCACTGTAGTAATATATTCTATATAAGTTTTTTAATACATTTAATTTGTATTTTTAAAATTAGTTTGTTATTGCAGTTCAGAATATTTTTAATTCATTTCATACCTAAAATTTCCTGCATAAAATTTGTATGACCATTATGACAGCTATTTTTGACATTACTAAAACCGGAACTGAACTTACTTTGATTCACGCATGCAAATACATTCCTAATATATTTCTTCCATCTTTTTAAATTTTACAATAAAATTACTTCATTTTTTACTTATTTTATCTTTTACACTTACTTACATCAAATTTGACATCATATGTCAAATTTTGTGGACATATGAATAACTCATCTGTTTTATCGAAACTCCTCAGCCTAAACGATATGTAAAATTATTATAATTTATATATTTTTTTTCTATCTAGCTAGAAGTCATATATAAACGTAATTATGCAGATCGGTAGAAAATTAAAAAATCTTTGAATTTATAATAACGAAATTTGCGAAAATATGGTATTTAGAGGTATTTTTTAGGAAAAACGGTTTAAAGCTTCAAGTAAAGTACTACTTCCGGTTAACCAATTGTAGTCAAAATCTAATCAGTTCATCATATTAGAATAGAACTCTTAAATACCAAATATTATATTTTTTACATGTATCGTATTGGAGTTATCGTGGACGAAAAATCGTCACAGACACACACACAGACACACACATACACACACACACACACTCACACACACACACATACACACACACACACATACACACACACACACAGACATACAGACATCACGCTAAAAATAGTAAAATCGTATTCTAAGGACCCTAATTCGTGCTCATATGTTGAAAACCCACACTCGAGAAATCTGACTAAAAACAATACCTCCCTTATCTATATATTGATAGGCGGGAGGTAAAAAACCTATTTCTTAATTAAATTATATAAAGCGCACCACTGCTTTGTATTCTGTAAAAAAAATTGTATGAGTTATTAAAATATATAAATATATACATGTTTCTTCCTTATTGTTTTATTTCATCAATATAATTTTATAAAAAGTAAAAATTGATAGTCGATGTGTGAATATCAGTGTCGAACAGAATATTTAATATAATAAAACTGTTATATAACAGATTTTTTTTCTATTTCTCATAATAAAAAAATTAAGTAAGGGTTCATGTTCGATCATACATCCATTATTTATAGAAGAGAAATAATATTTAAATATGAATAAGTACACTACTGAAGTGTAACAGATTATTATAAAAGTATATTGTCAATAAATAAGAAAAGGGACAGAAATTTTTATTTTAATAAAAGTGAGAAAATGTACAGATAGATTGCTATGCATCTATTTTTCTACATTTTTGTTTGAAAATTTTAGACCCATAAGATGTTCGGCGATTATAAAACGGAATAGGAAACATAAAAAAAGATGCAAACCCTTGTACAAAATAACCCTTATAAAGATTTAATTTTATTAGAAAATATACAGAAGTAGGTAATATTTCTGTAAACTACTCAAGCAAAGGATGTGTTTACGTATGTTTCTACTTTAATTTATATTTATCAATTACAGTTATGAAATTAAATCACAAATTAAACTGCATTCTAGGAGACACGTAAATAACAGCGCAATACTTTTGTAGCTGGAAAAGTTTTAGTAAATATGAATATATTAGTTTCTTAGTCTGTTAATTTTATAATTGACTTAAATTGGAATTAGTAATTCAAATAAGGCGCGCTTCTATAAAATACTTCTTATTTTGCTTAAAAGTACAGTCCACAGAAATATACACATTTGCGCTCATGGCATAATATGATTAGAGATTTAATGGTGAGTTATCGCAAAATTTAACCTACAAATGTTTTGTTTGGTGTAGAACATTATTATAAAATGTTCATTAAATTCTACTTATAAAGAATTAGATGCATGTAAAAGGTAATTCCAAAACAAATAAAACTTATGTGTAATTATTATTATTAGTTCAATCAGCTTTAACGAAAAAGTACAAAATTATATTACAACGCCTGGTTCTAGGCTGACTACTGGCTCCAATGAAACTGAAATGCAAGTACATTTCTTCAAAAAACAAACACCATAAGTCAAACAACATATACCAGTGGAATATAAGAACATTATGTAACGATATCAGTAACAAGCCAGGAAAACCACAAATAGGTAAGATTTAAGTCATGAAGTGAAGTTTATAATTATAAAATTATTATCTAAAGTATATATACTTGCACTGTATAGTCTATTTTTTATAAGAACGATATGCTTGGAAGATAGATGCAGTTTGATATTGTTTTTTGATTGGATAATATTAAGGTATTATCCAATCAGAATTCAAGATAAAACTGTTATAGTACCTTTATTACATACTGGTTGCTGAATTGAACAGCCGAACATAGGGATTTTAAAATCATATTTTTGTAATTTCCTGCTTCCCTAATTATTTTAGGTAAAAAGGATTGAAATAGAAGCTTAAAAATTCTGTATCTGAATCAATATGCAAAATAAATTTTACCTGCCTTATATGCTCAGTAATAGCAGTAACCATGAAATTGAGACAAAAAATAACAAAAGTAGTTGCGTTAGTTTATTTTACTTATTATTTGTAATTACTGTTTTGTCAAATTTACTTTAAAAATATGGCAATTTTATTTTGTTTTTATTTTTAAATTCAAAATTAATTTATGTAATATTGTTTACTTTAACATTAATTTAATTGTCATAAAAACAGGGTCATAATAAGTTCACCAACTAAGGTGAGGATATACTGAGATTTTAAAGAATACGACATGATATTAATTTCACCTGAAAATCCAAAACGCATGCTATGGTATTTTATTTCAAGGTAACAATTTTGTACATGCTACTGTATCTGCAAGAGAAATTTTTGGTGATAATGAGCAGAAATCAAATCCACGTTTACCGGTTCTTACCCTTTTAGACTAATTTTTGTATGGGTACTTGAAGAACACGGTGTAGCATAGTCATTTATATAATCATAAACGTTCCAACGTTCGTTATATTTATAACGCTTCGTTATCCTTTAAACGAATTGAATATTCATATTCATAAACATTCGTTTTCAATAACATATTTTTGACGTTAAATTTGTAACATGAAATTAGCTTTCAAGGCTACTTTCAAGTTACTATACTATTACAAATAAATTGACATTTAAAAATTCATTGAAAAACAAAATATATTAAAATGATAATTTAAGAATAATAATATATAATCAAATTTATTAAGAAAATGAAATCATTATCATAGAAATTTATACTTACTGGTCACATTTAGTAAATCAGACAGTATAGGGCACGAGAGCAGACCGCCGACCTGTGCCCAAGCCTCTCAGCTCATTTCACACCATTGTATGATTGTCTCAGTTCACACTATTCCAGGCGGAAGAGAAGAAGTGGCGGAAATTTAAATCGACGTCATTGGCGGGTTTTGTATTCATTCTGTGATCTCTATGTGTAGTTTATCCATTGTGCTCTTTTAGTGTTTCTCGTGTCAGTATTTGTTGTTTTTGATTTTGTTATTGTTGTTGAGTTGAGCCAATGTCGTCGATTTAAATTTCCGCCACTTTTTCTCTTCCGCCTGTATTGGTGTGAAGTAAGGCAATCGTGGAATGATATGAAATGAGACAATCATAGAATGGTGTGAAGTGAGATAAGATGGACAAGATCGACATTCGAAAACAAATTTTATTAGTAAGTTTTAAATGATTTATTAAACGTAAAATAGTATAACAATGTCGGTGACCATTAAATCTGTATAAATACAATTTGTTTTCGCTGGAAGAGTATATTTTGACTTTTATTTAAATTTCCGCCACTAGAATGCTGTGAAATTAGGTGAGAAGCTTGGGCAAAGTCGGCGGTGCTGCTCTCGTGCCCTATTAAATAAGTCTGAATGCATCCAATATAAAGTTATTAGGTTATGTTGTCATTTGTCATTTTGACAGCAGTAAACATAGTATGAGACTATTACATATTTAAAATCAATACAGCAATAATATATATATATATATATATATATATATATATATATATATATATATAATAATAATAATTATTAACAACTGAACAAAACCTACAAATTATAAATCCTGAAACTAAGGAAAGATTACAGGATTAAGCAATAGAATTTTAATTGAATATGTCACTTTCAGCAGAAATGTTAAACGAGTAAGAATGCATATTGTAAGACTAGATATTCCATTTGCTGTACCAAAAATCGTTATCAAGAGACTTCATGTTAAGAAGTATAGGGAAGTTGTAAGATTAGTGTATATTACAACTTGTAAAAATGAAACTACTACAATCAACAAAGTATGTGTTTACATAGGGATATTTCTGTAATTTATATATTTATATTTTCCAATTATAGCTATGAAAATGAAATAATCACAATTAAAGAATTTTATACGACACATTTACAATAACAAAATGCATTTCAGATAAATAAGTTATTACTAAATGTGAATATATACTTAATTAAGTAAATCAGATTCGTTTTATTATATATGTATTATTTTATATAATTGTCAGCTGGTAAGGTTGTGCGGATAAATAAAATTTTATAAGCCAAGTAATTGTATGGGTTACTGCACAACAGCTCGGTGTAAGCTGAGGTTGCAGAAGCTCTAGGCTGACTAACTATATCAGTTAAATGCAAGTAAATTTTGTCACGAAACAGCATCCGAAGGCTTACAATCAACTCCAGTTATATGTAAGGAAATCAAGAACTCAAGGTCTCTATTCAAATGACATCACATTGCTGCCAGAATTTAGAATGTGAGAAACACACGTTTAGATGAGGGAACATTGAAGTAAGTAAAAAATAAATATGTTTTTACAGTGTGCTATAATTATAAACACTACATGACTTCCTTGTACGCTTAATTAAACAAATTTTGTCCTGCACGTCATTTAAACTTATTTCACTTGAAAGTGAGATCATTCTACGGCTAATCATTTTTAACTTCAATTCGTTTCATATCTTCGAACTTCCCTTCGAAATGGATCGTCTTTTGAAATAGTATATAGCATCATAAGAGAAGATACGGAAAATTATATTAAAATGTTTAGTACCTGTCTTCCCAGCATATCATTCTTATAACACAGGGATTTAACATGTAAAATCATATTTTCGTTATTTCCTGCTTGCCTAATTATTTTAGGTAAATAAGCTTCAAATAGAAATTGCGAAGCATAAAATTCTTTGAACACTCTGAATACATTCATTTTTGCTCCTTCTATAAGTTCACAGTGCGCTAATACGATCTGTCTATCGTAGGTCACTATCACGACAACAAGGCGACAAACAAAGAATTAGAACGAGGCGGCAGGGGCAATCATTCCTGATCACTCTGACAAAACAGCATTAGAAGAAAAGAATAAAGAATGAACTAGTACGAACGAAAGAACATTTATTACTCTAACTAAAAAAATATTTAACTTATACCTACGTAAGTAATAAAAATTAAACAACTTAAACTAATTTAGCATCTAAGAACAATTATATCTAACATTAATAACTACACTATTTACACTATTTATTAACGAAATTATTTATAAGTCTGTACACTGCCCACCATTGCTCTGAATTCTGTAAGAATTAAGTTATTAAAATAAATGAATATATTCATATTTCTTCCTTACTATGGCGTTGTGCTGGACATCCTGGTTCCCGTCGTAGTGCCCGCTGCTCCCGCCGCGGTAATTTCCATATCTGCCACGGTAACTTCTATATCTGCCGCCACGGTAATTTCTGTATCTGCCGCGGTAATTACCACGGCGGGAATTATTTTCGTTTTTTCCCTTATCCTTATTTTCTAAGGACTCTATTTTATTTTTCAAATCCCCCACATACTTCATAGCTTCCTTTAACTCCTGTTTTAAGTTGACGAGTGTTGCTACCGTAGAAAAATATGAATTAATTAATAAATATAATTAAAAGTGAAAAATTATTATTTAATATAGTTACTTACTGTTTTCTTCTTTCTGCCGCAAATCTTCTTCATTGCTTTTCTCCATCTTACCGACTTTCTTTCGTACTTCGTACACAATATTTTTTCAATTACTAATAAATTTTGTTTGTATCCAGGGTAATATATTTTGTGAAATTAGTTGATATTTTTATTGCTATTTTAATAAAAGATTTGTTTAATACATTTGTACACTAATAAACTATAAAATAAAAATGTACTATCCATTTTTTTAAATTTTGACATTTCTAAATTAAATAAATCTATTATTATTGGAACACTTCTCATATATAAAAACATAATTAAAAAAATTTCAAATGTTGAATAATTTCGCGTCATTGAAAAAATTTTTGGAATCACAGTCGCCGTTTGATCTCTCCGTACAGGTCAAACCATTCATGTCATAATTTTAAATCATGTGCCATTATATGTGGTTAAATGAGGAATAGGGCCTTTTTTAGATTTCATATTTTTACCGTGCATACTTTTTGTGTAAAAAAATAAAAACTGAGCCAAAGTGGTAGGTACCTTGACACAGAAGATCCCAGAAACCATGTCTAAATTTAAAAAGAATTACGGTGTCATCCGTCAATTTTGACAATTCAATATGTAAAATGTAATTGAAATATTTATGAAAATGAAAATGAAAATTAGAAATTAAAGTATGTTTCCATGTTTTATAATAGTGAGCGAAATTTATACAACTACATTATGTTGTGTATTTAACATATTTTATTTTCTATGACAACTGACGTTTGTACTGTAACTTAAAAATTCTTGGATGCAAGTTTTGAATTTTGTTGGTGATATGTACAGAAATATTAAACTAAAATGTGTTTCAAACCATATATATATTATATTATTGGTTATGGAACACGAACCCTTCCTTAACTTTTTTATTGAAAGGAATAGAAATATTTTCTTTATATAAATATGATACTATTTGATGACAGAGAGAGAAAAAAAATTAAAGCATGATTCGCACGCAATGACTACTAATTTTTATTTTTAAATGGGAACTTAGAATTATATTGGTAAAACAAACACCGCATTTTTTGTGTTTTCAATTATGTAATTGTTGTCACAAATAATTCTAATAAAATTCGGGAAATAAAAAGATTATTAAGACACAAAAAAATATATTTTATTCAGCTATGTCAAAATTAACAAAACGTAACGATTTTAAAACAACTTTATAACGTGAAATAATAAACGTAATACAGTAAACCACTTAAAACAAATGCTCGAAATTACGACCCTGTTTTCTTATGCAGAATATTTGAATAAATTTTATCTGACATTTCTTATTAATTACATTTTTTTCTAATTTTTCTCACTTAAGACAACAAATACAACATTGAAAAGACAACTTGTATATAAATATCGTTAGAGAATTATATTTTTATTTAAACGTTGAAAATTCAAATCAAATAGATCACTCTTTTCATTGTTCACTTCAAATGAAACAAAATACTTTCATTTGATTGGTTGGTTTAAAAAAATCAGTACTTGATATCGTCTGTGATTAGTCCAACCCATATTTTCTATATGTTCTTCTTATATTGCACCCTTTATTTTTTATGAATCCACATGTGTATTAGGAACTTACGTAATATGTTTCAGATTTGTCTCGTGTCTTATTATTGTAAAATACATTTATACAAAACTAACTCCTATATTTATGTATTGGTGACACAAGGTCGTGTTGGGTGTTGCCTACATTCAGCACTATTAAAAAATGACTTATATTCGCGAATTACTTGAGAACGGGGTAAAAATATCATTTCTTCTAAAATATGTAGTGTAATATTGTATGAAATTTGATTGAAATCATGTTTAATCCTGTATTATTTTTTCTAAACAAATTCAAACTTGAATATATATACTCCTACTATACAGTTTATTACTCAATTTTAATTAATTTATGATTTTAAATTTATAATATAATTTATATCATCATTTTAACAAAATTATGCGCACGCATATTTTCGTTAATATCGTGATTTGTAACATTGTGTTCTGTGTTTGAATTGTTACTTCTTCTGCAAATTGTATATTGTTTAAATGGATGCGATATTTGCTTTGAATTTTGAACTTGACTTTATAAATTCATGGGCTTTGATTTTGATATATTGGAAACAAGGTTGGTATTGATTATATTTTGTTTTTTGTGTAGATTTTTGTATTCTTTAGTGTACTTTTGATTCTTTATTTCGTACAATTTATATTTTAAAAATGGAATGTGACCGGTTATGGGTCTCATAATACTTTATATATGTAGTGCGCTCATATATGGAGAATATAATATGTGATCATATTTAATATTGAATGACAATACTTAATAAAATATTATAAATATTATTAATTGCATATTGTTTAACTTATTTATATGAAAATGTAAAATAAATTCAATATTCACTTACTTTCACTTAATTATATTTATTAAAAATGAAACATATTACAAATATAATAAAATGAAACAAGTCTGAAGGAAAGATTGTTGGAATGAAATTCCGTTGAATGGAAAAAAGTAGTGGGGGAACAATTAGACGACATGGGAAACTGTGCAATTCGACGTGGTGGGAATGCCAAAATATTCGCTGACATGGGAATTCGACCAGGAGGGATTTGATCACATGCGATTTGACCACGTGGAATGATCCGTGTCTAAAACAAAGATCGAATTCTGATTAAAATAATAAAAATATTATGTAGTTAACATTACCAAGATTTAACTTTTATTTACAACAGCTGGAAAACATGGAATCAAATTTGGTTGACATTGAAATGTCTGTACTCATTTGCCAACGTTGTCACTGTCGTATGATTTTCAAAGGCTGTTTAGTATTTACATATGTACATCGTTTTGAAAATGGAACCGCGGTAATGTGAATTATACTATGATAAATGATTTTTATCAATTGAATTCAAATCCTCAAAGTGTCCTACGTGACGTCACATATCCCCTCTCCAAAAATTTATTATTGTTTTTCTCCGGAATTATCAATAATAAAGCGATTAAAAAATAGGGATATTTAAATTTTTTGAACAGAACCATAAAATGGAAGAAAAGAAATTAGGTCATATATCCCATTAAGGTTTACAAACAACACATTTGATTATATCAACTAAAAAATTTGTATTAACTTGCTCAAATATAACCAAAAGTGATTTTCAAGTGACGCAAGTAATGTATTTTGTTGAATAAAAACTGTTTTATTAACAAGGTATGTCGGTAAATTTTACAAATTCTTCTTCAAATCAAGGGCGGATTAAAACATGGGCTTTAAGGACAGACATTAGCATCCCATGCAGCGATGCTTTAATAAATTTGCATGTGGACGTTGTTTTCGATAATTTTTAATTGAACAGGAATAGGTATAACTTGTGTCGTAGATAGAGAAGAAGATGTGAGAAATAAGAAACAGTATGGATTAACGAATTCAACTCTAATTTTTCCAATTTATTTCTTAAAATGTAATTTAATCTAATCATTGTATTTACCTTTTCATAAAACAATAAATATTTAATTTTAAATACCGGAATATGAGGATTAGCTTAATCATGTTTACAAATATGCGTATATATGTCTATAAATTAATATTATTTATAAAAATAAGTGTTATTTTCTGTTTTTGTTAATAATAATTTGGAATATAAAATAAAAAAGTTCTTTCTTCCCGTTCCCTTGTATTTTTTTTTATTAAAGAAAAACAGTAACAGTTTTTTGATAAACTACCGGTTAAAAGATTCTTAAGGTAGGGTCCCCAAACAATATTAGCCCAGGGCCCCTAAAATTATCCATTCAAAATGTGTGTTCGTTAAATGCAATAGTCTAAAACGAAGTTAAAATTTCGATTAAGAAAAAAATGTAATCAAATTTTATAAAATTTTAACTTTGATTAAATCAACCACAAGGCATATTTTAATTAATCCTTTTTTAACACAAATAAAGAGACTTACAACTAAGGTTTACAGACTAAAAATTTGATTATAGCAATGAAAAATTAGTCTAAGGTATACCGTGCTTGGTATTAATTGAAAGCACTTGACAAGGGCTTAGCTTGCAAAAAAGATAAAATAGTCCCTTGTCGATCGGCTATTGTTTTCAGCGAAAAGTTGTCAGAAGTATGTTGTGTTTAGTATCAAATGAAAGCACTCGAGTAGGGCAGCCATACTGAAATAACAAAAATTTGCCAGGTCGATCGGCTTTTGTTTTTTTTTGCAAAATTTGTCACAAGTATGTCGTGTTTGGTATCATGTGAAAGGTCTCGTCGAGAGCTGGTGTACAGAAATAAAATTAGACGTCAACTGTAAATACTTTATTGATGCCGGAGGCCTAGTGAAGCTCAGCGTAGCTGAGCCTTCGCTAGTCCCTATACTAAACGATTACATTCACTATATATCTATATATCTATCTATCTATAGATTCATCACGAGCATCGAGTAACTTTTGTAATCGCCTACAGCCTGAACCATGCAAGTGATTGTTATAATTTTTTTTTTAATATGTGGGGGCTAATGAGATCTGGTGCCTTTTGGGTGTCTCATATTTTTACTATTAGTAATTTTCGTGTAAAAAATTAAAACTTTGCACAAATGCTGCCTTGAAACAATGGATCCCAGAGGCCATGTCTAACTTTAAGAAGAATCACGCCGTCATCCGTCACTTTTGACAATCTGCCTATGAACTTTAAATGATTATATCTTTTAATAGAACATTGATATCAAAGATTTAAAAACAGTATCATGAATAATAGACTTGAGCAAATGTGTTACAACTAATTTAAGTTTAAAACATAACGTATTTAATTAATATAAATTTTGACGTTTCCAATGTCAAAAGTCAGTGTTGCCAAATGTGTGATGAAGTAACTAAATTAAAACCAAATATTCCTAAACTAACTTCACTGAAGACGGTGGCAGTTGTATTAGGGTTGACAATATTAATTTATAAATTTAAAAATTAACTACTATTTTTTAATGCAAACAGTGTTGCCAAATTATAAAGTAACTAAACAAAATCAAATATTCCTAAATAAAATAAATTGAATACTTTGCTGTGTTTGTTATCAAAAGAAAGGAAACCATAAGGGCCAGTTTTAAAATGACAAAAAAAATGTGTCCTGTCGATGTGCATTTGTTTTCCGTAAAAAGTTGTTAAAAGTAGGTCGTCCTTGGGTTTTAAGGAAACGACACAATACGAACTGGTGTGCACGAATGACAAAAATGTTCTATGTAGATTAGAATTTGTTTTTGCATGTCAGAAAAATGTCGTGTTTGGGTATTTTCGAATTACAAAAGTCAATGTTGCCAAATGTTTAATAAAGTAACTAAACAAAGAACAAATATTCCCAAATGAAAGGTTACTGAAGACAGTGAATGTTATATTAGGCTAGGTCACGATGAGGGCCAGCGTGCAAAATGAACAAAAAAGTTCTATTTCGAACGGGTTTTGTTTTTTTGTAAAAAGTTGTGAGAAGTATGTGGTGTTTGGTATCAAATAAAAAGGCTCGATAAGGGCTGGCGTGTAGAATTAACTAAAAAGATTAATGTTGATCGGCTTTTGTTTTTTGCAAAAATTTCTCAAAGGTATGTCGAGTTTGGTCTCAAATGAAAGGTCTCGTTGAGGGCTGGCGTGCAGAATTGACAAAAATGTTACATGTCGATCGGCTTTTGTTTTATGCAAAAAGTTGTCAAAAGTATGTCGTGTTTGGTCTCAAATGAAAGGTCTCGTTGAGGGCTGGCGTGCAGAATTGACAAAAATGTTACATGTCGATCGGCTTTTGTTTTATGCAAAAAGTTGTCAAAAGTATGTCGTGTTTGATATCAAATGGAAGGTCTCCGAGAGGGCTAGCGTGCAAAATTGACAAAAATGTGCTATGTCGATCGGTATTTGTTTTTTGCAAAAAGTTGTCAGAAGTTTGTCGTGTTTGATATCAAATGAAAGGTCTCGGAGAGGGATAGCGTGCAGAATTGATAAAAAGGTGCTATGTCGATCGGTTTTTGTTTTTTGCAAAAAGTTGTCAGAAGTGTGTGGTGTTTGGTATCAAATGAAAAGTCTCGTTGAGGGCTAGCGTGCAGAATTGACAACAATGTTCCATGTCGATCGGCTTTTGTTTTATGCAAAAAGTTGTCAGAAGTATGTCGTGTTTGGTATCAAATGAAAGGTCTTGGAGAGGGCTAGCGTGCAGAATTGACAAAAATGTTCCATGTCGATCGGCTTTTGTTTTTTGCAAAAAGTTGTCAGAAGTATGTCGTGTTTGGTATCAAATGAAAGGTCTCGGAGAATGCTAGCGTGCAGAATTGATAAAAATGTACTATGTCGATCGGTTTTTGTTTTTTGCAAAAAGTTGTCAGAAGTATGTCGTGTTTGATATCAAATGAAAGGTCTCGGAGAGGGCTAGCGTGCAGAATTGATAAAAATGTGCTATGTCGATCGGTATTTGTTATTTGCAAAAAGTTGTCAGAAGTGTGTGATGTTTGGTATCAAATGAAAGGTCTCGTTGAGGGCTAGCGTGCAGAATTCACAAAAATGTTCCATGTCGATCGGCTTTTGTTTTATGCAAAAAGTTGTCCGAAGTATGTCGTGTTTGGTATCAAATGAAAGGTCTCGGTGAGGGCTGGGGTACATAAATGACAAAAATGTATCATGCCGACCGGCTTTTGTTTTTTGCAAAAAAAATTTGGAAGTATATCGTGTTTGCAATCTAATGAAAGGTCTTGGTGAGGCCTGACGTGCAAATATGAAATAATTGTTTCATGTCGATCGGCATTTGTTTTTTGCACTGACAGCGGAGCTCTAGCGAATGCTCGGCGTAGCCGAGAATTCGCTAGTCCCTATACTAAACGATTACATTCACTATATATCTATATATCTATCTATCTATAGATTCATCACGAGCATCGAGTAACTTTTGTAATCGCCTACAGCCTGAACCATGCAAGTGATTGTTATAATTTTTTTTTTAATATGTGGGGGCTAATGAGATCTGGTGCCTTTTGGGTGTCTCATATTTTTACTATTAGTAATTTTCGTGTAAAAAATTAAAACTTTGCACAAATGCTGCCTTGAAACAATGGATCCCAGAGGCCATGTCTAACTTTAAGAAGAATCACGCCGTCATCCGTCACTTTTGACAATCTGCCTATGAACTTTAAATGATTATATCTTTTAATAGAACATTGATATCAAAGATTTAAAAACAGTATCATGAATAATAGACTTGAGCAAATGTGTTACAACTAATTTAAGTTTAAAACATAACGTATTTAATTAATATAAATTTTGACGTTTCCAATGTCAAAAGTCAATGTTGCCAAATGTGTGATGAAGTAACTAAATTAAAACCAAATATTCCTAAACTAACTTCACTGAAGACGGTGGCAGTTGTATTAGGGTTGACAATATTAATTTATAAATTTAAAAATTAACTACTATTTTTTAATGCAAACAGTGTTGCCAAATTATAAAGTAACTAAACAAAATCAAATATTCCTAAATAAAATAAATTGAATACTTTGCTGTGTTTGTTATCAAAAGAAAGGAAACCATAAGGGCCAGTTTTAAAATGACAAAAAAAATGTGTCCTGTCGATGTGCATTTGTTTTCCGTAAAAAGTTGTTAAAAGTAGGTCGTCCTTGGGTTTTAAGGAAACGACACAATACGAACTGGTGTGCACGAATGACAAAAATGTTCTATGTAGATTAGAATTTGTTTTTGCATGTCAGAAAAATGTCGTGTTTGGGTATTTTCGAATTACAAAAGTCAATGTTGCCAAATGTTTAATAAAGTAACTAAACAAAGAACAAATATTCCCAAATGAAAGGTTACTGAAGACAGTGAATGTTATATTAGGCTAGGTCACGATGAGGGCCAGCGTGCAAAATGAACAAAAAAGTTCTATTTCGAACGGGTTTTGTTTTTTTGTAAAAAGTTGTGAGAAGTATGTGGTGTTTGGTATCAAATAAAAAGGCTCGATAAGGGCTGGCGTGTAGAATTAACTAAAAAGATTAATGTTGATCGGCTTTTGTTTTTTGCAAAAATTTCTCAAAGGTATGTCGAGTTTGGTCTCAAATGAAAGGTCTCGTTGAGGGCTGGCGTGCAGAATTGACAAAAATGTTACATGTCGATCGGCTTTTGTTTTATGCAAAAAGTTGTCAAAAGTATGTCGTGTTTGGTCTCAAATGAAAGGTCTCGTTGAGGGCTGGCGTGCAGAATTGACAAAAATGTTACATGTCGATCGGCTTTTGTTTTATGCAAAAAGTTGTCAAAAGTATGTCGTGTTTGATATCAAATGGAAGGTCTCCGAGAGGGCTAGCGTGCAAAATTGACAAAAATGTGCTATGTCGATCGGTGTTTGTTTTTTGCAAAAAGTTGTCAGAAGTTTGTCGTGTTTGATATCAAATGAAAGGTCTCGGAGAGGGATAGCGTGCAGAATTGATAAAAAGGTGCTATGTCGATCGGTTTTTGTTTTTTGCAAAAAGTTGTCAGAAGTGTGTGGTGTTTGGTATCAAATGAAAAGTCTCGTTGAGGGCTAGCGTGCAGAATTGACAACAATGTTTCATGTCGATCGGCTTTTGTTTTATGCAAAAAGTTGTCAGAAGTATGTCGTGTTTGGTATCAAATGAAAGGTCTTGGAGAGGGCTAGCGTGCAGAATTGACAAAAATGTTCCATGTCGATCGGCTTTTGTTTTTTGCAAAAAGTTGTCAGAAGTATGTCGTGTTTGGTATCAAATGAAAGGTCTCGGAGAATGCTAGCGTGCAGAATTGATAAAAATGTACTATGTCGATCGGTTTTTGTTTTTTGCAAAAAGTTGTCAGAAGTATGTCGTGTTTGATATCAAATGAAAGGTCTCGGAGAGGGCTAGCGTGCAGAATTGATAAAAATGTGCTATGTCGATCGGTATTTGTTATTTGCAAAAAGTTGTCAGAAGTGTGTGATGTTTGGTATCAAATGAAAGGTCTCGTTGAGGGCTAGCGTGCAGAATTCACAAAAATGTTCCATGTCGATCGGCTTTTGTTTTATGCAAAAAGTTGTCCGAAGTATGTCGTGTTTGGTATCAAATGAAAGGTCTCGGTGAGGGCTGGGGTACATAAATGACAAAAATGTATCATGCCGACCGGCTTTTGTTTTTTGCAAAAAAATTTTGGAAGTATATCGTGTTTGCAATCTAATGAAAGGACTTGGTGAGGCCTGACGTGCAAATATGAAATAATTGTTTCATGTCGATCGGCATTTGTTTTTTGCACTGACAGCGGAGCTCTAGCGAATGCTCGGCGTAGCCGAGAATTCGCTAGTCCTATATACTAAACGATTAGATTCACTATATATCTATAGATTCATCACGAGCATCGAGTAACTTTTGTAAAGGCCTACAGCCTGAACCATGCAAGTGATTGTTATAATGTTTTTTTTAATATGTGGGGGCTAATGAGATCTGGTGCCTTTTGGGTGTCTCATATTTTTACTGTTAGTAGTTTTCGTGTAAAAAATTAAAACTGTGCACAAATGCTGCCTTGAAACAATGGATCCCAGAAGCCATGTCTATATTTAAGAAGAATCACGCCGTCATCCGTCACTTTTGACAATCTGTCTATGAATTTTAAATGATTATATCTTTTAATAGAACATTGATATCAAAGATTTAAAAACAGTATCATGAATAATAGACTTGAGCAAAGATGCTACAACTAATTTAAGTTTAAAACGTAATGTATTTAATTAATATAAATTTTGACGTTTCCAATCTCAAAAGTCAATGTTGCCAAATGTGTGATGAAGTAACTAAATTAAAACCAAATATTCCTAAACTAACTGCAGTGAAGACGGTGGCAGTTGTATTAGGGTTGACAATATTAATTTATAAATTTAAAAATTAACTACTATTTTTTAATACAAACAGTGTTGCCAAATTATAAAGTAACTAAATAAATATCAAATATTCTTAAATAAAATAAATTGAATACTTTGCTGTGTTTGTTATTAAAAGAAAGGAAACCATAAGGGCCAGTTTTAAACTGACAAGAAAATGTGTCATGTCGATCTGCATTTGTTTTTCGTAAAAAGTTGTTAAAAGTAGGTCGTCCTTAGGTTTTAAGAAAGCGATACAATACGGACTGGTGTGCACGAATGACAAAAATGTTCTACGTAGATTAGAATTTGTTTTTTGCAACATTGCCAAATGTTTAATAAAGTAACTAAAGAAAGAACAAATATTCCCAAATGAACGTTACTGAAGACAGTAAATGTTATAATAGGCTAGGTCACGATGAGGGCTAGCGTGCAAAATGTCTAAAAAAAATTTTCTACATCGAACGGCTTTTGTTTCTTAAAAAAAGTTGTGAGAAGTATGTGGTGTTTGGTATCAAATGAAAGGTCTCGAAGAGGGCTAGCGTGCAGAATTGACAAAAATGTTCCATGTCGATCGGCTTTTGTTTTATGCAAAAAGTTGTCAGAAGTATGTCGTGTTTGGTATCAAATGAAAGGTCTCGGAGAGGTCTAGCGGGCAGAATTGACAAAAATGTGCAATGTCGATCGGGTTTTGTTTTTTGGAAAAAGTTGTGAGAAGTATATAGTGTTTGGTATCAAATGAAAAGTCTGGGTGTGGGCTAGGGTGTAGATATGATAAAAATGTTTCATGTCGATCGGCTTTGCTTTTTGCAAAAAGTTGTCAGAATTATGTCGTGTTTGGTATCGAATGAAAGGTCTTGGCGAGGGCTCGCGTAAAGAATTGACAAAAATGATCTAGGTCGATCTGCTTTTGTTTTATGCAAAAAATTCTCAAAAGTATGTCGAGTTTGGTCTCAAATAAAAGGTCTCATTTAGGGCTAGCGTGCAGAATTGACAGAAATGTTCCTTTTCGATCGGCTTTTGTTTTCTGCAAAAAGTTCTTAAAAGTATGTCGAGTTTGGTCTCAAATGAAACGTCTTGTAGAGGGATAGCGTGCAGAATTGACAAAAATGTTCCATGTCGATAGGCTTTTGTTTTTTGCAAAAAGTTATCAGAAGTGTGTGGTGTTTGGTATCAAATGAAAGGTTTTAATGAAGGCTGGTGTGCAGAATTAACGAAAAAGATCAATGTCGATCGGCTTTTGTTTTTTGCAAAAGGTTGTCACAAGTATATAGTGATTGGTATCAAATGAAAAGTCTCGGCGTGGGTTAGCGTGTAAATATGATAAAAATGTTTCATGTCGATCGACTTTTGTTTTATGCAGAAAGTTGATAGAAGTATGTCGTGTATGGTATCAAATGAAAGGTCTCGGTGAGAATTGGGGTACATAAATGACAAAAAAGTTTCATGTCGACCGGCTCTTGTTTTGTGCAAAAAAAATAATAGAAGTATATCGTGTTTGCAATCTAATGAAAGGTCTTGATGAGGTCTGACGTAAAAATATGAAATAATTGTTTCATGTCGATCGGCATTTGTTTTTTGCACTGACAGCGGAGCTCTAGGGAATGCTCGGCGTAGCCGAGAATTCGCTAGTCCTATATACTAAACGATTAGATTCACTATATATCTATATATCTATCTATAGATTCATCACGAGCATCGAGTAACTTTTGTAATCGCCTACAGCCTGAACCATGCAAGTGATTGTTATAATTTTTTTTTAATATGTGGGGGCTAATGAAATCTGGTGCCTTTTGGGTGTCTCATATTTTTACTATGAGTAGTTTGCGTGTAAAAAATTAAAACTTTGCACAAATGCTGCCTTGAAACAATGGATCCCAGAGGCCATGTCTAACTTTAAGAAGAATCACGCCGTCATCCGTCACTTTTGACAATCTGCCTATGAACTTTAAATGATTATATCTTTTAATAGAACATTGATATCAAAGATTTAAAAACAGTAACATGAATAATAGACTTGAGCAAATGTGTTACTACTAATTTAAGTTTAAAACATAATGTATTTAATTAATATAAATTTTGACGTTTCAAATGTCAAAAGTCAATGTTGCCAAATGTGTGATGAAGTAACTAAATTAAAACCAAATACTCCTAAACTAACTTCACTGAAGACGGTGGCAGTTGTACTAGGGTTGACAATATTAATTTATAAATTTAAAAATTAACTACTATTTTTTAATGCAAACAGTGTTGCCAAATTATAAAGTAACTAAATAAAAATCAAATATTCCTAAATAAAATAAATTGAATACTTTGCTGTGTTTGTTATCAAAAGAAAGGAAACCATAAGGGCCAGTTTTTAAATGACAAAAAAAATGTGTCATGTCGATCTGCATTTGTTTTCCGTAAAAAGTTGTTAGAAGTAGGTCGTCCTTGGGTTTTAAGGAAACGACACAATACGGACTGGTGTGCACGAATGACAAAAATGTTCCTTGTAGATTAGAATTTGGTTTTTGCATAATGTTGTCAGAAAAATGTCGTGTTTGGGTATTTTCAAATTACAAAAGTCAATGTTGCCAAATGTTTAATAAAGTAACTAAACAAAGAACACATATTCCCAAATGAAAGGTTACTGAAGACAGTGAATGTTATATTATGCTAGGTCACGATGAGGGCTAGCGTGCAGAATGAACAAAAATATTCTATATCGAACGGCTTTTGTTTTTTGGAAAATGTTGTGAGAAGTATGTGGTGTTTGGTATCAAATGAAAAGGCTCGATAAGGGCTGGCGTGTAGAATTAAGAAAAAAGGTGAATGTTGATCGTCTTTTGTTTTTGCAAAAATTTCTCAAAGATATGTCGAGTTTGATCTCAAATGAAAGGTCTCGTTGAGGGCTAGCGTGCAGAATTGACAAAAATGTTCCATGTCGATCGGCTTTTGTTTTATGCAAAAAGTTGTCAGAAGTATGTCGTGTTTGATATCAAATGAAAGGTCTCGGAGAGGGCTAGCCTGCAGAATTGACAAAAATGTACTATGTCGATCGGTTTTTGTTTTTTGCTAAAAGTTGTCAAAAGTATATCGTGTTTGATATCAAATGAAAGGTCTCGGAGAGGGCTAGCGTGAAGAATTGATAAAAATGTGCTATGTCGATCGGTATTTGTTTTTTGCAAAAAGTTATCAGAAGTGTGTGGTGTTTGGTATCAAATGAAAAGTCTCGTTGAGGGCTAGCGTGCAGAATTGACAAAAATGTTCCATGTCGATCGGCTTTTGTTTTATGCAAAAAGTTGTCAGAAGTATGTCGTGTTTGGTATTAAATGAAAGGTCTCGGAGAGGGCTAGCGTGCAGAATTGATAAAAATGTGCTATGTCGATCGGTATTTGTTTCTTGCAAAAAGTTGTCAAAATTGTTTGGTGTTTGGTATCAAATGAAAAGTCTCGTTGAGGGCTAGCGTGCAGAATTGACAAAAATGTTCCATGTCGATGGGCTTTTGTTTTATGCAAAAAGTTGTCAGAAGTATGTCGTGTTTCGTATCAAATGAAAGGTCTCGGAGATGGCTAGGGTGCAGAATCCACAAAAAATGTGCTATGTCGATCGACTTTTGTTTTTTGCAAAAGGTTGTCACAAGTATATAGTGTTTGGTATCAAATCAAAAGTCTGGGTGTGGGCTAGCGTGTAGATGTGATAAAAATGTTTCATGTCGATCGACTTTTGTTTAATGCAGATAGTTGTCAGAAGTATGTCGTGTATGGTATCAAATGAAAGGTCTCGGTGAGAGTTGGGGTACATAAATGACAAAAATGTTTCATGTCGACCGGCTTTTGTTTTTTGCAAAATATTATTAGAAGTATATCGTGTTTGCAATCTAATGAAAGGTCTCGGTGAGGCCTGACGTGCAAATATGAAATAATTGTTTCATGTCGTTCGGCATTTGTTTTTTTGCACTGACAGCGGAGCTCTAGGGAATGCTCGGCGTAGCCGAGAATTCGCTATCCTATATACTAAACGATTAGATTCACTATATATCTATAGATTCATCACGAGCATCGAGTAACTTTTGTAATCGCCTACAGCCTGAACCATGCAAGTGATTGTTATAATTTTTTTTTAATATGTGGGGGCTAATGAGATCTGGTGCCTTTTGGGTGTCTCATATTTTTACTATTAGTAGTTTTCGTGTAAAAAATTAAAACTTTGCACAAATGCTGCCTTGAAACAATGGATCCCAGAGGCCATGTCTAACTTTAAGAAGAATCACGCCGTCATCCGTCACTTTTGACAATCTGCCTATGAACTTTAAATGATTATATCTTTTAATAGAACATTGATATCAAAGATTTAAAAACAGTATGATGAATAATAGACTTGAGCAAATGTGTTACAACTAATTTAAGTTTAAAACATAATGTATTTAATTAATATAAATTTTGACGTTTCCAATGTCTAAAGTCAATGTTGCCAAATGTGTGATGAAGTAACTAAATTAAAACCAAATATTCCTAAACTAACTTCACTGAAGACGGTGGCAGTTGTATTCGGGTTGACAATATTAATTTATAAATTTAAAAATTAACTACTATTTTTTAATGCAAACAGTGTTGCTAAATTATAAAGTAACTAAATAAAAATCAAATATTCCTAAATAAAATAAATTGAATACTTTGCTGTGTTTGTTATCAAAAGAAAGGAAACCATAAGGGCCAGTTTTAAAATGACAAAAAAAAATTGTCATGTCGATCTGCATTTGTTTTCCGTAAAAAGTTGTTAGAAGTAGGTCGTCCTTGGGTTTTAAGGAAACGACACAATACGGACTGGTGTGCACGAATGACAAAAATATTCCATGTAGATTAGAATTTGTTTTTTGCATAATGTTGTCAGAAAAATGTCGTGTATGGGTATTTTCAAATTACAAAAGTCAATGTTGCCAAATGTTTAATAAAGTAACTAAACAAAGATCTGGTGCCTTTTGGGTGTCTCATATTTTTACTGTTAGTAGTTTTCGTGTAAAAAATTAAAACTGTGCGCAAATGCTGCCTTGAAATAATGGATCCCAGAGGCCATGTCTACATTTAAGAAGAATCACACCGTCATCCGTCACTTTTGACAATCTGTCTATGAAATTTAAATGATTTCTTTTAATAGAACATTGATATCAAAGATTTATAAACAATTTCATGAATAATAGACTTGAGCAAAGGTGTTACAACTTATTTAAGTTTAAAACATAACGTATTTAATTAATATAAATTTTGACGTTTCCAATGTCAAAAGTCAATGTTGCCAAATGTGTGTTTGACAAGTATAAGTACGATTATTGAACTACAATAATTTGGAAATGGACAAAGATATAATTAACTGAACTATGTATCTGTACTTTATAATATTGTGCAAAATATATATTATTATTTTAGAAATTGTATATGGTATAATTTAAATTTTCTGACATTTAACCTTTGTTATAATTGGTTATAACATATAAATTTATACTAGAAATTTTGCAACTTGATACAAATACTCAGAACATATTTTTGGTTTGTACTTATTATATATTATTTAAATACATATAAAATGATATATATGTATGTATAAGAAATATAGAGAAAGATATAAAAAGGAAAGAAATATACAAAAGATTGGAAATAAGCAGTACTAAAGAATATGAAAGACGAAAGAGTACAATTTATTATTCCTACAAAAGCAGAAACATTATTTTTCAAAAAATAATTCAATTAATTGACATTCTGTTCTTCATATACAAGAGAGTTATAGGAATAATTCAAATAACGCGCATTTTTTGAGCAGGTATTCTTATTTTGATTCATACGCGTTTCAACCCTCTATTTTATTACGTGAACGACAAGTTCGAAGAAATTAAATCATTTGTCAAAATATGTTAGTTGTTAGACCTTCATAATTTACTTAAAAGTCTTGCAGCACATTGTTGTTTATTGTATTTGCAAAATGACAAGTACACCTATAATTGTAAGCCGGGACTTATTTTGCATACCTATTAGAAATAGTAAGTTTCAAATAATTTCCTATTATATTGAATAACAAGTTATTTATTATAGGTGTTTTTATATACTGTCCTGAGTACTGTACTTCATTTTAAATTAGACAGGCGATAAAAAATTAACTAATGATAAATAAATGTAGTTAAACTGAACAATAGTTGCAGCAAAAATACAATATGAATGATTATACACAAATTTTGAATGTATTTCATGTAAGTATACATTTTAGTTCAATTAATTTCTACCAATACGTTTAATTTTATTAACAGTTATAATGTTATTAGTATGAATCAGTGAAGAAGTTCATGTTGCAACCATTTGAAAACTGCTAGCGTTTAGAACATAACCACTAATGCCAGAGTATCAGTTTTCGCTCAAAGGTTCGTCCTTGTCTTATGATCAATTAAAATGTAAGTTAAAGATTCGAACAACAAACCTTGCATCTGTGACACCCACGCTAAAAGTAAGTGTATTATAATTATTTTGTTATTTTATATAACACGTTCATTTCGTTTTAAAGGAAAATTCTCATTTAAATTAAAAGTATATTTGTGTTATAACATTACTAATAAATTATTATTTAAAATTTTTGAATTTTTAATAATTTAATTTTTATATTTATCGGTATGTACGCTGTCGGTATTAATAATTTCACATTTACCGACATTTCGGAAATACTAATTTTAGATCAGGGACACCATAGAAAACAAAATTTGTTTATTAAGAATATTGCTTCTTCACCTGTGTGTAGAGTAATTTCATTGTGCTTTGTTACAATATATTTATATTGCGAATTAATATTCATTATCTTTGATCTGAGTTGCAGTAGTTACAATAAAATAAATCCCGTTTAGTGTGCCGCTATATTCAAATCTAAGGTGAGAAATATTTTATATCTTTTACAACCCTCGAAAAATCAACTTGCAAGTTCGCAATTTACAAGTAGAAAAATGTCATTTGCAACCAATCTAATAGAAATTTTAATTTGTGATTTCACTATTTTTTTTAATATTATTTTATTTCTTATTAAATTCTATGTTTTTCTTGTTTACCCGGCGCCAGTAGTTTTTAACCGGTTTTCCGTAAACCTACGAAAGATGTGTCTCCATTATTTTTATTTACCTGAAGTATGCTCCAAAATATGCTAAATTATTTATTGCACTAATTAAAAACATATTTAGGCGGATATTTCATAGTCTCTGGCGGGCCGCGTGTTAAAACTAATTGCAAATTGGACCAACCTACAATTTTGGAGAGTTGATCTTCTGAATAAAAGATGTTTGTTGGACTTTCATTGTCTTTATTTTAAAATATCACAACGTTTCGATTAGTACAATCTCTAATCGTTATCAAGTGTAAACTAAATATAATCTTAAGGGCTACATCTTAAGATTATATTTAGTTTACACTTGATAACGATTAGAGATTGTACTAATCGAAACGTTGTGATATTTTAAAATAAAGACAATGAAAGTCCAACAAACATCTTTTATTCAAAATCAACTATTGTCTACAACCTTCAAACAAAAGTTGATCTTCTATTTAAGTATAAGTAATGTACTTTAAATTTATAATCATTACACTTTCTCTAATAGGTCGTGAAAGCGTGACGTTAAAATGGAGCGGGAATTACATATATATATTCCGGTTTGAAATTTTGGTAATGGTGAACAAATCACATAACCGTTCAATTTAAATAACTGTCACCTCTCGTGTACCTACGTTTCGTTATGTATATGTCCGTATAAAATTTATTTTACCTAAATATGCACGTAGAAATGCATGTTTTCTTATTAACATATAGGGTAGGAATAGTACAAAATTATTTAGAAAATAAATTTATTAGGTGGTTGATTCTTGGCCATTAGTAATAGTAATTTTATCTCGCAATTTTTTTTATTTTTAGAATTTTAAAATGTTGCAGACGTTTCTGTTACATCCAAAAAAAAAAATGAAAATTGCGAAAAGTTGACTATTTTATTGTGATAGATAATTAGCAATCTATAAATGTATTTTTTGTGAAAAATCTTTAAAATACATATATCTATTTACCGAAAACAATATTTTCATTTAAATTTTATTTATTTACAAATAAAACACAATGTAAACTACTCGCAAATTTCTTGAAGTCCAACCATGATACCATGTCTTAAATACGTCTACTATTAAATTATAAACATATTTTCATATGAATATGCATTTAATTAATAATTAACGTGAAATATATCATTATCTTACAAACTATACATAAGAACACAACAGATGACAGTTGTTTAAATTGCGTGGTTATAGTTTGTTCACTACAAACACAATCTCAAATATATTATTATATTTCACGTTGTGTAATTGCCGTTCGATTATGACGAAAGCAGTTTCAGGGCCTAGACATTGTACATAGTTTGCAGTATTTAGTAATTTAGCAATCTAATACTAGAAATACACATTTATTTCGTATTAATTTTTTATAATGCTATACATATATTTTAAATATTAATTTTACTGTAGGTTTACAACTTGACTGCAGCAGAGTAAGAGAAAGAGTGCAGAATTCCATTATCCTAACAGAAAAGAACCTGATCGACTTATAATCGAAGGCCTGACGTAATTATTGGTAATTATAAATATTGAAAAGAACAACGCACTCAAAAATTGTAAGTTTTGTATAATTTTTAAGTACATAACAAAATGCCAAGTAAAGATAGAATTAACCGTCTTAAGCGCAAGCAAAACAACGAGAAAAATGCGGCAAAAAATAATAAAAATGATAATACGGGAAATATAGAAGAAAACTTTATTAATAGTCAGGTTCAATCAGGTTGTAGGAGTATATCTGTCATTTCAGTAGCGGACAATAATATCAATAATGTACATACAAGTAATCAAACGGCTAATGTAGGAATTAGGACAGTAAACTATCAGATTCAATTAATAGACCAGGATATTAACACGTTGCTAAATCCTGCAGGGTACTTAGAAGACGTACACATAGACTTTTTCTTTTCTTTAGTCCGTTCTATGACTGAGTTCAACCCTCAGCCTACAGTATATGTAAATGCGCCGGACCGTATCATTCCAGTTCAACAAGGAACTAAACACTTACAAATTTTATTCGTGCCAGGTGCAAATATTGATAGCATTGGTCATTGGTTCACAGCGTACTATGACGGTTCAGAGATAATAATTTATGATAGCATGAATTCTCAATGTTTAAATCAGAATGCAAGTTTATATTTAGAATGATTGTTTCCTTATATAGACCTTATAGACCAACAGTTAGATTTGTCCGAGTTCAACAGCAGACAAATACTTACGATTGCGGGTTGTTTGCCATTGCATTTTTTACGAGTATAATTTTTAATCGTAATCCAGAAAACGAAAATTATGATATCAACAGGCTTAGGTCACATACTTTAAATATATTTCAAACACGTAATTTAACAGTATTTCCGGTAACTCGACAACAAAAATTAAGAGAAAATTATTTAAAACGCAAAGAGAATGAAACAGACGAAGAACGGTCTAAACGTCTAAAATTAAATACAGAAAATAAATTAAAAAATTTAGCTAATGAAACACTTGATCAACAAACAAATAGGTTAAATAAATTAAAATTTAATTTCAAAGAATATATTAAAAATGAAACATCTGAACTAAAAATAAATCGCTTAAATAGATTAAAATATAACTTTCAAAATATAATTCAAATAGAAACACCTGAACAAAAAGAACGTCGTTTAAATATGTTAAAAGATAATTTTAAAAAAGTAGTTCAAACAGAAACACCGGAACAGAAAGAACAGCGTTTGTTTAAAAATAATATAATAAATAAAAATAAAATAAAGGCAAGTAAAAACAAAATTAGCAATACGAGTAGATTAGCGAGTAAAGGTATAGGAATGCAAATTGAACCGCATTCTTTAGGTCCAATGTCTACACTGTGTAGCTACTGTTTATCTAAAAATTTCGCGTATGAAAAGCCCTCGGACGGCAAATTCACACACTGCTGTCGTAAAGGCAAGTTAAACGCAGATCAATTAGGCGAGTTTCCGGAATACATAAAAAGTCTAATGATTAATAACAATGCGGACAGTAGAAATTTTAAAGATAATATTAGACAGTACAATAGTGCGTTAGCTTTTGCTTCCTTTGGGGCTCAAATTTCAATGCCTCCTGGGAGAGGACCATATTGTTTCCGAATACATGGTCAAATTTATCATGATTCAGCCAGTTCGCTATATCCAACTAATAATAATGTTGAAAAATATGCGCAGTTATACATTATAAATTCTGCGGAAGCGTTAGAAAAAAGAATGAATATAGAATACAATAAACAGTGTAAACCAAATATAATGGGGCAGTTAGATGATATTATTAGAGAAATTAATCCGTATTCTCAAGCGTACATGATGTTAAAAGAAGTAGAGCAAAGAGAAATAGCTAGGGCAAATATTAATAATCAGTCAGTGCCAGAAATTAATTTGTGGATAGTTAGTGACAGACGAAAAGATAAGCGTAGGTATAATGTACCAACATGTAATGAAGTGGCCGTAGTTTTTACATCAAATGACGGAGAGCCACCAATAGATAGAGACATTTGTGTTCACCCAAGAGCAGGCGGTTCTGTTAGAATTAATCAATTTAGCGAAAACTGCGACCCTATGACATATCCCATACTTTTTCCTCGCGGTGAATGTGGCTGGAACATGAACCTAAAGCATGCCGACGGTATTAAAAAACAAAGTATGCTACAATTTTACATGAATAGATTAGCAGTTAGAGATACATTCAATCCGTGTTTAGAAGCCGGAAAGCTAACTCAGCAGTACATTGTAGATGCATACGTGAAAGTCGAGGCTGAAAGATTGACTTATATTAGATTAAATCAGCCTACCCTCAGAGTAGAGCTGTATAGTGGGTTAATGGACCATGTAAATAATTTAGCAGATAATGAGGGCGGTAAGGCGGGCACAATGGTTATTTTACCATCCACATTTCAAGGTGGCAGTCGTTTTATGTTAAAAATGTATCAGAACGCTATGTCAATTGTTAGAGAATTCGGTCGACCTGATTTGTTCATAACAGTAACGTGTAATCCAAAATGGCCTGAAATAATTGAACAGTTACGCGAAGGTCAAAGTTCTGCAGATAGGCCAGATATAGTAGCGCGAGTTTTCAACGGAAAAATTAAAAGTATGATGAATGAAATTCTTCACGATGATATTTTTGGAAAAGTCGTAGCCTTTATTTTTGTAATAGAATTCCAAAAACGTGGGTTACCACATATGCATTTGTTGTTGACATTAGATAGCGATAGTAAAATCCGTAACAAAGATGAAATAGACGAAATTGTAAGCGCCGAAATTCCAGATGAAGACGATGAACCAGAGCTGTATCAATTAGTTCGAACGCACATGATCCACGGTCCCTGCGGTATATTAAATAAATATTCACCTTGCATGAATGAAAATAAATGCACAAAAAGATACCCTAAAGAATTTCGAAACGAAACACACGAAAATATTAACGGTTATCCTCTTTACAAAAGGCCAGATAATAATGCAAAGATATATATTCTCTGGAAAAACGGTTTAGTAAAATATACAATAGATAACAGATGGATAGTACCTTACAATCCATATTTGCTAAAAAAGTATAAAGCTCATATTAATATCGAAATATGCTCTTCGGTTAAAAGTGTTAAATATATTTGCGATTATCTGTGTAAGGGTCATGACTGCGCAAGTATTAAATTAGGTCAACCAGATAAAGATAAAGTAATTCAATGGGATGAAATCAACGGTTATTTAGATGCGAGGTATGTTTCTGCTCCAGAATGTTGTTGGAGGCTACTGGAATATCCCTTACACGATAAATCACATACAATATTTGAGTTAGCTGTTCATTTGAAATACCAACAGGCGGTATTTTTCGTTAATGGTCAAGAGAAAAAAGCAGTAGAACGGGCAGCGAAAAAAAATACAACTTTAACTGCGTGGTTTATTCTAAATAGCACAGATGTAAATGCTCGGCAGTATGTTTATATGCAAATTCCAAAATATTATGTATTTGTTAATAACGCTTGGAAGGCTAGGCAACGCGAGTCAAAACCACCAATAGGCCGAATGATTTCCGTCAGTCCCAGAGATATAGAAAGGTTCCATCTACGTTTAATATTAGTACACGCGAAAGGGGCTACAAGTTTCGAAGACTTGCGTACCGTAGATGGTAAGTTGTATAACACATACCAAGAAGCTGCCCGCGCATTAGGTCTTTTAGCAAATGATAAAGAATGCGAAAATTGTTTAGGTGAGGCAGTGATAAATAAATTTCCGAGACAATTAAGAGAATTATTTGCATATTTAATTTGTTTCCACACGTAGCGCAAAATAAATGTTTAAGAAAAATTCAAGAAATATTAGAAATACATAGATTCACATTAAGCGATTTCGGTTTACCGCTGCCAGATGACGTAGACGAAAATGAAAACGATTTGATTGATACTGCAGCAGAGAAATTAGAGGGAGAACAAAATGTAGCGTTGTTTAATAATGATCAAAGAGAAATTTTAGATTTAATTTTGAATGCCGTATCAGATAGTAATAGCAAAAATAGATATTTCTTTGTAGACGGTCCTGGTGGTACAGGAAAGACATTTTTATATAATACCCTCATCAGTATTTTAAGAGGTCAAAATATTAAGGTAATAGCCGTGGCGTGGACAGGAATAGCGGCTACTTTATTAAAAGGTGGACAAACTGTACATTCTGTTTTCAAGTTACCAGTACCTGTAAATGACGGCTGCGTATGTAAAGTTAAAGCGAATAGTAATGCAGGCAAACTAATAAAAGATGCAAGTGTAATCATCTGTGACGAAGTAACAATGATACCGAAACACGCGTTAAATGCAATAGATTTACTTTTAAAAGATTTAATGAACAATACGGTACCATTTGGCGGGAAAGTTATAGTATTAGGTGGTGATTTCAGACAATGTTTACCGGTAGTAAATTATACAAATCATCGTACCACAATAATAGAAACTTGTGTAATAACAAGTCACTTATGGCAACTCTTTCAAAAATTTTCTTTAAAACAAAACATGCGTGTAAATAGGGACGAAAAAGATTTTTCTGAGTATTTACTAAAAATCGGCAATGGTTTAACTGAAGTTGTCAAAATTCCTGCACACTGTGTATCACAAACGTCATTAGCTAATGATATATTTGGAGATAATGATATAGAGCCAAATAATATACACAAATTTACAGACCGCGCCATTTTAGCACCAACAAATGACGATACAATGGTAATAAACGAACAAGTATTAAATAAAATCGTAGGACAATCAAAAATATATTACAGTGCTGATTTTTGTGAAGGCGATGATAAAAATAAAATTAGTTATCCAACCGAATTATTAAATGCGTTAACACCAACCGGAATGCCCCCTCACAAATTAACGTTAAAAGTGGGGGCAATAGTAATGTTACTAAGAAACATGAATCCGAAACGTGGGCTATGTAACGGTACAAGATTTATTATAAAAGATATGAAAACTAATTACCTTGATGTAGAAGTATTAACCGGGCAAAGTGCAGGTACCCGACTCTATCTACCAAGATTTGATTTAATTACCGATACAAATTTACCATTCAGTTTAAAACGTCGCCAATTTCCAATTCGATTAGCATTTTCAATGACAATTAATAAATCACAAGGTCAAACGTTTAATTTTGTTGGAATTAATTTAGAAAATCCAGTTTTCACTCATGGCCAATTATATGTTGCAATGTCGAGAGTACGGTCATCTAAAAACTTAAAAATAAAATTACCGGAATCAAATATTAACGAAAATTCTAAAGAAGGAATAACAACGAATGTGGTATTTAAAGAAATTTTAAACTAAACAAGATATTGAAATCATACTGACATAATTTCAATTAAATTTTAATCAATAAAAAAATTATATAAGATAATAATATTATATGAAGCACATATTTATAAACATTATTTCAAAATTTAAAAACATTATATAGAGCATTTCATAAACAAATTTTCAAAAAATTTAAGTTAAAGTGCAAGTATTAAACCAATCTTTTCACATGATGAACATTATGCAGTATCGTAGCCAGGTTATTAAAAACCTTAAAGATAAAATTATCAGATTCAAATATTAAAAATAAAGATTTGAATTGTGAACAAATGGAGTATTTAGAAAAAATTTAAATTGAACAAGTAGATATCATGATAAAAATTGTTATATTTACAATGTCATAGTCATTTCGTAACTTATTGCAAAATTATGAACAAAATATCAATAATATATAAATTTCATTATAATTAATTTTAAAACTATATAAAAAAAATTTAATGTTTGAAGTCAAAGACATTGAAATAAAATTTACTAAAACTAAATAAATCTAGCAAATACATATAAAAATATATAAAAAATTGCAATCCATTTAATAATTAATGAATGAACGTAAAATTTAAAAACATTTAATATACAAAAGTATATAATAAATGATAACAGACAACCAGGCCATTCTACCATTGTATCTCAAAATTCATGCAACAGAATACTAATTTGTACTTATGTTTTTGGCATTATACTACAAAACCGCCAAGTATGGTAAAAATTTCAAGAACCATTTGGGGTTTTAATGTGTTATGTTCCATGTCATTGTGACTGTTGCATGAATTTGAGAAATAAGGTTTTGATATTCATAAAACTATAAAAGTACAAATATTAACTACAATTTATTTAAACATACATTTTTTGGTAAAAATACCTTTTTATTTTTAATTACTTTGGTAGATGGCAAAACAATGGCTTGGACATAATGCATTAAACCCAATACCAGTGGTATTTAAATTTTTGCTGTACTTTGATTTAGTATTATAGCCCGTGATTAAATAAATAAATATAAGAGAAATTAAACTAGCGAATTCTCGGCTACGCCGAGCATTCCCTAGAGCTCCGCTGTCAGTGCAAAAAACAAATGCCGATCGACATGAAACAATTATTTCATATTTGCACGTCAGGCCTCACCAAGACCTTTCATTAGATTGCAAACACGATATACTTCCAATATTTTTTTGCAAAAAACAAAAGCCGGTCGGCATGATACATTTTTGTCATTTATGTACCCCAGCCCTCACCGAGACCTTTCATTTGATACCAAACACGACATACTTCGGACAACTTTTTGCATAAAACAAAAGCCGATCGACATGGAACATTTTTGTCAATTCTGCACGCTAGCCCTCAACGAGACCTTTCATTTGATACCAAACATCACACACTTCTGACAACTTTTTGCAAATAACAAATACCGATCGACATAGCACATTTTTATCAATTCTGCACGCTAGCCCTCTCCGAGACCTTTCATTTGATATCAAACACGACATACTTCTGACAACTTTTTGCAAAAAACAAAAACCGATCGACATAGTACATTTTTATCAATTCTGCACGCTAGCCCTCTCCGAGACCTTTCATTTGATACCAAACACGACATACTTCTGACAACTTTTTGCAAAAAACAAAAGCCGATCGACATGGAACATTTTTGTCAATTCTGCACGCTAGCTTTCTCCAAGACCTTTCATTTGATACCAAACACGACATACTTCTGACAACTTTTTGCATAAAACAAAAGCCGATCGACATGGAACATTGTTGTCAATTCTGCACGCTAGCCCTCAACGAGACCTTTCATTTGATACCAAACACCACACACTTTTGACAACTTTTTGCAAAAAACAAAAACCGATCGACATAGCACCTTTTTATCAATTCTGCACGCTATCCCTCTCCGAGACCTTTCATTTGATATCAAACACGACAAACTTCTGACAACTTTTTGCAAAAAACAAATACCGATCGACATAGCACATTTTTGTCAATTTTGCACGCTAGCCCTCTCGGAGACCTTCCATTTGATATCAAACACGACATACTTTTGACAACTTTTTGCATAAAACAAAAGCCGATCGACATGTAACATTTTTGTCAATTCTGCACGCCAGCCCTCAACGAGACCTTTCATTTGAGACCAAACTCGACATACCTTTGAGAAATTTTTGCAAAAAACAAAAGCCGATCAACATTGATCTTTTTAGTTAATTCTACACGCCAGCCCTTATCGAGCCTTTTTATTTGATACCAAACACCACATACTTCTCACAACTTTTTACAAAAAAACAAAACCCGTTCGAAATAGAACTTTTTTGTTCATTTTGCACGCTGGCCCTCATCGTGACCTAGCCTAATATAACATTCACTGTCTTCAGTAACCTTTCATTTGGGAATATTTGTTCTTTGTTTAGTTACTTTATTAAACATTTGGCAACATTGACTTTTGTAATTCGAAAATACCCAAACACGACATTTTTCTGACATGCAAAAACAAATTCTAATCTACATAGAACATTTTTGTCATTCGTGCACACCAGTTCGTATTGTGTCGTTTCCTTAAAACTCAAGGACGACCTACTTTTAACAACTTTTTACGGAAAACAAATGCACATCGACAGGACACATTTGTTTTGTCATTTTAAAACTGGCCCTTATGGTTTCCTTTCTTTTGATAACAAACACAGCAAAGTATTCAATTTATTTTATTTAGGAATATTTGATTTTGTTTAGTTACTTTATAATTTGGCAACACTGTTTGCATTAAAAAATAGTAGTTAATTTTTAAATTTATAAATTAATATTGTCAACCCTAATACAACTGCCACCGTCTTCAGTGAAGTTAGTTTAGGAATATTTGGTTTTAATTTAGTTACTTCATCACACATTTGGCAACATTGACTTTTGACATTGGAAACGTCAAAATTTATATTAATTAAATACGTTATGTTTTAAACTTAAATTAGTTGTAACACATTTGCTCAAGTCTATTATTCATGATACTGTTTTTAAATCTTTGATATCAATGTTCTATTAAAAGATATAATCATTTAAAGTTCATAGGCAGATTGTCAAAAGTGACGGATGACGGCGTGATTCTTCTTAAAGTTAGACATGGCCTCTGGGATCCATTGTTTCAAGGCAGAATTTGTGCAAAGTTTTAATTTTTTACACGAAAATTACTAATAGTAAAAATATGAGACACCCAAAAGGCACCAGATCTCATTAGCCCCCACATATTAAAAAAAAAATTATAACAATCACTTGCATGGTTCAGGCTGTAGGCGATTACAAAAGTTACTCGATGCTCGTGATGAATCTATAGATAGATAGATATATAGATATATAGTGAATGTAATCGTTTAGTATAGGGATACATTAAAAAATAAACTTTATCAAAATTATTCGCCACATAATGGCTGGTTGAAATTAGGCATATGAAGCTCATTAAAACCTTAAATTTTTAAATTTAAAATTTTTAGAATATCGGAAAAACATGTAATATTATAAAAAGGATTATTGATGGTATATATGAAATATAAAATAAAAATATAAGAAAGCAATAATAATAAATTTAAAATATAAAATAAAAGCATGTTGAAGCAATAATTATGATTTAAAAATGTGATTTAGAAATACTTAATAATATAAAAAGGAATAAGAAAGAATTTAAAATATAATCAATAAAAAATGTAAAATTTGATTTGTTAAATAATATATGCAATATATTTAATAAATGTAATTGATATAAGTATTAAATATTATTCCAACATGAAAAGTGGTTCGTAAAATATTGTAAAAGGTAATAAAAAAGAACTTAAGTCTGATAATACCATTGCTCCTTTTACAAATTTTACGGACCTTGCCAAAATGAAAATACAATAAAAAGAATTATAAAAGGCAATTATAAATAAAACTATTCTTTACATAAAAGTTAATAAAATAATATTAACAATGAAAAACATAAATTAAATAAATAGTATAAAGCAATGGTTAAGTATTAGAAAAATTTTCTATAGCGTCTACATCCTGGTATATTGTATGTTTTACCAATATTTTCAATAATATACATTAAAAATTTTATTTAATGATAAAAGGGTCCCTACATTTAATAGTTAAATGAAAACCTATTTTATATGTAAATATAAAAAAATAATTTTAATTTTTTACATTAAAATACAATTATAATAAAATTATATTTAAATGCATATTTTACCTTTTACTACTACTAAAAGATTGGTTAAGCAACTTTTTTATTTTAATATAATACAACAGTCATTAGTTAACATTAACATTTTTCATTGTCAATAAAAAATGTAATAGCGCTTAAACAATACTGCTGTCAATAATTTTTAATTAATACCATCAAAAAATAAAGACGTTATACGAAAACTATCTAATACCAGGCTTAAGTTAAAACATGTTGCGTCTCTCTATAATATGTATTAGAAATGTGACGTTAAACAAAAGTATATAATAAATCGCAACATGTGGGCAGGCCAGTCTACCATTGTACCTCAAAATTCATGCAACAGAATATAAATACACATTTTTTTGGCAATATACTACATACTACTACAAAACCGCAAAGTATGGTAAAAATTCCAATTACTGCTGGTGGGTTTTGAAGTATTATGTAAGCAAGTCATTGTCACTGTTGTATGATTTTGAGTAACAATATTTTCATTTTTAAAAAACTACAAAAGTACAAATATTAACTGCAATTTATTTGGTAAGAGTACATTCAATTTATATTTTTTGTTTTAAATTACATTTTTATGTACATAATGTGTACCATATTATCTATAATTCCTTGGTAGACTTGGCAAGACAATGACTTGTTACATAATACTTTAAAACCCTATACCAGTGGTATTTGGGATTTTTGCTGTACTTTGATTCAATATTATAATAGCCCGTGGTTAAAAAAATTAAAACAATAAATAAGAAAAAATAAGCTTCATAATAATTACTCGTCACAAACCGGCTGGTGGGTATGAAGCTAATGAAGCATATTACAACATTATAATAAAAAAAAACCACAAAGCGATCAATAAAAGAAAAATAAGAGAGTAATAAATCGCAAAAGTATGAATGTTTGTGTGAATGTTTGTATGAAATCGAGTTGCCAGGTTATCAAAATTTGTTTTTTATTTTATATGAAAGATTCTACAATTTTAACAATAATAACTGCAGTTAGTAAAAAAATCGTATTCTTTTAATATTTTGTTGAGTTGAGTAAAATATTTCTATAAATTATCTAAAATGTAAATGAAATTTTTATTAATATTATTATACATTCATATTTTTAAATTATTTAACTTATTTGTATTAAAAATTATCTGGCAACTTAAATAATTTCTAATAAAAATTAAAATATAATGTCAGAAAACTTTTTCAAAATTATATATTTCTTAAAAAAAATGTAGAATGATTTGATAAACTTTTGTAACTAATTAAAAGTTAAATTCATACTATATAATAAAGATACACAAATACCAAAAATCTTCATGATTCACAACAATGTGAAATGGTATGTTTTTCTTATGTTCTAAAAAATATCATTTGTGAATTTTATATTTATAGATATTGGAAACTGAAGTATACATTGCATTGTTCCTGTGAAGTACATCGAAGATTTTAAATACGAGTTATATCCTTATTTGGACTATTGCAATTAATATAGAAGTTCTTTCATCTGAGGCGAAACTTTTTTTATAAAAAAGTGTTCAATGTTTACATATTTTTTATTAATTAGTAATATTTCCTTCTAAATACAGAACAATGGATCAAATCCTGAGATGGAAATTTCCTTCATTCAATATTACAAGAAAAGGATTAAATTTCAATGGAAGCATATGGACTATTAGTCCAAATCAAATATATACTACGTTGATGTTAAACAATATTTGGAAAATGAATCCATTTTAAAACGAAGGCATCATTTGAATAAAAATTATCTTCCTTTATTATATAAGTTTTCATTGTTTATAGGGTAGCAGTTTCACAAAAAATATATTTTTGGAAAACTTGTCAAGAATAACCTCCTTTGGAAAGCGATATTGAATATTTTGGAACTTAAAATGGAAACCAATCTATTCGCTGACGATTCTGCTACCATCGGAAAAACTATATTATTATTGACGAAGTTGTACAAGAATGGTAAATACATTCATATTTAAAGAAAAAAATATATTAATTAATTACTATTTTTTATTTAACAGAACGCATATCTGTTTGATGACTGGAGGAAAATTTCGTCGTATTTTCAGAAAGTAAACATTTAAATTACTACATGAAATGAAAGAAACATTCTTCAAATTTTGCGTGACAAATTCTACGAGAAAACTTTGCAATGTCCAAATAAAGTAAGTCAAAATTCATATTAACATTCTCTGTGGCCTTGATATACAGTATGTCATCGGATCGAGTTAGAAAGAAGGAAAACATTTTTATTTTTTATTTTACGAGAAACATGTATTCTTAATAAAAGATTTTACATGTTTCAATACTGACAATTCAGTTTTAACCTTTTCAAATTTTCTTTTAGTCTCAGACAAAAGTCGAACATAGTTCTAATTGTAAGCCCCAAAAAACAAGTTTGCGTTATCATAGAAATTATTGTTAACATGACTTTAACTTTAGTTTCATAAATTTAACAACAAAAATAATATAAACAGTAACTATTCTACTCAATCGATTCACGGTTTGTTGAGCGCACAATTGTAGTCTTCGATGCAATTATTTAACTTCTTTGAATTTCTTCCGCAGAGTTAAAGACGTCACAGCGTCTCTAATTCTCTCCTTTAAATTCTCTACATTCGGTCGAAGATAATTTGCATAAACTATTTGTTTCCAACGGCCCCAAAGATAAACATGAGACCGATTGCCATAGCATTGAATTAGGTAAAATCGTTGTTTTTTGACAACATTTTTAACGATTACAACAGATTTTCCTAATTGACAGTCAATGAAATTAAATAAATAATTCCAGTTATTTTCAAATAAGTCGACCTATTTTCGTTTTTCTCTGAAACTAAAAGAAAATTTGAAAAGGTTAAATCTGAATTGGTCGTTTTGCCCACTGCTTCTTTGGAAAACGCTCTTTCTTTATGGCAATTCCAATATATTTAAATAATGTAAGTGTTATTTCGTTCGATTCATTCTTTCACATTATTCTTTTTGTTTAGTTATCGTCTTTTGCTAACGTTTTTGGCGGTTTTCCGTTAGCATTTACAGGGAATCCTGAAGACTAATTCGTTCCGCCCAGAAGATTTTTACTACATAGTTTATTGTCATTATTATTTATTGTAATATTTTAATAATATATAACTTTCCTATTTTGTGTATCTAAGTTATAATTATACATCTGTTGATGAAAACTGATTTTAAATGCTTCAAATTTCTTTCTTTTAATACAATTTTCTTAAAAAATATATTTCGTATTTATTCGTATTATCGATAAACAAAAAATTCATCTTGGGTCAGTACTGCATAATTTAATTTTCCCGCCCGAGAAAAATGGTGGCATATCGGCGAAACTCAAGTAAGTAAAAATAATGAAATAATCATCTTCATGAGGTAAATTTTAACTTTATTATCTAACAAATATAAAAGTAAAACCTAATTTTAAAATGACATTATTTACACATGCAATTCATACGTTTCATTATAAAAATTTCTTTTGTAAGCACAGCAGTTCTGAAACGTTTTTATAATAACATAATCAAATCTAACTGATCAAAATTATAGTACAAAGAAATGTTTAATAGCGATGTGTCGTTTTAAAAAGTTTTAATTGTTATTTGTAAATTTATTTTTATAAATGTTGTGTGAAGTAAATTTTGAAGCAAATCGGTTCTCAAACAGTGGAGTTTCATATAACTATAAAATTACACATTTATTCAAGGACATTTTATTACTACTAGATTTATATTTCATTTTTAATCAAACACGAAATAAAATTAAATATCGTTAATGAAAAGACTGCAGTATTACAATGAAAAAAAATTAGCTTCCACGGAATAAAATCAGTAGTCATGTTTTAATTATGATACCTATGTTACCGACATTCTGAAAGTTGACAGTTTCATTTTATACAATTTTTGTTCATATTTTTTCTTTGGAATAAAAATGTAAGTAGAGAACTGAGAAAAACTCCAGTATAATATATTGTAATTAAGAATTGCTTACTTTTAACTGTAAATAGTGCTATTGTTTCCAAATAATATTTGAATTTTTAAACCTTAAACTGAATAAAAAATCGGTTCTCAAACAGTGGAATTTCAAATAACTAACTATAAAAATACACATTTATTCAAGGAAATTTTATTACTACTATATTTATATTTCATTTTAAATCAAACACGAAATAAAATTAAATAGTAGTTCATTTTTAAATTTATAAATTAATATTGTCAATCCTAATACAACTGCCAGCGTCTTCAGTGAAGTTAGTCTAGGAATATTTGGTTTTAATTTAGTTACTTCGTCATACATTTGGCAATATTGACTGTTGACATTGGATACGTCAAAATTTATATTAATTAAATACGTTATGTTTTAAACTTAAATTAGTTGTAGCACCTTTGCTCAAGTCTATTATTCATGAAATTGTATTTAAATCTTTGATATCAATACTCTATAAGAAGATATAATCGTTCCTAGTCTGATTGTCAAAGTGACGGATGACAGCGTGATTTTTCTTAAATTTAGACATGGCTATTAGGAGTTATCTACACAGGAGCGATTTTTGCGGAATCCAGAATTCATTTTGCTGTATTATCATAAAGAGAATTTATTTTATTAAGAAATGTAAAGAAGTTAGCAATGTATTGTGTATCACAACTTGTACAAATGAAACTACTGCAAGAAACAAAGTATTTGTTTACATATGTGTTATTTCTATAACTTTACCTTCAATTGTATCTGTCTAGTGAAGTCACATTTAAATAAGAATTCTAAAATACAGTCCAAAACTGATCAGTCTATCATTTGGAACAAGACTTTATAAACGCAGGTTGAAAAATATCACAAAGTTTCAATAAAACCATTCTACAAAAACACGACTGGAAATTTTCTTGATATTCTTTTTACATTTTCAGAACATAAGCAAAGAAATTTTGTCTGAAACGAGTGCATAAAGTATTATACCTATAGGGAAATTAAATGCAGATTAAAAAATCCCCATAAAACTACATATTCTGCAATGAACTCTTTCATTGTAGATGTACATATGTACCAATAGAATTAGATTGGTACAGAGAAAATATGACAGTGATTATTATAATGAAAATGTTATTAAGAATCAATGGCTACAATTTTTATTGTAATCAAGCTATGCGTTATGGCTTGGAAACCAAAACTGAAGCGAAATCAGTATTTCAAGCTTCAACTAATATATTATACAAGAAATTGGACTTGTAGTGTTGTAATATTATCTAACCAACCATACTTAGCATGTAGTGATGATGGTTTTATCAAAACAGAAAACGGACTTGAACTTTTGGAAATAAAATGTCCTTATTCCTGTCAAAACTAATTCATTGTAGATTTACAAAATAAAAAATCAGCTGTAAATGATTTAGAATTCCATTAAAATAGTAACGTTAAACTCAAGAAGTCCGACAAATATTACACACAAGTCCACTTTTCAAAGCACATACTTTATATTACTACTATATTACTAAAGATGAGAAGTTTCTATCTACAATAATTCCAAGGATTAGCGACTTTATTTTAAAATATTTCATACAGATTGTTCTAAATAAGTTTTAATTATAATGTAATCAATTTTTATGCATTTTGATCAAATATTTCATAACATTATTTTCAATATTAAATATTATAAAAGCCCTTAAGATTTACTCTGGGGATTCAAGTTTTTTTCTTTTCACATCATACAGGTGATTTGGAAATAAATAAAACAACACTGGCACCACCAGTTAGTTTGGTATGTCACGTATTCAAAATATTATTATGTTCTTGTTTTTGCTTAGAATAATAAATTTCATTTATGCCTAAAAATATTATTTTAAAATATATACATAATTAAATATAAAAATATTTAATTGTTAAGTAATTATATCGATTCCTTCTTTAGCAGATGCAATAAATTTCATAATTAGTGCCATCTATGTGATTTTTTTAAACTGTTAAAAATATTGTTCTTTTTTCTGATACACATACAAACAAATTTTACAAAGACTGGTGTAAACGGTATTGTTAAACCTATAAAAATTATGTGTACAGGGTGAATACTGAAAACCTTGATATAGGGAAATAACATGGGAAAACAGTTTTTTGCTGTTTCCATCTGTCCCGGTAAATAAAATCGAGTGTATATGGTATCGTTAGTTAGATTAGTTAATTTTGCATCTAATAAAACCAAATGTTGTGTAATATGGCCTTTTCTAACTGAAATATTTGATAAAATAAATTGTATTTTGAAGGTTATCTTTCATATTTTCGAATAAGAAACGTTTAAAACAAAATGCTCTATAGCCGAGTGGATAAGAGGGCGGATTCATAATATAAATAATCTACAAGACCTGGTTCGAGACCACCTCAGCCCTATTTTTTTTTTTTTTAATGGTATCAGGCTGGCTAGACCAGTACTATGAGATAAGACAGAAGGAATATACAAAAACAAAAGCGTGAGCAGAAATATGCACTCATTTGAGGCAACATTTTAATGAATTGAAGGACAATTATTTTTCGACGGCAAAGTCGTCTGTATAAAATCCACAATGCATTAATGCGTTCACGCGCCATTGTCGTAAGACAAAATGTAAATGAATTTTCTTGACCGGGGTAAATAGGCAATCGCAGTGCTACTTGGAATGGATACCCGGCTGCCGGCCGTCGGATCCAAAGTGTGGGAAAAGGCTCTAAATGAGAAATATATTTTACGTCGACCGGCTTTTGTATTTTTCAAAAAATTGTTAGAAATATGTCATGTTTCGTATCGAATGAAAGGTCTCGTTGTGGGCTAGCGTACAGAAATGACAAAAATGTTCCATGTCGATCGACTTTTGTTTTATGCACAAAGTTGTCAGAAGTATGCCGTGTTTGGTATCAAATGAAAGCACTCAAGTAGGGCAGCCATATTGAAATAACAAAAATTTGCTAGGTCGATCGGCTTTTGTTTTTTTGCAAAATTTGTCAGAAGTATGTCGTGTTTGGTATCATATGAAAGGTCTCGTCGAGAGCTGGTGTACAGGAATAAAATTAGCCGTCAACTGTAAATATTTCATTGATGCCGGAGGCCTAGGGAAGCTCAGCGTAGCTGAGCCTTCGCTAGTCATATACTATTTTGGTAGATTCACTATCTATATATCTATCTATATTTGGATTCATCACGACGATCAGGCATCGTTTGTCCAGCTCAAACTCCTAGACCATTGAAGTAATTGCTGTAATTTTTTTTCCAAGTTGTAGTGTCTATTGTGCCGGAGTGCCTTTTGGGGGTCTCATATTTTTACTGTGAGTGGTTTTTGTTTAAAAAAATAAAAACTGAGTAAAATTGGTACATTGAAACAATGGATCCCAGAGGCCATGTCTACATTTAAGAAGAATCACGGTTCTCATCCGTCAAATTTGACAATTCAATATGAAACTTTTATTTGATTTTTTTGGAAAATGTGAAGAGATATTATGAATTGAATTATGTTTTCATATATTATAATAGTGAGCGAAATATATACAAATATACTGAATGTTAAATGTGGTGTATTTAAAATATTTCTTTTTTGACATTTCACGTTTATCATATGTTAGAGCCGTCAAAAATTCGTGGTACAAGTTTTATATTTTCAAAGACAAATATACAGAAATAAAAGTAATCTATGTTTAAAAGAATATGTACAATACACTTTGTGATGTAAGTATATCATTTTAAATTTGTTTCACTGTATTTAAATATGTATTTTCATTTCAGTTACAATTTTTAATTGGTTACCCAAACAAGAGTACATTTATAGAAGAGAAATAACATAAAATTACTGACAATAACACTACTGAAATGTAACTGATTATCATAAAAGTGCATTGTACATAATAATTTACGGCAAACCTTATTTACAATATAATCAAACAATCATAATGCAAGTCTTGTATTTGCTTGGAGAAATATATAGTAAAATTAGTTTAAAAGTAAAATTACACTACTTTCTGTAATGTAAGTATGTAATTTTGTATATTCTTGGCTGTATTTAGATATGTGTTTTCATTTCAGTTATAGTTTTTAATTGGTTAAGATATCCAAACAAGAATATATTTATAGAAAAGAAATAAGATAATATTACGGATAATAATACTATTGACAAAAAAATAAATTCTGGAAATCAATCAAGCCGCGTCGTATTCAGTCATAAACACATTTATTTAAAAATACTGACAAACCTTTCCTTCATACCCACTTGGAAGAAATGTTTAATAATTTATTGTACAATAATTATTTTAAATTATGTATCTGGATTATAATAAACTGTAAGTAACTGCATTTTATACATTCTTTATGTATTCTTTCATCAAATTTCAGATGAAAGTAGTTGATTACAACAAAGATTTGATTTTTAAAATTCTATTGAATTTTGTTATGGAATGAAATGATTTGTTAGATAGAAACGTTTATAAAAACAACGTATCTATCCAATTATTCATTTATCATTGATATTTCAAACAATAAACACTTTCTGCAACCAAATATTAATCGAGAAATGCGTTTTCTATAATAAGGCAATTCGTTGGATGAAAATCATTATTATAATGTATCCTTGAAAATGAAACCAGAAAAATTGCACGATATTATAAAATTTAACAAAAATGGTTCATTTGACACTTGAGTTGGAGACAACTAAGTAAAAAATGTCATATTTACTAAAATGTATAATGAAATATTGTACGAAATTTAATAAGAAATCATCTCCAATACAGGTACTTATATAGAATATAAATATTTATATATTAATAGTTAAATATTTTATTTTTTAGATGAGACTATATCCTACACGTACTCAGATACACTAACATGGATTTTTTAATAAACTAAAACAATCTATTGGGCAATAATTATAAAAATAAGTAATAGTAAAACATATTCTTTATTAAATGCAAACTAAAGAATATTCCAGAATGGATTATTTAATCAAGAAAACTGCATTTCAAAATTGATTTACACTCTGACGTTTAAAAAACTATATTTGATTACTATTCAAACACTTCCAAAGGTAAATTCATACTGTACAGTATTCTTCCCTTATATATAAATACTTTTTAAATCTAATTTATAAATATTTTAGATAGTTAGACTATAAATTTTGTCTGATTACGTGGACAAAATTGACAAGCCTTTATTTCATACAGTTTTGGAGGGAATTGTTTAACAATTTATTGTAAAATAATTAGTATATAAATAAATGATGTATCTGGACTTTATTAAACTTTTATTAATTGCAATTTACTCTTTCTTTATACGCATTTCTTAACATTTCTGATGAAAACATTTGATTACAATAGAGATTAAATTTTTCAAAATTCTGTAGTATTTTATAATGAAATGAGATGATTTCTCAGATGTAAACGTTTACATAAACAAATTATCTATCCATTTATTTATTTGTAACTGATGTATGAAACAATAAACATCTTTTCAAACCAAATATTTATATTCTCTTAGTCGAACTTGATTGTGATTGTACTGCACGAAAATTCATGTTTTCATTAAGAAATAATGCAAAAGAACGTATAAAAATTGGTTACTTTATCTACAACTAACAGGCATATAAATTTTCAGTTATGTGCGAGTAGTTCATATATACCTCAACAGATGGCGCCACAGGATCACTTAAATTCCAAAATAACTATTCAAATTGTATTTATTATACTTTTATAATCATTTATATTGATATTTATAATAAAAAATAAATTATTAATAACAATAACAATAGTTGTAGATAAATACATATATAATTCAGCTTCATAAATATATAAATGAACATAGCAACACAAAAACATGAATATAATCATGTTTTTTTTGGCAATATAAAAATGTATCAGTTTATAAATTTTGGTATGTTATTTCACATTATTTATATTTATAAAATAGATAATTATTTTCAAAATAATACATTTTTATATATTCTTTAACTAACTTCATACTTATTGTGTCAAGTTATGACATTTAAGTTCTGTCAAACTGAATGTATTGTATGAAAATACAAATATTGTTAAGATATAATAAAAATACATAAAATTGGGTTAAACGTATTATTTAAATCTTTTCTTCTTATGTATTTTGATGATTAAACCGTTGTATTTTAAAATCCCTAAGCGCGGGAAATTTAAAATCTCTATAATTTCATTTATTTATCAACATGTATTTTTATTTATTTCCTAAACGGTCTCGCGTGCCGCTTTGAACGTGTTATAAATAAATAATATACATTACAACAAATGTTTCTAGGTCTAACACATAGTAGCACCCCCCGTAGAAGGGTGTGAAAAAAATTCATCAATTTCCAAAGTTGGAATATTAAATATATGATATTATTTGATAAGTTATGTGTGAGTAGTTCATATACAGGGTGTTCCATTTAAGCGTGCCACCATTTCTATCTCGAGAACTATAAGAGCTACGAGGTTGGTTAAATTAGCAAAGAACCACCATTTTACAAGACTAATACAAAGAACAAAAAAAACTTTTTTTTGACCTGTGGTTCTCAAAATACGGGACACAACTTTCTCTTTTAGATGGGAACATATGTTTATTTTTAGGTTATTCGATAGAGCATTTTTTTCAGAATTCAGCGATATAAACATCATATACTATTTTGATAGATTCATTATCTACTAGCGTGCAGAATTGAGAAAAATGTTACATTCCGATCGGCTTTTGTTTTCTGCAAAAATTTCTCAAAAGTATGTCGAGTTTGGTCTCAAATGAAAGGTCTTGTTGAGGGCTAGCGTGCAGAATTGACAAAAATGTCCCATTCCGATCGGCTTTTGTTTTCTGCAAAAAGTTCTCAAAGTTATGTCGAGTTTGGACTCAAATGAAACGTCTTGTTGAGGGCTAGCGTGTAGAATTGACAAAAATGTTCCATGTCGACCGGCTTTTGTTTTTTGCAAAAAAATATTAGAAGTATATCGTGTTTGCAATCTAATGAAAGGTCTTAGTGAGGCCTGACGTGGAAATATGAAATAATTGTTTCATGTCGATCGGCATTTGTTTTTTGCACTGACAGCGGAGCTCTAGGGAATGCTCGGCGTAGCCGAGAATTCGCTAGTCCTATACTATTTTGATTGATTCACTCTATATGTATATATATTAAATAATCAAGAGCATCGGCGAATTTTTACCTCGGGGCAACAGGTTAAAGCATTTATGTACTCATTTTAAATTTTTTTTTCAAGTTGTAGGGTCTAATATGCTGGAGTGCCTTTTGCGGACCTCATATTTTTATTGTGTGTGGTTTTTGTTTTAAAAAATTTAAACTGTACAAAATTGGTACCTTGAAACAATGGATCCCAGAGGCCATGTCTAACTTTAAGAAGAATCAGGCAGTTATCCGTCACTTTTGACAATCTGTCTATGAACTCTAAATGATTGTATCTTTTAATAGAAGATTGATATCAAAGATTTGAAAACAGTGTCATGAATAATAGTCCTGAGCAAAGGTTTTACCAATATTTTAAGTATGTAACACAACACATTTAATTATTTTAAATTTTGACGTTTCGAAGTCAATGTTGCTAAATGTGTGATGAAATAATTAAACAATAACAAATATTCCTAAATGTTGCCAAATGTGTGATGAAATAACTAAACAAAAAAAATATTCCTAAATGAACTTCACAGAAGACAGTGGTTGTTTTATTAGGATTGTCAATAAGAATTTATAAATTTTCAGTGTCATGAATAATAGTCTTAAGCAAAGGTTTTACAAACACTTCAACTTTAAAACATACCATATTTAATAATTACAAATTTTGACAGTTTAAATTACATAAGTCAATATCAGTATGAATTCTGCCATTACAAGTAAATTTCAGATAAACTGAGATGGAATTTTAAATAAATAATAGAAATTAGTTGGATAAATATCATTATAATAAGTGACAATATAACATATCCTTTTATTCGCAAGCAGAAAATAACATGATATTACAATTTTTTTCAAGAATAACGCATTTGACACTTCAGTTAAAGACATGACAGTTAGCTGCGTGAAAAATACCATTTCTTCTAAAATATATCGTGTTATATTGTGCGATATTTGGTTGAAAGCAACATTTCATCTAAGGTACGATATTAATATTTAAATATAAAAGGTTAATTTTATTAATTTGTAGCTCTGATTTTAACTTACATATACTCAGATATACTGAAATGAAGTTCTAAATAAATTAAAACAATTTTTTGGATAAATATTGCTAAAATAAGTGAAAATATAACATATATTTTAATATACAACCAACAATGGATTATTTAATCAAGAAAACTGCATTACAAAACCGACTTTTAGACTTTTAAAAATTGTTATTGTTATTTGATTACAATATACATAATATACAGTATACTTCTTTTATAAATAAATACATGTTTTAAATAGTTAGAAAATTAAATTTTTTCATTACGTTAAAATACTGAAAAACCTTTGCGTCATACTCTTTTGGAAGAAATTTTTAACAATTTATTGTACGATAATTATTTTAAATTATGTACCTGGATTATATTAAACTGTATGTAATTGCATTTAATGCATACTTTACGCATTTCATTATATTTCAGATGAAATTACTTGATTACAATAACGATTACATTTTAAAAAGTTCTATTGTATTTTGTTAAGGAATGAGATGAGTTTTTAGATGAAAACGTTTACAAAAACAAAGTATCTATCTAATTATTCATTAATAATTGATATTTAAAACAATAAACACTTTCTGAAACCAAATATTAATCAAAATATGCGTTTGATAACATATGCTCTTAGTCGAATGTGACTGTAAATGGATTCCATGAAAATTCTTATTTTTACTGCGAAATAATGCAAAAGAATGTTTAAAAATTGTTGGATATCATTTTAAAGTACAATATAAATATTTTTTAATATATTTTATTTATATTTGCGAGCAAGGTTTGCAAGTTCCCACAGTTAGTTATATAGTAAATAAAAATTACTTTCTGAACATTATTATTTCATATATTTTACTTATTTTATTCAATTAAAATTTGTCAGCCTGACATCTAAAATTCATTTTCATAAACGAAGTGTACCTATTAAAATGATAAGATATATTTTAAAGGGATTTATTTAGAAACCAAAAATATTTAACATTTAACAATGAGCCTTTAGATTCCCGAAAATTTAAAAGAAAACGGCCGGCTTTGATAGCTGCTCTTTTTGTAAATTTTTGGGACCCTAAAAATCCATTGTTAATTGTTAAGATATATTTATAATATTTTTATTAAAAAAAATATTGTGTTCTAATTAAATTTATTAACAAGTTTCTTTGAATTTTAAAATTAACACTTAATGGTCACATTCAATAATCCGACTGTATAACTCATGTTTGAACGCATCCAAAATAAAATTGTCAAATTATCTTGTCATTTCGACATTTTGCTGTACTATCATAAAGAGACTCTTATTAAGAAATGTAGAGAAGTTAGCAATTTATTGTGTATCACAACTTGTACAAATGAAACTACTGCAAGAAACAAAGTATTTGTTTACATATGTGTTATTTCTATAATTTTACCTTCAATTATATCTGTATAGTGAAGTCATATTTAAATAATAATTCTAAAATACAGTCCAAAACTGATCAGTCTATGATTTGGAACAAGCCTTAATATCACAAAATTGTAATAAAATCATTCTACATAAACACGTTTGGAAATTGTCTTGATACTCTTTTTACATTTTCAGAACATAAGCAAACAAATTTTGTCTGAAACGAGTGCATAAAGTATTATACTTATAGCGAAATTGAAAGCACATTAAATAGGGCTGAAAGTGTAAAGAAAAAATTAGTAGAAAGTAGAAGTCAAAAAATAAAAACAGTAATAGAAATTTCATACGATAGACAAATTCGTAATAATACTACATATTCTGCAATCAACTCTTTCATTGTAGATGTACATATGTACCAATAGAATTAGACTGGTACAGAGAAAATATGACATTGATTATTATAATGAAAATGTTGTTGATAAGAATCAATGGCTACAATTTTTATTGTAATCAAGCTATGCGTTATGGCTTGGAAACCGAAAGTGAAGCGAGATCAGTATTTCAAGCTTCAACTAATATATTATACATGAAATTGGACGTGTTGTGTTGTAATATTATTTAACCAAGCATACTTAGCATGTAGTGATAATAGTTTTATCAAAACAGAAAACGGATATGAACTTCTGGTAATAAAATGTCTTTATTCCAGTCAAAGCAAATTCATTGTAGATTTACAAAATAAGAAGTCAGCTGAAAATGATTTAGGATTCGATGAAAATTGTAACGTTAAACTCAAGAAGTCCGACAAATATTACAAAGACCACTTTTCAAAACACATACTTTATATTACCGTTTGCCATTTCATTATTCGTAGAAAGAGATGAGAAGTTTCTATCTTCGTTAATTCTAAAGATTCACGACTTTTATTTTAAATATTTCATTCAGTTTGTTCTGAATAAATTTAATAGAGTGCATTAGTGTAACGGTCTTTTTGTGGCGCCAAAATCAAACTTTATTAATAATTGTTAGTCTTAAATTAGTGTTTATATTTGTTAATTCTTCGTGTTAGTTATTTTTAATTATTCTTTATATTCACATATCTTTTATTAAACTTGGTTATATAAATATTAGTGTTTTAATCAATTTTACACTTCACCTAAATAAATAGAACGTTACAATTGGTGTCAGGTGCGAGGGTTAAAAAACTGTGAAGTGTAAATTAAAATAAATAAAATGGCTACTAAACAAGTAAAATTAAGTGAATTAAAAGTGGCCGATCTCAAGAGGGAACTGGAGGAACGAGAGTTGGAGACATCGGGAACCAAGTCTGTTTTACAACATCGTCTACGGCAAGCTTTGGTAGGAGCTGGTGAAAATCCTGATGATTTTTTATTCGAAATTACGGGTAGCTTGCCCGATTTTGGTAAAATTATGGAGGAAAAGTTAGCGGAAAATTCTAGAGCATTGAAATCAGAACTGATAGAAAATTTAAAACAAAAATTGACGGATAATTCTTTAACATTAGAACAAAAATTAGAGAAAAGTTCTAGAAAATCTGAAGAAAATTCTCGAACTTTGGAAGAAAAAATGATAGAAAATTCTAGAACATTAAAAGAAGAATTAATAGAAAATTCCAGAAGTTTAGAACAAAAACTGGAGGAAAAATTAACAGAAAATTATAGAATATGGGAAGAGAAATTAATGGAAAATTCTAGAACTTTGGAAGGGAAATTAAACGAACAATTTAACGAACAACTGAAAGAAAGTTCTAGAATATCAGAAGAGAGAATAATAATTGTTAGTCTTAAATTAGTATTTATATTGGTTAATTCTTAGTGTTAGTTATTTTTAATTATTCTTTATATTCACATTTCTTTTATTAAACTTGGTTATATAAATATTAGTGTTTTAATCAATTTTACACTTCACCTAAATAAATAAAACGTTACAATATTATAAAATGCAAATCTTAACTACTAAACCTTATAAATACTAATCCCTCAGATTTGAATTAGGGTTTCGCGCTAAATGTAAATCTGAACCTCACTAACTTGGTCTATGGTATATTTATGTTACCAACGCACGAAATAATTTTTTCCTTTTCATATCATACTGGTGACTTGGAAATAAATAAAACAACACTAGCGCCACCAGTTAGTTTGATATGTTACAATGTATTCAAAATATTATGTTCTTGCTTTTGCTTAGAATAATAAATTTCATTTATGCCTAAAAATAATATTTTTATTCATACTCATAATTAAATATAAAAATATTTAATTGTTGAGTAATTATATCGATTCCTTCCTTAGCAGATGCAACGAAATTTATAATTAGTGCCATCTATGTGATTTTTTGTTAACTATTAAAAATATTGATTTTTTCTGATATACACAGACACAAATTTTACAAAGACTGGTTTAAACGGTATTTTAAAAATGGATGTTTTGTATGTACATGTTTTCTGGCTTGCATAAATGACAAATATATTTTACGTCGACCGGCTCTTGTTTTTTTTTTCACAAATTGTTGGAAATATGTCATGTTTGGTATCAAATAAAAGGTCTCGTTGTGGGCTAGCGTGCAGAAATGAGAAAAATGTTCCATGTCGATCGACTTTTGTTTTATGCAAAAAGTTGTCAGAAGTATGTCGTGTTTGGTATCAAATGAAAGGTCTCGGAGAGGGCTAGTGTGCATAAATGAAAAAAATGTTTCATGCCGACTGGCTTTTGTTATTTGCAAAAAGTTATCAAAAGTATATCGTGTTTGGAATCTAATGAAAGGTCTCAGTGAGGACTGACAAGCAGATATGAAAAAAAAAATTAATGTCGATCGGCATTTGTTTTTTACACTGACAGCGGAGCTCTATGGATAGATTGACTATATATATTTTAAATAATCTCGATGTAATAATTTTAATATTATTTTATTAGATGTGGTTTAATGAGGACCAATCGCTTTTGGGTGTCCTATATTTTTACCGTGCATAGTTTTTGTGTGAAAAATTTAAAACAAAAGATCCCAGATGCCATGACTAAATTTAGAAAGAATTACTGTGTCATCCGTCAAATTTGATAATTCAATATTAAACTTTTAATTGATTTATTTTGAAAATGAAAAGAGATATTGTAAATTTAAATATATTTTTATACATAACAATAGTGAGCGAAATATACACAAATACACTGAATGTTAAGTGTGGTGTAACCGATCCCGGTAGCCTAGCGGTAGCGCAGCCGCTTCATATACTAGGGGTCCCGGCTTCGAATCCCGGCCAGGGTATGGATGTTTGTGTGTGTTTTTATCAATAGGAAACTTTCAGAAATAGCTCCAGGCTAATGTACAAAAGTACGAAGTTGAACCTAATCTAAAAAAAAGTGTGGTGTATTTAAAATATTTAATTTTATGACATCTGACGTTTATCATACTGTAGTCGATTTTTAATTAATAACTTACAAAACACAACAAAACAAACAGCAAAAGACGAACAAAACATATAATAAACACTCAGCAAATACAAAATAACTTGAACAATACTTATATCAAAACACAATAAAATGACATACAATAATAATTCTCCACTTGTCAACTTGTCAATCTAAACTCCTGTCGCTTGTTCTTTTTCCCGATCGCTTGATTATTTCCAAGATTCGACTTCAATACATAACGCTACCAAAAATATAAATAGGCTATTATGCAATGTAAATATAATATATTTTGTTATAAATGAGTATATTTTAATGATTCGTACGTATATATTTCAATAAAAACGTATTTTAAATAAAAATGTCAATTGCATTTTGACGTTCGTTTGAGAACTGCATTCCGCCATTAGATGTACATTTCAAACGATAAATATTGAAAAATAATGCGAATTACAAGGTAATGTTTATTTTATTATGTCTATTACTATAAAACTTAATTTATCTAAATATTTTCTTTTTAATTAAAACACTTTAAATTATAAAGTTTTGCATGACCGGCATTTTTGACAGGTGCTTCCTGAACTCATAAAGTGACGGATAGCTCGGTGAAAAAGTCTATTTGTTCTAAAATTCCACGAGATATTGTATGAAAATTATCGCAAATCATCATTAATACATGTACGTTAAGGTATTGTAACACGGTTACTTGGTGGCTGTGCATTTTTGGTAAATTTTTGGTATAGCAGTACTCCAGATGTTACGAAATGGACAGATTTATGGTTGAGGACGTGCATTTTGCGTCCTCAAGCTTGTTTTCAAAAGACATAACTGTCCGTTTCCGTAAGTGATGCCCTCGGTGTATCAATAGTTGGGTCATTTTCAGCATAGTTCGTACTTAGGGGATGAGAAGAGCCGGATAAACATAGGTTGAGAACTTCTGGATTTTTACCATTAAATGGTGGTTCACAGTTCGAAATCTCTCTCTCTTGTTGTAACATTCGTTTGTTGTAGATGTCTTGACTGAATGTCAGACATACCTTGGTATTTCTTAGTGAAATAATCAATTAGTAGTTTTACTGCGTGTAAAGGCTCTCTCATCGTGGTGTAAATTTGTAAGTAGTTTTTATTATATTCTGTGTAAATTAATATTGATTTGTAGATTGTTGTATAAAGGTTTTCAAAATTGTTTGTAAATTAGAAAGTAAGAATTTAGAGTTTATATAGAATCAAGTTACGCGTTGTAGTTTATTTGAATTATATAAATGTTTTTGATCGCGGTTGATTATTAAAATTTATATAATTTTGTTATTGTTGGAATATCGTGTTTGATTCAGCCCATCCTATTCTGAACCCTGTCTGTGTGACGTGGTAGCACAACGCGTAAGTAAAACTCTAGTATTCTAAAATTACTACCCTGTACTAATTTGACCATATAGTAAACCGCGTCTCTTATCATTATTATCATTCCCTTGTCTGCTTCTATCACGGCAGACTTTTAAATAAATAAATAAAGTGATAGTGGTGGCAGCGACTATCGTTACCCTTGTTTCGTGTAAAAGTTGTTCATTAATATAATTCGTGGATTACTTTTGAGGCAAGTAAAACTCATAAATTAAAACCCTTATATGTCAGGTACTAGATTTCGTCTTAGGCGACCGTACCTGTTACATTTAATTGGTGGCAAAGCGCTGGGATCTAAATATTATCTAAAACTAAACCCACTCAAACCAGTAAAGTCTTTAATTGTGGTCAAATTTGAATAACTCTAATAATTTACTTTGTGTTATTACGAGTGCAGGTAGTTTTTGTGTCAGTAAAAGCGGGAAAAGCCTCTAACGGTATTTTTTTTGTATGGTCACCCTCGTAGTGTCGTTAACCCTGAAGCAGGTAGACGAAAAGAAAATTTGTAAAAGAGATAATAAAATAGTTTTTGTAATTATTACGCGTTCATTGAAAATAAAGTAATTTAAATATTTAAATATGGCATTAAAATTAGAAACGGTTAGTATTTTAGCTGGAGTGGTAAATAAAATTCCAGAATTTAGCGGCAATTCAGATATTAGCGTAGAAGAATTTATAGATAAAGTCGAGATATTTTTTAAAATTACTAAACAACCGGAGAACAGACAAGTAGCAATTGCAAAATTATGTTTGGGTAAAGATGCTTTAGAATTCGTTAGGAATAATAGTATCATTAAAAATACAGATGATTGGTCAGTTTTCAAAAAGGAATTGTTAAATAGATATGTACAGAAACCACATTTTCTGACAATAGAGAAAGAATTTGTAAATTGTTATCAATTAGAGACAGAAAGTATAATTGAATATGAAATAAAATTAAGTTCATTAGCTTATAAATTAGTAAATAGTTCCGAAGATGAGATAGAACATGAATTTAATTGTAAATATGTAGAGAAAAGGTTATATAATCAGTTTTTAATAGGTCTGTTACCGCGGTTGCAACGCGATGTTATATTAAAAGATCCGAAAACATTAGTAGAAGCGATAGAAATAGCAAAAAGAGTAGAGACTGTAGAGAAATTAATGGAGAGTAACTCAAGTTTAGATTGTATATCAATATGTAATAAAAATTCCGAATATTCTCCAGAAAAAGGCGACCTGAGTGTTTTAAGTACAAATAATGAATACAGTAGAGTAAATGAGTTAATAAATAAAGTAACGGAACTTCTACGTGAAGCCGGGAAAAATAAATCTACGTGTAAATACGCAATTGTGATAGCGAAGATTCGGGTGTAGAAAGTGAAGATGAGACAATAGGACATATAACATATAAAAATAGGTATCGTAGTAAATTGTGCTTCCAATGTCAGAGATTTGGGCATATTTCAAAGTTTTGTAAACAAGCGAAAAATAAAGTAAAGTACAAAATTTGTTATAATTGTCGCGAATATGGGCATATCGCAAGTAGTTGTTCACTTAGTGTGAAAAGTAAAATCAGAGAAAACAGTACACACGAGAGAGATGCTAGACAACAGTGCGAGAGAAATATCCCAGAACATACGGTCAGTAAAGATAGTATGCGCGGGAAAAATAAGGCGCGAACGACCGTATGGAGGAAAAGGCTTCATCAGGGAGAAGATGACCGCCAAAAGCATAGTTCAAGGGTTGAGCTGAGCAACACAGATGCTGGACGAGCCGACACCGCAAAACGTATTCAGAAGAAGGTGCGTCTTGTTGGTGTAGAGAAACCCGAAGATTTGGATGCGATTTCTGTGGTGAAATCAGAGGAAGAAGACCAGCACGCACACGACATCTTTGTGAACCGTGACAAGACGGTAGGTATGTGCACTGGTAATAAATATTACAAGGGTTTTGGTTCTGGGATAGGTAACAACAGAAGACGCAAGGAATATCGAGAGGAGCGAACTGAAGTACCTGAAGACGTCAGGAAGGGCAAGCCGACACCATCCAAGGAGGAAGTGGAACAATGGCGGCCGCAATCGCAATCAGCAGGTATCCTAGCGGACTTCAAGAGAGCAGAGCTAGTCGAGTGGACCAGGAGCAGCAAGGATTAGGCGCGAACTTCGTGCAACGAAAATCATCGAGGAATAAAATTCCAGGTAGCTCTTTAAATATATACTTAGTGTGAATGAGTAAAATTAAGAAAGTAAATTGAGGAAAACTAGAGTAATAAAGTAGAGTTCTTTGTGATTTCGAAAATTAAATGCAAGTTGTAATCGATTACTTAGTGTTTCGATAAATCAAAATTATTATAAATATATTGTGAATTTGGCTGGAATGAAAGTACTGAGTGTACTATTGAGTAGCGTTGCTTGTTGGGACACATATCTGCCGGAGACATTTTGTTATAGTTGTTCTTTGTGAACACTCCTATGCTGCTGGATGGCGGATGCGTGGACGCGGGAAGGCTGGCGTCACCTCCAGGTCGAGTCAATACGGGCTAGGAGTTGAGATGGAGTTCCAACAAGATCCCCATTGGACATTGGACATTCCAACTCAAAGAAGTGGCTTCATCGTCCAGCACGGAAGTTAATAAATTATATTTCATTCAGAAATGTAATTTATTTTAAGGGGAAAGGGAAAGTTGTAACACGGTCGCTTGGCGGCTGTGCATTTTTGGTAAATTTTTGGTATAGCAGTACTCCAGATGTTACGAAATGGACAGATTTATGGTTGAGGACGTGCATTTTGCGTCCTCAAGCTTGTTTTCAAAAGACATAACTGTCCGTTTCCGTAAGTGATGCCCTCGGTGGATCAATAGTTGGGTCATTTTCAGCATAGTTCGTACTTAGGGGATGAGAAGAGCCGGATAAACATAGGTTGAGAACTTCTGGATTTTTACCATTAAATGGTGGTTCACAGTTCGAAATCTCTCTCTCTTGTTGTAACATTCGTTTGTTGTAGATGTCTTGACTGAATGTCAGACATACCTTGGTATTTCTTAGTGAAATAATCAATTAGTAGTTTTACTGCGTGTAAAGGCTCTCTCATCGTGGTGTAAATTTGTAAGTAGTTTTTATTATATTCTGTGTAAATTAATATTGATTTGTAGATTGTTGTATAAAGGTTTTCAAAATTGTTTGTAAATTAGAAAGTAAGAATTTAGAGTTTATATAGAATCAAGTTACGCGTTGTAGTTTATTTGAATTATATAAATGTTTTTGATCGCGGTTGATTATTAAAATTTATATAATTTTGATATTGTTGGAATATCGTGTTTGATTCAGCCCATCCTATTCCAACCCCTGTCTTTGTGACGTGGTAGCACAACGCGTAAGTAAAACTCTAGTATTCTAAAATTACTACCCTGCACTAATTTGACCATATAGTAAACCGCGTCTCTTATCATTATTATCATTCCCTTGTCTGCTTCTATCACGGCAGACTTTTAAATAAATAAATAAAGTGATAGTGGTGGCAGCGACTATCGTTACCCTTGTTTCGTGTAAAAGTTGTTCATTAATATAATTCGTGGATTACTTTTGAGGCAAATAAAAAATTAAAATTAAAACAAATATTATAGGTGGCAATGTGAAAATAAACAAAACGTAACAATGTAAAACAATTAAATTAATGTCAAAAATGTATACATTTGTTTGTTACTTAATTTAACTTATTTTGTAAACAAAAAAAAAAAATTAAAAGTTCACTAAGAACGAATTAATTGATATGATTCTAATAATTGGGTGAATCGACTTGCATCATAAGAAGAGCAAAAATAATTTAGCGGGAGCGGTTTCCAAGACGTTGGCAACCGAATTTAAGAACACTGAGAAGGATTTTTACCCGATTTCGAGAAACATAGCCACCTATAATATTTGTTTAAAAATGATTTCTAATATTTCTAAATTCTCATTTTTCTCGAAATTTTTCAAATACATTAATAAAAATGAATACATCGTTGAAAAGAGGCGATCAAATGGCGATTTCTATTTTATTAAAATAATTATAGGTTACCATTTGAAAAATAAAAGTTGATAGTCGTATCTTGTAAACCTGACTTTATAAAAAATATCTACATCTGCCATCACATAGTATATGTAAGATAATAAAACTTTTATATGAGCCATTTTTTTCTATTACTTATAATAAAAAAGTTAAAGGGGGGGGAGGGGGCGTCTTCCCAAACTCACCCTGTATATAAATATATATAAATATAGCATAAATAAAGCAATTAGTTGGATGAAAATCATTATTATAAGTGAGAATATAACGTATCCTTTATAATGAACCCAGAAAATTGTATGATATAATAAAATTTAACAAAAATGCCGCATTTGACACTTGAGTTGGAGACACGAGTGATTTATCTACGTCAAAAATGTCATTTTTACTAAAATGTATAGTGAAATATTGTACGATGTTTAATTGAAATCATCTCTAATACAAATACTTTAATGCAGAATATAAATATTTACATATTAATAGTTAAATATTACAATTTTTAAATACGACCATAACTTACATGTACTCTGGTATACTGAGATGGAATTTTACATAAACTAAAACAATTCATTGGGCAAATATTGTTAAAATTAATAATAATATAACATATTCTTTAAAATACAACTCAAAGAATATTCCAGAATGGATTATTTAATCAAGAAAACTACATTTCAAAATCGATTTACAATCTGACGTTTAAAAGTTGATATTTGATTACAATTTAAATACTTCCAAAGATAAATGTACAGCATAATTCCCTTATGAATAAATACTTTTTTTTATCTAATTTATACATATATTAGGTAGTTAGGCAATGGATTTTGTGAGACTACGTTGAAAATTTGACACGCCTTTGCTTCATACCGTTTTGGAGGGAATTTTTAACAATTTAATGTACAATAATTAGTATATAAATAAATTATGTATCTGGACCTTCTTAAACTTTAATTAATTGCATTTTACACATTCTTTACGCATTTCTTAATATTTGTGATGAAAATATTTGATTACAACAGGGATTACATTTTTCAAAATTCTATAGTATTTTAAAAAGAAATGAGATGATTTCTCAGATGTAAACGTTTACATAAACAAAGTATCTATCCATTTATCCATTTGGAACTGATGTATCAAACAATAAACATCTTTTCAAACCAAATATTCACCGAGTAGTAATTTGAATGTACGGAAAAACTTATGTAGGATATATTACTACAGTGGAGGAAGGTAATGTGTTGGATATATCAGATTTTTTTATATCTGCGTTATCTATTTGTATTTGAATATATGTGATGAGAGATTCTATAATTTAAATTTTATTGGAGTCATAAATTAGGTAGTCTGCCAACTTTAAGCAGGTTTACATTTAAAATGACCTACGTTTCTGTAAAGGTATTATGGGAATATGACCCATTTTAAATAGTCCATAGTTTTTACCACAAGACTTTTAGGTTGGTATTCAACTAACCGAGTAATTTAATTTTAAATTTAAATCTAAGATTAATACGCAGATTTTCATTATATTCAACATAACATAAATAATAAAATTTCAATAATTAAATTGCATTTTTTATTTCTTAAATTTCGGTTGATTACAATATAGAAAAATTGTTAATTCAAAAATAATCAAATTTTATTTGGAAATACAGTAACACAATGTATTTCAATTGGTTGATATGATGTTGAGTACATTTACTTTAAGGTATAACATTAATATTTATATATAAATAGCTAATTGTTTACCAGTTACATATGTAAAAAGTTTCAAATGTCTTCATTACAGGTTCGGGTATAAATATAACAAAATTGATATTTTTCTGTAAATTTAAAAAACCAATAGACCTTTCTTCTTATTCTTCTTACACTAATTAGTTCAAATATGTTGTTTGTACTATCCTACTAAATTAAAAAAATTGGGACCAGAATTTTCAGAACCACTGCCTTAAAAAAAAATCTGTTTGTCTCACGTTAATAGTATTGTAAAACAGAAATTGTTTGCTAATTTAACCGACCTCGTAACTCTTATAGTTCTCGAGATAGCAATCGTGGTCCATTTCAAAGGAACACCCTGTATATCAGTAGTTAATTATTTGTCATTTTATGTCATATGTAACAGGTTAAAAATGCGTTGATTACCGCTGTGAATAAAATACAATGATTTTAAAATCATTTTAAAGCTTTTTATGTAATAAATATTGTTATGAAAAGAGGAACTAGAATACATCCTTTCATACACAACCAACGAATTGCATGGGGAAGGATAATTTAGATAATTACATCACAGTTGAAAATCTGCCTAAAGTATGTGGTAAAATATTCGTTATATTGTTACAATTTTATATTCACAAAAGTAATCCTATATACTAAAAGGCTTAGACAATTTTTCCTATATATATTTTCATCAGACGATCGCCAAAATTTTGCAACGGGCTACAGCATAAACTGATTATCCGATTTTAATGATTTTCGCACCATATTATAGAGCTTCATTCAAATTAATTTCCTTTCTAGTTTTTATATTTTTACTGTGTGTGGTTCTTGTGTAATAAAAACTGCTGAGTCTGCTGGTTTAGGATATGTAACACCTACCTCATTGAAACTAAAGTCTAGGGTGGAACGACTTGAGTTTCGCAAAATGCTGCTGGTTTTGTATCTGTTACTTTTTTTTAGAAAATTTATTTTTTAATTTTATCAGAAAGTAGAGCATAATCATAAGTGAAAGTATGGTTACGTTGATGATCGAGTCCACTTAGTAATTGTTGTGGAGATCAATTGATTTGATGGGAAGTGCTTCTTGAAGTTGGATTTGGTGTAATTTGTTTAAAGACACCTGGTCCAGTTTTAATTTCTTTACTTATAATACTGATCAGCTTCGCATGGTGATCCCTTCGATGCTCAATGGATGACCTGGTATTATTGTTAATCTGTTGGCATAGACATTCGTTGATACTTTAATTGAACAATTCGGAGGAATCGCAATTAAATAAGTTCCATGAAGGGATGCGATAGTACTTTGCTTGCAAGATGTCTGTATTTTCTGTTGTTTTGAAAATAATCCGATGCAATAAGCTTCGCTGAATTCAAATATTACTCTTTCGGTAATTTTAACTGGTATTTGTTGACAATTGATAGCTGTTGTCAGTCAGTTTTTGCAGTTGAAGAAGATTTTTGTTTTCGCACAGGAATTCTGATTGTAGATCGATGCATTTTTCGTTGTTGTATTGGTATGCATGGTTGCTTATTGAAAGGTAGGAGAGGCAGGTGGAATAGTTGATTGGTTTGAATTAGGAATAGAGAATATGTGATAAAGATCAAAAGTATCAGGATGTATTAAGAGAAAATTTAGTGAAACATATTTTTTTCATTAATAATGTGAACTTTAATTTTGATAACGTGATAACATTTTAATAGGTCGATAGTATTTGAGTTTGAAAATAGTAATTGTTTATGATCATAAATTGAGTGTAATTCTGTAAGGATAGCAAACAATACTGCATTTTCTATTGCTTCTAAGTAGTTTAATAATGAAACGAGATTATATTTAAATTGTCCCTTATGCACTCAAATAATGGTAAAAGGTAAAAATTCATTTATTTATTGATTGAATAAGTTCGTTTGTTCTGTTGTCGATACTGTTCTGATTATTAATAATTAGTGTCATGGATTCATTGATGTTTGCCATTATACTTTTTGAAAGTAATATTTGTTTATTTAATTTATTTTTTTTGTTCATTAGTTTCTAGCTTCTTAGTATAGTTGTGAATTTCTTGAGCGTCGTCGTTGTAGGGGGTTAATGATACCTCGTTTTTGACGTTTATCGGGATAAAATGTTATGCATTTTCTATTTGCAGTTTTTATTTGATATTTAAGATGTTCATAATAATTATTCAAAATATTATAAATATTAGGTGTAGCAGAATCTGATATGATCTTAAATTTATCAAAATTTTCATTTAGTATTTTTTTTATATATTTGTACGTCCTCTGTCTTTGTCATGTGAAGAATCACAAGTCTGTAAGAAGGAAGGCTTTTTTATTACTTTGTTTTCTAAAATTTTAAATTTGTTTTCATTATCTTTCTTTTTTGTTTTGAAATTGAAAGTCTTTTGTCTAGTTCTTTTTATATTACTTAAATGAATGTTTTTAGATGTGTTGCCGTGTTCTGGTTTTATTTCTGCCGTTTTTAAATGTTGGTCAACTGTTTCGATTTTTGGTTTGAATTTATTATTTTATCTTGTCTTTGCGGTTTTTATTCGTATAATTAATAGTTCTGTGTTTCTATTGCTCATTGGTTTATTTGATTTTGTTACAAATTAATTTTTTCTTTATAATTAATGAAATAGTTATTAACTAATTGTTTTTCTAATTCAATATCTAGGGGTTAGTTTACATCTAAATGGCCTGTTATAATTTCGCAAGTTTAAATTTTGTAGCGAATTGAATAGGATTGTTGTAGGCTAATAATGAGTAATTAATTTTTGTTTCAATTGGCTCTTTTTTGTATTCGTATTGATTGTTTAATAATCGAATATATTCTAATAGTGTTGAGTGAAATCTTTCGATTAGTTCGTTCGATTCCGGATGTCGTGAGCTAATAAAGTGAAGATTTACTTTGTGAACTTTTAATAATTCTTTAATGAGAGAGTTTTTAAATTCTAAGCTGTTGTCTGAAATTTCTTTAAAGTGATTGAATCAATACGAAAAATTTCAAATAGTTTTGAAGGAGTAGGGGATATATTTTGTTTTAAAACATATTTTGCATTCATTAATATAATGTTTGTATGGATGTTCGGACCGCATATGCTATCTAGTGCCATCCAAGCGCACTAGCATGTTTTTACAATTTTATTTCATGCGACTTTGCTTAGCGCAATGACGTCAATTCCTGTCTTGTCTTCACGCACCTGCAAATTGATCTTCCGCAGGTATTCGCTGTCTGTCTGTCTGATCGCACGCTTCAATTTGTTTTACGCTAAAATTGACCACGAGGCTCAATATAATTTTTCAATTGTTGTTTTTTATAATTCAATCACTGTTCTTTTCGTGCAACACACAATCTACACACGCTGTACACTTTACACGCTGTAAGTACACACATTTTTACATTGTTGAGCACTTTACACTTGCGCTACTTTTACTATTTTGTTTTACGCTAAATATAGCTTATTTCATGTTCAATTGTTATTTAATTGCAACATTGTATAGTTTTGCACATTTGTTACATATTTCATTTGCACTTGATCGCATGTAGTTCCAATTAATTTGACTACATTTGACACGCTTTTCTCTGCTTTTATTATTGCTCTAATTACTTTTACAAGCGCTAAGATTGTTTAGCTTTGTTTAAAGGATATATTCGCTTTATTTTATTATTATTTGTTCTTGAATCTGTTAGTATTTTCGCTATTTTTGCCTACTTATATTAGGACTTTGTTCGTTGAAATTTTATGCAACTTGTAATTATTATTTACGCTTGGGTACAATTTTTATTGCATTTATTATTTAGCTGCACATTATTTGTGCACATATACTTATGTTAAATAAAGTATCCTTTTATTTTGTCCCTTTTTGTACAAATTTACAGCATTTATAGCACCTAGCTTCTACTGGACATCTTGCGCTGCTTGCTGGTTTATTTGTATTCGCTTTCTACTTATTTTCTGGATCTTTCGCTGTTGTTAGGAATAAGAACTTTATTAGCTTCGCTATCCTACTCAACATTCATTATTATCCATTTACCAATTTATCCTGTCATTCTTAAGAATTGTATCCAGTCCTACTTGTATTCTCGTTTCTATTTCGCTTTGAATACACTGGTATACGGACCGACATCTTTGTAATACCGCTACGCTCGCAATAATCATTCCAAATAACCAACACGTCAATCAACCAGCCGATCAACTACAGTTCTTTCGCTTACGAGGCATACTTTAGGTCAACACTAGCACCTGATTAGGGATTTTGATTTCACCGCAACGCTGGTCCTTCGAGTCATCCTCCAGAAGTCAGCTTTAGTCAGGCCGCATCTTTATACATCAACCTAAAGTGCTGAGACAGCTAAACCAGCTACTCAACGCCCCAACAATGGATTTTCTCAAATTTAGCAAATAGTACTTTTTCTTTGCCTGAATTTCAGGCTCATCGAGTCCTCGATGGTTGGTTTTACTTATATAATAATTTTGAATAATGTTTTAATATCTTCCGGGTCTTCAACGTCTAATAGTTTTTGGGTGTATTTTACGGGATGTATTTCTGAGTTCTTGAAATACTTTTGAATTATTGATCTAATTGTTTTGTAGATTGGATCTTAACTTTTGCGGTAGTATATTCTTTAACAATATTAATAATGACTAAATAAAATTATTTTTTGAAATTTCTACTATAAATACTGAAATCATAGTTTTGTAAGTTTTGTTTTTTTTTTTGACCAAAATTAACTCCCAATACGATAATTTGATTAGTTTTAAAGTGAACAGGTTTATCGCAAATTAGATTTCCTACAATCAGGTTTTCTCTACTAGTATGTACAATCTCGTCATCTGATATGTTCTATTTTATCTTTATAAATTTTATCCAGGTTTTTATCTCCATTCGCTTGCGCCGCGTTATCGAGGTTTTTGTTAGTCTTTTATATGATATAATATTCCACCAGAATTTTATATTTTTTCATTTGTATTAATTTGAATTCGGGATAATGCGTCTTCGTTTTTATTTAGCGCGCCTGATTTATATTCAATTTTGTAATCAAACTCTGCAAGTTTGAGTCTCCACTTCACAAGTTTGTAATTGGGTTCTTTAATTTTAAACAGCCATCCTAAAGGTTGATGATCGGTGTAGATGGTCAATTTACGCCGAATAAGTACGGTCTAAAATATTTCACTGCCCATACGATTGCTGAAGATTTTTTTTCGATAGTTGCATATTTAGATTCGGTATCATTTAAGGTACGACCATAAGCTATCGGCAAGTCCGAACCTACTTTGCTTTGTCACATTATTTGATAAGAGATTTTTGTATGTGTTGATACAATACACATAATCAGGGTTTTGTGTGTTAATTTTAGCGCCCTTTTTTGAACATGAAGTCAATGACTTTGTTAATTTTGCAAAATTGTTTATAAATTTGTGGTACTAACGTAATAATCCGAGAAATGCTTTGATTTCGCATGTAGTTTTCGGCAAAGGATAATTTTGAAAAGCTGTCAATTTACAAATATGATTTTGGAGGGATGGTGAATATATTATTATGTCGCCCATGAATAAAACAGCATTTATTAAAAAATTCTCTCAAGTCATTGTCCATACATATTGTTATGATCTGTCGTACTGAGTAGACGTGTTGTAGTGCGTGCGAATCTCTGTTGATATTTACTTTTTAAATCCTAGTTTACTGTGTTATATTTTTCAACATGACCACTAGACTACAAAAAGAGGAGATCACTAATATAGTGAAAGAGGCGACGGCCAAATTGTGTTCGAGATAAAAAAAAAACTTTGAAGCCTTAACTAATCAGCTTGCTGTTCTACAACAACAACTAAAAGCTAAGGACGCTGTTATTGAATCACTTAGTAGCGAGATTGACCGTCTTCATCAATACAGTAGACGTAACTGTTTGCGTGTATTTGGAGTGCTAGAGACCAAGAACGAGTGTGTAGATGACGTCGTCCAGAAGGTTTGCCAGGAGAAGCTGGGCGTCCCTCTCAATCCAACTGCCATTGACCGCTGCCATAGACTTGGACGCCATGTTGCAGATAAGTGCCGACCCATTATTATTAAGTTTACCCGCTATAATGATCGTGCAACTGTAAATAAATCAAAACTTAAGGGTACGGGAATAGTGATGCGTGAGGACTTAACTCGTGGTAGGGTAGATATTTTAAATGCAGCTAATAATAAGTTTGGTCTTCGCAATACATGGACCAGTGATGGTGTTATCCATGTAAAAAGTGCAAATCGGCTTCACAAAATATCTATCATAAAGCAGTTCAATGAACCCTGAGTTTAATATAAACAATTCCCAACTTGCTCTGTCTTCTACATTTGCTTTGCGCGCACAACTGATGTTGACTACAGGCCCGTCTTCAGTATTTGTTTATCTTGTATTTTACATTCATTTCAAGTATTTCAGTTTTTTTTTATATTCATACCTGCATACATTATTATACAATTTTTTGTGTTTTCTAAACAATATATATTATATTTTTGCTTGTTACATAATTTCCATTGTTATCAAATTTTGATACCATTGTTAACTTTATTCAAGTTACCACCTTGCACATTTGTTTATTATTATTAATATTATTTATATATTTTTATCTCTTTCTCGACGTTCTTTTCTGTGAGTTCTCCAAATTTTTGCTTTTTTTTTACTTGTCACACAGTTAAATGTCGGCTACTCATCTTTATTACCAAAATGTTAGAGGTCTGAGTACTAAAATAAGTACATTCTATAATAATCTTGCTTCCTGTGATCTGGACATTGTTTGTTTAACTGAAACATGGCTCAACAACAGTATATACACTTCCGAATTATTTTTACCTCATTATGATGTCTACAGATGCGACAGGGATCCACTCAGGAGTGGCAAATCCCGCGGTGGAGGAGTCTTATGTGCTGTCAACAATCTTAAATTTAAATCCATTCCTATTAATATTACATTACATCCTTCCTCTCTTGCTGATCTTGTTTGCACTAAACTATTTCTAACGCCTACTACTTTTGTTTATATTATTATCATCTACCTTCCTCCACCTATTTCCCTTATTCAACAAAATTATATTTTTGAAGCTCTTGAATCCATTATATCAACATATGACTCTAATTTCTTAATATTAGCTGATTTCAATATTCCGAATCTGATCAATAGTTACCAAGGCCTCCGTACTGATAACTTCACTAATAATTTTTAAAATTTTACTTCGTTTATAAATGCTACACAATTTAATCATATTATTAACTCACATGGTAGACTGCTTGATGTTGCTATTTCTAATCTGTCTTGTTCTGTTGTTGAGAATACTGATCCAATTATTGAAGAAGATTCTCACCATCCTACTCTCTCAATATTCTTGAATCATGACTCCTTTACTAACATACCAAACTCTACCTCTTACTCCAATGCCTCTTCCTACAATTTTCGCTCAGCTAACTATGCTTTACTTTATGATATGCTTTCTGATGTAAATTGGGACACATTGAAAGAGTATGATGATGTCGATGCTGCCTTTGCTAAATTTTATGATATAATTTATGATATCTTTGATCAATGTATTCCTATCAGTATTAGTCGTCCATCTAAATACCCACCTTGGTTTAATGCCAACATTATAAAATTAATTAAATGTAAGAACAGATATCATAATTTATTTAAAATTTATAAAACTCCTCATTATCTTTCGGAATTCAGACGTCTACGTTCTGTTATCAAAAAAGAAATGAAAAATGCACATAGACATTATTTAAATAATATAGATAATACCTTGAGATCTGATCCAAAACAATTCTGGTCGTACGTTGGTAACAAAAAAAGTCCCTCTCACATCCCTGGCACTATGCAGTTAAACAATCAAAATTACACCAACACCACTGAGATAGTACAGGGCTTTGCAGACTATTTTTCTACCGTTTATGTTCCTTCTGATGACTCTACCCCCCGACTATTTTCACCAATTCTCTTTATCCTCCATCTAATATGGTTAATATGCCTAACATCACTGATGATGATATCACTTCTGCAATAAAACACCTGAAGTTATCCAGAAATCCAGGTCCAGATAATATTCCATCTTACATCATTAAAGCATGTAGTCATATTTTTCTTGAGCCTCTAAAATATCTATTTAATCTTTCTTTAAAAAATAATACTTTCCCTTCTGTTCTTAAATCCTCTTCTATATGTCCAATTTTTAAATCCGGTGATACATCTGATATCTCCAATTACCGACCTATTACTATTTTTTCTAATATTTCCAAATTGTTTGAATCTATTATCCAAAAACATATTTATAGTAATGTCAAACATCTCATAACTTCTCAACAGCATGGATTCGTGAATGGCAAATCAACAGCTACCAATCTTATAAATTTCACTGAATATATCCTTAACTACATGATAATTCACAAGTAGATGTTATTTACACGGACATTAAAAAAGCTTTTGATACTGTTGATTTTTATATTCTTCTCCATAAACTAAATACTAATTTTAATTTTTCTCCTGACCTACTTTAATTTATTTATTCCTATTTAGTAAATCGCGAAATATCAGTTCGGATTAATAAGATCAAGTCTGCTCCTTTTATTGCCACTTCGGGTGTTCCCCAAGGGTCGAACTTGGGACCTTTGTTGTTTATTTTATTTATGAATGACATTGCTGATGTAGTTAAGAATTCAGAGGTGTTGATCTATGCTGATAATTTGAAAGTATATAAAACTATAAACTCTGTAAATGACTGTAAACTCTTGCAAGATGACATAGAAAGACTTTTAACTTGGTCCCAGAACTCTAAACTATTTTTCAATTACAGTAAATGTAAAATTATGAGTTATCTTGTAAAAAAATCTGTCTACACTTACTCCTACGCCATGGAGAATATCCATCTTGAACGTGTTCATCAATATAAAGACCTTGGAGTAATATTTGATGATAAATTGACATTTAACATTCATATTAAATATATTACTAAGTCATCTTTTCAGATGCTAGGATTTATTATTCGTACGTGTAAGCCCTTTCGTAGTTTGTCAACTTTAAAAAGTTTATATTGTGCCTTAGTCAGGTCTAAACTGGAATAATGTTGTCAAGTTTGGAATCCAATATATAGCAGATATATTCACCTTATTGAAACTGTCCAAAAGCGCTTCATCAAATATTACAAGAAATACAATGAGTATTCCAGTTTTGATATTGATTATAATAATTTGCTTTTGGAATTTGATATATTTTCTTTGTTTACTCGTAGGAGAATCAACTCTTGCCTATTTCTTTATAAAGTATTAAACAATATACTAATTGATAGTTGCATTCTTGCACTCTTACCTCTTTCTGTTCCGCGTATCACTTCCAGAAGCAAATTTACTTTTCATTGTACTAAAATGAGGACAAACTACGAAGGGAAGTCGCCGATCAGACAAATGTGCACTGTGCTTAACTCTCTTCCATGTAACATTGCTTTTTTCAATGACTCTTACAATGTGTTCAAGAGAACTTTGATATATTTCTATATATCATGTCGTAACAACGATCAAGTGTAACCATCTCTCTCTACATTGAATTTGCAATATTTCTATTTGTTCTAATATCTTTCGTATGCTTTGTATTTACTTTGTATTTACTTGTATGTTTGTATTTTGTTTAAGATCATCCTGTTATTGGGACTTTTGTCCTGTTGGAATGATAATAAATAAATAAATAAATACATCTTTGAAAGGTCGATGGAGCATTTTTTAAGCCAAATGGGGTTCCTAAGAATTCGTAATGTTCATGTTTTACGTTAAATGCTGTCTTTCGTATATCGTCTGAATGTATTTCGATTTGGTGAAATCCACTCGCCAAATCTAAAGTTGTAAAGTATTGAGCTCGTCCAAGTCTGTCTAATTCGTCTGAAATGTTGGGAATGGGAATAATCGACAAACATTCGCTATTCTTGTTTTCCGGAGGCATCAGCCTTCTTGGAATGATCCAAATAGGTGATGACCATGCGGAGTCACTTGGTCAGATTATACCTTGTTTTAACATATTATTTATCTGTCTTTTAACTTTCGGTTTGTGTACAAATGGATATCGATAATACTGGGTGGCGCAAAAGTTGTCACCCGATTTTCTTTGGCTGCAATTTTTTTTATGAATGAAAAACTTTGGTTCTGCTTTTTGATTATGTTTAGTTGATGTCTTAATTTTTTTCCTATTAAGTCGAGAAAATGATATCGGCCAATTGGCCGCCGCCAGAATGGATGATCATACGGGCCCGATTTATAGCATTTTCCATTACTCTTGCCAGTACTTCCGGCGATAGGTTCTCGCATATTTGACGGATATTCTCTTTGAGGGCTGGAAAAGTCTGAGGCTTGTTGACATAGACTCGTAACTTAAAGAAACCCCACAAAAAGAAGTTTGGAACGGTTAACTCGGACGACCTTGCCGGCCAGTGCAAATCACCAAAACGAGAGATTAGGCGACCCGGAAATGTAGCCCTCAGAATTTCCGTTGTGGCTCGTACAGTATGCGCCGTTGCTCCATCCTGTTGGAACCACATGTTCTCCAGTTCAAATTCATGAAATTGAGGAAGAAGAAAGTCGTTGAGCATGGCTCTGTAGCGCTCGCCGTCCACAGTAGTCGTCTTCAGCCACAGCCGCGATATTCTGAGCAGAACGGCTCCTCCGGGGCCAGCCAGACCTGGCAGCATCTCGTGTTGTACCATATTCTTTTAGGCGAGCGGCTGAACGCCGCAGTGTTTGCCCAGTTGGTATCAGGCGACCGGGAAATCTGCGCGTAAATTCACGCTGCGCCAACACCAACGACGAATTATTCAGCGAAAAAATCGAAGTAATTAAACCGCGTTTTTGAGGAATATAGCGATTCATGTTTTATGGACATGTATTTTGCATTTGTTTACTTCACAAATGTCAAAGCAGATTTGACATTTGCCGCTATTTGCAAAAATTATAGCATGTTTCAATAGGGTGATTACTTTTGCGCCACCTTTTATTTTGTGTGAACTGGTATTTCGTCTTTAGTTATTATTCTATGCTTATTTTATTTGTAAAGGCTAATGGGGTACCTTCGCGATAAAATATATCGAAGTATGAAGCTACTAATTTTTCTACTTGGTATTTTTCCTCAGAATTCATATGTTCGGTGCGTATCATACTAATTACGTCTGATTTTGTGCATTCTTTATTATCGTTTGGATTATTATTGACGATAACGTTAAATAGTTCAAATTCTGTATTACTAAAGGGTATTAAAATATGGTGGTATAAATAAATGAGGTGCATATTCTCTGCGATATTACCTATTTATTTAAATTAACAATACCATCTGCATATATTATATTGTGCCACCTGTCCTAGCGTAACGTAGGTAAATTTAGTTTTAGTTAAAATCTAGTATTTTTTATCATCGGGCGTATTTTACTACGGAATATTATAAATGATATGAGTTGTAATAATACTATAATTTTAGAGATTTTTACGAATGATTTTAATACATAATAATTTATCAACTTTATGTTGTTAAAGTTATCTGTACTTATATGAAAACTGAAAGGACATGGTTTTTATCAATGTAATATTGAAATAGATATTTCTGTTATTTAAAATACTTGATTGGCACATCCGAACATATTTAAACATATATCTAATTCATATAATAACCCACGGAAGTATTAATATCATAGAGAAATTTGTGACCTCTACGCACATGTGGCAAAGTATCGGCTATTTGACCCATATTCTTCGCAGGTAATAATGACACTAAGATAACAAAAATTTGTTATACTATGCTGAGTTTACAAAAACAAACAGATGTCTATAAAATAAAATGTTCAAAAAATTATTTCATCTAAATAAATATTATTTTAAATATTATTAAAAAATGATACATGCTAGCAGTACTGCTTCAGTATACATAATAAGATTTATAATTAATAATTTTATAGGTAACTGGGGTTTTTTAAGTGTCTGATATTATTTTCAGAAACAATGTACTGTCTACTTTCCGCTAAGGTGGTTGATTTTATGCCCGAATAGTTGAACCAACGGTTCCTTTAAATAAATAAATAAATATTCGTTTATTGGCAAAGTTCAGCTATTAGCTGTTCTAACACTTAACCATTGCTTAGAATAATATACAATGTGTTATTACATATTATATCGTAACGAATAAGTATCTAACCTAACAAAGTTAACAGTAAAATATTATGATAGAGATTAAAAAGATCTATTAATGTTGTGGTGTTAGCTGAAAGATATGATTTTTTAATTTAATCTTAAATGTTTGTGAACTAAGGCTTTTTAAATTATTTGGAATATTATTATAAATTTTGGAGCATTGAAACGTAAATGCATTTCGGAATAGTGTAGTTTTGTGCTTAGGAATATGCAACAGAACCCTATTTCTGTACGAACGATTACGCAAATCATTTCGAAAATTAATTTTGGAAAATAAATATGGTTGTATTTTCGTCTGAATAACGCGATGAGTAAAGCAAGCCATGTGCATTTGTCTTCGGTCTTGCATGTTTAGCCAGCCAAGAGCACGTATATGTATCGATATATGCTCATGACGACGTAGATTTATAATGAATCTCACACACGAGTTTTGTACTTTCTGTATTCTTAAGCAGTTTCTTACAGTTAAGAATGGACCGTAAATTGAATCACAATAATTGAAAATAGAAAGAACAAAACTCTCTGCTAGCATTATTTTATTTTTAACACTTAGACTGAATCGATTCATATGAGGTTTTTATAAGACTAAATACGATTTTTTAATTAGCAAAGTCACAAATTCCTCAAATCTGAGTCTAGAATCCAAGATAAGGCCCAAGTTTTTACAACTATCAACTAATGGTAACCTAGCATCATTTATGACAATTTTAAGTTTATCTGATGATTTTAATAGATTACATTTAGTCATATTTCCAAAAATCATTACATTGGATTTGATTTCATTTAAAAGCAGGCAATTGTTTCGAGCATAAAGTGCAATGTTGTTTAAATCATGGTTGATATCTCTGACCGTATTATCCACGTCTTGAGGATTAAAAGGGAGATATAGTTAAGTATCATCATATAAATTGAAAATAATATAGGTCCACAGAGAAAGCCCTGTGGAACCCCTCTTTCCAAGCACAATTCTTCAGAAATAATGTTGTCATATTTCACTTTTTGAAGTCGACTTGATAAGTAATTGGATAACAAACCTCTACTATTTTCGTAAAAAACCTGAATATTTTAATTTCGCTACCAATAAAATATGATTGATCGAATGCCTTACTAAAATCAAGCAATACTAGAATTACTAATTGTTTCTTGTCTATAGATGTTACAATGTCATCAATAATATTATGAAGAGCAGATGTTGTACTATAACCTTGTCTGAAACCGGACTGTATTTGTGGTAAAATATGACATTTTGTTGGGTAATTATTTATTTGAAGTACCACAACTTTTTCAGTTGGTAGGATACTAAATGGTTTGAGATCATTATAAGATGTTGGGTTTTTACATTTTTCCAACGGTTTCACTAAGGCCGTCTTCCAAATATTTGGTACTAGATTTTGCATAAGGCAGGAGTTTACAATGTGTGTGATGGGAGATAATAAATACTTCTGGAAAAATTATTTTTAACATTTTAAGATTTATATCATCGACACCCATTGATTCTGAGGTCAATGATTTAAAAATATTACTTATATTCTCTTCAGATATGAGTGAAAATGAAAAGACACTTGCATTTTGGAAACAATTATTTTCATAAAACCGGATAGTTTCAGGGTTAGGATCTAAAGCAGGAAAAGAATTTACAAAATGATTGTTGAGGAGGTTTACATCAGACAAATGTTAAGGAAGGGAAGAAACGGGTACGGTTTTTATATTTAGTTGGTTTAAAAATTTCCAAATATTTTTATTTTTATGTTTGCACTGAAATTCAAGATAAGCTTTTTTTTCTTTTCGAATCGCATCTGTAACCAAATTTCTCAGTGATTTATAATAATCCCAATGACATTGCATTCTACTTTGTCTGAATTTAGATAAGGCATTATTTCTATATTTGATCATGATTTTTATTACATCTGTTATCCATGGTTTTGGACTGTTTCGGACATTAATGGATATTATAGGAATATGTAGGTTAAAAACTGCCAAAATGCATTTATTAAAATAAGCAACTTTTTCATTGAAATCTTTAGTGTAATATAGTGGATACCAGTTTATTATTAGTGCAGTCTTGTAGAAGCATTTCTAGATTAGCATTTTTGGAGTCTCTAATTTTAATTTGACTTGATATTTTTATATCGGTACATATAGTTATATTACAAGATAACATGAAGTGATCGGATATATTATGGACAGGAATTACTTGTACATCAGGGCAATATTCTGCTACGTTTGTGAATATGACATCTATCAAACTTTCAGACTGATCGGTTATTCTGGTTGGCTCATCAACTAACTGTTCTAAATTAAATTCTTGTAAAAGAGTGTGAAATATATTTACTGAATTAGTGTTATTATTTAATAGGTTAATGTTAATATCCCCCACACAAAACATATACTTCGATTCCGGAAATAAAACACTAAGAGAGGTTTCCAAAGTATCAACAAAATTTTTAATATTCCCTTCAGGAGGACGATAAATAACTCCAAAAACAACATTAGTTGATTTAAATTTTTATGATATCAATAGTTGTTCAATATTGTTGTCACTGCTATTTAAATGATAATGGATTTTAGTAACATATTTGTAGATTGTAGATTTTACGTAAAATGCTACTCTACCTTCACGACTGATTCTGTCATTTCTTATAATTAAATAACCAGGAATTTGTCACGAATTGCAATCATCAAATAATTTAAGCCAAGTTTCAGTGATATCAAAAATATTAAAATTTTTCGACAAAAATATATCTTTAAAATTACCAAAATTTGAACATAAAGAACGTACATTTAAACACCCAATTTTCATTATACGAAAATATCAATTTCGATTTGGAACAATAACTATAAATATACGTTATAAGATAAGTAGTACGAATTTAATAACAATAAACACCCTGTATTATTTTTTTTTTCATACACCCTGTATATAACAATTTAAAATAATTCTATATACACTCCGTGCGATCGAAAGTCTAGTAAACAAACATCTGTGAATCCGTACGAGTAGCAAACACATATCTATCAGCTGGTATTTTATAAAGTTCTTTAAGATTTCTTACTTTATAAAGTTTTGAAAGATATTTTATAAAAATTACACCCTCCGAAGTCCATGTATTTTTTTTACCGAACATATGAGCTGCTTCATTTAACACTATTAAACGTTCTTTAGTCAGATCTTCTTTAATCACTATGTTTGAGCCTTTTAATAATTTTTTATTTGAAAAAACACATGCGCGATATTTATAGCGTAGAAATTTCACAATTATAGGTCTGCACTTATCTTTTATTGGACGGCCGATACGATAGCTTCAATCTACGGCATCAAGTTGTAGTTGGACGCCTAAATTTTGACTGCAAAGGTTTGCTACCACGGAATCAGTAGACTCTCCTTCGACGTCTCGAACTCCATAGATGCGAAGACAACTGCGGCGACTATATTATTCTAGATGATCTACTTTATTGGACAAACCCTCAATAACTGTGCACTTCTCTTCTATTGTTTTTCGTAGATTTTTTATCTCGGTTATTAGTTGCGATATTTTTTGATCCAATAAAACCTTCATGTTGGCACAGACTGCATCCGTGATCTTTTTCACCATATCATCACTGAACACTTCCTGTACACTTTTTTTATTTGTGTTAGAATCGCTGCTTTTAGCTTTATTACTTCTGGAGCCCGTCATTTTATGCATTTAAGAAATGAAACTGAGAAACATGTGCCTTAGGTTTACGATGACTTACGAGCGCACGTACAGGTACGTCTACACACCTCGACAGTACATAAGATACCAAACCGGCTAGAAATATTTTTAGGTCACGGGCATTATAAAAGTTCTTTTCGACAGTTCGTATTGTTTCATCAGTATCGTTCATTTAAATTTAATATTACTCTTGTATAATATTGCAAGGCTGATTCGACTTTTCGACGAAGCTGATCCAACTCAAACAATAAGCCATTCTCGTCGAGCTGATCGCCAAAATGCGCAACGAGGGCATCTTTTACAGTTTTCCAATCTTTGGAGACACATGTGATGTATACCTGGCGTACAACTTCGGTTAATTTTACATAATTTTCATAAACTACAGTAATATTCTGGACAAAATTTATGTTTTCTGGTTTTGAATCCCAATATGGTTTGATTGAAGCATTTGCTATATCTAGAAATGAGGATAATTCAGATGGGTTGCCGTCCAATCTGGGCACAATTGCTAATAATTTTGCTTCGAATTTTTGTACTTGTGACATGATTAACTTAGTATTTTGTTCTATATCTAAGTTTGATAATATGATGTTATAGTTAAATCTTAATTTGTATCTATGCTACTTAAAATTGTGTGTAGTCTAAATCTAACTCGTTTTCACTATTTTCCGCCGTGGATGAGGTAGAAGAAAGCGAGGAGTCTGACATAAATAGGAAAGCAACTTACAATACCAATGCGATGATCTTCATGGAGTTCTCTATGTTTGGTGGCGTTTGGATTCTCGATGAATTCTTGCCGGGTCGCGGTCCCGTTATTGAGTAAATAATTGATATTGAAGGTTTATTCGCGGTGAATTTCCTCTCAATATCCTGCCGACTGCACCAATTATTTTAACTGTGCTAGGACGGGAGTTTTTAAAAAGATTTTATTTTATTTGCAAATAAGAGATCTTTATTATTTCGTTCTTACGCAAGACTGCTGTTACCTTGCATTTTCATAATTTTGTACAAATAAGAAATATGAGGTTGACATGGTACGCTGCGGGAACATCCGTCGGTAAAGACTGTTGAGTCTTTATTTAATATAATATTATAAAATATACTGTAACGTTTTATTTATTTAGGTGAAGTGTAAAATTGATTAAAACACTGATTTTTATATAACTAAGTTTAATTAAAGAAATATGAATTATAAAGAATAATGAAAAATAACTAGCACTAAGAATTAACAATAAACACTAATTTAAGACTAACAATTATTAATAAAGACTTAAATACTAAGATAATTTATTTAAACAATTAGAACTACGCAATATTTATTTCAACAATATTTATATCACTCTTTATTTATATCACTATCTATTTATTTATATCACCATCTGTTCACTAAACGTATCGATACAAGACTGTTCTCGCGATCTTTTGCTTGGGGTATTTATATTAAAACAGTTCAATCTAGAATATTCCACGATTCTGTGAATCAGAACAATGGGGAGCGGACGGACGTGTTTTAACCTGTTCGCTAGCGGCCGCAGCCCGCGCCGCGACCCTGGGTTCGCTACATTGCCCCCTCCTTAAGACTGTTTCGTCCCGGAACAGTTCGTTATGACGAAATCTGCATGCATCACCCTTGGTGCATCTGGAAGTCTTGAAGAAGTAACAGTCGACGGTCCGTTTGAGCTCTTCTTGACCGGTAGAGTTGAAACTGCAGACTAGAATTTCTACTCCGGTAAAGCGGAAGATTGTTTCTAACATGCTTCTAACAAGCCTCCAATCCAAACCATCTAGTCCACAGCCTATCTTCGGTACCGCCAGTTTCATGATGTCGTTTTCCAACAGATGGTCCTTCATGTCGCACAGCGAGTCCCATAAATTGCGGTATGACGGCTTCTGATGTGAGTATTGTTTCGTAACCAGGTAGTAAAGGTATCGCTTGTTTTCTACGTTATCATCCTTCAGTTGTAGCGTTTTTCCAACAGTTGGACGTTGGTTGGCCAGTTCTTGTACTCGTCCAAATTTTCTTTTAAAGACTGAAGCGATGCCGCGGGACATTTTAATGTCTTTCGCTACACAGTGAGCGAGGGAATACTCTGGGGACACGGTGAACAGATCTCGTTGTTCTTCTCGTGTCACGCCATACCGAGCCTTATGACCAGTAGAATGACTTTCCATGAAGTCTTCAAATGTAGGTTCCTCAGCTACAACCCGGCGTACCGTCACTCCACGATGATCGTCAAAATTATCACCAGCGAAAGGGGCTAACCGATTGAAGTGGACTACTCTCGGCTTTCCATTAGGTGTTTTCCTAATTCTGTAGACCACATCATTTATTCTTTTTACGATCACGTAGGGACCTTCCCAATTCTTTTGCAGCTTCGGTGATAAGCCACGACGTCTTTGTGGATTGTAAAGCCACACCAAATTCCCAGGTTGATAACCACCTTTTTCAGCCTTTACATCGTACTGGTCTTTCATCCGATCGCTGGCACCTTGAATATTTGTACGGATTTGTTCGTGGATATCATTCATTCTTCTCCGTAAGTCCGTTACATAGTCCTCCCCGGCTAGATCTTCACCGGGTTTACTGCCAAATACCAGGTCACATGGTAAGCGGAACTCCCGCCCGAATAAGATGTTTGCTGGCGTCTGCCCTGTTGTCTCATGCACGGATGAACGGTAAGCCAACAAGAACAGATGAAGATGTCGGTCTCAGTCTCGTTGATGGTTAGAGACTACCTTTGACAAATACCGATTTATTGTTCTATTCATCCGTTCAACCATGCCATCAGACTGCGGGTGTAATGCAGTAGTTCTGGTTTTCTTTATTCCTAATATCTTACAGATATTTTGGAACAGAGCAGACTCGAAATTCCTTCCTTGGTCGGAATGTATCTCTCGCGGTACTCCGAATCGGCAGATGCATTCTTTTACCAAGACTTCAGCGACCGTTACGGCTTCCTGGTTGGGTAATGGATAGGCTTCGACCCACTTAGTAAAGTAGTCCATTACTACTACTATGTATTTATTTCCATCATCAGTTTCGGGGAATGGTCCGGCCACGTCAATCGCAATGCGTTCAAAGGGACTTCCAACGTTATATTGGCGCATAGGAGCTCTTCTTTTTCTATGTGGCCCGTTACTTCCCGCGCAGATCACACATTTCTTGCACCACTCTTTAACATCCTCCTTGCAATTTACCCAGTAAAATCGTAGGCGTAGCCTTTCGAGGGTTCTATTCACTCCAAAATGTCCTCCACCAGATCCGTTATGGATCTCTTCCAATACTTCCGGTACTCTGTTCCTAGGAATTATCAACTGGGTTCTACTCTCAGTACCATCTGTATTTTCTACGACACGTTTCAGGAGGCCCTCTTTAACCACAATAGAATCCCACTGCGCCCAGTACGATTTTACACTTTGTGAGTGTCGTGCAACGTCTTCCCAAACTGGCCTGCCATCGCCATGCTTCCAATCAAGTATGATCTTTAAGTCCGGATCATTCTCTTGGTCCCTCCGTATGTCTTCAGGTTGCCATCTCCCGTCCACTACCGTTGTCCTTTTGACGGTGGCAAGTTTCGCTTCCAAATGACAAGAGTGCTTGCACTCTTCTTCACGGGTCTTCTCTCTCGCCAGGCTTACACCGTGAACTACTTTCTTCACTCCTACTTCTTTAACAGCAAGAGAAGCTGTTGCTACTTTTTCACCCGTTTTATTTTTAAACTTCTTTTCAGTGTTCGCTGCAGTATTCTGTTTTTGCAGTTTCCCGCACAGTCTTTGCGGGTGGCCTAGCTCTCCACATTTCCAGCAATGAAGTATTTTTCTTTCAGCATGAATTTCAGATACAACCCGTTTTATCTTGTCTTCAATTCCCTCAGCATCGATATCTTGCACTTGTGATAGGTTACGTGAAGCTTGTTTAGCTGCTTCATACTCTAAGGCGTATGACAGTGCATCAACTACAGTTTTCGGTCGAGTTAATAGTAGTGCTTGCTGAGTTTCATTATCTTGGACTCCATAAATAAATGCTTGTGTGGCTAGGCATTCCAAAACGCTGTCAGGAGCTGTAGGATGTGCAAGACGAACCAAACGAGCTATATCCGCTTCAAATTCTTGAAGGTTCTCTTTTGAACTCTGATATCGGTTCCTCAGTTGCGTCTGGTACACTTGCTCCAGATGCGCATTGCCATATCGCATATCCAATCGTTTAACAAGTTGTTCGTAATCTTCTAGTTCATCTTCTTTTAGCGTTTGTAGGATATCGATGGCTTCTCCACGCAGCGAAACTGTCAACGCTGTAGCTTTTTCTTTGGAAGTCCAGCCATTCGCTTTGGCAGCAGCTTCAAACTGTTTTACATAATTCGGCCACGAAGTCTTGCCGTCAAATTCTGGTGTTTTTATATGCAGTCTAGAACTACTTTCTGGTTTCTTTTCCTGAGTTTCATCATTCTTAGCTGTATTAAAATTTGAAACCGATGGTAACGTAATTTTGGAGAAATTTTGCTGTAAATCTGCAATCCTCATATCATATTCATCTTTCAGATTTTTTAAATTGTGTTCTATTTTTTCTTCCAATTTATTTTCTAAATTTCTAGAACTTTCTTTCAATTGTTCTTTCAATTTTTCTTCCAAACTTCTACAATTTTCCATTAGTTTTTCCTCCAGTTTTTGTTCTAAACTTCTGGAATTTTCTATTAATTCTTCTTTCAATGTTCTAGAAGTTTCTTTTAGAATTTTAACAAAATCGGTGAAACCACCCGCAATTTCGAATACAAACTCATCTGGATTTTCACCAGCTTCTACTAAAGCTTGCCGTAGACGAAGTTGTAGAACAGACTTGGTTCCCGAAGTCTCCAACTCTCGTTCTTCCAGCTCTCTCTTGAGATCAGCCACTTTTAATTCACTTAATCTTACTTGTTTAGTAGCCATTTTATTTATTTTTATTTACACTTCACAGTTTATTAACCCTCACACCTGACACCAATTGTAAGGTTTTATTTATTTAGGTGAAGTGTAAAATTGATTAAAACACTAATTTTTATATAACTAAGTTTAATTAAAGAAATATGAATTATAAAGAATAATGAAAAATAACTAGCACTAAGAATTAACAATAAACACTAATTTAAGACTAACAATTATTAATAAAGACTTAAATACTAAGATAATTTATTTAAACAATTAGAACTACGCAATATTTATTTCAACAATATTTATATCACTCTTTATTTATATCACTATCTATTTATTTATATCACCATCTGTTCACTACACGTACCGATACAAGACTGTTCTCGCGATCTTTTGCTTGGGGTATTTATATTAAAACAGTTCAATCTAGAATATTCCACGATTCTGTGAATCAGAACAATGGGGAGCGGACGGACGTGTTTTAACCTGCCCGCGCCGCGACCCTGGGTTCGCTACAATACTTATTTTTACTTTTTTACATAAGAAACTTTTTTTGTGTTTAAACTAGTACTCAAAGTACATCACTTTGGTAAAAGCACATCGTAAATATTGCAGCGATACCAAGGTCACCCTTTTTGTACTGACGCATCAAAGGTGAGAGAATATTCCAGAGTTTAATTGTTCTGATATATAAACCCTGGGCAGAAAAGACCGAAGGACAGTCTTGAGTGGGTGGAAATATATATCGTATAAATAAATAGTACATAGTGTTAACTGTTTAAGAAAATAATATTAGTGTTTAAGTTGTTATTAATAATTTTTACTGTTAAAATAGAGTTCATATTTGTTTATTTATAGTATTAGTTATTTTTATTATCTTATATTATTCATATTTCGTTTATTAAACTTTGTTATAGAGTTCGTTACCAACTGTATTAGTGACAGTGTTATTTAGTAAAATCAAGAGTCAATAACTAAAGTACCAGCGCGAGTTAAATCCCGGAAATTGACCAAGGTCAACATTTAGGTAGAGCTCTCAGTTTATCACTATAAAATATTTAACCCCCCTCACCTCATCTTCCCCAATAACCTAATTCCTTCAATCTCCACAAAATCCCACTCGATGAAAAAATACAATAAAATCGCAATCTATTACCCAATAGATAAAAACTAACATACATACAGGACACCAAAACAATTCAATTACTAGCCAGACACAACTATAATACAATTATTCGCAAATATTTCGCGCAAACCTACTGTAGATATCTTCCCAATTAAAGATTTAGCTGTCCTATTAAACGCAGTAAATGGCATTAAAATCAAAGAATATATCACCCACATTGGAAATATAATTGGTCCTAAAAATATTACATTCGCTTCTCGTATCTCAAACAAAAGAATCTGCATATACTTAAAATCAAAAGTTATTATAGATAATGTAATTAAAAAGCACAATAATCTTATTATAAACGATCAACCAATTAATATTCGTAGATTAATTACATCTGTATTATCCAATGTTTGTCTATCCATACCACATTTCGAAATAGAAAACGCACTCTAAAATAAAGAATAAAATTAGCATCACCCATAAATTTTCTGAGAGTTGATATTGTAACTTCTATTTATTTAGGTTTAGTGTAAAAATTATTGAAATACGAATATTTATATGACTAAGTTTAATAAACGAACAATAAATTATAAAAAGATAATAAAAATAAGTAACACCATGAATTTACAAAATGAACACTAATTTAAGAGTAATAATTATTAATAAAAACTTAAACACTAAGCTTATTTATTTAAACATTTAACACTACGCATTATTTATTTACACGATATTTATTTCCACTAATTATTTATGTTCACCACTCGCGTTAATATCAGACTATAATAATAATAATAATAACAATAATTTCTTTATTGAGTTATTCTCAAAGGCGAGGTTCAGCCAAAGGTTGGTCTTCCACCTAACCCAAATACAAGTACATATGTAAATATATAATTGTCTATGAAAGAGGAAATAGTTACTGTAGTTATAATTAGTACAATATGAGATAAATATTAATCTACTAAATTGAACATATTCCTAATATGCAGCTTAAATGTTGGCAGTGACAGTGATTTGAAATAATTTGGGATATCGTTATAGAGTGAAGGAGCAATGTATGAGAAACATCCTTTAAATTTAGACTTATTAAAACCAGGAATATCAAATGCATCTTTATCACGTAGACTGTAAATATGTCTTTTTTTCGTAAATTGTTCCCGTAAGTATGATGGAGTTTCCGTAAGGATTATTTTATGCACTAAACATAGATACAGATACTTCATGCGTTCATCAATATAATTCATGTTGGCAGAAATTCTTTACTCAGATATGTGATCAAATTTACGCACATTATACACGAAACGCAAACAAGAGTTTTGAAAAAGAGTAATCCTTCTGTGTGAGATTAGGTACATAAACACAAGCGCAGTAATCGAACAAAGGCATAATAAATGTGTTGATTAAACGTAACTTTAGTTCAAATGATAAAAATGATCGGAATTGATAAAGAAATTTAAGTTTTAATCTAGCAGCCGTTAATTTCTTATTAATTTGAGATTTAAATTTCAAATCTTCATCTAAAAATAACCCTAATACGTCGATAGCTGGGCTGATGTTTATGACTTTGTTTTCGACATTAATAGTTGGTTTGATAGTATACTTTCCAACAGCTAGTAATTTAGTTTTCTCAGAGTTAATTAGTAAACCATTATTTTTGACCCAGACAATTAAATTTTGTAAATCTTCATTGAAAATGGACATTTTTTCTACCATTTCATTTGGTTTGAAAGATGTTAAAATCTGTGTGTCATCTGCACAAGAAATAGCAAAGGAATATTTTAATGCGGACGGCAAGTCAGCAACAAAAATAATAAAAAATAACGGCCCTAAAATAGACCCTTGTACTACTCCACGATTAAGAGGAAAAGAAGTGGAAATGTGGGTGTTTTCATCAGAGGTCATGTGAACATAAAATGCTCTTTTGCAAAAATAATTGCTACATAGTTTAATTGCATCGTCTGAAAAACCATAGTAACGTAATTTAGCCAGCAATAAATCGTGATCAACTAGATCAAAAGCCTTGGACAAATCAATTTGCGCGATTACACTGACTTCGGATTTATCAAAATTTGCAATAAGATTATCTATTAAATTTAATAAACATGTTTGAGTGCTAAAACCTTTCCTAAATCCTGACTGATTAGGAGGTAAAATTTGTGTAGCATACGACATAATTTTCAAAACAAACTTTTTCAAGAACTTTTGATAAAGTTGGCAATATATTTATCTTAGATGGTCAAATGAAGTGGGATTGTCTTGCTTGACTATGGGTTTCACTATGGCGGATTTCCATATATCGGGGATTACTCCTTCCATCAAACAGCAGTTTACAATATGCGTAATCGGCTAGATTATTGATGGCAAAACAAGAAGTAACATTTTTATAGAAATTCCATCAGCACCAACTGCATTAGATTTAACTTTTCTGAGTATAGACTCGACTACAGATTCATCAACACAAGAAAATTCGCAAAAAGCACCACCATGATTTATGAAAGAGTTGTTTAAATAAAATTCCCGGTTATCTAAATTAATGGAAGCCGTTCCAATTTTGTTAAGCATGTATTCACCGTATTTTGTTGGGTTACAAAGATCTTCAGGTAACATTTTGTTTGGTTTGGTATTAATACCTACTTTTTTGAGACTAGTTTAGTGGAATTATTAATATTTTTATTAATACTATGTTAAAAAAATGCATATTTTCTCTACGTATGGCAGCAATAGTAAAGTTTCTCAGATCTTTATAATACTTCCATTTCGCTTCAGTTTTATTTTTTTTTTGTAATCCAATAGCTTTATTACGTTTTTATAGCATAATTTTGATTACTGGAGTGATCCAAGGGCAATAATTCTTACTGGTTTTAATTGATTTTAAAGGTGCATGTTTATCACATAAATTCAGAATGTTATCATTCAGGTACTGTAATTTATCGTTTATGTTATTGAATTGGAAAATTCGATTCCATACAATATTGTCCACGTCTTCATAAAAACGGCCCATATCCAAATTTTTAAAATCTCTGTATGTAATAGTTTTTTTTTTTGGAATGTCTGGACTAGGGATATTTAGTTCACAATATACAATTTTATGATCAGAGAGATTAGATGGAATAGCACCAGAAACTGCGCAAACTGAAAGATCCGATATTAATATTATATCAATTAGAGTATTTGATGCAGGTCTCGTGCATTCCTTGATTAATTGGTGCATTTTATTTGATACAATAATATCTTGAAAAAAACTTGGAATGAAAATCATTTGAGAACATATCAATGTTTATATCTCCAGTACAGATCATTACATTACAGTGAATATTAAATTCTGCAAATATTCTATCGAAAATGGACAAATCTTTATACATATTTACATGTGGATTATAAACAACACCTAAGCATACTTTTTGTCTTAAAATACTAAATTGTATCCATAAATGTTCAACGTTATTGGCCTGCACGAAATTGGTATCCAAAACCGAAAAACGAATATTATTTCGTACATAATATGCAACACCGCCTCCACGTTTATGTTTTCTCTCACAGCTAATTAGTGTATAATCATCGATGTGAAATAAACATTCAGGTGAATTTGAACTAATCCACGTTTCCATGTCTGCACCAATATCAAATTTATGTTCGAAGACAAGTTCTTTAAATTCTAAGAAGCATGAACTCAACGATCGTACATTTATTTGTGCAATTTTAAGTTTATTGTCAGCAAGTTCAACGACCTCCATATTTACTATACGCAGGGTTTGAACAAGTTATCGTGCAGGTTTGCAAACAGGTGATTTAAATTAACAACAATTGGCAGTGTCCGAACTTAAATTTATAGAAAATAGATTCTTGTTTATGTTTTACAACAAAAGAAAAGAAGAAAAAATTAATGTTTAGTGCTAAATTTAATACTAAGCAACAAAACAAAAAAAATTGAAAACTGGATTTCCACAGCTCCGTTACACCATAATGAAACAATTTAAATTTATTTAGTGTCACTCTCGGTGTCCTTTAAATCAGTGCGATAGTCAATTTTTTTAACAGTACCGTCGACTTTATTATATATGAAACCGTCTCTTGTCCACACGTTTCTAAAACTATATTGCTTTGAGGCACGCGTAAATAAATTCAGTCTGTCTTTAGTAAGATCTTCCTTAATTGAGATTTTGGAACCCTGCAGTTTCTTATGGTGACTCCTGACAAGTTGGCGGGATTTATAGGAGACGAATTTTACAATAATGGAGTGCGGTTTTGAATGGGATGGAAGTCTCTTACCAGTCCGGTGACAGCGATCTATATTCTTTGGTTCAACACTCAAGCTTCACACATATTTTTGAACACATCACACACTTTGGCTTCAACGTCCTCGTCGACAGTCTCTTGAACTCCGAAGGTGCGGATGCAGTTGCGCCTTAAATATTGTTCCTGTTGATCCAATTTCTCCTTCAGGTTACGGTTGTGGTCAGTCAATTCAGATATAACACTTTCATAATGCACCCTTTGTTCTTCTAGTTTATCATCTAACTGACTAATAACTTTTTCGACTAGTGACTAAGGAACGTTTCGTTTGTAAGTAGTGCATCCAGAACTTCCTTGACTGTGCCACGTGTGGTTACAGTTGCGCCACCCATTTTAGACTTTGATGGCTTATTACGAATATTAATAAAAACGGCAAAAATACCTTGAGTTAAGCACTATTGAAAAACTTAAGACGGAGCTGCGCAAACACACTTCTACTCTCGATAACACATAGACAAAAAAATCCTATCCTCACGGTCATTTCTGCTCAGGCTTAACTTTTTAACTTTTTTATTATAAGTAATAGAAAAAAATGGCTCTAATAAAAGTTTTATAATTTTACATATACTATTTGATGGCAGATGTAGATATTTTTTATAAAGTCAGGTTTACAAGATACGACTATCAACTTTTATTTTTCAAATGACAACCTATAATTATTTTAATAAAATAGAAACCGCCATTTTTTTCTCTTTTCAACGATGTATTAACTTTAATTAAAGTATTTGAAAAATTTCGAGAAAAATGAGATCATTTAGAAATGTCAGAAATAATTTTTAAACAAATATCATAGTCTCGAAATTTTTCAAATACATTAATAAAAGTTAATACATCGTTGAAAAGAGAAAAAAATGGCGGTTTCAATTTTATTAAAATAATTATAGGTTGCCATTTGAAAAATAAAAGTTGATAGTCGTATCTTGTAAACCTGACTGTATAAAAAATATCTACATCTGCCATCAACTAGTACATATATGTAAAATAATAAAACTTTTATAAGAGCCATTTTTTTCTATTACTTATAATAAAAAAGTTAAAGGGGGGGGGGGGGCGTCTTTCCAGACTCACCCTGTATAGTAGAGTAATTAAGGAACAATAGAAGAGTAAAACGCGTCTCGACCTGTCTACCGCGTCGCCCACGGCGTGACCTTGAAATCGCTACATTGCCCCCTCTTTAAGACTGTTAATGTTTTTCGCTACGCAATGAGCGAGGGAATAATCCGGTGAACAGATTTTGTTATTCTTCTCTTTTCACGGCATACTGTGCCTTGTGACAAGTAGAATAGCTTTCTATGAAGTCTTCAAATGTGGTTTCTTAAGCTCCAACCCAACGAACTGTTGCTACACGATGATCGTTATAATTATCACCAGCGAAAGAAGTTAGCCGATTAAAGTGGACTACTCTCGGCTTTCCATTAGGCATTTTCCTTATTCTGTACACCACATCATTTATCCTCTTGACGATTTCGTAAGGGCCTTCCCAATTTCTTTGCAGCTTCGGTGACAAGCTACGACGCCTTTGTGGATTGTATAGCCATACCAAATTTCCAGGTTGGTATCTACTTTTTTCAGCCTTAATGTCATATTGATTCTTCCTCCAATCGCTGGCACCGTCAATGTTCACACGGTCATTCATTCATTCTTCTCCGTAAGTCCGTTACGTAGTCCTCCCCGGCTAGATCTTCACCGGGTTTACTGCCAAATATGATGTCGCATAATAAGCGCAACTCCCGCCCGAATAAAATGTTAACTAATGTCTGCCCTGTTGTCTCGTGTACGAATGAGCCAACAAAAACAGATGAAGATGTCGATCCCAGTCTATTTGATAGTTAGAGACTACCTTCAACAAATACCGGTTGATTGTTCTGTTCATACGTTCAACCATGCCATCGGACTGCGGATGTAATGCAGTTGTTCTGGTTTTATTGATTCCTAATATCTTACAGATGTTTTGGAATATAGCAGACTCGGAATTCGTTCCTTGATCGGAATGTATATTTCGCTGTACTCCAAATCGGCAGATGCATTTTTTTACTAAGTCTTCAACGACCAATACCGCTTCCTGGTTGGGAAATGGATAGGCTTCAACTCACTTAATAAAGTAATCCATTATTACCACTATATGCTTATTTCACTAGTCAGTTTCTGTGAATAGTCCAGCCACATCAATCGCAATGCATTTCAAGGTACTTCCAAAGTTATACTGGCGCATTGGAGCTCTTCTTTTCCTTTGTGGCCCGTTACTTCCCGTGAAGACTACACAATTCTTGCCCCACTCTTTAATAGCTTCATTGTAATTTTTCCAGTAAAATCGTTCGCGCAATTTATCGAGGATTTTATTCACTCCAAAATGTCTTTTACTAGATCCGTCCTGGATCTCTTTGAATACTTCCGGTATTCAATTCTTACGGATTATCAGCTAGGTCCTACTCTCAATACCTTCCGTATTCTCTACGGCACGTTTCAAGAGGTCCACTTCAACCACAATGTAGTCCCACTGTGCCAAGTACGATTTTTCTAAACTGGATTGCTATCGTCATGTTTCCAATCCAGTATGATCTTCAACTCCGAGTCATTCTCTTGGTCCTTCCAAAGTCTTCAGATTGCCAACTATCATCGAATACTGTTGTTTTGATGACAGAGGACAGTTTCTCTTCTAAACGACAACAGTACTTCTATTCATCTTGGCAAAGTCTTCTGGATAATGCGTCAACATTGCGATGGCCAGTACCTGCCCGATACTCGATAACAAACTTATATTGCAGTTTTTGAATCCATCTAGCCGCCTGAACTTTAGGATTCTTAAACTGTAGCAACCATTTGACATCTGCATGGTCAGTTCTTATGAGAAATCTTCTACGGTACAAATATTTGTAGAAGTGCTCCACTGATTTCACGACTACCAAAAGTTATTTTCTGGTGACACAATAATTCCTCTCTGGTTTTAATAAGGTCTTTCTAAAGTATGCAATAACATTCTCTTGGCCATCTTGTATCTGTGAATTAATGCCACCAATTCTAAAGTTGCTGGCATCTCTGTCTAGAATGAACTTTCCTTCGGCTAAAGAATAACTTCAGTAAGACTTGTCAATGGCTTCGCTATGTGGGCAAATCCAGAAACGTAACGTCGGTAGTAAATACAGAGACCAAGGAAACTTCTCAATTTGTGTTTATCTATCGGTACTGGCCAGACACTCAAAGCTCTTATTTTCTCAGGGTGAACTGCAATACTCTTACCAGACACCACGTGTCCAAGATAATGAACTTCTCTCTGAAACAGGTGACACTTCTTTGGACCGTGCCTTTCTCCACCTTTGGAAAATCTCTTCCAAGTTATTCATTTGGTCATCGTCGTTCAAATGTTGCAGGGGCACTGCAGAGCCCAAATGGCATAACAGTAAATTGCCAAAGACCGGTACCTGTGGTAAAAGCTATCTTCTCCTTGTCTTTATGGTCTAAATCTAGTTGCCAGTAGCAGCTCTTTAGATTCGGAGTGGAGAAAATCTTTGACCCACTTAAAGTGTCCAATGTATTGTCTATTCGTGGTAGCGAGTAGTTATCCTTCTTAGTTACGTTGTTAAGTTGACGATAACCGATACAAAATCTTGTAAAGTCATTCTTCTTTTTCGCTAGCAGTACTGGTGAAACCCATGGCCTGCTTGATGCTTCGATCATACCTTGCGACCTCATGTACTCAATAATTCTTTCTGCTTCTCCCAGCTTCGCCAGTGGTAGACTTCTTGCTGATAGGCGGATGAGTCTTGCATCCCCGATGTGTATGTTATGATGGAATACATTAATTTTTCCTTTCTCCTTCTTCCCGAATTTAAACACATCTTGAAAGTTCTTAATTAAGTTATTAGCCTTGGTTTTTTGGTTGGCGGTTAATTCCTGGAACGATGTTGATTGCTCCTTGATTAGTATATTCGGAACTTCACAGGATGTGCTCTCTTTAGCCTCGAATAATTGATGATACCGCTGAACATTCACCTACTATGGTCCCTTTCTTTAGTACAACGGGATAAAAATTAACATTCATTACTCGAACTGGAATTGTCTTGTAGGTTTTGAGCAAAAATTTTCCAATTACAATTCCCGTGCTAGTTTTGGCATCATCATTTTTAGATTGGAGCATGACAATGTTTCCGTCACAGAAACTACGTTTAACTGTACTTTCACGATCGACTCACTTCGTTCTGGGAGGGTTACATCTTTCACTATCAATACTCGCACAGCGTTATCATATCGTGGATTTAATACAAGTTCTTCTTCATTGACCATTATCAATCCGTTCCTCAGATCAAATTTCAATCCGTGCTTTGTCATTGTGTCTATGCTGGAAATAAATTCATTTTCTACTTCTGCTACCAGCACACAATTTTTAATGGAAGTGTTTCCAACAGTGATAGTCAAATCTATTTCTCCAGAAGCGGTAACTTGTTCTCCTGTGGCTGTGCATACCTGCCACTTGGTTGGAAGTAGATGTTTTTTGCTCAATTTCTTGCCAATTTAATCTAATTATGGATCTTGTCGAATCCATATCCAGCAACATATCATGCGGCCTTACGTCAATAAAGCCGTCTATACAGATGCTGTTAGCTTGATGAAGAGAAGCGACTTAACCAAAAGATTCTAGGGCTACTGGATTACAGGTCGACGATTGACCCTTTGTATTAACCCGACTTAGTTTCCCGAGTCCTTTTCTTGCTTTTCTCTGTTGTTTTCTACCGCAATTCCAACAGTGGAGTTTCTTTCTTCCAGCAGCATGAATTTCAGATGTAATTCGTCTTATATTGTCTTCTAGACCTTTAGTGTCTTCAATCCTTTCAGCATCGAAATTTCGCACTCGCGAATGATTACGTGAAGCTTGTTTGACAGCTTGATGGGCAAAGGCATATGGCAGTGCGTCAGCTAGAATTTTTGGTCTAGCCAATCGCGGTGCTTGCTGAGTTTAATTGTTTTGAACCTCATAGATAAATGCTTGACGGGCTAGGCATTCTAAAATACTGCCAGGAGATGTAGGGTATGCGAGACGAACCAACCGAGCTATGTCGGTTTCAAATTCTTGTAGGTTTTCTTTTGAACTTTGGTATCGGTTTCTCAGTTGCGTCTGGTACACCTGCTCCAGATACATATTGCCATATCGCATGTCTAATCGTTTAACAAGTTGGTCGTAGTCTTCCTATTCATTTTCTTTTAGCGTTTGCAGGATATTGATGGCTTTTCCAGGTAGCAAAACTATCAGCGTTGTAGCCTTCTCCTTGGAAGTCCAGTCATTTGCTTTAGCAGCAGCTAAAGAAGTCATCGTGTTAAACAATTTGAACACGATGACTTCTTCAGTCTTTCTAGAATTTTCCATTAACTCTTCTTTCAACAATCTAGAACTTTCTTTAAAATGTTTAGAATTCTCCTTAACTATATTTTTAACATTGTAACTTTCTTTTCTTTTCTTTCTTCAAATATTCTAGAACATTCTTCTAATTTATTTTTTAAAGTTCTAGACTTTTCTATCAGTTTTTCTTTTAATTTATGTTCTAAACTTCTACAATTTCCTATTCTTTTAAATTTTCTTCAGATGTTCTATAATTTTGCTTAATTTCTATCCCAAAGTTCTAGAATTTTGCATATTTTTTTTCTTGCAATATTTGTCTTTCAGAATTTTAACAAAATCATCAATTTCGAATAAAAAGTCATCAGGATTTTCACCCGCTTCTATTAAGGCTTACGGTCTTGATTCCCGATGTCTTCAACTCTCGTTCTTTCAGCTCTCTCTTGAGATTTTTAATTCTCCTAATTTTGCGTCATCGCCATGTTATTTATTTTAAGTTTTTAACCTCACACCCGACACCAATTATAACGTTTATATATTTGGGTGAAGTGTAAAAATAATTCAAACATGAATATTTATATAACTAAGTTTAATGAACGAATAATAAATTATAAAAAGATAATAAAAATAAGTAACACTATGAATAAATAAATTTAAACACTAATTTAAGGAAAATAATTATTAATAAAAGCTAAGATTACTTATTTATACATTTAACAGTACGCAGTATTTATTTTCACGATATTTATTTCCACCATTTATGTTCACGACTCGTATTAATATCAGACTGTCCTCGTGGACCCTTCTGTTCTGGTTTATTTATCCGAGCAATTAATTTCTCGAATATTCTCATAGCTTTAATGCGTCAGTACAATAGAAGTGTGTCTACTAGCGGCCGTCGCTCGCAGCATAACTTTGAGAACGCTACAATATGGTGAAAACAAATAAAAATGATGTATAAAAAGACAGACAATTTTAAAAAGAAAATCATCAATTCGCGATAGTTTTAAGATTATTACCTGCTTAATTTATGTTTGCAAAATATCAATACCTAAACACAAATATCATTAAAATATGAGCATATGAGCCTTACAGGGCATTTTAATTCATAATTTGCTTTTGCTAATGGACCATATAAAAAAGGTTTGTGTCTAGGATTACTTGTGCAGGGAAGATCAGAGTCGTTGATATTATTACTATTATTATTATTAATATTATTATTTCTCTAGTGACACCCTATTAAATCCAAAAATAGCAGTAGAGTAGTGTAAATAGTTCTCTATTGCTCTTATTGAGTTTCTATACAAAGGATTCCAAATTAAAAAACAATATTCTATCTTGGCGCGCATAAAATAATTATAAAGTGCTATTACCGTATTACCGTAAAGGAAGTGAAGAGAATTCCTAATAATAAATCTAAATCATTTATGTTACGATCGAACAAAGAACAAAATGTGTATTTCAATTACAATTCTTATCAAATAATATTCCCAAATCTTTACAATTCGTATTATCTTTTTATATTCTAATTCCAAGCACATATATAATGACTGGAGTTCAATGTTGCGAACTATGCACTCTTCCAGTGTAGCAATTTTGAGAGATTTACAAGTTTCATTGTACTAGGGCTTTTGTAATATTTTTTTTTAATATTTATTCCTGATATTAGTCCGTATTTCTGCGATGAATTTTCAATTCTGTTTTTTTTTATAAGAGATTCATATGTTTCAATGAGAGCCTCTCCTCCATTTATTTCTCATACAGTGTTTTCTGTACTGAATCTCACGACTATCTTTTTCCTCTAAAGTTGTGTTATTGTTTCCGAAATCCCAATAGTGGCAATCAAAAATAGCACACAACTTATACAGAGTGTTTCCTTTAAATCAACCAGCGCTTTTTTGTGCATAGTAATGACTTTAGAGAAAAATGTTATATGCATAAAATGAACAGGAATAAGAGCCTCATTTAACAGACATAATAAACAGAAAATTCAATCAGTGGTTATCAAAGTAAATTTATATAGGTTACCATTTAAAAAATAATAATATTATTCTACTATTTGAGAAGCACTGATTGAATTTTCTGTTTGTTATTCCTTATTAAATGGCACCCTTTTTCCTGGTTACTTTTTGTACATATTAAAGACTACACATGAGCTGTTGAGAAACGTTGAAATAAAAAGTTGAAGAAGATTCGGGGGTTTGTAATTTGTTATTGAAGCGGAGAAGACTTCATTTATAATGGTATGTGCTTATGCATAAAATAACTGTCGAACTTAGCATATTTGGGATAACCTTGTAATTAGGCGTCAAAGTCTTTGTCATATGAATACATATCTATAATATATGCACATATATGACCATTGCTTATCATTAAACTTTTATAAAATTGGTTTCAAGTTACTTACCGATCCAGCATTTTTGAAATTCCAAAATCTGCAACTTTAACTATTTTATACTTCGTATTAGATATTAATATGTTCTCAGTTTTTAAATCCCTGTGTATAATTTTTTTGCTATGTAGATAATTAAGAGCCAGAACAATCTGAGAAAATACTTTCAATACAATCTGAAAATAAAATTTTACATTATGCGTTGTCTTGAAAACAAACTACTAATCTTAATAATCTAATTAAAATTTAGTTTAAACTGATTATCGTTAATAAAGAAATACGCGTATCACTATTGTGACGCGAATAAGAATTGTATATCCGACAAAAAGTCCGTACACAAATAAAGTATAGAAATATTTACATGAGATATTTTAAATTTGGCAACGTTGCTCATATAGCTTGATAATTTTACAATTTCCTGAAATAGTAATACAGAATAATAGTTTACGATTTATAAAAATAAACAAACACTATAAAATACCAACTTTTGTCTATGAAATTTTAGTAGATAAAACAAAATTTTTCTAAATATTTACTATTTATATTTTCATGTACTACTAATAACATGTGTCTAGTTTTACGCAAATTGTCATTGAACACAAAGCGGTCAAATAGTAGATCTCCGTAGACTCCCGCAAAATTACCTGTGTATCTACGATAAAAATAAGGGAGATGGAGACTACATAGGACTGGTGGGAAAAATTAATTAACAAAGAGAAATATTGAGACCCAAATAAACTCTTAAGTACTTGTCGGTAACTTTTAACCGAAGATTAAAGTCCAATACGCATTTTGCTGTTTATACAGTTAAAAAAAGGTTTATGTCCGCATTAAGATAATTATGAACTGTTCATCGGTGCCAAGGTATGCTTAAGTTTGTATGGAGAAAGTACGGCGTAAGTAGCAAGGATAGACTACCTATTGCCTCTGTTTAATTTGCTGACATTAGAACTGGGCACGAAACTCAAGGAAAATGAGGAAAATAGTATTTGTCGACAATTTGGCGTTAGTGACAGTGAACCAGTCTGAAAAAGAGCTGGTGTTTAAAATAAACAATATTCTCCATGATATAGAAAAACGGACAGAAGAACATGGACTGCAGATAGTACCTATGAAAATCGAGGTGGTTTCATTAACAGGAAGAAAAAAACATGGCTGGACTACTTGCGTCCAGATAAACACTCAAATATCTTGGAGCAATCTTTGACAGAGACATGCCCCTTATGCCGTTGAGGAAATATTAAAAAGACCGATAAGACAGTTACAGCTCTCAAAAAGCTGTTTTCCCAATAAAATGTGATTTCTGTAAAAAATAATTATACAAGACCAACACAAAGTTAACAATCGGGTGTGTCCATAAAGGTCGCTGAAGTATTGACCACGCTTACTCTTCTCGCTATCTTAGTTGGGAAAATGTGTGGGAAGAAAAAGACCAGAAAATATCAACGGAATGAAGACTAGATTAATAACCGGCAAAGAAAATGGACACAAGTTATGAAGAGACATTAGCAACGGAGCTCGCACCTCAAACTAAAGCCATGGAAACATCAGACTATGACGTTCCAACTATAATTCCAATTCTTAACTAACCACGGGTTCTACCTGGAATTTCTATACAGGATTTTCATTTTAAATGGTACACTATGCTATTTTGAGAACTATAAGAGTTACGATGTCGGTTAAATTAGAAAGCAATTTCTATTTTACAAGATTATTTCAACGAGTATAATGTTATTATTTTTTTCAACAAGTGGTTCTTGAACTATGAGAAATAACTTTGTTATTTAAATAGAAGCATACAGTTTTTATTTGAAAAGAATTTTATTCTGGATTCAATATTATAATTTTTGCATACCCTTAGATAAGCAATATAAATTCCTGTATAGGTTTATATCAATTTTATTTAAATATGACCCAACAAACATTTAGATTTACAAATTCTGCTTAAATTATTATCCGCTTTCATAACACATGGATCATTGGACTTCACTTTATTTGTATCGTGCCTGGCACACTTAATTCAGCTATGTTTTTAAGAAAACTACTATACATCGTAATGAATGATCTTTTTACACTCATAGATGCGCCCTTGCCCGTATTACAGCTCACAACATTGATACAATCATGTGAAAGAGTAAAAGAATACAAAGTTAACACGTGCGCGACATAGAAAGACGATTTTAGTCACAAGGGTTAAGGCAAAAAATTCATTGGGTTTTATACATTTTTTTGTAATAATTTTTTTAAAAAAATTGTAAATTAGGTAAAAAAACTACATGTTTAAATATGGCTACATTTATTACATTAAAAAAGCCACTAGTTAATTAACAATAACTTAAATAAATATTAAACTTATTCATTTACGAGAAAAGATTTGAGATTGGCTGTATGATAAAAGCGGTGTTTAGATATTTAAATATTTCAAAAGCTCACAAAAAAAATGTAGCAGAAGCGCACCCGTAAAATTTAGGAATTTAGTTTTAGGATGTGCGTATGTGTGCATCCGAGTAGATCAAAAACAAGTAAATTCATTCCGCTCGCGGATAGCACCTTTTAAATAGATATTCGTAGAAGTATGTCTCCAAGTTTTCCTCTTTCGTCCCGAATTGAACCTAATCTAACTTAATCTAATATATTTAGGTTTTAAAATAACCTAACATAACCAGACCTAAACTAACCTCAGCTAATTTAATCTAATCTAACCTAACCTAATGTAACCAACCTGGCCTAACCGAACCTAATATAACCTCACTAACAAAATACAATCTAATCTAACCTAACCTAACGTAATCTAATCTAACCTAATCTATCCTAACATAATGTAATCTAACTTGACCTAACCTAACCTGACCTAACCTAATTTATTTCATCACTGAATAAATAGTGACATCAAACTAATTAAAAGGTGAATATTTCCATCAGGGCATGTAACTGGTTAAAAAAAAACCGGTTAATAAAAACCGGCAGCCTATATTTTTAACGAAAATTGCGAACTTTAACCGTAATTTTAACCGATATTTTTCAGGCCGAAAATACCGGTAACCGTTAACCAAAAAAAAAAATCGGTTTTAGCGAACATTAACCTTTATTTTAATATCATTTAGCGAGAAAAAAAAAATTTTTTTTATATCTGTGTTTTCTATTTGTATTTGAACATGAGTCATGACAGTTTTTACCATATACCTAATAACTAATATATGGTTTTTACATATAACATTTTATTTGAGAGTCATAAAAGTAGGAAGTCTCTTTGTCAGCATAGGCAAGTTTAAAAATTAAAAGTGATCTGCGTTTTTCTGATAGTATTACGGAAATTTTTGTGAATATTCATTAATTAAATTGCATTCTTTTATTTGTTATATTTTTCTCAAATGGTTTTTTTTTAATTAATTATTCTATTATTTTTTTAAATTAAATATTTATAATCACTTTTTTAAATTATTTTTTTAACCGGTTTAAACCGGTCTCCAATTTTTAAAAACCGGTTTTCGAACTAAAACCATTATTATTATAAAGTTCTCTATAAGGGTTAACCGTTAACCGGTATTTTTTTCGGTTACATGCCCTGATTTCAATTATAAACTCTGGTACGCTTACGTAACATAATTGGTGCGCTTTTGTAATGTTCATTTGGTGCACTTCTGTAAAAAAAAAAACATGTATGTTATTGTCATACGTCGTTGAGATTTTATCTAATAAAACTTTTATTGTCACATGTATATCTAGTAATGGCTACTGCACACACACAAATGCACTCTATGCAAGCGTTATTACCTTAATCCATGTGACCACCTATGTCTATTTCTCTCTAATTTTTGAATCAATACCTCTCCGTCTAGAGCACGTCTAACAGCTTACAATGTTGTAATGAACACAGGGCTAGAGAGATAGCGCACATTGAGTGGCAAGAACTAGTCAAGTCTCAATAACTTTCATGGGATTTTGACTATTTTTGTTATAAAGCTTTGTTTGAATTAATTGTTATTGTAGTAAACAATAAAATGGTTAGATCATGTTCTGCTTACAATTGTATTCAATGAGCTAAGAAAGGTTTTGTGTTTCACAGGTACATAAACGAAGTTCTACAGATATGTAAAATTTTAAATGATTTAAAAATAATAGTAAATTAATTATTTTTATAACAAAAAAAAAGATAATTGTAATAAAATTTTTAAATATTTGTATGATAATATTTTGGATCAAGATCCTATGAATAATCACTTAATTCAAATCATTTATAACGTGTTGAAAATATATATAATCACAGCCGTCTCACATAATTTTATTTTTTACATTACTAAACATAAATTATAGGCAAACCTCCAGTTGTTTTACATAATTGTAAAGAGAAATTGACGTAGAACCTTATTCCGTAAAAACATACAGGGTGTTCTATTTAAAAAACCAAAGTTAAATATATTTCCGCCAAATCAGTAGGCCATGGAAAACATCTGTTAACGATATTTTATAGGCAAGGTCTTATTACACAAGTTTCCTATTTAACTTTTTCTTGTATATTTAATATTTCAGGAGATATGGCCTGGACAATGAAAAATCAGCCACCCTGTATATATATATATATATATATATATATATATATATATATATATATATATATATATATCTATGCCGAGCATTCCCTAGAGCTCCGCCGTCAGTACAAAAAACAAATGCCGATCGGCATGAAACAATTTTTTTATATCTGCACATTAGCCCTCACCGAGACTTTTCATTAGATTCCAAACACGATATACGTCTAATAATTTTTTGCAAAAAACAAAAGCCGGTCGACATGAAACATTTTTGTCATTTATGCACGCCAGCTCGCACCGAGAGTTTTCATTTGATACCAAACACGACATACTTCTGACTACTTTTTGTAAAAAAACAAAAGCAGATCGACGTGGAACATTTTTGTCAATTCTGCACACTAGCCCTCAACGAAACCTTTCATTTGAGACCAAACACAATGAATTATTGAGAACTTTTTGCAAAAAACAAAAGCCGATCGACATGGTACATTTTTGTTAATTCTGTACGCAAGTTCTCAACCAGACCTTTTATTTGAAACCAATCTCGACATATTTCTGAGTACTTTTTGCAAAAAAACAAAAGCCGATCAACATTGACCATTTTTGTCAATTCTGCACGTCAGCCCTTATCAAGCCCTTTTATTTGATACCAAACACCATATACGCCAGCCTTTATCGATTTTTATATTAGTACCAAACACACCAAAGTGTTGAATTTATTTAATTTAGGAATATTTGCTTTTCATTTAGTTATTTCACAATACTTTTGGCAACAGTCTTGGGAATACAATATTGTAGTTAATTTTTAAATTTATAAATTCTTATTGACAATCCCAATAAAACAGCCACTGTCTTCTGTGAAGTTCATTAGGTCCGTGAAGTTAGCACCAAAAATAAGGGCGCAAATTCTGAAATTTTGCCAATAATTAGAGCCCAATTTGCGCCTATTTGCGCCCTAAAATTTTTTGTTCTATCTTTATTTATTTAAGAGATATTAACAATTAATTATTTTTGGTGCCAACTTCACATCAGCACCAAAAGTACTGCGTATCATACTTTTCTTTGTACCACTAGTTAGCGCCCAATATGCGCTCATTTGCGCCCTAAAAATTTTTGTTCTATCTCTTTTCATTCACGAGATATTAACTATAATATATTTTGGTGCCAAGTTCACGCCAGCACCAAAAGTACTACGTATCACTCTTTTCTTTATACCAATAGTTAGCGCCCAATTTGCGCTCATTTGCGCCCTAAAAATTTTTACCTTATCTCTTTTCATTTACGAGATATTAACTATAATATATTATGGTGCCACATTCACGCCAGCACCAAAAGTACTACATATTACTATTTTCTTTGTACCAATAGTTAGCGCCCAATTTGCGCTCTTTTGCGCCCTAAAAACTTTTACTCTATCTCTTTTCATTTACGAGATATTGACTATAATATATTATGATGCTACATTCACGCCAGCACCAAAAGTACTACGTATTACTATTTTCTTTGCACCAATAGTTAGCGCCCAATTTGCGCTCTTTTGCGCCCTAAAAACTTTTACTCTATCTCTTTTCATTTACGAGATATTAACTATAATATATTATGATGCCACATTCACGCCAGCACCAAAAGTACTACGTGTTACTATTTTCTTTGTAGCAATTGTTAGCGCCCAATTTGAACTCATTTGCGCCCTAAAAATTTTTGTTGTATCTCTTTTCACTTCCGAGATATCACCTATAATATATTTGGGTGCATCTCAAATGAAAGTACACGAAAACAATTCTACAATAGCCCGAGTATAATGGGCCGGACAACCATCTTATTGAAAATAACACCTTGCACGGTAATTCATCGGTAAATCGTCCAATCTTTTAACAAGAAAATTTTTCAGTAAAATGTATATGCTGATTGACAGTATTATCAAAAAAATATGGTCCAAAGATACCATGGTAAGAAATTGCACAGTACACATTAACTTTAGCCAAATATTGTCGATTTGCAGGGATTCGGAAATTGGGATACTAATGGCTTCAATATCTATCTCACATGTTGAGATGTAACAGTGCCATTTGTCGAAAACGTGGCCTCATCAGAAAAAATAATATTTCGATAAAAGTATTGATTATTCATTATTTCAGCGCCCATCCGCAGACAAAATTTCAAACGTTTCGTAGGATCTTCGGGTTCTAAAGCGTGATTAAAAATTGGCTTGTAGGGATGGAGCGTACATTGTTTCAAAATCTTTTGAATGAGCGACTTAGAAATTCGCAAGTCGCCGCATAGAAATTTTTGGATAATTCTGTGTCGAGTTAATTACATGAAGAGAGGCGGCTCGGAGCCGGTTGACAGGAATTTTTTGACCAATTTTCGTGTACTTTCATTTGAGATGTAAATAATTAAATTCTTCAACAACTTGACGGATTGCTTTATTACCTTTGCCATAGCATTGTATTTGGTAAATTCGTTGCTCTTTTAACATTTGCAACGATTACAACATATTTTCCTAATTGAAAAATGTTCAACTAAATCGACATATTTTCGTTTTTTCTAAAACAAAAAAAAATTTGAAAAGGTTAAAACTGAATTGGCCGTTTTGGGACATGCAACATCTTTTGTCAAGAATACAACTCGATCCGCGGACATACTGTATATTAAATTACCTTATGTTAAAAAACCAGAAAGTGACTTCGTTTTAATTAGTTTAATTAATATTGGTAGACACATACAGGGTGGCCCAGTGAAAATTATCAGCGCAATTTTTGGCCAATTAACATTAATTTTGCAAAGAACGCTCGAACACGTCAATTTTAATATAAAGGGGGACACCTAATTGTATTAGTACCAATGGCATAACTTCAACCCTAAAGTGGGTGTAGACTGCACCTCAAAAATGTTAAATGGAAAAGGGTGTCAAACATGACACCGTTCAAAAGGCCTTTCAATTCTCTTTTCAACAGTTTTTTTATTTTTCAAATCAGATCATTAGTTCCAGAGAAATATCGTTTAAAACAAATTTTATCAGGTGTGCAAAACTGCAATCAAGTAGGCTTAAACAAATGACAGAAACTGAAGTATCGGTTTATTAGGTGTTCAAAATGACTATTTCCAACTTCCATACAATAATAAAGATTTTATTCAAAATTTTGGAGATACGGTACGTTGCCGTAAATCTTCTAAAAATTCGGATAGCGTGGCATAAACTTTAGACTTCAAATAACCCCACAAAAAAAATACAACTTACAAATTACTTGTTTAATACAAACAACTTGTCGAAAGAATTGTTTATTTAGTTTCTGTCATTTGTTTTAGCCTACTTGATGGCAATTTTAAACACTTGATAAAATTTGTTTTAAACGATATTTCTCTGGAACTAATGATCGGATTTGAAAAATAAAAAAAACTGTTGAAAAGAGAATTGAAAGGCCTTTCGAACGGTGTCATGTTTGACACCCTTTTCCATTTAAAATTTTTGAGGTGCAGTCCACCCCCATTTTAAGGTAGAATTTATGCCATTGGTACTAATCCATTTAAGTGTCCCCCTTTATATTAAAATTGACGTGTTCGAGCGTTTTTTGCAAAATTAATGTTAAGTGGCTAAAAATTGCACTGATAATTTTCGCTGGGCCATCCTGTATAAAGAAATGTAATTCCTTCTTTGAGTTTTAATGTCTCGAAAGTATTCTAAAATTCCATAAAACTAATATTTTTACCCTATAAAATATTTCTAGTTTACAAAGATAAAATGAGAATAATTTTGTTATATAATATTAATAAGTTACTTTAATGTAAAAATTATTTTGTCACTACAATGAATTCAGAGAAAGTATCTGTAAGTATGATATATATATATATATATATATATATATATATATATATATATATATATATATATATTTAGTTTATGAAAAGGATATAAAAAAATAACTTTTAGTTTCTTAACATATATATATATATATATATTTAACAAAAAAAAAACGAGTATTACAAATAAAAAAATGTTTAAAGAAAGTCACATTATTTGGGCATAATTTTTTTTTTAGATATACATACAATTAGAAATATCTTACTTTAGCACATGTTAATAACGAATTATATTCGCAAAAATTAATTGCACTTAAAATGAAATACCTATACCTATACATTTTTTAAGTTACCGGGTCGTATATAAGATGTATAAACTTAAAAAAAAGGTATGTAAAAAGAATTGGTACCCCCACTTTGCCCAAAATTGAGACTTTTAGGCCGATAATTTTGTACTAATTTTAGACATTTTTAAACCATCAAAATAAAATTTTGATCCAACGTCAGTTCAGAGATTGGACAAAATAAAAAAAATCCTCCTCGCTCCTCTCTCTTGGGCCTCCTCTCCCCAGCCTCTTGGGTTTCTCTTTCTCATCGATTAAAGCAATTATTAAGAAAACTAATGTATTTTTTAACTTAACCGATGAGGAGGGGAGGCCCAAGAGAATAGGAAGTGGAGGAGTGGGGAGCAATGTAGTGTTGAGTCAAAATTTGATATTCGTGGTTCAAAAATGTTCAAAATTAGTGCAAATTTTGTTCACGTATAGTAAATAATATAATTACAAAACACAGTAATACTCTAAATACTATAAATTAATATATAGGGACAAATATACGTGTCTGATTTAACATTTTTACAGTCAGTTAATTGGTCATCGTACTTCTCCCACATAGAATCTAGCCTTCTACAATATGCAATATAATGACCAACAGCTGATATACCTGTACAACTGCTTTGTTGGAAATGTATAGCACCTCGCAACAAAAATGAAGTGCCATTCAATTTTATAAAAGAAGGAATCTGATTCAAATGTACATTGTTGCAACCCGTAGTTTCAAAAAATATATGATCACCTATATTACTACTGGTAAATAAATTATCTGCGCACATATTATTAAAATTACATAATTTTATATTTTCGACAGCAGCTGAATCAACGGACTCTTGCAAAAATTGTATTCCTTTATCTATTAATATGTCAATATTAATAGGATAAATTACTACATTCCTCGTATTTGTCGTACGTTGACACAAATTTGATTTGCAGAAAGTAGTTTTGTACACACTAGGCAATTCTTTAAAAATAGTTTCTATTAAAAACGATATGTTACAAACACAGTCAACTGTGTAAATTCCAGTTTTATTTTTGTCAGCATTTGAAAATATAGAATTCAGTACTATTGCTCGGTTTGTGTACGTTTTTATTGACTTTATACCCGATGAAATAAAAATGTTTATAAATTTTAAAAACAATAATTCAGATTGTTCATTATTATTTCTATAGAGAATACTGTCGCTAAATATTGTTGCGAAAATTTGTGCGAGTGAATCAAAAGCGCATGTATTTAAATATAAATAGTTATTGTTCTCTAATTTAATAGGTTTATTTATTAAGTTTCCATTTCTTAATACACTAAATTTAATTTTATTTCCTTCTGTTATTGTGAGTATTTCAGAGCAGGGGGATTTATAAGTTGATGTTCTTTTTCGTTTCTTTGTACTTTCAGTTGCCTTTAGTTTCCAGTCTTCTATTGCATTTTCTTCGTCATCACTATCCTGTGACTTCTTTTTAATTATTGCGGTTGGTTTCAAATCGGAAGTAGATAATACTGTTAACGTTGATGTACTTAGTAACAATTCACTTTTAATATTGTCTAAATGAGTAGCAATAAATTTATCTACTCTCATGGGTAAATTAACATTTTTTAATTTTTCAGCTGATTAAAATATGATTCTACCGAAGCTGAAGAAGCCGTGTTTGTACTATAGTTAAAATGTGTAGTCATCACACAACTCCACAATACAAATGTCTTCATTATTCTAATAATAATTTTCTCAAATTCCGGGAAATAATGAAAATTTTCATCATCACCTTCATGTATATAAAAATTTCGTGCATTTTCTACAATTATTTTAGTCCATTCTTCACTAGAAGTCACTCCGGTATCAAATTTATCTTCTGTATTGTCTGCATGTACCATTTCTGGAATAATAAATTCTTCTTGCCCAGCTATCTTTGTTTTCAGAAACATCTTTTTGCTGGAATCTGTATTTATTTCATTATATTTGCTTCCACTGACAATAAGTAAGGCATATATAATTTGTTCAGCTTCAATTAGTGAATAACATCTAATTAACAAAACCATTGCTCTCATGTAGAATTGCTTAAACAACCGTGATTTATTTCGCAAGGGTTCCCAAGTACTGATATTTTTCATTATGTGAGCAAAATCAACTCGAATGAAAATAGGTGGTAATTTTCCTACGTGGCCTTGTAAGTAATTAAAACAAATATCCATATATGTTTTTAAGTCAGGCAATTCAGCAAGAGATCGTGTTATAGCTCCTAGTAACGCGTACGAATGGTCACAGACCACAATTTTGGGTAACAGTGCTCCGCTGCGAACCCATTCAGTAAGCCATAACGCTATGTAATGTGTACTATGCACCTCTGACACCATTTGACAAATTGGAATTTGTCCCCCTGAAAATCCTAGGTGTGTTACACACTGATAGAGGAAAATGTAACCAGACAATGTATTGTACGGTCTTTTTAGTTTTCTCACCAAACCTCCAGTTGCATCTATGGCTATGAAAGTTTCGTTACATGTTCTTATATAATTGTTATATACAGCTATTTGTTGTGGTGACCAGTAGTGGACAAAAAATTTATCGAGAGATATATTATGTATATAGCCTCTGTAAATTTCACTATGTTTTATGATTTCTAAATTTTTAACAGGGCATGATATATCGTTAAATGAACTAAAATTAGATTTTTGTTGTTTACATTTTCTTAAAACTTCCTTACTGTACAACGTACTAGGCTGAGCTTCGCCTATTTTCATCCCTGAATGTAACGCTTCTTTTTGTTGCCATAATGATACAGAACCCACAGCATTAATTTCATTACCCACTTGGTTTCTACGTATATTTGATAACGGACGTTTTGAAATATATCTGTGATATTTAGGAGCATAATCCGATAATTTGCAAAAAAATCTTACATATTCTTCATCATTAACTATACCATTTGATTGTAATATTAATGACGAAGAACATTCCTTACAATGAGCATTAATTATAATCTGAAACTCGCAAGTTATATTAATAACGTGTTTATCAAAAATCCAAATACAGGAAAACTTAGTTTGCTCCTGTAATACTTTATTTATTGTATGGGTCCAGCCTACTTTAAATTTTTTATTAGTGACAGTATCTTCGTTTGGTGCTATAGTACTCCAGTCATTTCTAGAAATTTGAAGTAGAAACTCGTTATCTTCATTACTTCCTACAGAACTTTGTTCATCATTGGAAGAATAATTATCACATTTTTGAAAATTTATTACTTCCCAACAATTGTTGTAATTTTTTTTTACATATGTATATAATGCATTGGGTGTAATAGCATTATTTAAAATTTTACTAATATCTCGCCAAATAGAAGCATTTTTTTATTTATATACTTTTTAATATCTTCGGAGTAATTTTGTAACTGTGTATGTACGTCTTCTTTTGAGTAATTACATTTTCTTCCACCCTTAAACATTGTAACAATTATGTTAGTCAGTGTAGATATACCAAGAAATAAGAGGTTTTATTTACCCGTAACTGAATATGTCTAAACTAGAATTTCTTATTATTTTTATCCTAATAATAAAATATTACTTTTATCGAGAATATATATATATATATATATATATATATATATATATATATATATAGATTGTAAATGTTTGTAAATACGTACATACGTACACGAGTATACAGATGTCCCAAACTAATTGGGTTACCGTTAGGATCTCGGGAACTGTAGCAGCTACGAGGTCAATTAAATGGGCAATATTGTACAGATTTTAGTGCTTATTTAGATTTCGTTGAGAAACATTTAAAATTCGGAACAGTTTGAAAGTTATTCACAAAATACAGAAAAACGCAATTAAGCAAAAGTTAAATTAGGTTCTCCCTTATATTGAATTTTTACATGGTTGAATAGACTTTCTCTTCTCTTTCAACGATGTGTTGCAACGTATGTTTGAATTAAAATTTATTAAAAGTATTAATTATTGCAATTTCACATCACATCAAGGAGCTCGAAAATTAATGCCGGTGAATAATAAAAACAAGAAAACAAAAATTATTATAACGGCGATCTGTTATAATTAACTTTTATTATTTATTAGTGAAATTGAAGTGATGAAATTATTTGATATTAGAATAAAATGGTAACTATGTTTTAATGTTACAAAAAGTCCTGCCTTGCTGCGTAAACTTCTGTCAATAATTGCGACGATGAATTTTTTATAAAATAAAAAAAATAATATAAATTTTAATTCAAACTTATGTTGCAATACATGTTGGAAAAAGAAAAGAAAGTCTTTTCAACCACGTAAAAATTCAAAATTGCGCCCATTCATAGTGTATTCCGAAAATGAATTGCTGTGCGAATCTGCAGTTGTGGTTTTAATTTGACTGGTACCACTGTTGAGAAAGAACGTTTCGAGTGCCAGATCAGAAGATGTCAACTAAATATCTATTTACATAACAAGTGCGCGAAGGCATACTTTTTATATGAGCGCAATTTAGCGAGAATGTGTTAATGGGCGCTTCGCGCACAAGTTTTGTACAATGCTTTTTGTAAGGAGCAAAATATATATAACCGAAAATGAGAATATTTGTGCGAAATGGAGTACTTCCCGCACTAATGCCTACTTTGCGCACAGTGTTCGAATTAAATGTTCATGTTAGTATCTAGGGTACCTAACGAAACAACGATTTTGAACGTTGCGACTACAAAATAATTTAAAAGCCGTAGTTTATGCTTTGTTTTGATTGTGCCATGACGAAATTTAAGCATTTATTGTTCTTGGTAGATTATTAAGGAGGTCTGAGTTAATATTAAACAATGTGGAAACAATATTTATAATCATATTTTAGGGGTAAAAAAATTGAAATTATGTTATTTCCATTCTGACTTGTCATATTCATATGATTATAATGAACTTCTAACTTGAAACAACTTTTAATGAAAAATTAAAAACTTTTATATTAATTTTGAATTTTGCGCATATGGATATATCTAACCAGTTTACAATCGCTGATCTAACATTGTTTGTTTGGTAACAAAAAGTTACTAGATCTATCAGTACCACGTTCCGTAAATAAAACTGGTAACTGAAAATTTACCAGTAATTTAACTTTTTTTATATCGCTATTTTCAAGTTTTTTGTAAACTGTTCGGAATTTTAAATGTTTCTCAACGGAATCTAAACAAGCACTAAAAACTACACAACATTGCCCATTTCACCAATTTCGTAGCTTCTATAGTTTCCGAGATCCCAATGGTAAGCCAGTCAGTTTGGGACACTATGGTACTTAATGTGTTTAGAAATTGTAATACATTATACGGATACCTTGTTATAGGGCACTGTTTAGCATTTTATATCAAAATACTACGTTTACAAGAGAGTTAAAATCTATTTGTTGTTTTACGGCAATAAAACCTCATATACGAGTATTCATTGGTAAACGAGAAGTTTCACAATTTTTGAAAATCAAGCATGGGATTAATCTAATCATTCTTTTTTATTATACAAGCAGAAAGTTTCATAATGCTAAGTGATACAGAGGACGGGCTAGTCGAAATAATTTATTTATGTATATGTATATGCATTTTTAATTCTGTTTACATATTTGTAAACTAGGCTTCCTGGCTCATATTTTGTGGTATCTCTTCTAGTTTAACCAGAAATAAATTACAATACCGCAAGAGAAAAATGATTAGTATTTTAGCTGTTAATCCATGTCTGGTAAGCTTTGACAACATATATTTTTTGTAACAGTAAAAAGTAAAATTTTAGAAACATAGCTACTTTTTTAAACAATTAACTTACATACATATTTCTCATTTCGTGGTCAAAGCCTGCCTGATTTTTTTATAATTTCCTTTTACCTTTTTAAAATAGTAAAATTTATAAAAGGTGTTCATTTTATTTTGTCCACTATTGCTATCTAGAGAACTATAAGAGCTACGAGGTTGGTTAAATTAGCAAACAATATCTATTAAACGAAGATTAGTACAGTGAATTATAAAAAAAAATTTTGAAAAACCTCATGTTCAGGAACTTACTTTGAAAGCCCATATCTCGTGCACTAGATAAGATAATTCAATTATACTTGAAAATGTCCGTTTACTATCTAAAAGCAATAAAAAAATAATCGAATTTTTAAAGATTTTTCTGAGCTACATTTTAAAAAATAAATCCAAATTTTATGGTTTTTACTTTTGCATATTTTGCATAAGATTGTTCACTGTAAATACTAATATATATTTATGTACAATCAATCAATAATAAACTTATTTTAGCCCTCATATAAATATATAATACCTAGTATATTTTTTTAACTATGTATCAATATTTTTTACATATTTAAAAAACTATTCATAAAGTGTACTGTGTACAAAAAAGTTTGGGAAACACTGGTCTATATAAACAAATAAAAATTATATGTATCCATTTGAAATAAAAAGTTAGATTCTATATTTTGGTCAAAAATTATTTTTTCTCTTTCATTACAGTCTTGTAAAATAGAAATTGTTTTCTAATGGAACTATTTTTGTAGCCCTTATAGTTCTCAAGATAACAATAGTGTACTACTTAAAACTAAAACTCTGTATATCTTACTTATTAATAAGAAAAATCTTCAACTACCCCGTAACAAATTGTATATTTATTTAATTTAATTTACACTGCCCAACAGACCGAAGTCCAATTATAGGACAGGGGACCTACACCTTATAGTGGGTTCTGAACCACTTGGATACAGCAGTATTTATTTCTTAATGAAGGTTTGTCGTCACTGGGATTTGAACCCCAGATCTCACACTCCGCTCAGCGAGTCCGAGGGCGCTAACCGACGAAGCCACCACTGCCCGTAATATATAGTGTCACTTTTGAAATATAACAGTTAGTATTACTTCCGATTAAACTGCAAGAGGTACCATGCCAGATATCACGATTTGTGAACCCTAACCTAAAAAAATTTAAAAAAAATTATAAATAAATAAGATAATCTAAGTGGCCCATTTTCAGTGTCACACGGTATAAGCACAAAAGTTACTGAGTAATGTAATAACTTTTATGGAAATATTTGACTTTCGCATAGTGAAACAACCCTTTTTCAATTATAGATAGTCTTAAAATTTCTTACCATGTTCGTATCATTCACAGAATATACGAATTTTCATATATAAAAATAAATTCAAAAGGCTGATGTTTAATACTTATTTAAATTTAACTAACAATTACTTTTAGCGTGCTCAGTCTCCTCAGAAGTATCAACTATCTTTGACAAGTAAGAGAGAGTAATTTTTTCAATTGGCAGGGTGGTGGTATAATAATTTTTATAAACTATATGGGTGGTCTTGCCGCACAGATGAATAAACGTGCTGCAACAAAAAACTTCGCCTAAGGCTTTCTGTAGGATTTAAAACACCGATTCCCGATAAAATAAACTAATTAGATACTTACTAACTTACTATCAGTAAAATGTTATTAAAAAACAAAAGTGTTACATATATTTTAATTAAATACAGATATTACATTATGTAAGGAAGAGTAATAAATATTTCCGAGTTAATATTTAAAATTACACTATTGGTAAAAAGAAATATATACGTAAGTACAGTCCATTTTTTTTAAGAATGCAGTTACTAGAAACCTGATATACACTATGACAAATAGTCATTCTAATTACAAAATTTGGCCCTAAATTAAAAAATATAGTTGCTTGAAATAATAACTGTAATGTACTTACATTTGAATATAAAATTGGTAATTTGGTAATGGATAAATTAGTTTTTAAAATATTATAGCAAAATGAAGAAAAATGTCAGAACTCCTGGAACCATTGACAGTTTAACATGCATTGACGTACGAACAAAAATATACTTGGATTTAATTAATTTTTTGATATTGAATAATAAATTATATATAAAACATTATTATCCATAGTAGTTATTAGCCGTAGTATAATTTAACGTTCTGTTATATTTAAAAATGACTGAAAACATATGTGAAAAGAGAGAGATATGTGGAGAAAAGATTGAGATGGTGAAGAAATGATCATCGGCGTAAACTTCTCCTCGATTTAAGCCAATCAAAGAACAAAATTAAATAAGCCCAATCTTCACTGTACTGCATTCTTTAAATAAAATAGTACCTTTGTTGCTGGTGTGAAGTTACCACCAAAATATAATATAGCAAATTTGGCGCTTACTATTGACGTAAAGAAAAGAGTGATACGTAGTACGTTTGGTGCTGACGTGAATGTGGCACTATAATATATTATAGTTAATATCTCGTAAATGAAAAGAGATAGAGTAAAAGTTTTTAGGGCGCAAATTAGCGCAAATTGGGCGCTAACTATTGATACAAAGAAAATAGTAATACGTAGTACTTTTGGTGCTGCCGTGAATGTGGCATCATAATATATTATAGTTAATATCTCGTAAATGAAAAGAGATAGAGTAAAAACTTTTAGGGCGCAAATGAGCGCAAATTGGGCGCTAACTATTGGTACAAAGAAAATAGTAATACGTAGTACTTTTGGTGCTGGCGTGAATGTGGCACCATAATATATTATAGTTAATATCTCGTAAATGAAAAGAGATAAGGTAAAAAATTTTAGGGCGCAAATGAGCGCAAATTGGGCGCTAACTATTGGTATAAAGAAAAGAGTGATACGTAGTACTTTTGGTGCTGGCGTGAACTTGGCACCAAAATATATTATAGTTAATATCTCGTGAATGAAAAGAGATTGAACAAAAATTTTTAGAGCGCAAATGAGCGCATATTGGGCGCTAACTAGTGGTACAAAGAAAAGTATGATACGCAGTACTTTTGGTGCTGATGTGAAGTTGGCACTAAAAATAATTAATTGTTAATATCTCTTAAATAAATAAAGATAGAACAAAAAATTTTAGGGCGCAAATAGGCGCAAATAGGGCGCTAATTACTAGCAAAATTTCAGAATTTGCGCCCTAATTTTTGGTGCTAACTTCACGGACCTAAGTTCATTTAGGAATATTTGTTTTTTGTTTAGTTATTTCATCACTCATTTGGCTACATTGACTTATGTAATTCGAAACGTCAAAATTTTAAATAATAATAATAATAATAATAATAATAATAATAATAATAATAATTTTTATTCCAGAGACCAAAAAAGTACATGGTATAGGAAAAGTCATAAAATACATATTTTTAAAAAAATACACAGAAAAATACAAAGGAAAAGTCATAAAGTAGGTACATATTTTTAAATAAGATACACAAAAAGTACGACATAGGAAAAGTCATACAATACATATTTTTTTTAAAAATACACAATATTAAGCATAACCTATGTATTTATTTATAATTAAGGCTTATCATTACGAAATTCATCTATAGTATAATAAAATTTACTAAGGAGATAAGTTTTTAAACCTTGCTTAAACTGTTTTTTTGATTTAATATCATTTAATTTTGGCGGCAAATTATAATAAAAATTTTAAACCGAAGTAATTGGGATTATTTCTGGCTTTATTTAATTTTATATTAGGAACTGTGAAATTTGTTTTACCACGAGTATCATGATTATGTATATCACTATGTGTCGGGAAATTATTCTTGTTATTGTAAATATATAAAATAACAGTATAAATATAGAGACAAGGGATAATATTTTCATTTTTAAAAATATCTTTACAAGATGCCCTTCTGTCAAGTTGATATATGTTACGTACTGCCGTTTTTTGTAATTTAAAAATGCGTTTCGTCATGGGTGAGCACCCCCAGAAAATTATGCCATAACTAATTATACAATGAAATTTGCCATAATAAAAGGTTTTTACAGTGGATATATCACAAAGTAGCCTTAGCCTCTTAATAAGATAGCAAAAGGAGGCAAGAGTATTACACATGCTATCAATATGCAATGCTACGATCTCGGTGGAAAAGTCCCCAAGTCGCGATTGGACCGGCTGAGCTACAGTGGAGATGGGGTGGGTCGGTTAGCTCGATTAAAAAAAATATTGAGGGCGCCAGTTAGTCGGTGACTGGTCCAACCAAAGAGTTGACCAACAAACCCTAAGGGACACTAGGTCGAGAAATAAGGCGATAGATAAAATAAACTTGCGTGGTTTTATTTCTTGTAAATCAAGAATATAATATTAACAAGTATTGATGTTAAATCTGATCGCGCCGTTGTTTCTGATTTACAACAAAAAGAAATCGCGTAGCGAGTTGTCCGCAACCGAACGGCTAGGACAGCATACGATAACAAAAATTTTCTAAGGCGCAGCTAGACAAGGCGGGCATTAGTCGACTAATGGTGTTCTTATCGGCGCTAATAAAAATGAAAATAAAAACTTCGAACGTCCTAAACGTTTGCGTCGTCCGACAGGCTACGGATCACGAAAATAAAGGTATAAAACTACGAAATAAGGCTAAGATCAGACCTTCACAGAAAGTAATAAGGAACGGAATTTGATACAAGCAGAATAAACAAAATTTAGAGAAATGAGACTTAAAGTCTCCGCAATTATACATAAAATTAATAAACAGTGAATAAATATTAAACCAGAGAAATAAATAAAGGGTGCTTATCTGCTCTAGTTGCCAGGGCTCTACTAATTCTTGAATTCCTCCAAGGCGAACAGTTCAACAGACTGTCCAAGTCGGGCTGCCGCTTGTTCTCGTCACTCGAGACGCAAAATTAAATGGAAATGACGTCACGGTCAATCCTCAAAATGGCGACTGCGAAACTGCCTGGTGGTGATCAGCGATCACGTCTTGACCACACAATTCGATAAAAATGTCCGTCAATTCGTATACAGGACCACGAGACGGTGTAATTATAATGAGGAAAATAATAAACAAAAACAAAAGCCTGAAAGAAGTATGTTAATACTATTCGCATAACTAAACGTGAGTTGCGGTTTAATAACCACATGGTCTTGAATTTGAACATTAAAACCACAATTTTTAATATAAAATGTTGAAACAAAAATAATTATTAGGTAACTGGAGGCAACAGTAATTAGAGTAATTTCGATAAAAGTTTACCTTAGATGTTGGGCGGCTTTAAATGTAATGAATCTGGAGCGAATCCTTTAAATCCAGCTTTAGCTGACGGAGGTCTCGAAACGATAACTCTCTGATAAGGCACTAATTTCAAATCCTCCCCAAAATAGGAGATCTCGATAAATCTCAACAGAATTCACAATAAACGCAGTGAGACACAAAATAGCGCGTCAGATTTCGCTCACGAACAAAGATTCAATGTCTTAAAAACGACCGTAATTGCTAGGTAAGACGCGCATGTTGTTAAATTAATTAGTACTGACAAGCGCTTGTCGAAAAGGTGTCGTCTGATAGCCTAACCCAAATCTTAAGTGTAAGAAGAAATGCCTATCAGTCCCTAAAATATTCTAGAATTGAGGCAACAATCTAATATAAAAATTAGACCGTAACAGCAAATCCCACAGTAAATTTTCATGGATGTTAAGGCCCAAGATTTTAGTACTCTGCACTTGGTGTAACGGTTCACCATTACAAGAAATATCTATTTGTTCATCTTTCTTTCTGTTTGAAAAACTCATAACAGAAGATTTACTAATATTTAATGATAAATTTAAAGAAGCGAACCAAGCCGACAAACTTGTGCCCATTTTTGATATTTCATTAACATCAGATAACAAAATAGTTACATCATCTGCATAGGCAACAAAGTTATGTGAATCTAAAACTTTTTTTATGCCATTAATGTATAAAATGAACAGTATAGGGCCAAGTATAGACCCCTGTGGTACTCCACATATAACAGTCTGTGAATCGGAAGTTTGATTGTCGTAAATCACTACTTGTTTTCTATGTTGCAAATATGACAAAAGCCAATCTGCACATACACCTCTTAAACCATAAAAATTTAAAATTTCAATAAGAATACTGTGATTTACACAATCAAAGGCTTTTGATAAATCATTGAAAAGTCCATATATACTATTACTTTTGTCAACTGCATTATAAACATGATCAAAAAAATTTACTAGTGCGGATGTTGTGCTCAATCCCTTTCGGAAGCCGTGGGCAATGTGAAGCTGGAACAACCACTTTGGCACAACTCAATGAAACTAAACGCGAAATGTAGTACTCATTAATTACTAATTTATTACGCAAAAATAAAATTTATTACTATTACCATTACCGAGAAAAGGGTGGTTGTTCCAGCTTCTGAGTGAAGCTAGCACAACCCCATTATTTTCAATTTTTTTTAATGAAATATTTAGTACTCATTAATTACTAATTAATTACACTAATCTATAATTTATTACTATTATCATTACCGAGAAAAGGGTGGTTGTTCCAGCTTCTCAGTGAAGCTAGCACAACCCCATTATTTTTTTTTTTTTATGAAATATTTAGTACTCATTAATTACTAATTAATTACAATAATCTATAATTTATTACTATTACCATTACCGAGAAATGGGTGGTTGTTTCAGCTTCTGAGTGAAGCTAGCACAACCCCATTATTTTTAATTTTTTTTAATGAAATATTTAGTACTCATTAATTACTAATTAATTACACTAATCTATAATTTATTACTATTACCATTATCGAGAAAAGGGTGGTTGTTCCAGCTTCTCAGTGAAGCTAGCACAACCTCATAGAAAAAGTATATATATACACCATTATTTACTACTCATCAATTACTAATTAATTACACTAATCTAGAGTTTATTACATACAATTTAAAAACTGGTACTTGTTAAAATTAACAATTTTTAAGCGTTTTTCTGGAGTATCCGATACAAGTAGTAGTGGCTTAGTTGGTTAGTGCGCTTCGACCCGCTGAGTGAAGTGAGAGAGATCTTGGGTTTCCCTGTTCTGTAATTAGATTTGGTCTGTTGGAAAGTGTAAATTAGATAAAGAAATAAATAAACAAATACACACCGCATTTGTTGAAATATTATGTTTTGCCGGAATTTTCACACCAAATATGTTTGTAGGATACTGTAATTAATAAATATCAAGTAGATTGTTGTAGTAAACAACAATACTTTCTCAAATCAAATATACCATCTTTGAAGAGTTGTGCTAGAGTAATAAATTGTTACATAATAAATAAACACTGCAGTTTTGAAAATATTATATTTTCTAGGCGTTTTCGCTACAAATCTGCGTTAAGATACTATAATTAATAAATATCTCGATGATTATTATAGTAAACAACAATACCTGTTTGAATAACCCTATTCAGAAGGGTTGTGTTGGCGTAATAAATTGTTACATAATTAATAAATACCTCGGTTAATTAAAATATTTTTTTTCTAGGAGGTTTCACTACATATCTGCATGTAGGTTATTGTAATTAATAACTATGAAGATAATTACTGTACAAAACAACAATACTTATATATAGTCAGTCATCCTTCTACCCTCAGGTGTAGGATGTATACATTTTTACTTAATCTTATTTTTATTTACATAGATTTTAATGTCCAATAATTTCACATGTGCACTAATTTTGCCCATTGTTTCTTGTCCTTTGCGATTCTTCTTGCTTCTTGCATCGGGATGTTTCTTTTCGTCAGTATCTTCTTTATTACGTTATCCCATGTGTCCTTTGGTCTTCCCCTTCCCCTTTTTGGTGTAACGTTGGTCATCCACACTTGGCGTACCGGTCTACTTTCGTTCATTCGTATCATGTGTCCCCACCAGGCTAGTTGTCTTGTTTCTATGAAATCTAGTATTGGTTTGCATTGCAGTTCTTCCCTGATGGTTTCATTCCTTACTCTATCTAGCATTGTTACTCCTTTAACTCTTCTTAGATATTTCATCTCTATCGCCTGTATTTTACTTTTCGTTCTATTTGACAATATCCATGATTCACACCCGTACGTCAATATTGCTCTATATATTGTGTTGAATACCGTTATTTTTGTTTTATTACTAATTTCTTTTTTTCCTATAAAATTGTGTTTCATTGCGTGATATATTGTTGTCGTTTTATTTATTCTTTCGTTTATGTCAGCATCCTGTGTGCCGTTACTATCTATTGTTATGCCTAAATATTTGAATTTATTAACTTGTTCAATTGTTTCACTATTTACTGTTATATTAGCAGTTGTTGGTTCGTTAGAGATAATCATTATTTTGGTTTTAGTCGCATTTATTTTCATATTGTATTTCTTTATAATTTCATTCCAAGTGTTAACATTTTGTTGCATTTTTTCCTCGCTGTTTGCCATAATTACTACATCATCGGCGTAAGCACATATTGCTATTTTTACTGGTTGTAGATTTCTATACCCTACTTGTATCTTATTGAATTTTTGATCGCACTCCTTTATTATCTCATCCATAAATATCGTAAATAAGACTGGGCTCATTACTCCTCCTTGTCTCAAACCGTTCTTTGATTCGAAGAGCTCGCTTTTCCTATTTTGGCTAATTACGTAGTTCGTGTTTTTATTATACAGTCCTTTTATAGCATTTAGTAGATTGGTGCTTATACCTTTTCTATTCAGGATTTTCCACATTATCTCTCTTTGTACTCTGTCAAACGCTTTTTCTAAATCTATGAATGTCATGTATGTTTTTGTGTTAGTGATCTTAGTCTTGTGTATTAAGTCCTTAACTGTGAATATATGGTCTTGGCTACTGCGTCCTTTCCTAAATCCACTTTGTACTTCGGACATTGTTGATTCTATTTTGTTTCTTAATCTTCTTTCTAATATTCTTTCAAATACTTTCAGTGTTGTACACAATAACGATATGCCTCTGTAGTTGTTGCATTCTTTGGTGTCTCCTTTCTTGTGTATCGGCACAATTATTGCTAATTCCCAATCCCTTGGTATTTTATCTCCATTCCAAATTTTGTTGAAAATTGTTAACAATATTTCTATGCCCTTTTCCCCCATGTACTTTAACATTTCTGGCGTAATTTTGTCATGCCCTGCTGCTTTACCATTTTTAAGTATTTGTAGTGCTTCTTTTACTTCTTCTATTTGTATTTCTTGCAATTCGTCTTCATTCACATTTTCTATCTGGTCTGTTAAAATTTGTTCATCAGGTTCTATCTGATTATTTTCGTCTGTGAATAAAAGCTCTTGGAAATATTGCTTCCATCTGTTCATGATATTTTGTTCTTCCGTTAATATTGTACCTTCTTTTGATTTCACTGTATTTGCTACTTTCCTCTTCTCATTTCTTAATGATTTCAGTGTTTTATAAAATAATTTTTGACTTTCTTTACTGTTGTCTTCCATTTGTTTTCCAAATTGTTCCCAGCTTTTTTCTTTCGCTTGTGCTACTAATTCTTTAACCTTCCGTCTTTGTTGTTTGTATTGATCGTAGTTTTCATTTGTTCTATTACTAAGATATTTTACCCATGTTTTCTTTTTCTTTTTTATTTCCTCTTTTATTTCCTCATTCCACCAAGACGTCATTTTTTATTAGCTTTCTTTTTACTACTTCCACATATATTCTTTGCTGCTTGTGTTATTATTTTTTTAAAAATATTCCATGTTTCTTCTATATCCTTGTCCTTATAGTTAATTTTCTCTAAGTCAGTTAATCTATTTACTTCTTCTGCATATTTTGTCGCTGTTATTATATCTCTAAGTTTGTATGTTTTTATTGTCTCATATTCTATTGTCCTTGTTTCTTCAATTTTTGTATTCTCATCTTTACTAATATTTTTAATTCTTGCTTCAACGAGAAAGTGATCGCTGAAGATTTCTGGACCACGCCTAACTCTGCAATCCTGTACTAAATTTCTCTTTTTGTTTTCCACAAGTATATAGTCTATTATTGATCTATCTTCTTCTCTTGGCCCTTGTCTTGTGTATTTATGTATATTTTTATGTTGAAAAAACGTATTAGTAATTAACATGTCGTTTAATATGCAGTAGTCTATCAGTCTTCTTCCGTTATTATTTCTTCGGTTTTCTCCATATATCCCAACTGTATCTGCAGTGTTTTCATCTCGTATGCCTACTCTTCCATTAAAGTCTCCGATTACAAAAATTTCCCCTTTACTATTCTCTGTAACTAGATTTAATTCTTCCCAAAATTTGTCTTTTATGTCAACTAACTCATCTTCATCCGGTCCATATATTATTATAATTGTTTTTTCACCTTCTTTTTCAATTTTCAACTCGATTTTTAGGATCCTCTCACTACATCCTTCCCAGGACTGCACGTAGTTTATTAACTTTTTATTTACTAGGCAAGCTACTCCTGCTGCTGCTCTGTTTTCTTTCGGCACTCCACTGTAAATCAACATATGCCCGTTATCTATAATTATTTCTCCCTTACCTTTCTTTTTTGTTTCTGTTATTCCTAATATATCTATATTTAATTTATTAAATTCATCGTACAGTTCATGTTCTTTCCCATTCATACTTCTAACATTCCACGTTGCTAGTTTCCAAATACTTTTCTTTTTGTGTCTATTCACGTTGGTCGTCGCCTGTATATCAGTCCTAGATTTTTTATTCCCGTTTATATTTTTGAGTTTTTTGGATCTTGGTTCGTTTCTGCCTCTGTTTTTTCCAATTTATTAGTATTCTCATTCCATACAAATTTTTCTCCGTCTATAATTAGATGTTGGTACTTAATTTTTACTTGTTTGTTGGCTTGTTTCTCATTATATGCTATTTTTCTAATTGTTTTTTGTATGTCTTGTTCCCTTTTTGTCATATCGTTATTTATATAAACTTTACTGTATACGCCTCTATTTAATTTTGATTTATTTTTAAAGATTTCAATCTTTTTTTCCAAGCTTTCTATTTCTGCCATGACTATGTGATCCTTGATCTTTACTGCTTTCATTACTTTAGCGTTAACCTGCATTTGTAAGAACATAAAGCTTTCTAGTTTTTTTATGATCTCTGTCTCATTATTTTCGACTATTTTTAATCCGCTAATTATTATGTTATGTCTTCTACTTGCTTTGTCTATCCTTTCCAGCCTGTTGTTCATTTGATCTAGATGATCCACCCGTTTTTTAAGATGTTCTATTTCCTTCTTCATAACAATATTTTCTTCCATAACCTTACTTATTGCATCTTTGTATTCTTGGTTTTCTCTGCGTACTTCTTTAATTTCCTGTAACAAAGTGTTCATTAGTTCTTTCATGTCTGCCATGTCGTTGGACTTATCTGTTTTTGTGGGGGTCCTTATTGTTTTTTTGCTCCTTTTAAAAAATCCGTCCTGTTGCCCTTCACGTTTGCGTTTACTGTCTGATTCGCTGTCTGATTCACGTGTAGACATAATACGTTGCCTAACTTAAGGCGCAAAGTCGCTACGTTGACGGCGGTAGAAGCCCCGCCCAGATCAACTCTTCAGAAGCTAACTTCTCTCCTGTCACGTAGCACTTACTTGCTTTATCTCTATTTATTTCTTATCTCCGGTCAACGTCTCTTAAGATAATCACTGGCGATGCAGTATTGTTGTTGATACACACGGAGAATCAGCTGTTCGTACTAAATTGCTCGTGGTATACCCTTTTAGAGTTAAAAACCACGGAGCTCACACACGTGCACACTTCTCTGTCAACAACACTTGTTCAAATATATCTATTCAGAAGGGTTGTAGTGGCGTAATAAATTGTTACCTAATTAATAAATACCGCGGTTGATTAAAATATTATATTTTCTAAAAGGTTTCACTACAAATCTGAATTTAGGATACTGTAATTAATAAATATCAAGATGATTGTTGTAGGAAACAACAATATCTGTTTAATTATACCTATTTAGGAGGGTTGTGCTAGAGTAATAAATTGTTACATAGAAATTAAACACTACAGAATTGAAATATTACATTTTCCAGGCATTTTCCCACTAAATCTTTGATTAGGATACTATAATTAATAAATATCACGATGATTATTGTAGTGAACAACAATACCTGTTTAAATATCCCTATTCAGAAGGGTTGTGCTGGCGTAATAAATTGCTACATAATTAATAAATACCCCGGTTAATTAAAATATTATATTTTCTAGGAGGTTTCACTATATATCTGCATGTAGGATATTGTAATTAATAACTATCAAAATAACTGTTGTAGTAAACAACAATACCTGTTTAAATATATCTATTTAGAAGGAATGTGCTGGCGTAATAAATTGTTACCTAATTAATAAATACCGCGGTTGATTAAAATATTATATTTTGTAAAAGGTTTCACAAAAATCTGAATGTAGGATACTGTAATTAATAAATATCAAGATGATTGTTGTAGTGCACAACAATACCTGTTTAAATATACCTATTCAGAAGGGTTGTGCTGGAGTAACAAATAGTTACAAAATATATAAACACCGCAATTATTAAAATATTATATTTCCTAAGAGGTTTCACTACAAATCTGTATGTAGGATACTGTAATTAATAAATATCACGATGATTATTGTAGTGAACTACAATACCTATTTAAATATACCTATTCAGAAGGGTTGTGCTGGCGTAATAAGTTGTTACCTAATTAATAAATACCGGCGGTTGATTAAAATATTATATTTTCTATAAGGTTTTACTACAAATGTGAATGTAGGATACTGTAATTAATAAAAATCAAGATGATTGTTGTAGTGAACAAAAATACCTGTTTAAATATACCTATTTAGAAGGGTTGTGCTAGAGTAATAAATTGTTACATAGAAATTAAACACTACAGAATTGAAATATTATATTTTCTAGGCATTTTCACTCCAAATCTTTGATTAGGATACTATAATTAATAAATATCACGATGATTATTGTAGTGAACAACAATACCTGTTTAAATATACCTATTCAGAAGGGTTGTGCTGGCGTAATAAATTGTTACCTAATTAATAAATACCGCGGTTGATTAAAATATTATAGTTTCTAAAAGGTTTCACTTCAAATCTGAATGTAGGATACTGTAATTAAAAAAATCAAGATGATTGATGTAGTGAACAACAATACCTGTTTAAATATACCATTTTAGAAGGGTTGTGCTGGCGTAATAAATTGTTACATAATTAATAAATACCGCGGTTAATTAAAATATTAAATTTTCTAAAAGGTTTCACTACAAATCTGAATGTAGGATACTGTAATTAATAAAAATCAAGATGATTGTTGTAGTGAACAAAAATACCTGTTTAAATATACCTATTTAGAAGGGTTGTGCTAGAGTAATAAATTGTTACATAGAAATTAAACACTACAGAATTGAAATATTATATTTTCTAGGCGTTTTCACTCCAAATCTTTGATTAGGATACTATAATTAATAAATATCAAGATGATTGTTATAGTGAACAACAATACCTGTTTAAATATACCTATTCAGAAGGGTTGTGCTGGCGTAATAAATTGTTACCTAATTAATAAATACCGCGGTTGATTAAAATATTATAGTTTCTAAAAGGTTTCACTTCAAATCTGAATGTAGGATACTGTAATTAAAAAAATCAAGATGATTGATGTAGTGAACAACAATACCTGCTTAAATATACCATTTTAGAATGGTTATGCGGGAGTAATAAATAGTAAGAAAATATATAAACACCGGAATTATTAATAAATTATATTTTCTAATAGGTTTTACTACATATCTGTAGGTAGGGTACTGCAATAAATAAATATCACCATGATTGTTGTAGTAAACAACAATACAATTTATTACTCCAGCACAACCCTTCAAAATAGGTCTATTTCAACAGGTATTGTTGTTCACTACAACAATCATCTTGATATTTATTAATTACAGTATCCTACATTCATATTTGTAGTGAAACCTTTTTAAAAATATAATATTTTAATTCGCTGTATTTATTTATTATGTAACAATTTATTACCCCAGCACAACCCTTCTGAATAGGTATATTTAAACAGGTATTGTTGTTCACTACAATAATCATCGTAATATTTATTAATTGCAGTATCCAACACACAGATTTGGACTGAAAACGCATAGAAAATATATTATTTCAAATCTGCGGTATTAAATTTCTATGTAACAGTTTATTACCCCAGTACAACACATCTAAAATGGTATCTTTATAAAGGTATTGTTGTTCACTATAACAATCATCTTGATTTTTATTAATTACTGTATCCTACATTCAGATTTGTAGTGAAACCTTTTAGAAAATATAATATTTTATACAACCGCGGTATTTATTAATTAGGTAACAATTTATTACGCCACTACAACTCTTCTGAATAGATATATATTTTTATATTTATTTATTTATTTCATTCTTTTATCCTGTGATACATAAATGCATATGGATAGCGTCAGTTACAGATATACATATAAAATATCAAAATGTTATATAAAATGACAAAATTACAGTATTTTGTGTTGGGGATCTCACCTGAGATGCCAGAGAAGTTCTTCATGAATGATTGTTAATGATTGGTTTCACAAAAACTTCATCAATGTTGTAAAAACACTTATCGATTAAATAGACTTTTAAATTATATTTAAATGAATTGTATTTAGGAATACTAGAAATTTCCTTAGGTAAGGAATTGAAAATTTTTAAACCAAAAACGTTTGGATTTTTAGAAGCTATGTGCGTTTTGGCATATGGAATTCTGAACTGATCTTTTGATCTTGTATTAAAAGAATGACAACTTTCATTAGTCACAAAGTTATGTTTGTTTTTATAAATATATTTACATAATTCCAATAGATAAAGGCAAGGTAAAGTAAGTATTTGTAGTTGTTTAAATAACTGTTTGCAAGAGTGTTGATTGCTAACTCTATAAATACATCTCACTGCACGCTTTTGAGCAGCAAAAACATGGAATGCCCCTGACGAGGTGCCCCAAAGACAGATTCCGTACCGTAACCGAGATTCAATTAAAGCAAAATAAATCATACGTAGTTGTGATACGTCTAAGTAATTTTTGAAAAAACGTAGAGAATAACAAGAGCGATTCACAGAGGTAATGAGTGTTTCACAATGAGGACGCCATAGGGAGAATTCATCAACTGTGATACCCAAAAAAACCGTTTTATGTGATTTTTGCATTAGCTGACCGTTGACATAAATGTCTAAATTTACAACATTTATGTTTTTGTAGTTCCTAAAATGAATAAACGTAGTTTTCGACCCATTGAGATAAAGTTTATTTTCATTGAACCACTGTGCAATTAGCTCCATGCCAATCTCACATTTTTGTTTCACTTCAATTAAATTGTTACCGGTGATTACCATCGAAGTGTCATCCGCATATTGTATGAGAGAGGAATCATTGTTGACAACATCAAGTAAGTCGTTTACGTAGAGAATAAACAGAATTGGAGCGAGAACCGTACCTTGCGGCGCCCCGATGTTAATTTCCAGAATATTTGACTGAACATTATGATATGAATTGTTGTTTTTAAATTTTAAAGAAACAAATTGGGTTCTGTTACTTAAGAAGGTGTGTAACCAATCGAGTGGTATACCTCTAATACCGTATTTGTTTAACTTATCTAATAGCCTTTCATGGTCTAAGCAATCAAAGGCTTTAGATATGTCACAAAATATACCAACAACAACTTGTTTATTATCAATTTTAGAGACAATTTTATCGTACATGTCAGTTATAGCATCTGCTGTTGAAAGATTAGGCCTGAAGCCAAATTGATTTTTATTAAGGATGTTGTGTCTACTGATAAACGATTCTAGCCTATCTAGGAAACAGTACTCTAGAATTTTTGAAAATATTGAAGTCTGGGCGACTGGTCTATAATTGTTTATATTGTACTTGTCACCCTTTTTATAAATAGGAGTAATTTTACTAATCTTGAGGCTTTCCGGAAATGAACCTGTATTAAAAGATAAATTTATTAAATACGTGAGTGGTTCAATAATAAGGTGCAAGATTCGTCTCACTATGAAGCTGGGTACCTCATCGGGACCTCCCGAGTATTTGTTTTTTAATTTTGAGTGAATTAAATTAAAGACACTTATCTCATTAAATGGAGAAAGAAACAAACTATTTAGGTTGTGCTTCAAGATATTATCAGGAATAGTGTTGTCATTATTTGGTATCAAATTGAGAGTATTTAATGGAGCTTGCTTGAAATGAGTATTGAAAGTGTTAACAATATCAACAGGAGATTCTACAGATTCATTATTAATTTTTATTTGTATACTATCTGCATCTTTAGTATTGCTGCATTGTTTTTGGTTTATAAAAGACCATAAACTTTTAGAAGGATTACTTGATTCTGTTATTTCTGATTGAATGAAGTTACTTCTAGTCTTCTTAACAAGTTTGTCATGTTTCTTTTTCATATATGAGTATAAAGGTGTTAGTTGGTTATTATTCTTTTTTAAAAGAAAAAGACTTTTTAACTCTCTACTAGAACTCCTAATTTTATGGTTTACCCAGCTTTTAACTTTTTTTTGATTAGAAATTTTATATGGAAAGCTAATATTGAAAAACTTCAGAAATATGCAATGAAATTTATCAAATGCGAGATTAAGATCAGTTTCAGAATAAACAGAGTGCCAATCTTCAGTTTCTAGCAAAGTTGACAAATTATTTATATTTGTCTCATTAAAGCACCTACGTTTAATACTAACCTTATTATTTGCGGCTATATTAGTTTCAGAGTCATAAAATATAGCGCTATGGTCAGATATGAAATTAGGGTCCACCATAACATTTTTTGAAGTTATATTTGTAAAAAGATAATCTAGGAGATTATTTCCTCTTGTTGGTTGGTCCACAATATTGACAAGGTTATATGAGATAAGTAACGAGCTTAGCAGCATGAATTCTCTAGCATCTCGAGTGGGATCTATGTTGAAATCACCAGTCAACACAAAATTCAAATTTGGTTTAAATATTTCATCTAAAACGTAATTTAAATTAGTATAAAAAATATTTAAATTACTATCAGGTGATCTGTAACACGTTAGTATTATGGTAGATGGATTGTTTTTATTTGTTTTACAAAGTATTGCACAAATTTCAAACTGTTTATCAAGACAAAATTTTTGGAGGTCAATGTTTGAAGCTTCAATGTTATTATGACACCATATTGCTACTCCTCCACCTTTGAAAGAAGATCTGTTGCGAAAAGCTTTAAGATTATAATTTGGAAAATTGAAATTTTGTATTGATTGGTCATTACACCAGGTTTCCGTGAAACATAAAAATTTTAAGTTTGCTTGCGTAGCTAAGTATTCGGAGAGAATAAGATCTACTTTACGAGGTGTCAACGCTTGGCAGTTTAATGATAATAGGTCAAATTTTTTTACCTTTGTTATCATTTTGTCGACGTTGTTTTCTTCACATAGTGAAAAAAACGATTAACTCGGGTTCCTTCTGGCCAAACTTCTGGATTCATAGCTTGCTCTTTATTCTTCTCGAGTATCATGACTTTAAACGATGAGTACTGTTCCGGAAATTTGGCTTCTAGCTTGTAAACTTTTACTTCCGGAAAAGTATCTTTAAGAAAACTTCGTACGTCGTCTTCACTTGTCTTGGGGTCTAATCTATACACATGAAGATAAGCATATTTTGGAACTGCTTTTAAGAGATTTGTAGTGTTGCTGTCCATTATCTTTTTGCCTACTATAGTTATATTAGATGCACGTGGTTTCTGAACTTTTTCTGCATATGTAGGTATGGTTTCCTTTTTATTGTATGTATCTTCAACCTTGGTAGATTTGTCATTTTTCTTCTGAGTTGTTTCTGGTTTACTTGGTATATAAACAAGTATTGTTGTCTTGTACAGTAATTATCTTCATAGTTATTAATTACAATAACCTACATGCAGATATGTAGTGAAACCTCCTAGAAAATATAATATTTTAATTAACCGCGGTATTTATTAATTATGTAACAATTTCTTACACCAGCAAAACCCTTCTAAATAGGGATATTCAAACAGGTATTGTTGTTCACTACAATAATCATCGTGATTTTTATTAATTATAGTATCTTAAACGCAGATTTGGGGTGAAAACCCCTAGAAAATATAATACTTTCAAAACTGCAGTGTTTATTTATTATGTAACAATTTATTACTCCAGCACAACTCTTCAAAAATGGTATATTTAAACAGATATTGTTGTTCACAACAACAATCATTTTATATTTATTAATTACAGTATCCAACACACAGATTTGGAGTGAAAACACCTACAATATATATTATTTCAAATTTGCGGTATTAAATTTTTATGTAACAATTTATTACCCCAGCACAACACATCTAAAATGGTATCTTTATGCAGGTATTGTTGTTCTCAACAACAATCATCGAGATATTTATTAATTACAATATTCTACATGCCGATTTGTAGTGAAATCTCATAGAAAATATAATATTTGGTAACTGCGATGTTTATTTATTATGCAAGAATTTATTACTCTAGCACAACCCTTCTAAAATTGTATATTTAAACAGGTATTGTTGTTCACTACAACAATCATGGTGATATTTTTTAATTATAGTATCGTACATGCAGATTTGAAGTGAAAACGCCTAGAAAATATAATATATCAAATCTGCGGTGATTAATTTTTATGTAACAATTTATTACTCCAGCACAACCCTTTTAATATGGTATCTTTATACAAGTATTGTTGTTCACTGCAACAATCATATTAAAATATATGAATTACAGTATCCTACATGCAGATTTGTAATAAAACCTCCTAGAAAATATAATATTTTAATAACTGTGATGTTTATATTTTATGTAACTATTTATTACTCTAGCACAACCGTTCTAAAATGGTATATCCAAAAAGGAATTGTATCATCTTGATATTTATGAATTACAGTATCCTACATGCAGATTTGTAGTGAAACCTGCTAGAAAATATAATATTTTAATAAATGCGGTGTTTATTTATTATGTAACGATTTATTACTCCAACATAAGCCTTCTAAAATGGTATATTGGATTTGAGAAGGTATTGTTGTTTACTACAACAATCTACTTGATATTTATTAATTACAGTATCCTACAAACATATTTGGTGTGAAAATTCCGGCAAAACATAATATTTCAACAAATGCGGTGTGTATTTGTTTATTTTTTTCTTTATCTAATTTACACTTTCCAACAGACCAAAATCTAATTACAGGACAGATCTCTCACTTCACTCAGCGGGTCGAAGCGCACTAACCAACTAAGCCATTACTACTTGTATCGGATACTCCAGAAAAACACTTAAAAATTGTTAATTTTAACAAGTATCTGTTTTTAAATTTTATGTAATAAACTCTAGATTAGTGTAATTAATTAGTAATTGATCAGTACTAAATGTTGGTGTATATATATATATATATATATATATATATATATATATATATATATATATATATATATATATACACTTTTTCTATGGGGTTGTGCTAGCTTCACTGAGAAGCTGGAACAACCACTCTTTTCTCGGTAATGGTAATAGTAATAAATTATAGATTAGTGTAATTAATTAGTAATTAATGAGTACTAAATATTTCATTAAAAAAAATTTAAAATAATGGGATTGTGCTAGCTTCACTCAGAAGCTGGAACAACCTCCCATTTCTCGGTAATGGTAATAGTAATAAATTATAGATTATTGTAATTAATTAGTAATTAATGAGTACTAAATATTTCATAAAAAAAATTAAAATTAATGGGGTTGTGCTAGCTTCACTCAGAAGCTGGAACAACCATCCTTTTCTCGGTAATGGTAATAGTAATAAATTTTATTTTTGCGTAATAAATTAGTAATTAATGAGTACTACATTTCGCGTTTAGTTTCATTGAGTTGTGCCGAAGTGGTTGTTCCAGCTTCACATTGCCGAAGCCGTATTGTTCCCCAATTAATATCTTATTCTCTTCTAGCAATGAGAGAATTCTTGAAAGTATTACCTTTTCAAAAATTTTATGAAATGCAGAAACCAACATTATTGGTCTATAATTAGACACCAACTCTTTGTTTCCACTTTTATGCAAAGCTGAAACTTTAACATATTTCAGAAGATCTGGAAATTTACCTTCTTGTAAGGACAAATTGATGCAATAAGATGAAGGTGCAATTATCATTTCATAACAATTTTTCAGTAAATTGTTCGAGATTTCATCAATTCCAGAAGAACATGAATTTTTTAATGATAATATTAGGGATGTTAACTCATCTTCGGTAACGAGATTTAAAAATATCGATGAAGAATTATGAATACCATCGAGATAAAAGTTAGAAACAGGGGGTAAATTCCTTTGAATTTCATGTGGCAAATTAATAAAATAGTTATTGAGCATATTGGCAATATCTAAAGGATTATTTGCACATTCACTATTATTTGTTAGTTTATTGATTTTTTTAGATTTGTCATCCTTGTTAATATTTAAATTACTGGTAATTAGTTTCCAAATTTTACGTGTATTATTATTACAGTTTTCACAAGGTTAGCATTGAAATCATTTTTAGTTTTTCTAATTAATTTGCGATACATATTTTTAATCTTCGTATAATCTTCCTTAGTGATAAGCCCTAAGTGACACAAATTATATAATTCTTTGAGTTCTATTGCATTTTTTTTTATTTCATTGGTTATCCAAGATTTGTTTTTTGTATTGTGGCTGTGATTGGAAACCTTAATTTTAGGATGGGTAATATTAAAATGATACATAAATATGTCCAAAAACGATTTAAACATTTATCAACGTCAGTTTCCTTAAAAACTGAAGTCCATTTTTCATTTGCTAACTGGAATTTAAAATAATCAAGATTAGATTTAGAAAATAATCTTTTGGCAGTTTTTGAAAGGTTTATAGGGTTAAGAGTTTGATTTTTAATGCAAATGCTTTGAGCTGAATGATCTGAAATATTATTGTGTATAACAGTCACTTCATAAAGATTACTAATTTAAATTTGTAAATATGTTATCAACACAGGTTTTGCTATTTTTAAAAATACGTGTTGGTTCGTTTATTGTATGTTGTAGATTGTAAGTTTTCATGACATCTAAAAATATTTTTTTATCTGTATTTTCCATTAAAAGGTCGATATTAAAGTCACCTAGGATAAATATATTTGAATTACTATCCTTCGCTATAATTTTTGATAAACATATATCCAAAAGTTTTAGAAATTAAAGCACAACATTCAAAAGTACGCTCAACGTTAAGATCAGTAATGAATTCTACGTTGTTATAATCGAATCTGTTGTTACAATAAATAATAACTCCACCATGAGCATAGAATTGTCTAGCATATACGCTTACTACTTTAAAGTCTTTAAAAGTGTAGGATGGAACCTCATTTCGTAAAAGCCAGTGTTCTAAAAGACAAAGTATGTCGCATGGATGCATTGATAAGAAAATTTCAAGCTCTTCAATTTTATTGCGTAGGCACTGAATATTCTGATGAACAAATCGAATGGGCGATAAGATAGTTTTTGAGACTGTTACGTCAGATGTTACGTTGATGCTTGAGGTTTGCTGCGTCGTTGAAAAAACCGAGCAATGTATACTCCGGTGGGCCATCTATCTGGTTTCATAATTTCTTCAAAATTACTGAAGTTAATTATGATTTTGAAAGACATGAAATGTTGCGGATATTTGGACTGCAGTTCCTTCCACTTCTGGAAAATCTGGTTTGAGGAAAGAAACAAGATCTGAAATACTTGTTCCTGGTTTTAGTCGAGACGCAAAAACAAATGCTTTTTTTGGCGCTGTTCCTATAGAGGTTAAGTTTTTGGCATTACCTATAACACTAGTGTTATTTCGCCTATTTTTATTTTGGTGGTCTCGGACAATATTTTTAGGGTCACGAACAATGTTAGGCTGCGTTTTCATTTCTTTCATTGTTTCGTTTTCGTTGTTTTCATTTAATTTATTATTGTTAACATTATTATTCATGTTTTCAATGTTTGACAGTTTTTGTTTGCTATTTGCCACGCCTGCCTCTCCAGCATTTGCAGATTTGTTGTTAGATGGCACTGTGTTAGTTAAATTAAAATTGGTTTGCGTATTTTTTGTTTGCAACAAGTCAGAAGATGGCATGACAGAATCACTGGTGAAATACTTTAATTGTTTTTTTAACAAAGATATTATAGTTTCCTTATCATTGATAATATTACACTTATCTTTTATTATTATCTTCTATTATTATCTATAAATAATTAAATGTGCTCTGTTACATACTTAAAATATTGGTAAAACCTTTGCTCAGAAATATTATTCAAGATATTGTTTTCAAATCTTTGATATCAATGTTCGAAACACGATAAATTTTAGAGAATGATGAACGTTGATCATTTTTGTTAATTTTTCACGCCAACCCTCATCAAGACCTTTAATTTGATACCAAACACCACATACTTCTGACAACTATTTGCTAAAAATAAAAGCCGATCGGCATGGAACATTTTTGTCAATTCTGCATGCTAACCCTCAACGAAAGTTTTCATTTGATACCAAATACTACATACATCTTACAACTTTTTGCAAAAAACAAAAGCCACTCGACATGATACATTTTTGTCAATTCTGCATGCTACCCATAAATGAGACGTTTCATTTGAGACCAAACTCAACATACTTTTCAGAACTTTTTGCAAAAAAGCAAAAGCCGAACGGAATGTACCATTTTTGTTAATTCTGCATGCTAACTCCTTAACGAGACCTTTTATTAGAAACCAAACTCGACATACTTTTCAGAACTTTTTGCAAAAAAGCAAAAGCCGAACGGAATGTACCATTTTTGTTAATTCTGCAAAGCAGGTCTCATCGAAATATTTCATTTGATACCAAACACCACACACTTCTGACAAATTTTTGCAAAAAACAAAAGGTGATCGACATAACATCTTTACCAATTCTGCACGCTACTCCGCAACGAGACGTTTTATTTGAGACCAAACTCTACTTACTTTTGAGAAATTTTTGCAAAAACAAAAGCCAAACGGAATGAAACATTTTTGTCAATTCTGCACGCTAGCCATCAACGAGACCTTTCATTTGAGACCAAACTCGACATGCTTTTGAGAAATTTTTGCAAAAAAACAAAAGCCGATCAACATTGACCATTTTTGTTAATTCTGCACGCCTGCCCTTATCGAGCCTTTTCATTTGATACCAAACACCACATACTTCTCGCAACTTTTTCCAAAAAACAAAAGCCGTTCGATATGGAACATTTTTGTTCATTCTGCACGCTAGCCCTCATCGAGACCTAGTCTAATATAACATCGACTGTCTTCAGTAAAGTTAATTTGAGAATATTTGTTCTTTGTTTATTTACTTCATTACATTAGGTAGAACATTTTTGTCATTCGTGCACACCATTCCACATTGTCGTTTCCTTAAAACCCAAGGACGACCTACTTCTAACAATTTTTTACGAAAAACAAATGCAGATCGACATGACATATTTTTTTTGTCATTTCAAAACCGGCTCTTATGGTTTTCTTTCTTTTGATATTAAACACAGCAAAGCGTTTAATTTAATTAGGAACATTTGATTTTTATTTAGTTACTTCATAATTTGCAAACATTGTTTGTATTAAAAAATAGTAGTTAATTTTAAAATTTATAAATTAATATTGTCAATCCTAATACAACTGCCACCGTCTTCAGTGAAGTTAGTTTAGGATTACTTGGTTTTAATTTAGTTACTTCATCACACATTTGGCAACATTGACTTTTGATATTGGAAGCGTCAAAAATTATATTAATTAAATACGTTATGTTTTAAACTTAAATTAGTTGTAACACCTTTGCTTAAGACTATTATTCATGAAATTGTTTTTAAATCTTTGATAACAATACTCTATAAGAAGATATAATCATTTAAAGTTCATAGACAGATTGTCAAAAGTGACGGATGACGGCGTGATTCTTCTTAAATTTAGACATGGCCTCTGGGATCCATTATTTCAACGCAGCATTTGTGCACAGTTTTAATTTTTTTACAGGAAAACTACTAACAGTAAAAATATGAGACACCCAAAGGAACCAAATCTCATTTGTCCCCATAACTTAAAAAAATTACAACAATCCCTTGCATAGTTCAGGCTGTAGTCATTTACAAAGTTTTATCGTTTGTCGTGATGAATCTATAGAGAGTGATATGAAAGAAAGTGAATCTAATCGTTTAGTATAGTGACTAGCGAATTCTCGGCTACGCCGAGCATTCCTTAGAGCTCCACTGTCCGTGCAAAAAACAAATGCCAATCAACATGAAACAGTTTTTTCATATCTGCACGTCAGCCCTCACCGAGACCTTTCATTAGATTCCAAACACGATATACTTCTATTAACTTTTGCAAAAAACAAAAGCCCTTATCGAAACCCTTCATTTGATATCAAACACCACACACTTTTGACAACTTTTTGCAAAAAACAAAAACCAATCGACATAGCACATTTTTGTCAATTCTGCACGCTAGCCCTCAACGAGACGTTTCATTTGAGACCAAACTCGACGTACCTTTGAGAAAGTTTTGTAAAAAACAAAAGCCGATCAACATTGATAATTTTTGTTAATTTTACACGCCAGTCCTTATCGAGCCCTTTCATTTGATACTAAACACCACATACTTCTCACAACTTTTTCCAAACACCACATTTTTCTGACAACATTTTGCAAAAAACAAATTCTAATCTACGTAGAACATTTTTGTCATTCATGTACACCCGTCCACATTGTGTCGTTTCCTTAAAACCCAAGGACGATCTACTTCTAAGAACTTTTTACGAAAAACAAATGCAGATCGACATGACACATTTTTTTTGTCATTTCAAAACCGGCCCGTATGATTTTCTTTCTTTTGATATCAAACAAAGCAAAGTGTTTTAATTTAATTACGAACATTTGATTTTTATTTAGTTACTTAATAATTTAACAACTCTGTTTGTATTAAAATATTGTAGTTCATTTTTAAATTTATAAATTACCATCGGCAATCCTAATATATAATAGCCACTGTCTTCAGTGAAGTTCATTTAGGAATATTTATTTTTTGTTTAGTAATTTCATCACACATTTTACAACATTGACTTATATAATTCGAAACGTCAAAATTTAAAATAATTAAATGCGTTGTGTAATAAACTTAAAATATTGGTAAAACCTTTGCTCAGGACTATTATTCATGACACTGTTTTCAAATCTTTGATATCAATACAATACAATCATTTAAAGTTCATAGACAGATTGACAAAAGTGACTGATAACTGCGTGATTCTTCTTAAAGTTAGACATGGCCTCTGGGATCCATTGTTTCAAGGTACCAATTTTGCACAGTTTTAATTTTTTTACACGAAAACCACTCACAGTAAAAATATGAGACCCCAAAATAATCGCAATCCTCATTAAACCACATCGTGTGGTAAAAAAATTTAAATGATTATATAAATGCTTTAACCTGTTGCCCTGAGGTAAAAATTCGCCGATGCTCTTGATTATTTAGTATATATTTATTTTTAAATAATAAATGTCATTTTTGTCTCTAAGCAAGTTTCACATTTTAGAAACTCATCTTCAACCTTTCCTACAAACGACCATTCGCTGTGGAAAGCCGTAAAGAAAATAAAAAGACAAAAACAATCTGTACCCCCTCTTAGAAAACCAGATGGAACTTGGACAAGGCCAGATGAGAAAAAATCAGACCAATTCACAGAACATCTGTCATATACATTTAAGCCACATACAAGCCAAATAACCATCGAAGAAGAGGAACATATAAACGAATATTTAGACATTCTCATTCAACTCTCCTTACCAATAAAAAATTTCACACCAAATAAAGTAACATATGAAATACAATTCCTAAACAATAAAAAAGCTCCCGGTTTCGACTTAATTACAGCTGCCGTTCTAAAGCAATTACCTAGCAAAGCTTTGGTAGCCATAACACAAATATTTAACGCCGTGATCAGAACGAATACATTTCCAATGCAATTGAAACTGTCCCAAATTATACTATTACTAAAACCTGGTAAACCACCGCACGAACTGACTTCAAATAGACCAATATCACTTTTGCCCATACTGGCTAAGTTATTAGAGAAATTAATACTCAAGCGATTAAAACCAGAAGTAATAAAAAATAACATTATACCAGAACATCAATTTGGATTTCGAAATCACCATTCGACAACAGAACAAATTCATAGGGTAGTAAATGTAATAGAAGATAATCTGGAAACACAAAAATACATGTCAGCTGTATTCCTTGATATTAGTCAAGTATTGGACCGCGTTTGGCACAGCGGCCTGTTGTATAAAATCAAGAAAAACGTATCATAAAAGTATTATCTGTTACTAAAATCATATATCTCAAATAGATACTTCCAAGTAGTTTATGAAGGTTGCCAAACAAAACTCTATAATATAGAAGCTGGTGTACGACAAGAAAGTGTGCTTGGGCTGCTTCTGTACCAGATATTCACATCCGACCTTCCTGTAGAAGATTACACAATAACAGCAACTTCTGCTGTCGACACTGCAAAATTATCATCACACGAAGATCCCCAAGAAGCATCACGAATGCTACAGAAATTTTTGGATCGAATAGAAACATGGGCAAAAAATGGAAAATTAAAATTAACGAAACAAAATCCAATCATATCACATTCACCAACAAGCATTCAGTATGTCCACAAGTTACTTTAAACAATAATGTAATACAGCAGAAAACAGAAAACAAGTACCTCGGTATGCACCTAGATAAATCACTTACTTGGACAGCACATAATAAACAAAAGAAAACAGCTCGATATTAAACTAAAAAAAATGTATTGGTTAATGGGACCGAAATCAGCGTTGTCAATGGAAAATAAAATATTGCTATACAAAATAATATTAGTGCCCATATGGACATATGGTATTCAGTTATGGGGATGTCCAAAATCATCTAACACAAACATAATTCAAAGATTTCAAAACAAAGCACTCCGCAAGATCACAAACGCTCCCTGGTTCGTAAGGAATGACACCATACACTCAGATCTAAATATAAAATATCTGAAAGAAAGTGAAATATATTCATCAAAGTACAAGGAACGACTAGATCAACATCCTAATCACTTGGAAATGAACCTGTTCGACAATAGTGGAGAAACCCGACGACTCCAAATGTAGCAAACCACTGAATCTCATATAATCTTTATAATATAATAGAAAATAAAATAAATAATATATCATACAACTTTTGTAAAAAAAGTAGTAATTTCTTTTTCATGTTTGTTATGAATGTATCAAATTTTCTGGTTGGCAAAAATTTACCAGTTGTAAATAAAAATTAGTCAAAAAAAATCTTCAATCTTTTCAGGTAATCCATTAGGTAACTGTGATTCACATAATTCCAAGATGAAGGGCTCATTTGGTATTTCCGCTCTTGATGACATAACTTTGACATGAAATGTGCTACTTTCTGCCTTTTCTTCTACAGGTGAGCTTTCATCAACTTTGGTAAAATTGTTTGGATCGTAACTTCTCACTTGTCTTCTTTGATTATTTGTATTACTCTAACAATAACTTTCGATGTGTCTCAATTTATTAGATTTGTAGCACTTTTTTGGTGACGTTACAGATTTATTTTTATTTTCTTGAATCTTGACATACCAGTTTGATTATTCCAATTGGACTGATTATCATAGTGTGTTAATTTTGAGAATATATCGTTTTATTTTTAGGTACGTGTGTATTAAATGCTTGAAAATTTCTAGGAACACCACTGTTACTACTTCGACATTTTTGAAATCTAACATTGATTTTACATATTCTACCGTCTTTTTATTTTTTGGCAATACGTCAATAATGTCTACTATGTGTGATAGACTCTCGGGTAGTGCTAACAAATAATTTAACTTGTCATCATTACTTACAGATCCTCCAGCCTTTTTAAGTTCATTCTTTTACCATGCAAAATCATTTAAAAATTCATTTAGATTTTCATTTTCTTTCATTTTTAAATGAAGTAACTTTCTTTGTACAATAATTTGACTGCACTGCTGTTAACTTAATAGATTTCATCAAGCTTATCAATAATAATTTTTGCTGTAGTTTCAGAAATTATTAATTCCAACTGAGTGTTTGTCACACTTCTTACTATATAGGGTACGTTCGGCATTAAAATCTACGGATCGCTCAGAGTTCGTAGATCACGTGACAGATTTTACAGATGCTGATGTTAATGCCGAACGCTTTCAGATTCTTAGATTAGGTGGGAATACGAAAATATTATGCCTGTAAGTTTCATACTGTTATGAAGGTGTGGCGAAGACGATAGGTTACTACTGTTTGTTTTTCACGGGAGTTTTAAAATTTGACTAGGTTTAAACATTTTGCTGGTTTTGTAAATTAAAATTTTCAAATTTACTGAAAGATGACAAACAGCGAATTTAATTAATTTTAATTAAATTTAATTCACTCATTGTGTATTTTTGGAGACCAATGTTGCTGGTTGCACTGACAGTTGAATTATAGAAATATTTACTTCTACGCATGCTCAGATTCGGAAGCTCGCTGTGCTTAGTGTTCAAGCAGCGATCGTACGGAGCACGCTCCGTACGATCGGCGAGGGTAATGTCGAACGCTGCAGATTGCGCTGATGTCAATACCGAACGCATTTGAGCGTTCTGAGCGCTGAAAATGGTAATGCCGAACGAACCCATAGTTTTTGGCTCTGATTTCTTTTTTTACTACATTTTTCTTATGCAATTGATTCTGGTTTCGTTTCATGAATAATTACTTCATGACATTCTTTCATTTCAAGGAAAAAATTCAATCTAAACTTTCATTTATCATAACCTGTACCATTGAAAACTTGTAACATAAAATCGTCCTTTTTGTCACTTGCCAATTTTTTTGTTCCCTCCAAAATTTTTAAGGTTGTTATACTACTAACTTCTTATTTTCCTTTATTTCAGTTTAACTACGTACCTCTGCTATCATGTTAGTGATAAGACGGTATTTGGTTTTATTTATAATATTTTATTCTTTAATAAACCTTTTATTATCATAAAAATAATTTGTCTTTTCTTCTACACCCATCGTTCAGCCATTAACATTTTTAACTTCACTTGTTTCTCATTTTGCCACCAGCCCATCTTAAATTCAAAATCAAAAATAACTATTATTTCGATAATACAAGACTATATTTCTTAACAGTAACAAACAATATGTAATTGTATATTTGTAGTAAATGGAGTAGTCTCCTCGGGTAGTTTTTGTAGCATTTGGTGGGGGATTCCGGCTGGTCCTGGGCTACTTGTACCTTTCATGTCTTTTAATGTTTCTTTTAATTCGTTTATGTCGAAAGGTTCATTTATTTGTTTCCATTTCGGTTTATGTTTCGTTTTCGTTTTCAGTTCTTTTCTGCAATAATTCTTGTAAGAAGCATCTAATGTTTTTTTTTTAATGTGTCGATTACGTCTTGTACATCTGAGAGAATTGTATCTTACTGTTAGAAAATGTAATTGGATTACTTGTCTCCTTTTATTTTTTGATTTTTTTCAAAATTGCTTGTGTGGGTGTGTTAGTAATAATTGTTGAGAAGAATTTTTCCCAATATTCTCGTTTAGAATGTATTATTGTTCTTCTAAGGATACCTTCAGTTTTCTTTAAGCCCATTCAGTTTTCTTGGGTTTTATACTTTTGATATTTATATAGGGCTTGTTTGTTTTGGTTTGCAACTTCAGTACTTTTTTGTTTCCACCACGGTAGTCTTTTTTATTTTTTCTTATATTCTTGCTCCCTATTGCAACATTTATCGCTGTTGGTATGGTGTTTATGAAATTTTCAACTATGTTATTATTAATGTTTTGTTCTATTATTGTATTATGAGTTGGTATTACTAATATGGAATTTAATTCCCAATTTGTGTAGCTTAAGTTCCATTTTGCATATAGGGGGTGCGGTTCAATATTTTTTCTCTTCCTGTGGAGATTTTTATAGGTAGGTGATCATTGTTGAATGAGTGTTCTATTATTGTATTGTATATGTAGGCAATTTGTAGGTGTGTTATCGTTAAGTCAACGGCAGAAAAATTGTTTGTTCCATCGTTTTAGAGTATTAAATCGTTGTCGTTTATAATTTTTTCTATAATATTTCGCCTCATATCTGTGTTGATTGACCCTTACATATTATTGTGACTATTAAAGTGTTCTAGTAATAGGTAAGGTTTTCGTAGTTGTTTGATTAGGTGTTATGGATCGTCTTCTTGTACTGTTACATTTGGTACGGTATATATGCAACAAATTATTATTTTTATAGGGGTAATAGTTTATTGCAACTGCATCAAATATTGTTTTAATAACTAATCCTCCACTTACATACATCGAGTAATTTTTGTCGTTCTTATAGATATTGTAGCCTCGTAGTGTAATTTTTTGTGAATTTTTAAAAAAAAAAATCTTGAACAAAGATATATTGCACATGGTATTTGGAGAAGAGTGTTTCGACTTCTACGGAGCATTGAAACCATTACAGTTCCATTGTATGATTATTTTATTGTTATTTTTTTGTCAAAGATTCCATACTTGTTTTAAGTGATTAAAGATTTTGTTATTTTTGAGAATCTTGATTTTGAAGATCTTTCTTTCAATTTAGAATATAGTGTAGTCAGCGTGTTAATTAGTGACTGAATATTTGTTATATACTGGGAGGGTCGGGGTTACAATAAGTATTTTCTAGGAATTATTTTAGATCTTCGTATGTTAATATATAGTCGTTATTTTCTACCTCGCCTTTTATAGGTTTTAGAGCTTCCTCTAATTTTATATTTTCCGTACTATATTAGTTCTGTGTTTTTGTTTATTTATGAAATCGCAAAAATATAAAGTTGGTTTACTTAAAATAAAGTTTTTTAGTACCACTGGAATAGCGTATTTTATTGAAAGCAACATAACAAAAATTAATTATCATAATTACTTTACATAAAATCCATTCCATTTAGAGAAAATTGTTTTATATTTAAAGTTTAAAATTTAAAATTATCGGTTACAAGTATTCTTCAAAATTATTCCCATTTCCTGGTACACATAATCCATAATAAACGATGCACTACAAGTCTCACAATTATTTTGTTGTCTGCTGCATTCTGTATCCGCTGCATCAATTTTTCTTCATCTTCGGGGGTATTTAGATTATTATAATTCAGCGACTCCGGGGATCTAGCAGGCCAAGTTGCAGGACCACCGCAACCAATCCATTTGCCCTCAAAAACTAGATTTAATTGGTTTCACTCATTTAGAGCAAAATGCGGTGGTGCGCTATCATGCTGAAACCATGCTTGCTATCATACATGGAGAAGTACCTCCTCAAGTAATTGGGGAAGAATATTTTCAAGAAATAATAAATAATTTTCACCATTCTTCCTATTTGATAGAAATTACGACCCAATTAAGATTCCATTCATTATACAAACCCACACATTTACATTTACTCAAAAATGATGCTGGAATCTTCCTCTTACTATAACATGTGGAATATCTTTACTCCAGTAATGCGAATTATGATAATTATGAATTCCCTCGTACGTAAATAACGCTTCATCAGTAAATAGTATGTTTGATGGAAAATTTGGGTTCATAGCATGTTGCTGCAAAATCCAGTTGCACAACGTGACTCCATGTACATGATCAGGTTCAGTTAACCCTTGAACACGTTGAAAATGAAATGGGTGATAATTGTAGTCTCCTAAAATTCGCTGCACTGAAGTATAAGACACTGCTCCTAACTCTTGAGATATTCTAGTACTACTAGTAGGATCAGCTTGTACAGCATTCAAAACAGCATTTTCTGCATTATGACGTTGTCTTCGGCGACCTCCTCCCCTTCCACTATTAGATCGGAAAGAACCAGTATCATCTTTACAAATAAACGATGGTTGGGATGACGTCTTTGAGGAAAACGTTCTGCATAGGAACGTTGTGCCAATAGTGAATTTTGCCGTGCTTCTCCATAAACTAATAGCATACTTTCCAACTCACTATCACTGTATGCATTCATTTTTACAAAATCTGCACTGCACTACACAATTAAAATTGAAAACCAACAAAGAAAGGAGATTAACAATAATTTCGACAAAAGTATGTACATAGCTATTGTCAGATTACATTATTAATTACATACCATCAGACATTTATTAGCCTATGTAAACAATTACTTGAATTGTAGCAGATTTAAATAAAATTATCAAGAATAGCGTTCATCCAGTAGTAAAAAATGGTCATGTTAAATACAATGAATTTGTTTTGTGAATAAAAAAAAATATTTTGAGAATATAATATGTCGTGTTGTTTACACGCTTTATCTAATTCATTTATACCGGGGTCGCCTCTTTCTAAACGTTTCTGAAGTTTGGTACCAGGACCACAATACTGATAGCCAGGTACGTGCAGTTCTAACGGTAGACGATTGATTAAAGAATTAACTAAACCAATGCCCGTATGTATATAACGAGATCTGGACATGTTAGCGTTTCTTTATGTACTAATATTTTAACATTAAATTCGTATAATTATATAATGCCAAATGTCATGGATGTGTGTAACCAAGTCACACTTCAGTCGTGCAGGTGGCCTACAAGAAAGAAAGGTGTGTTTTTAATAAATTTTCTTTAATTCAGTTTGGATCACAGCGCAACTTGTTTAATATGGAAAGTGTATCTGAACAAAGGGGAAACCGAAGAACTCCCAAAAAATACGAAAAAAGAATGAAGCATGTGGGAATCGAACTAACGACTCCAGACGTGCTAGTCCCGTAGCATGGCCATGGGACCATCCACGCGCCATTTTCTTGTATATTTTAATTGATATATAAATTTAAATGCATACGAAATTCATCAGTATACATACACAATGAAGTTGATGAAGCAACCCGTGTCAATAACGATTCAAAATTTATATAATATTACATCTGAATGTAATAGAAGACAGTTACCAAGATATAGTTGTTTGCTACCAAATATCACTAGATGTATAATAAGTGGCCCTTCAAATTCTGGAAAAACTAACTTAATGATAAGTTTAATTACGGATCCGAATGGTTTAATATTATAACGTTTTATTTATTTAGGTGAAGTGTAAAATTGATTAAAACACAAATATTTATATAACTATGTTTAATAAAAAGAAATATGAATTATAAAGAATAATTAGAAATAACTAACACTAAGAATTAATAAATATAAACACTAATTTAAGACTAAAAATTATTAATAAAGATTTAAACACTAAGATAATTTATTTAAACAATTAAAACTACGCGATATTTATTTCAACAACATTTATATTACCAACTATTTATATCACCCTCTCTTTATTTATATCACCATGTGTTCACTACCCGTATCTATATAAGACTGTCCTCCCGATCTTTTGCTCGAGGTATTTAAGTAAAACATTTTCTTCTGGAATATTCGTCGATTCTTCTGAAAATCAGTACAATGGGGAGCGGACGGACGTGTTCTGACCTGTTCGTTACCGGCCGCCGCCCGCGCCGCGACCCTGGGTTCGCTACATTGCCCCCTCCTTAAGACTGCTTCGTCCCGGAACAGTTCGTTATGACGAAATCTGCATGCATCACCCTTGGTTAATCTGGAAGTCTTGAAGAAGAAACAGTCGACGGTCCGTTTGAGCTCTTCTTGGCCGGTAGAGTTGAAGCTACAGACTAGAATTTCCACTCCAGTAAAGCGGAAGATTGTTTCTAACATGCTTCTAACAATCCTCCAATCCAAATCATCTAGTCCACAGCCTATCTTCGGTACTGCCAGCTTCATGATGTCGTTCTCCAACAGATGGTTCTTCATGTCACACAGCGAGTCCCATAAATTTGCTTTATGACGGCTTCTGATATGAGTATTGTTTCGTAACGAGATAGTAAATGTACCGCTTGTGTTCTACGTTATCATCCTTCAGTTGTAGCGTTTTTCCGACAGTTGGACGTTGGTTGGCCAGTTCTTGTACACGTCTAAATTTTCTTTTAAAAAGTGAAGCGATGCCGCGGGACATTTTAATATCTTTCGCTACACAATGTGCGAGGGAATACTCTGGGGACACGGTGAACAGATCTCGTTGTTCTTCTCTTGTCACGCCATATCGTGCCTTGTGACCAGTGGAATGGCTTTCCATGAAGTCATCAAATGTGGGTTCCTCAGCTACAACCCGGCGAACCGCCGCTCCACGATGATCGTCAAAATTATCACCAGCGAAAGGGGCTAACCGATTGAAGTGGACTACTCTCGGCTTTTCATTAGGTGTTTTCCTAATTCTGTAGACCACATCATTTATTCTTTTTACGATCTCGTAGAGTCCTTCCCAATTTTTTTGCAGCTTCGGTGATAAGCCACGTCGTCTTTGTGGATTGTAAAGCCACACCAAATTCCCCGGTTGATAACCACCTTTTTCAGCCTTGACATCATACCGGTCCTTCATCCGATCGCTGGCACTTTGAATGTTTGTACGGACTTGTTCATAGATGTCGTTCATTCGTCTCCGTATGTCCGTTACGTAGTCCTCCCCGGCTAGATTTTCACTGGGTTTACTGCCAAATACCAGGTCGCATGGTAAGCGCAACTCCCGCCTGAATAAGATGTTTGCTGGTGTCTGCCCTGTTGTCTCATGCAAGAATGAACGGTAAGCCAACAAGAACAGATGAAGATGTTGGTCCCAGTCTCGTTGATGGTTAGAGACTACCTTTGACAAATACCGATTTATTGTTCTATTCATCCGTTCAACCATGCCATCAGACTGCGGGTGTAATGCAGTAGTTCTGGTTTTCTTTATTTCTAATATCTTACAGATATTTTGGAACAGAGCAGACTCGAAATTCCTTCCTTGGTCGGAATGTATCTCTCGCGGTACTCCAAATCGGCAGATGCATTCTTTTACCAAAACTTCAGCGACCGTTACGGCTTCTTGGTTAGGTAATGGGTAGGCCTCAACCCACTTAGTAAAGTAGTCCATTACTACCACTATGTATTTATTTCCCTCGTCAGTTTCTGGGAATGGTTCGGTCACGTCAATCGCAATGCGTCCAAAGGGACTTCCAACGTTATATTGGCGCATTGGAGCTCTTCTTTTCCTATGTGGCCCGTTACTTCCCGCGCAGATCACACATTTCTTGCACCACTCTTTAACATCTTCTTTGCAATTTACCCAGTAAAATCGTTGGCGCACTCTCTCAAGGGTTTTATTCTCATCTCTATGACACGTTTCAGGAGGTCCTCTTCAACCACAATAGAGTCCCACTGCTCCCAGTAAGATTTTATACTTTGTGAGTGTCGTGTAACATCTTCCCAAACTGGTCTGCTATCGTCACGTTTCCAATCCCGTATGATTTTCAAGTCCGAGCATTCTCTTGGTCCTTGCGAGAGTCTTCCGTTTGCCAACTATCATTCACTACTGTTGTTCTGGCGATGGTAGAGAGTTTTTCTTCTAGACGACTGCAATGCTTGCATTCGTCTTGGCAAGGTCTTCTTGATAATGCGTCAGCTCGATGCTCAATAACAAAGTTATATTCTTGCAATCTTTCAATCCATCTAGCTGCCTGACCTTCAGGATTCTTAAATTGTAGCAGCCATTTGAGAGCATCGTGGTCAGTTCTTATAAGAAATCTTCTACCGTACAAATATTTGTAGAAGTGCTCCACGGATTTCACGACAGCCGAAAGTTCTTTTCTGGTGACGCAATAATTCCTCTCTGGTTTTGACAAGGTCTTACTAAAATAGGCAATAACCTTCTCTTGTCTGTCTTGTATCTGGGAAAGAACGCCACCAATTCCAACGTTGCTGGCATCTGTATCTAGAACGAATTCTTCTTCTGGTAAAGGATAACTTAGGACAGATGCGCTTGTCAAGGAATATTTAAGTTGTTTGAACGCGGCTTGACAGTCCATCTCCCAGATAAATCTTCTGCCTTCTTCAGTAAGCCTTGTAAATGGCTTCGCTATGTTGGCAAATCCAGGTACATAACGTCGGTAGTATGTACAGAGACCAAGGAAACTTCTCAATTCATGTTTATCTCTCGGTACTGGCCAGTCACTCACAGCCCTTATTTTCTCCGGGTCTACTGCAATACCCTTACCAGAAACTACGTATCCAAGATAATGAACTTCTTTTTGAAATAAGTGACACTTCTTTGGACTGAGCTTCAGGTTAGCCTTCCTCAATCTTTGGAGAACGTCTTCCAAGTTCTTCATGTGGTCCTCGAACGTTTTTCCTACCACAATAATATCGTCAAGGTAAACTAAACATGTTTTCCACGACAGTCCTGCCAACACGGTTTCCATAAGTCGTTCAAACGTTGCAGGGGCATTGCAGAGCCCTAATGGCATAACAGTAAATTGCCAAAGACCGGTACCGATGGTAAATGCCGTCTTTTCTTTGTCTCTTGGGTCTAAATCCACTTGCCAGTATCCGCTCTTTAGATCAAGAGTAGAGAAGATCTTTGATCCTGCCAATGTATCATCTATTCGGGGTAGCGGGTAGCTATCCTTCTTCGTCAAGTTGTTAAGTTGACCATAATCGACGCAAAATCTTGTAGAGCCATCCTTCTTCACTAGCACTACTGGTGAAGCCCATGGACTGCTTGAAGGTTCAATCACACCTTCCGTCCTCATGTCGTCTATAATTTCTTCTGCTTCTTCCCGCTTCGCCAGTGGTAATCTTCTTGCTGTTTGGCGGATGGGCCTTGCGTCTCCGGTGTCTATTTTATGATTGACTACATTGGTTCGTCCTTTGTCCTTCTTGTCAAATTGGAACACATCTTGAAAGGTCCCAATTAAGTTCTTAGCCTTGGTTTTCTGGTCGGCAGTTAAGTCCTGGAACGATGATGACAGCTCCTTGATTAGAATATCTGGAATTTCACAGGATGTGTTGTCTTTGGCCTTTACAGTTCGAATAATTGATGATACCGCTGTACATTCACCTACTACGGTCCCTTTTTTTAGTATAACGGGATAAAAATTAATGTTCGTTACTCGAACTGGGATTATCTTGTCGGTTTTGAGCAAGGGTTTTCCAATTACAACTCCAGTCCCAGTTTTGGCATCATCGTTTTTCGGCTGGAGCATGACAATGTTTCCCTCACAGAAGCTACCCTCTAGCTGTGCTTCCACGATTGACTCACTCCGTTCTGGGAGGGTGACATCTTCCGTTATTAATACTCGCATGGCATTGTCGTCTCGTGGATTTAATACCAGTTCTTCGTCATTGACCATCATCACTCCATTATTCAAGTCAAGTTTAAATCCATGCTTTTTCATAACGTCCATGTCGAGAATGAATTCATCTTCTACGTCAGCTACCAGCATACGATGTTTAATGCACGTTTTTCCAACAGTGATGCTCAAATCTATTTCTCCCGATGCGGTAGCTTGTTCTCTTGTGGCTGTGCGTATGTGCCACTTTGTTGGAAGTAGATGTTTTCTGCATAGTTTTCTTGCTAAATCGGGTCTGATTATTGTTTTTGTCGCACCCGTATCCAGCAACATTTTAAGTGGCCTTCTGTCGATAGAGCCGTCTACATAGATGCTATTAGCTTGATGATGTAGGGATGCGACATAACTAATGGGTTCTGGGGCTACTGGATTACGGGTCGACGATTGCCCCTTCGCCTCAAGCCGACTTAGTTTTCCGACTCCTTTTCATCCATTCTTGGTTCTGCTTTCTTCTGTTCTTTTCTGCAGAGCCTTTGCAGGTGACCTAATTCGCCGCAATTCCAACAGTGGAGTTTCTTTCTTCCAGCGGCATGAATTTCAGATGTAATTCGTCTTATCCTGTCATCTAAATCCTCAGTGTCTTCGAATCTCTCAACATCGATATTTCGTACTCGCGATTGGTTACGTGAAGCTTGTTTAGCTGCTTTATGATCTAAAGCATATGAAAGTGCGTCAACCAGAGTTTTTGGTCGAGCCAACCGCAGTGCTTGTTGAGTTTCACTGTCACGGACCCCATAGATAAATGCTTGTGTAGCTAGGCATTCCAAAACGCTGTCAGGTGTTGTAGGATGTGCGTGCCAAACCAAACGAGCTACATCCGCTTCAAATTCTTGAAAGTTCTCTTTAGAACTCTGATATCGGTTCCTCAGTTGCGTCTGGTACACCTGCTCCAGATGCGCATTGCCATATCTCATATCCAATCGCTTGACAAGTTGTTCGTAGTCTTCTTGTTCATCCTCTTTTAGCGTCTGTAGGATATCGATGGCTTCTCCACGCAATGAAACTGTCAGTGCTGTAGCCTTCTCTCTGCAAGTCCAGCCATTTGCTTTGGCGCAGCGGCTTCAAATTTTTTTACATAATTCGGCCACGATGTCTTGCCGTCAAATTCTGAAATTTTTATATGCATTCTAGGACTATTTTCTGGTTTCTTTTCCTGAATTTCATTAGTCTTAGAGTTAGAGTTTGAAACCGCTGGTGACGTAATCTTGGAGACTTTTTTCTGCAATTCAGCAATCCTCATATCGTATTCATCTTTCAAAATTTTCATATTGTCTTCTATTTTTTCTTCCAATTTATCTTCTAAATTTCTAGAACTTTCTTTCAATTGTTCGTTCAGTTTTTCTTCCAAACTTCTAGAATTTTCCATTAGTTTCTCTTCCCATATTCTAGAATTTTCTGTTAGTTCTTCTTTTATAGTTCTAGAATTTTCTGTTAATTTTTCTTCCAATTTTTGTTCTAAGCTTGTAGAATTTTCTATTAATTTTTCTTTTAATTTTTGTTCCAAACTTCTGGAATTTTCTATTAATTCGTTTTTCATTGTTCTAGAACTTTCTTCAGATTTTCTAGAAGTTTCCTCTAATTTTTGTTCTAATGTTCGAGAATTATCCGTCAATTTTTGTTCTAAATTTTCTATCAGTTTTGCTTTCAGTGTTCTAGAATTTTCTTTTAGAATTTTAACAAAATCATCAATTTCGAACAAAAAGTCATCAGGATTTTCACCAACTTCTATTAGAGCTTGCCGTAGACGATGTTGTAAAACAGACTTGGTTCCCCATGTCTCCAACTCTCGTTCCTCCAGTTCCCTCTTGAGATCGGCCACTTTTAATTCACTTAATTTTACTTGTTTAGTAGCCATTTTATTTATTTTAATTTACACTTCACAGTTTTTTTAACCCTCGCACCTGACACCAATTGTAACGTTCTATTTATTTAGGTGAAGTGTAAAATTGATTAAAACACAAATATTTATATAACTATGTTTAATAAAAAGAAATATGAATTATAAAGAAAAATTAAAAACAACTAACACTAAGAATTTACAAATATAAACACTAATTTAAGACTAACAATTATTAATAAAGACTTAAACACTAAGATAATTTATTTAAACAATTAAAACTACGCGATATTTATTTCAACAACATTTATATTACCAACTATTTATATCACCCTCTCTTTATTTATATCACCATGTGTTCGCTACACGTATCTATATAAGACTGTCCTCCCGATCTTTTGCTCGGGGTATTTAAGTAAAACATTTCCTTTTGGAATATTCGTCGATTCTTCTGGAAATCAGAACAATGGGGAGCGGACGGACGTGTTCTGACCTGTTCGTTACCGGCCGCCGCCCGCGCCGCGACTCTGGGTTCGCTACAATATTTTCTTGTAACTCCGAATCTACCAAAATACCAATTACTTTAGAATATACTAAAACGCGTTCCAGATATAGGTTATTTTCTATACAACAATACTGACAATATTACAAAGCCAGAAAATGCGACAGCGAATTCTCTTTTCATATTCGATGACGTCATTTGTGGTAAACAAAAAAGTATGAGCGAATATTTTAGTATGGGTCATCACAGTCTATTTGATTGTTTTTATTGAAGTCAGACCTACACTCACATTCCAAAATATTTAATTCGAAAAAATGCAAACTTACTAGTGCTCATTAAACAAGATGACTTGAATTTACATCATATTTATAAAGACCATGTTAACACAGATATGATTTTTTCACAGTTTAAAGATTTATGTTCACTATGCTGGAATGGAAACTAATATTATTTCTTAGTAATTGATAAAGATAAAGAATTAAATGATGGTCGGAATCGTTTAGGTTTCGATTCGTACATAAAGATCGATACAGAACATTTTTCAAATAGAACACATTGAACTGTTGTACAATTCGGTACGATCAACGCTGTGTACGCAGACGAAGTCGAAAAAGAAAGCAAGTGCAAATAATAATACTGTTATTATTGATATTGGAAAAACAGCTGATAATATACGACGTAAATGTAGAAGTATTCTAAATCGTGATAATAGTAAAAAAGATTTTTATAGTAAACGATATGAGTATAATGTGAAACCGCTCACAAGCGCACTTGATAAACTTTCTATTCCACCAGAAACAAACGTACCACCGAAGAAAGAAACAGAAACCCAAAATATTACACAGAAAACTAAAGGATTAAACGTAGACCAAATAGATTTTGATACATTACTTAAAACGGAAAGTGAAAAAAATAGAATTGAAGAGTACCTTAAAACACATACAGGACCTACAACACGAAAATATATTAAATAATTACTATTTAGTACTGGCCAAAACAAGTTTATTGATAAACAGTACGGTATAAGACGCATTGGTGATTCACACTTGCATATGACAAGTGATGATAACGTTAATATAAATAATAAACAATATAAAATAACACGTGGTTTGGCTCAGTTACTCTTTCTTAATATTCCTAATAAAACAGAACATACAGAGGAAGATTTACAAAAGCTATTCTTCTCGATACAAACGCCCATAAGAAAAATTACTTACCATTGGAACAGACTAGAAAGAATAATTCATACAAATAGAAAAATATTATAAAATATATTGAATCTCATCCAGTGACTGGGAAAGGTGACAAAAATTTAATAAAAGTTTCTAAAAATTCAATTCATTTAAAATATTGGAACGATCCTAATGAATTAGTAGAACGATTATATTTACTTCATTCATCACGTGCGATCGGTCATAGTGGTCTAGATTTAGAAATAGCATCAATAGAATAAGAGTTAAGAGAAGAGGGTTTTATTGTATAAATTCAGTTTCATCATGTTAATCGACAAATTCGGACGTTACTTGGATCCGTTCTACGTTACTTCGGGTGGTACATATTCCTCATCATCATCATTTTTATATAAAACTCAACTACAGTTTCCGTTAACAAGCGACGGTGACATAAATTTTAACAATAACGATTAGTTCATATTAGTCTTCACGACGCTGCATCAAAAAATACGTAGACGAGAGTGTCAGTTCGTTTACAAAAAATATACAAAAGGATTTACAAACAATACGAGACAGTATAGTATTTCTCGTTAATAATTTGAATCAAGATACATAAAATATACTACATAATATTAGTATCATCGAACATACTCAAAATATTACAATTAGAGAAGAAATATCACGTATTAAAGACATACAACTTGTAAAAAGTATTGCTACAGACGTATGAGTAATATAAAGCGTTTATTAACCAATGAACTTCATAAATCTGGTCGTCGGAATTTCACTAGACGCAAAGTTATATTGCAAGGTTTTGATGACTTATGGCAGGCAGATTTAGTGGGTATGTCAACGTATATCAGTGAAAATAATAATACCAATTTTCTTTTTACTGTTATTGACACCTATTCAAAGTTTGCAACAAATGTAACTACAGCTATGAAAAAAATTTTTCAAGAGGTCGAGTACCAAGAAACCTACAAACAGATTACGGCAAGGAATTTTTCAATAAATATTTGAAGAACATTAAAAAGTAAAATGTGGAAAGGCTCCTATAAATGGATAGATATACTCAATATTCTGGTTGAAGAATATAATAATTTTATACATTGTACTATATAAATGAAACCATCAGAAGTTAAACAAGATTCATACATCCCAGCCTATCATATTAAAAAACATCATCTGTTGAAATCATCGTCATTTCAAGAAGGTGATCATGTAAGAATAAGCAAGTATAAACATGTGTTTGAAAAAGTATATACTCCAAACTGGACAACAGAAATATTTAGAATTGCTGAAGTAAAACATACAATACCTGTAACATTTGTATTACAAGATTTGGAAGGAAATAATATTAGAGGTTTTCATTAAGAAGAATTACAGAAGACAAAATATCCTGATGTCTTTGAAAAAAATTTACAAATAAGAGGAAATAAATACTTTGTAAAACGGTAAGAATTTAATAATAAACATAATTCATGGATTTCAAAAGATAGTGTAGTGTAACTCTAAATATGATATGTAATGTATTGTAATAAAAAATTATAAATTTTTTCGATGTGTGCAAGAAACTGATACTGATTCAGCTATATTTTGTGTTGTGGAACCGTTCGCTTCTGCACTTCATGACGGTCAAGTTACATCGGAGTCATCTTTACCTATGGAACTAAGTAATTTGTTCAATGAGCATTCTTTAAATTTATCTTTAGAACATCTTGTCATTGGCTAAAGATGTCACTCTGACTATAACTAAAGAAGAGTGTGATGCTATAAATGGAATTACTATGGACCAGAGTTCCAATACTTACTGGCTTAATTTCAGAACAGGACGAATAACTGCATCAAACTTTAAAGCAGCATGTCGTACCTTACTCCAAAAACCATCGTTAACATTAATTAAAGGCATATGTTATCCCTTAAAGATTTTGTCTAAACCCAAGCACACTACATACGGTTTAAAAGACGAAAAAAAGCTTTGTCAAACTTCATAAATCAATTTAAAACACTGTACGTCAATTTCATTCACTATTTAGAATATTATTATTATCTACTTGTATATACATATATATATATATATATATATATATATATATATATATATATATATATATATATATATATATTCACAACATACCTGAAATTTATGTAAAATTTACTTTAATTTCATTTATATCACTTATTACATGTTTACTGACATATGAAACTTAAGTTTGCGTGCCCCTCAACAAAGATAGCCGATCTGTCAAAGTCACGTGATCTGGAATGGTCTATGGGTCACGTGCACGTGACGTCACGACCATTTAAAGATGTCTGCCTGGTGGACCAACATGCCATTGTACATCACGCAGAAATAGCCAAAAATGCCTCAATTCTGTGTTTTTGTGGGATGTTAAAAAAAGTGGAATTGGGAATGGAATATCTTTTTATAGGTTTCCCTCAGAAAAAGATAATAGAGGTAGGATTATTCCTTTGGCGGTAGAAAGATGGAAAAAGTGGATAACTGCGGGTAAGAGATAAGACAGAATATAAAATAAAATACGGCAGAATAAGTTCGAGACGTTTTATTAAATTTATTACTTCTTTGAATACAAACAATAGTAAATTAGTATTTGGCATTCTCATAAGTACCTAACGAAATTATGACAAATATAGGTAGAAAGTTTGCCCGGTGGTTCGAAACAAATTATTATATATATTTTTGTTTAAACTAAGTTAGAAAAAATATTATATAAATTTGATTTATATAAAACCCATATTTTTATTAATTTTAAATAGGTACTTGTGTTGTGATAAATGTTATCGTAACCAAATATGCTCAAAAATTATTGCAAAATTCAAGGGAAACCAGCTAATTTGGAAGATAAAAACAATCCCGATTGGATGCCATCGTTAAATATGAGCTATGCAAAAGCATGTTATAATGCAAATAAAAGTTTACAGCGTTATAACAGATTAACAGATCGACATGTTAAAGTCTGAAAGTTTTTTTAACATAAATATGTCGTAATTATCATTTAGTTATAAACGTACATATCACTGACTTGTTTAGAATAATAGTAGTATATGTTATGTAAATAACTTTTACTAACGACTCATAATGCATTTATCATATATCATTCATTCATTACTAAAGTTACAAATAATTAGTAATTGTTCTTTCTTTTAGAAAAAATATATTTATTTTGGTAAATCATTTTATTACATACATGAAAATAACAAATTTATATAATGACAAAAACAAGCTGTAAATTCTTTCGTGGAGCCTGTTTCTGTAAATAAGGAACAGGCTATTACTAACATTGCCAGCACTAGTTCTTGCACTAACGAAAAATTACCTCACACTGAAACTGATCATGAAACTTCTACAAATGTGACAGATTTGAAAAATGAAATAATATCTTTGGAAAATCTCTCCAAAACTCTATAACACAAAAAACCAGCTTGTTGCACAATGGAAACGAAGCGAGTGAATTAATTTGTTGGTCCACCAGTCAGGGGGGTTGCCTACTTCGAGTCACGTGCTACACGCGACCTATAGAACCTTTTAGAAATAAATCATAACCTATTAATTAGGAAGCCAATGTTTATGGTTAAATTAAAACCAACAGAAGCTTTTAGAAACAAAATTCAACCTATCTCTTAATTATAGACAGTGGTTACGGATAAATTTTAATCAACAGAAACTTTTTTGCAGGCCGTGGTTATGAATAAATTGAAACCATCAGAATCTTTTAGAAACCAAACCAAACATATCTCGTTATTAGACAATGGTTATGAATGAAATTAAACCAAGAGAACAATTTTGGAAGAAACAGATAACCTATGCCTTTGTGATACAGTAATTATGGATGAATTGAAATTAACAAACCTTTCAAAAACAAAAACTAACCTATCTTTCAATTATATAGCTAACTATGGAAAAATCAACAAAAACTTTTAGAAACAAAATCTAATCAATTTCTTGGTTAGACAGTAGTTATGGATAAATTTAAATCAACAAAACCTGTTAGAACCAAATGTAACCTATTCTTAGTTAGACAGTGGTTGTGGATAAATTTAAATCAATAGAACCTATTAGGAACAAAATCTCACCTATATCTTAGTTACACAGTGCTTATAGAGAAATTTAAATCAACAGAATCTATTACAAATAAAACCTAACCTATTAGTAAGACAGTGGTTATGGATAATTATATCCAAAAGAAATTTTTGAATAGACAGTGGTTATGGATTAAATGAAACTAACAGAACCTATTTTGAAACAAAAGATTACCTATGTTTTTGTGAGACAGTAAATATGGATAAATTGAAATCAACAGGACCTTTTAGAAAGAAAACCTAATGAATCTTTCAATTAGACAGTGTTTATGGCAAAATGGAAACCAACAGAACCTTTTAGGAACAAAACCTAAAATATCTTTCAATGGGAGCGTTCACGCCAAACTGTTGCAGGTGACAGCACAATTATTCACACAATTTTATAAAAGTTGACACTGTTACTAAAAATATTGTTTCTCTTAGTGCGCATGTTCGCGTTTCCGTATTACAATATCGCGTGTGAAATTTAAACACAATAAACTTTAATTAAAATGGATTACGGAAATTGGAAGTTAAAGTTAATTAAAGAAGAATTAAAAAAGCATGGAGCATCAAGAAGTGGAAAGAAGCAGAACTAATAAGAAGGTATAATAGAAAGAATAAATGATGAATCATGTAAATGATTATATGATTGTAATAATGTTTCAGACTATAAGATTATGACAGAAATTTCAATTTTAATAATATTGATGAAAACCATAATACTTATAAAATGAAAGTTCCATCGCAACAGCAGTATAAAGATTTGCATAGTGGTGTTTTATTACCTACTGCAATTAATTTAAATAATATTGAAACATATTTACAATCTTTTAATCTAAATATTTCTTCAAAATCAGTGCACTTATTTGAAAGTAAATTTGTGCAATTTTTAAAATTTGCTGAAACACCTGACGGAATATTTATAAAGAGTGCTTGTAGAGCGGAAATGAAGAAAATTGTATATCACATTGATATATTATTGAAAAATTTAAGCATAGAGCAATGTCAATGTGAATGTGCTGCAGGTGAAGGGCCAAACGCACATTGCAAACATATTGCAGTATTGCTCGCAATGGAGCATTTTTGCAGTAAAAAAATTATTTATACTGAGGATGTATGTACTCAAAAACTTCAAGAGTTCCATAAACCTAAGCAAAAATTTAATAAATCACCACTCAAAGCAACTAATCTACCATTTACTCAAATCAATCATAAAATTCAAAGCAATCCCCTTTTAGACTGCATAATCAATGACAATAGTTACAAAAATTATTTTCGGAATCTTTGCTTAAATTTTGGATATGAAAATATGTTAATTATGCAACTATTTGAACCAGCAAACCCATATGGCATAGAAAATGATCACGATCATTATGCAAAAAGCACGAAGTATAATATAGATTATACTTCGTGGCAAAAAGTAAAAAGATAGATGATTTGTTATGTAATATGAGTTTGAAAAATATTTCAGAAGACTCTATTACAAGAATAGAACATAAAACTAGAGGGCAAAGTAAAAATAAACAATGGTTTAAAGAAAGGAGTTTTCGAATTTCTTCAACATACTTCAAAGATATTTGTAGTGCCATCACGAGAAAAGATTTAAATAAACTTGCTCAAGCAATACTAAATAAGGTAAAATTTTCCAGTAAAGCAACAAGACATGGATAGAACTATGAAGAATTAGCAAAAAATAAATTTGAAAAATTGACTAGAAAGGAAGTAAAAGAATGTGGATTATTTATTGTACAAAAGTACTCATATCTTTGCGCTTCGCCAGATGGATTAGTCGAGGACAATGCAGTTTTGGAGATAAAATGCCCGTTTTCATGCAGACAGAGAAAAATATGTACTACAAATATTCCATATTTAGTGGAAGAAAATGGTGAACTTACACTTAAAAGAACACACAAGTATTATTACCAAATAATGGGTCAGTAATGGCTAGTGGAAGAAAAGTTTGTTACTTTGTTGTTTATACGTTTTGTGACTTTATAATAATAATTCTGCAACATGATGAAGATTTCATTCAAAATATGATATTGAAGTTAAATGAATTTTATGATAATTATTTTTTAAATGCTTTGAAAGAAAAGTATTATTACAAATTTTGGAAATAATTTAGTTCATTTTTATTATCTGATATGGCCGCAAAGTGAAACTTTAAAACATGAAAATAAATATTTTAGCAATTTACTTTTCATATTTGAACTTACTAGAACTTCGTATGCTTTAAAGCCATTGTTGAAACATTTTTTTTTGTGAATTTATAATTTGTTCAAAAGAGTTGTTTCTGTTATTATTTTTTATTTAATGTTGTAAGTATCTCAGTAAGAAATACCATATTTAAAATGGGAAAATTGTAATAAAATTTTGAAATTAACGCTTTAAATTATGAAACTTCACTGTGATACTATGTGAATATAAAATTTATGTTTATGTTATCAAGAATTAAATTTATTTTATTTTTACAATAAAATGTACATATTCCTTATTTTTTTTTATATTATTCCTAAAATTACACAGCATGCTGCAAATAAAAAAAATATCTGTTCCCAATGGAATGTAATTTTTGTTCAGAGGTTGACAGAGAATTTTATAAGTTTTAGTCATTCCTATTATTCTTTCAATATGAACTCTTTTGCTGGCTATTTTCCTGTCTTGTAACAACACTAAACCAGGGATTTGCGATTTTCCTCTTAAAAAACTTGGTATATTTACAGTGACATCTTGAGAACAGAATAAATCCTGCACATTGAAACCTCTATCTGCCACGATAGAATCTCCACTCTCAATTTTTTGACGCAGAGGACTGCGTTCTATAATTTGCCTATGGCTTGTTGCTCCTCCGTAGGCTTCTGAAACGTGCGAAATCAATCCGCCTTGTGTAGCAGCCACAATATATTTTAGCGTATTTTTGTTTTTGTAAGTAGAAAAGGTAGCTTGTTGGCAAACTGATTCTACAGGTTTTACGGTTGGAATTTCTGAGGTATCAATGATTACTCTGGTTTTCGGAAAAGATTTTTTTAATTCGTTTGGCATATAAAATCGACAAGCTGTCTCGACGGCCACAAATCAAGTTCGCCCCACTGCATTGCCATAAATTTGATCCAAGTTTCTACTACATTTGATATACTTGAACAACTTACATCGAACAAACGAGCTTACATAAAATGAGAATAATTTTGTCTTAATTTTATTAAAGTGATAAAAAATTGATCTTCTATTGATAAAGAAAAAAAATGAAATTGTTTATGATTTAATCTAAATCTAATAGGACATAGTGTTTGCAACACAAATATAAATTTAGAATAATTTTCCAACCCTGTAAAATGGTGAATAGCTTTATTGTCATGACTGAAATTAGATACTGTAAATATTTGGCGTGAAGCGGTTTGTGTGAATTTGTCACAAGTTCGGGGTGCATCATATTTCTTTATATTTTCCTCTGTTGCTGGAAAATCATTTTCACGTTCTTCAATGCATGTAGTTGAAACACATTCCTCTGAAGCAATTTCCATTTGCGTTTCATGAACTAAAGATTCGCAAACAGATGTTTTCGAATTTTGATGGGTAATTTGTTCTTCATTTGTTGAAATGGTAATTGGAAATAATTCCTTCTTACACTTTCCTTTCCATAGACAGCATGAAGGAACAGCATTGTGTTACAGTATTTTTTTCGAATTTTTTAATCCTTTAACACAAAATAAAATACATAATTAATAGAATAAGCTTGCTGCTATCAATAATAAACATAGAATTGATATTTCAACAAGTAGTAACAATAATATCGACAAATATCCCTTACTGACTTACTTACTTAATCCTGTGCCTTTCTACCTTTTGGTGTAAGGCAAATATACCTACCACTATAATAACGAAGGAGCAGTTAGATGTCAAATCGCAGAACACAAGCACGAAGTGACATGTGAGATGTGAATAATAACAAAAAATGTGGAGGGGGTAAATGTGTAAGTAACTACAGCGCCATTAGTTCCTGACTAAACGCTCCTATTAGACAGTGGGTATGAACAAATTTAAACCAACAGAACCTTTTAGAAAGTAAATGTAACCACTCTCTAGGTTAGCCAGTGGTTATGGATAAATTTAAATCAACAAAACCTTTTAGATACAAAACCCAACATTTCTGTTTGTACAATAGTTACTGCTAAATTTAAATCTACAAAATCCTTTGTAAATGTTTAAATTATAACAATATAACGAATATTGAACCACATACTTTAAGCAGGATTTTAGATGCAGTTTTATTGCATAAATAATAATAATCCATTCTTAATATATTATTTGGTTGTACACAAATGTATATATTATATTTTGTATTTTTAGAACAATATTTATTATACAAATAGTTTTCACTATTTTAAAAGTGATTAGACTACATTCAAACCTGTAATCAAGACCTTTAACATTGTAAAAAGTTAAATATATATAATAGTTAATTATTAACTTTTTACAATGTTAAAGATCTTGATTATACGTTTGAATGTAGTCTAATCACTCTTAAAATAGTGAAAACTATTTGTATCTTAGAGGAAAGAATATATGGAGGGAGGGTTCATACACAAAAGTGAAGCAAGTTCCTCTTCCACCATATGAACATAAACCACCGGGATTCACAGTTTCGGAAGCCATTTTGTATTAGTGGGTCATTTTGTGTGTGTTGAAGAACGTTTGAAAGTGTTTCGTGAAGGTTCTTGTATTTTGCAGTACAATTTTGGGCTTTGATTATGTAAATTATGAAATACGATTATATTTTAACATTTTAACAATGTGTGTTTTATGTTTACAGATTTGATTGATTGATATAGTTGGTCCGTGATTGATTGATTAATTTATTGAAATATAAATCTAGTGTATTCATACGTAAGTTTTTTCTTATAATATTATGAGCTTGAAATAAATTTATCTTATTTCTAGATTATTGCAACATGGTGATGTGTTATGTATCGGGATGCTCCATTAGATCATCCCGGAAAACTTCACTCCAATTATTAAAGGCAAAAACTAAGAAAATTTCTTATCATAAGTATGAGACAACTAACTGTATGTGAATACAACTATTATTAAATATTTGTTTTGCAGGCTTAATGCAATCGGGAGAAAGGATTGGATTCCTAATCAACATGTTTCCGGAGACCTATTCTGTGGCACTTATCACTTGTCACTAGTGATGAGTTGATGACGTCAGCTCGTGATAGTTTGCGGGTGATACTTTAGTTTCTTTTGAATGGTTAGGTTTTTTCCAGTACATGTTTACGTTGGTAATGCATTCAAATATTCAAAATATGAATCACATAATAACAAGCGGCCATTCTGGGATCTCTGTATCTCCACAAATTTTACTAATTATTTATTTAATGTATATATTGTTAATATTTTCTACGTTTTTGTAAATATTTTCTATATTTGCAAAAATACATAATACAAAAATACATTATATAAAGTACTGAATACAAAAATTACGAAAATATATAATGCAAAAATTATAAAAATACATTATACAAAATACATAATACAAAAATTACAAAAATACATTATAAAAATACAAAAATTACAAAAATACATTACACAAAATACAGAATACTAAAATACATTATACAAAATATAGAATACAAAAATTATAAAAATACAATAGATAACATACAAAAATACATAATACAACAATTACACAAATACAAAACACAAAAATACATATATTATATATGTCGATACAAAACATCATCCTGGGCGTTGTCAGCAACTGGTGGAACTTCTAAATCTATTTCATCGTATCCTGGTTCTAGCTCCTCGACATTGTAGTGTTGGGCGATATTGTGCAAAATTGTACACGCTAATACAATCCTGGATCACATTAAAACTGAAAAAATAAGATATAATATTAAATGGAACGTAAAATATACGCATACAAATAAATACCCATGCTTCAAATCCTGTCTTTGGATATTATTTCTCGGAAATTGTATCCACTGCCGCATACATTTATTAACACAAGTTCAATCCAATTAGAATCTGAAACAAACAAAGTATAACAATATACCTAACAATACTATATTAAAATATTATTATTGATATGATTACTCACTCGCATGTTGTTCGGTATTGTAGAAGGCGCGCCTTGGCCAGCATTCATGTGCGAAACCAAAGTATTTATCAAATACAGGCACGCTTCCTTATTCAGTCGAAAATTAGATTTAAATTCTCGCTCTGAGATACTGAACGGATCTTGTATATCTCTCATATGCCTTCTAAACAACCGGTCTTCTTCTCTTCTGTCTTCATTATCCAACTCTTCCAATCACTGCTATCTGCCCGTGCAAAAATGCCATGCTTCCTTGAATATAAAAATAAAAAGTATTATACTTTTGAAAATTTGATTTATTTTTCACTTACCTATAAGCAAATAATAGTACGTTCACCTAAACACAAGTAAACTAAACTAAAATTTCAAAAACTCCACAAAATGAAACCAAGAAAAATACACTGTATCACACGCCCACTCTGTATCACTGTGATAAGTATCTAACACTACCTGCTTTGGTGGTGATAAGTCTACCACTTAACATGACGTCATACCGAGGTTTCACATCAATTCTCACAGATGGCAGCACATCTTTCACCTAAAACTTATCACTTAGCACTAGTGATAAGTTTTAGGTGAAAGACGTGCTGCCATCTGTGAGAATTGATGTGAAACCTCAGTATGACGTCATGTTAAGTGGTAGACTTATCACCACCAAAGCAAAAGTTTAATACTTTTAATTTTTATATTCAAGGAACTATGGCATTTTTGTATTGCCAGATAGCAGTGATTGGAAGAGTTGGATAATGAAGAAAGAAGAGAAGAAGACCGATTGTTAAGAAAGCATGTGAGGGATATGCAGGATCCGTTCAGTATCTCAGAGCGAGAATTTAAATCTAATTTTCGACTGAGTAAGGAAGTGTGCCTGTATTTGATAAATACTTTGGTTTCGCACATGGATGCCCGCCAAGGGGCGCCTACTCTAATACCGAACAACATGCGAGTGAGTAATCATATCAATAATAATATTTTAAAATAGTATTGTTATATTGTCATACTTTATGTTTGTTTCAGATTCTAATTGGATTGAACTTCCTTGCGGTTGGGAGCTACCAACGAAGCGTTGACAACAATTTGTTGGCATGTGTCAGTCAGCCGATGGTGAACCGCAGCTTGAATGAATTTACCAATGTGTTAATAAATGTATGCGGCAGTGGATACAATTTCCGAGAAATAATATCCAAAGACAGGATTTGAAGCATGGGTATTTATTTGTATGCGTATATTTTACGTTCCATTTAATATTATATCTTATTTTTTAAGTTTTAATATGATCCAGGATTGTATTAGCGTGTACCATTTTGCACAATATCGCCCAACACTACAATGTCGAGGAGCCAGAACCAGGATACGATGAAATTGATTTAGAAGTTCCACCAGTTGCTGACAACGCCCAGAATGATGTTTTGTATCGACATATATAATATATATATGTTACCTGCCCAGGAGTTGCAACCATCAGCAGTTCCCGACATCCTGTTATCATGTTATCATATTATATTACTCTGTATCAAAAACACATGTAAAAGATTGTAAAGAAATATTATATTCAGTCTGGACTTGTATCTTGCTTTGAAAACATTAAATTTATTATTTGTGAATAAAATAATTATTTTTAAAAACTCATAAACCAGAACCACGAAAATAATTGGCGCAGTCGGTAGGATACTGAGAGGTAATTCATCGTGAAAAAACCTGCAGTATCAACTGTTAACTCGCGACGGACCGAAATTCTACAAGATTAATCGAGAATCCAAGGAATCACCCTCTGACCCAGCAGATCTCTATCGAGGAAATCAGCCAGGAATGCGACTCTTCATCAAATTAGTTGTGTGAGTTGTTTTCATTTTTATGTCCGACTCCTCGCTTTCATCTTACCCTTCCACCGCGGAAAACAGTGAGAACGAGTTAGATTTAGACTTAGATTTTACGAATTCTTACAGAAATCAAAAAGTAGATTTAACAATAATTAATTCAGTTCTTTCTAATTTATCTATAAGCGAAAATATGTCACAAATTCCCAAATTTGAAACTAAATTACTGGAAATCGTTCCAAACTTCAATGGAAATCCAGCAGAATTAGCAGGATTCCTAGAAATTGAAAATGCCCTAATAAAAACTTATTGGGACCCGAAACCTGAAAAATTACATTGCGTTCAAAATATTACAGTAGTATATGGAATATATGCAAAATTATCCGGAGCAGCCCGCGAAGTATACACTACTTGTATAACCAAAGACTGGAAAACAGTAAAAGAAACGTTAGTTGCCCATTTCGGCGACCAGCGAGATGAAAATGGCTTATTATTTGATTTGGATCATCTGAGACAAAAAGATGAATCAGCACTTCAATTTTACACAAAAGTAATGCAAAATTTAAGCTTTCTTCATAATTATGTCCAAATTCATGAATCAGAAGACACAATTAAAACAGTAAAGAAAAATTTTTATAATACACATGCGTTGAAAATATTTTTAGCTGGATTAAAAGAACCACTTGGTTCAACAATTCGCGCAATGAAACCCACTAGTTTAGCAGAAAGTAGACAATATATAGTAGCGGAAAATAACATCAGACATTTACAAAGACCCGCTTTCAATAATAAAATTACTCAAAAACCTCAGCCTAATATGCACATTCAAAGACAAATCCCAATGCAATTTCCGAGATATCAATCTCCAGCAACCTATAATTCTCCGCAACAACAATTTTATAATCAACCCCGACCATTTCCCAGTGCTCCAATAGCTTTACAGCCTAGACCAATTCAACCTCAAAGAACTTTTACAAACCAACAAGTATTTGGAAGACCTTAACCTAGACCCAATCCTACAAACATGTGGAAACCACAAGGTTCTGCCACCCGTCAACAATTTCCCAAACCAACCCCCATGAGTGGAATATCACATGGTACTATATCAAAATTCCAAAATAACGGACAACAAAAATTTGTATCCGAGGAACTATTTAATGTAGAGCCCACCGAATTTTACGAACCAGTAGAATATTATTACGATAATTATAATGAAGTGGAAAATTACGAACAATACGGACAAAACACTTCGGTCGACACAAATGAAACCGAATACGACGTGTACGAAACCGACTCTTATGAAGATAATCAAAATTTTTGCGAAACGAGCCAGTCTCAGAACCAAACATAGAAATTCATTCCATCTATGATAAAAAAGATTTACCCTTTATAAAAATTTCGAATCCACCCTTAAAATTGTTAATAGACACCGAAGCGACAAAATCATTTTTAAATCCAGATCTTGCAGAAAAATATTTTAAACCATTTATTAAAAAGGAAATTTTTACAATTAGTTCAATATTTCAAACTACTAAACGCGATTCTTGTATTGAAATTCCAGCATTCCCCGAATTCAATACCGACAAAAATATAAAATTCTATTTGTTTAAATTTCATCACTTTTTCGATGGATTAATTGGATATGACACGTTAAAAGACTTAAACGTCGATTTAAATATAAAACATTCTATCTTGAAAACCCCAAACACGAGTTTAAAACTATCACACTACGAATCGAAACAAAAATTATTGTTCTTTGCTCGAATAGAACCAAACACTCTCGAAACCGTAAAAATTCCAGTACATGCACCCGACGGCGATGTATTAATACCACCCACATACATTTCGAATTGTTTAATTAGAAATTGTTTATCAAATTGTCAAAACGGTTATGCCCCTGTAGATATTTATAATAATACATATGAACCACAAGAATTTCATTTGTACGAACCAATTAATGCCAACCCATTTAATAATTCTGAATTCGAATTATTTAATGTCACAGTCAATGACGATGTAAATAATATCCAATATGAAGACAAATCAGACTTAACTAAATTAATTAGAACCGACCACATGAATACGGAAGAAACACATCAAATTTCAAAATTAGTCAAATCATTTTCCGATATATTTTATCGAGAAGGAACTCCACTAACTTTTACAAACAAGATCAAACATCGAATAATCACAAAAGATGAAATTCCAGTACACTCAAAATCCTATAGATATCCATTCATTCACAAACCAGAAGTCGAGAAACAAATTAACAACATGTTAGAACAGGGAATCATACGACCCAGTGATTCGCCTTGGTCATCACCTATTTGGATCGTTCCAAAAAAGGTTGATGCTTCTGGCAAACAAAAATGGCGTATAGTCGTCGATTATCGCAAGATAAACGAGAAGACTGTAGATGACCGTTACCCTATCCCGAATATATCCGACATTCTAGACCGACTTGGACGATCAAAATATTTTTCAACATTAGACTTGGCAAGTGGATTTCATCAGATTGAAATGCACCCGGACGACATACAGAAAACCGCTTTTAACGTAGAACACGGACACTATGAATTTTTACGAACACCTTTTGGCTTAAAGAACGCACCAGCCACTTTTCAGCGAGTTATGGATAACATATTACGAGAATATCTAAACAAAATTTGCTTTGTTTTTATGGACAATATAATAGTATTTTCTGCATCTCTTCAAGAGCATATTTCAAATTTAAAAAGTATTTTCCAAAAATTACGCGAAAGTAACCTTAAGGTACAACTTGATAAGTCCGAATTTCTAAAAACAGAAGTCACATTTTTAGGTCACTTAATTACATCAGACGGCATAAAACCTAACCCCGAGAAGATCAAAGCAATTAGAAATTACCCCTTACCAAAAACTACGCGAGAAATAAAAGCATTTTTGGGATTACTCGGATATTATCGCAAATTCATAAAAAACTTCGCAAATCTAACAAAACCTTTAACTTCATGCTTGAAAAAAGACGCCAAAATCGATACACAAAATCCAAATTACATAAATTGTTTCAATACCTGTAAAAATTTGTTAGCTAATGAACCTATTTTGCAACACCCTGATTTCGAGAAACCTTTCATATTAACGACAGACGCGAGCAATTTCGCGATTGGTGCCGTACTGTCACAAGGAAAAGTAGGATCAGATCTGCCTATATCTTATGCCAGCCGTACGTTAAATGATTCAGAGACTAAATACTCCACAATTGAAAAGGAGCTACTAGCATAGTATGGGCAGTGAAACATTTCAGGCCTTATCTATTTGGTCGTAAATTTGTCATCTATACGGACCACAGGCCTTTACAATGGCTGTTTTCATTAAAAGAACCCAATTCGAAACTCGTAAGATGGCGACTTAAACTAGAAGAATATGTTTACCAAATTGTTTATAAAAAAGGTTCACTAAATTTAAACGCAGACGCATTATCCCGTATTCAAATCAATGCCAACGAAACAAATGAGAACTCCGAAGGAATATTCGAATACATAGAAAATTTTAACAAAAAATTTTCTAACACTAATAAACAAGAGAATGAAAATAATTTAGATAATGTCTCTTTAGTAGTTCAAACCGATAATGAAAATCAAGATGAAATTATTTCAGACGATGAAACAGTTCACACGAACACAGAAAATCCGATCGTAGGAATACCTACGAGTATTTGTGATAAACCAGTTAATTTCGGAACAAACCAAATTATTATATCAGAAGTAAATTTTGATCCCCAAAAACCAAAAATTATAAAATTATTTGAAAACACACAACGTTTCCTTGTACAAATTTCGAAAAACAATTTTGCTAGAGATATAATTAATTTCATAAAAGAATACATCATCCCGAAAGTTAAATATTGCTTATACTTTGAAGATCCAATATATGAAAAATTCAGTTCAATTATTCAAAAATATTTCAAAAACTCACAAATAAATTTAGTAAGATATACTCAAAAATTATTAGATGTCGTAGACTCAGAAGATATTAAAGAAACTATTCAAAATTATCACGAAAGCAAAACTAATCACAGAGGAATCGATGAAACAGAGAAAGAAATTAGAAAGAAATACTACTGGCCTAATTTGAGGAAATCAGTTCAAACTTACATTAATGAATGTGAAGTATGTTTAAAAACTAAATATGACAGAATCCCTATTAAACCAAAATTTAATATTTCACCAACCCCAACTAAACCTTTTGAAATTTTACATATTGACTCGATAACTTTAGAAAAACAAAAATTCTTAACGATAATTGATGCTTTCTCAAGATATGCTCAAGCCTATAGATTGAATTCCGGACAAGGCATAGAAGTTGTGAATAATCTTGTTAAATATTTCACCCATCATGGGATACCAAATCAAATAATTTCGGACAATGGCTTAGAATTTAAAAATTCATTAGTTAAAGAATTATTAGAAGTACATAAAGTAAAACTCCATTTTATAACATCACAACATCCGGAATCAAACGGGTTAATTGAAAGATTTCATTCGACCCTTGTGGAACATATAAGACTACTAAACAATCAGAACGAATATAACAAAGAACCAATTGAAATGAAAGTCAACTACGCATTGCTAGCATACAATAATTCTATCCATTCTGCTACAAAATTTAAACCATGCGAAATTATATCAGGACACATTGACGTAAACTCACCCCTAGACCTTGAATTGGAAAAGCAACTAGTTAATAATTATATAATCAATCACAAGGAAAAAATTAAACTGCTATACAATATAATCAGAGATACAAACGAGCAATACAAACAAAAAACTATTGATTACGCAAATAAAAACCGCGAAGATCTACCTGAAATACCTAAAACAATTTACGTAAAAAATAAACAAAAGCAAAGCAAAACGAATAACAAATTCAAACCAGAAGAAATTGAAAAAATTAATCCAAATCTAAAAACCGCCGAAATAAAACCACAACACGGCAACACTTCTACAAACATCCACCTAAGTAACATAAAAAGACCCAGACAAAAACCTATGACTTTAAAAAACAGAATAAGACTAAAAACAAATTCAAAATCTTAGAAAATAAAATTCTAAAACCAGCATAATTTCACAGACTCTCGACTCTGTACATAACGATGACGAAGACACAAGAAGTTCTAATCCAGAATCTATCCAACAATCCTGGAATCCTCCCATTTAAATTAGGACAAGCAAGAATTAAAACCGCTTCCCACACATTCCTTCATTACGTTGACCTCAAATCCCTATCTAATCGAGTAGATTTATTAAATGAAAGCCTATCTAAAATAAAAGAAACAATAAACTCTGCTACCCCCGACATTTTCACTGTATTAAACAATTATTACGAACACTTGAAATACTAATTATCAGTTGTAACTAAAAAATTAAGAAATTTCTACCCAGAAAAACGGCAAAAACGTGGTATTATCAATCCTTTAGGATCTCTTATCAAGTTTATAACAGGAAATATGGATAATGCTGACGCCGAAGAAATTCATGATAACATACTTAAATTACAAAGTAATCAAAAATCAATCGTAACTAAATTAAATAATCAGATATCACTTTCGAAAAATATAATGTCTTCTATCAATGAAACGATGACATCAATAATCAAAAATCAAAATGATATAGAAAATAAAACAAATGAGATAATCAAATCAATTAATAACTCAAGTTTCTCGTTTTCTCATTATTTGATTATACAAGAAATTTTAGAAGAAATTAAATATAATATTGATTCATTAGTGCACTATTTGGAAGAAATTGAAAACGCGGTAACATTTGCCATTTTGGAAACTGTACACCCAAGCATAATTTCCTTTGAAGATTTGAAACATGCTATTAGCGAATTATTATCCATTTACGATCACAAACAATTATTATTTCCAAACATTGAAGACGTTTCTAGATATTATCATGTTATTAAAATTAAAGTACATATTAGTAACGAAAAAATTATGTTTTCACTTGATTTCCCGCTGGTACACCCAGAAACATTCGATCATTACCATTTATACTCCATTCCAAACGTTAATCAATCTACAATTATCCCACCTGCTACTTATCTATCCTTAAACAACAACGCATACCAATACACCAACGAGAAGTGTATAGACCTAGAGTCGAAATTCCTATGCGACAACACAAATCTCCTTCCAATGGAAAAAGATGAAGAATGTCTAACTTCAATATTAACTTCCGATACCACTGCCAATAATTGTCAACATGTGCCAGTAAAAATTAGACAAAAAATTGTATTAGAAATAAATAAAGCACATTACATTGGAATATTTCCTACACCGCAACAAATTAAAACAACGTGCAGTAGAAATACCATCGCTTCCCTTCAAGGAACCTATCTATTCATTATACCATCAAACTGCTCATTCAAAATCTCATCCTATGTGTATTCCAATAAAATAAACTCCATACCTGGCCCTCCAATCAACTTAGAAAAAATCAACATAAGAAGTCCTACAACCCTACAAGTTAAATAACTAAAACTGGACAAGACACCACTGGACAAACTACATCAACTCCAACTACAAGAAATTGAAGAAATCGACATCGATCCGATGAAGACAGAATACAAATACTCCGTGGCCGCAATAATAGGAGTCATCTGCCTGTCATTGGTGATCGCAACATATTTTTTGTTCAAAATAAAAAATAAATTTTTCCAAAATACAATTCCCAGGACTCCCACGCAGATTGACGAAACTCAAGTCGTTCCGCCCTAGAGTTTCTTCTTAAGGAGGAAGGTGTTACCTGCCCAGGAGTTGCATCCATCAGCAGTTCCCGACATCCTGTTATCATGTTATCATATTATATTACCAAAAGCACATGTAAAAGATTGTAAAGAAATATTATATTCAGTCTGGACTTGTATCTTGCTATGAAAACATTAAATTTATTATTTGTGAATAAAATAATTATTTTTAAAAACTCATAAACCAGAATCACGAAAATAATTTATATATATACAGGGTGGCCCAGGGAAAATTATCAGCGCAATTTTTGACCACTTAACATTAATTTTGCTAAAAACGCTCGAACACGTCAATTTTAATATAAAGGGGGACACCTAAATGGATTAGTACCAATGGCATAACTTCAACCCTAAAATGGGTGTGGACTGCACCTCAAAAATTTTATATGGAAAAGGGTGTCAAACCATGACACAGTTCGAAAGGCCTTTCAATTTTCAACAGTTTTTTTTATTTTTCAAATCCGATCATTAGTTCCAGAGAAATATCGTTTAAAACAAATTTTATCAGGTGTTCAAAATTGCCATCAAGGAGGCTAAAACAAATGACAGAAACTAAATAAACAATTCTTTCGACAAGTTTTTTGTAATAAACAAGTAATTTGTAAGTTGGATTTTTTTTTGTGAGGTTATTTGATGTCTAAAGTTTATGCCACGCTACCCGGATTTTTAGAAGATTTACAGCAACGTACCGTATCTCCAAAATTTTGAGCAAAATCTTTATTATTGTATGGAAGTTGGAAATAGTCATTTTGAACACCTAATAAACTGATACTTGAGTTTCTGTCATTTGTTTAAGCCTACTTGATTGCAGTTTTGCGCACCTGATAAAATTTGTTATAAACGATATTTCTCTGGAACTAATGATCGGATTTGAAAAATAAAAAAACTGTTGAAAAGAGAATTGAAAGGCCTTTCGAACTGTGTCATGTTTGACACCCTTTTCCATTTAAAATTTTTGAGGTGCAGTCCACACCCATTTTAGGGTTGAAGTTATGCCATTGGTACTAATCCATTTAGGTGTCTCCCTTTATATTAAAATTGACGTGTTCGAGCGTTTTTTGCAAAATTAATGTTAAGTGGCCAAAAATTGCGCTGATAATTTTCGTTGGGCCACCCTGTATATATATATTTGTGTTTTGAATTTGTGTAATTGTTGTATTATGTGTTTTAGTATCTTATGTACTAGCGAATGCTCAGCTACGCTGAGCGTTCCCTAGGCCTCCGGCGTCAGTGAAATATTAACATTTGAAAGCTAATTTTATTTCTGCAAGGCAGGTCTTGTCGAATGCTTTCATTTAATATCAAATACGGTGTACTTCCGGCAAGTAATTGTAAAAAAACAAATGCAGAACAACTTGGCAATTTTTTGTCACTTCTGCACATCAGCCCTCATCAAGACATTTAATTTGATACCAAACACGACATATTTCTAACAGCTTTTTCCAAAAAACAAAAACGGGTCAACATGAACCATTTCTGTTAATTTTACATGTCAGCTCTCATCAAGACCTTTCATTTTATACCAAACACGATATACTTCTGACAACTTTCTGCAAAAAAGAAAAGCCGATCGACATGAAACATTTTTGTTAATTCTCGACATCAGCACTCAATGAGACCTTTCATTAGATACCAAACACGACATACTTCGATTAACTTTTTGCATAAAACAAAAGCCGATCAACATAGACCGATTTTGTCGGTTCTGCACGCGAGCCCTCAACAAGATCTTTTATTTGAGACCAAACATGATATACTTTATACAACTTTTTGCAAAAAACAAAAGCCGATCGACATAGATCATTTTTGTCAAATTTCTATGCGAACCCTCGCCGAGACCTTTCATTAGATACCAAACACGACATATGTCTATTAACTTGTTGCATAAAACAAAAGCCGATCAACATGGAAAATTTTCTTTTTTGCACACCAGCCCTCACCGAGACTTTTCATTCGATACAAAACACAACATATTTCTGATAACATTTTGCAAAAAACAAATTCTAATCGACGTAGAATATTTTTGTCATTCGTGCACACCAATCCACATTGTGTCGTTTCATTAAAATCCAAGGACGACCTACTTGTAACAACTTTTTGCGCAAAACAAATGCAGATCGACGTGACATATTTTTTTTGTCATTTCAAAACCGGCCCATATGGTTTTTTTTCTTTTGATATCAAACACAGCAAAGTGTACAATTTATTTTATTTACGAATATTTTATTTTTATTTAGTTACCTACTTCATAATTTGGCAACACTGTTTGTGTTAAAAAGTAGTAGTTAATTCTTAAATTTATAAATTAATATTGTCAATCCTAATACAACTGCCACCGTCTTCACTGAAGTTAGTTTAGGAATATTCGGTTTTAATTTAGTTACTTCATCACACATTTGGCAACATTGACTTTTGACATTGGAAACGTCAAAATTTATATTAATTAAATACGTTATGTTTCAAACTTAAATTAATTGTAACACCTTTGCTCAAGACTATTATACATGATACTGTATTTACTTCTTTAATATCAATGTTCTATAAAAAGTTATAATCGTTTAAAGTTCATAGACAGATTGTCAAAAGTGACGGATGACCTCGTGACTTTTCTTAAATTTAGACATGGCTACTAGGATCCATTTTTTCAAGTTATTAATTTTGAACAGTTTTTATTTTTATTTTTAGACTTTTTATTTGATACCAAACACTCTATACTTCTGACAACGTTTTGCAAAACAACAATAGCCGATCGACATTGACAATTTTTGTTAATTCTGCACACCAGCCCTCATTGAAACCTTTCATTCGATACCAAACACGACATATTTCTGACAACTTTTTGCAAAAAACAAAAGCCGATCGACATGGAACATTTTTGTCAATTCTGCACGCTATCCCTCTACAAGACGTTTCATTTGAGACCAAACTCGACATACTTTTAAGAACTTTTTGCAGAAAACAAAAGCCGATCGAAATAGAACATTTCTGTCAATTCCACAGGCTAGCCCTCAACGAGACCTTTCATTTGAGACCAAACTCGACATACTTTTGAGAATTTTTTGCATAAAACAAAAGCAGATCGACATAGATCATTTTTGTCAATTCTCTACACGAGCTCTCGCCAAGACCTTTCATTCGATACCAAACACGACATATTCTGACAACTTTTTGCAAAAAACAAAAGCCGATCGACATTTTTGTCAATTCTGCACGCTATCCCTCTACAAGACGTTTCATTTGAGACCAAACTCGACATACTTTTAAGAACTTTTTGCAGAAAACCAAAGCCGATCGAAATAGTACATTTCTGTCAATTCCACACGCTAGCCCTCAACGAGACCTTTCATTTGAGACCAAACTCGACATACTTTTGAGAAATTTTTGCATAAAACAAAAGCCGATCGACATAGATTATTTTTGTCAATTCTCTACGCGAGCCCTCGCCAAGACCTTTCATTCGATACCAAACACGACATATTTCTGACAACTTTTTGCAAAAAACAAAAGCCGATCGACATGGAACATTTTTGTCAATTCTGCACGCTATCCCTCTACAAGACGTTTCATTTGAGACCAAACTCGACATACTTTTAAGAACTTTTTGCAGAAAACAAAAGCCGATCGAAATAGAACATTTCTGTCAATTCCACACGCTAGCCCTCAACGAGACCTTTCATTTGAGACCAAACTCGACATACTTTTGAGATTTTTTTGCATAAAACAAAAGCAGATCGACATAGATCATTTTTGTTAATTCTCTACGCGAGCTCTCGCCAAGACCTTTCATTCGATACCAAACACGACATATTTCTGACAACTTTTTGCAAAAAACAAAAGCCGATCGACATGGAACATTTTTGTCAATTCTGCACGCTATCCCTCTACAAGACGTTTCATTTGAGACCAAACTCGACATACTTTTAAGAACTTTTTGCAGAAAACAAAAGCCGATCGAAATAGAACATTTCTGTCAATTCCACAGGCTAGCCCTCAACGAGACCTTTCATTTGAGACCAAACTCGACATACTTTTGAGAATTTTTTGCATAAAACAAAAGCAGATCGACATAGATCATTTTTGTCAATTCTCTACACGAGCTCTCGCCAAGACCTTTCATTCGATACCAAACACGACATATTCTGACAACTTTTTGCAAAAAACAAAAGCCGATCGACATGGAACATTTTTGTCAATTCTGCACGCTATCCCTCTACAAGACGTTTCATTTGAGACCAAACTCGACATACTTTTAAGAACTTTTTGCAGAAAACAAAAGCCGATCGAAATAGAACATTTCTGTAAATTCCACACGCTAGCCCTCAACGAGACCTTTCATTTGAGACCAAACTCGACATACTTTTAAGAACTTTTTGCAGAAAACAAAAGCCGATCGAAATGGAACATTTCTTTAAATTCTGCACGCTGGCCTTCAACGAGACCTTTCATTTGAGACCAAACTCGACATACTTTTGAGAATTTTTTGCATAAAACAAAAGCAGATTGACATAGATCATTTTTGTCAATTCTCTACGCGAGCCCTCGCCAAGACCTTTCATTCGATACCGAACACGACATATTTCTGACAAATTTTTGCAAAAAAACAAAAGTCGATCGACATGGAACATTTTTGTCAATTTTGCATTTCAGCCCTCTACGAAACCTTTCATTAGATACCAAACACGACATACTTCTATTATCTTTTTGCATAAAACAAAAGCCGATCAACAAGGAAAATTTTCTTTTTTGTACACCAGCCCTCACCGAGACATTTCATTCGATACAAAACACATATTTCTGATAACATTTTGCAAAAAACAAATTCTAATCGACGTAGAATATTTTTGTCATTCGTGCACTCCAATCCACATTGTGTCGTTTCATTAAAATCCAAGGACGACCTACTTGTAACAACTTTTTGTGCAAAACAAATGCAGATCGACGTGACATATTTTTTTTTGTCATTTCAAAACCAGCCCTTATGGTTTTTTTTCTTTTGATATCAAACACAGCAGAGTGTTTAGGAATATTCGGTTTAAATTTAGTTACTTCATCACACATTTGGCAACATTGACTTTTGACATTGGAAACGTCAAAATTTATATTAATTAAATGCGATATGTTTTAAACTTAAATTAGTTGTAACACTTTTGCTCAAGACTAATATACTTGATACTGTATTTACTTCTTTAATATCAATGTTCTAAAAAAAGTTATAATCGTTTAAAGTTCATAGACAGATTGTCAAAAGTGACAGATGACCTCGTGACTCTTTTTAAATTTAGACATGGCTACTAGGATCCATTGTTTCAAGTTATTATTTTTGCACAGTTTCTATTTTTTTACACAAGAACCACTCACAGTAAAAATATGAGACCCCCAAAAGGCACAACTACACATTATTCCCTGCAATCTAAAAAAAAAATTACAACAATCCCTTTGATGGTTCAGGCAGTTTGGCTTGTGACAAAATTTGGCGATCGTCGTGATGAAAATAAACATCACGACACATAAATACGTTATGTTTTAAACTTAAATTAATTATAACACCTTTGCTCAAGATTATTATTCATGATACTGTATTCACTTCTTTAATATCAATGTTCTATTTGAAAATACAATCATTTAAAGTTCATAGACTGATTGTCATAAGTGACAGATAACAGCTTGTTTCTTTTTAAATTTAGACATGGCTACTAGGATCCTTAAACAATTTTTTGTTTCAAAATGAAAAAAATGTGTGGTTTTTATTAATTTACGCAAAAACTGCTCGACGTAAAAATATGAAACACCAAAAAGGCACACCTACGCATCATTCTCTACAATTTGATATTATTATACATATCAATTTCATAAATGGTTAAGGCTGTAGGTTTGTCCGAAAATTTGGCGATCGTCGTGATGAAAATAAATATAGATTGGGACACATGCCTTTTAGTATATAGGACTAGCGAATGCTTAGCTACGCTGAGCGTTCCCTAGGCCTCCGGCGTCAGTGAAATATTAACATTTGAAAGCTAATTTTATTTCTGCAAGGCAGGTCTTGTCGAATGCTTTCATTTAATATCAAATACGGTGTACTTCCGGCAAGTAATTGTAAAAAAACAAATGCAGAACAACTTGGCAATTTTTTGTCACTTCTGCACATCAGCCCTCATCAAGACATTTAATTTGATACCAAACACGACATATTTCTAACAGCTTTTTCCAAAAAACAAAAACGGGTCAACATGAACCATTTCTGTTAATTTTACATGTCAGCTCTCATCAAGACCTTTCATTTTATACCAAACACGATATACTTCTGACAACTTTCTGCAAAAAGGAAAAGCCGATCGACATGAAACATTTTTGTTAATTCTCGACATCAGCACTCAATGAGACCTTTCATTAGATACCAAACACGACATACTTCGATTAACTTTTTGCATAAAACAAAAGCCGATCAACATAGACCGATTTTGTCAGTTCTGCACGCGAGCCCTCAACAAGATCTTTTATTTGAGACCAAACATGATATACTTTATACAACTTTTTGCAAAAAACAAAAGCCGATCGACATAGATCATTTTTGTCAAATTTCTACACGAACCCTCGCCGAGACCTTTCATTAGATACCAAACACGACATATGTCTATTAACTTTTTGCATAAAACAAAAGCCGATCAACATGGAAAATTTTCTTTTTTGTACACCAGCCCTCACCGAGACTTTTCATTCGATACAAAACACAACATATTTCTGATAACATTTTGCAAAAAACAAATTCTAATCGACGTAGAATATTTTTGTCATTCGTGCACACCAATCCACATTGTGTCGTTTCATTAAAATCCAAGGACGACCTACTTGTAACAACTTTTTGCGCAAAACAAATGCAGATCGACGTGACATATTTTTTTTGTCATTTCAAAACCGGCCCATGTGGTTTTTTTTCTTTTGATATCAAACACAACAAAGTGTACAATTTATTTTATTTACGAATATTTTATTTTTATTTAGTTACCTACTTCATAATTTGGTCAGCCAGTACGGTTGTGTGGTCGTGGCGTGTCTTGTCTGATCGTGTAGATAAGCAACATAGCCCGCCCTGTCCATTTGGATGGGTTGCCGCACAACGGCTCGGTGTGTGCTGGCCTTGCAGAGACTGTAGGCTGACAACCTGCATCGCTAAAATGCAAGTAAAACATGTCACGAAACAAGTACTTCAGGTACTTGAGGCCCTGTTCCACATAGGAATGTTGTGCCATTGATTGATTTGACTTCATAATTTGGCAACACTGTTTGTGTTAAAAAGTAGTAGTTAATTCTTCACTGAAGTTAGTTTAGGAATATTCGGTTTTAATTTAGTTACTTCATCACACATTTGGCAACATTGACTTTTGACATTGGAAACGTCAAAATTTATATTAATTAAATACGTTATGTTTCAAACTTAAATTAATTGTAACACCTTTGCTCAAGACTATTATACATGATACTGTATTTACTTCTTTAATATCAATGTTCTATAAAAAGTTATAATCGTTTAAAGTTCATAGACAGATTGTCAAAAGTGACGGATGACCTCGTGACTTTTCTTAAATTTAGACATGACTACTAGGATCCATTGTTTCAAGTTATTAATTTTGAACAGTTTTTATTTTTATTTTTAGACTTTTTATTTGATACCAAACACTCTATACTTCTGACAACGTTTTGCAAAACAACAATAGCCGATCGACATTGACAATTTTTGTTAATTCTGCACACCAGCCCTCATTGAAACCTTTCATTTGATACCAAACACCATACACTTCTGACAACTTTTTGCAAAAAACAAAAACCGATCGACATAGCACATTTTTGTCAATTCTGCACGCTAGCCCTCAACAAGACGTTTTATTTGAGACCAAACTCGACATACCTTTAAGAACTTTTTGCAGAAAACAAAAGTTGATCAGAATGGAACATTTTTGTCAATTCTGCACGCTAGCCCTCAACAAGACGTTTAATTTGAGACCAAACTCGGCATACTTTTGAGAAATTTTTGCATAAAACAAAAGCCGATCGACATAGATCATTTTTGTCAATTCTCTACGCGAGCCCTCGCCAAGACCTTTCATTCGATACCAAACACGACATATTTCTGACAACTTTTTGCAAAAAACAAAAGCCGATCGACATGGAACATTTTTGTCAATTCTGCACGCTATCCCTCTACAAGACGTTTCATTTGAGACCAAACTCGACATACTTTTAAGAACTTTTTGCAGAAAACAAAAGCCGATCGAAATAGAACATTTCTGTCAATTCCACACGCTAGCCCTCAACGAGACCTTTCATTTGAGACCAAACTCGACATACTTTTGAGAATTTTTTGCATAAAACAAAAGCAGATCGACATAGATCATTTTTGTTAATTCTCTACGCGAGCTCTCGCCAAGACCTTTCATTCGATACCAAACACGACATATTTCTGACAACTTTTTGCCAAAAACAAAAGCTGATCGACATGGAACATTTTTGTCAATTCTGCACGCTATCCTTCAACAAGACGTTTCATTTGAGACCAAACTCGACATACTTTTAAGAACTTTTTGCAGAAAACAAAAGCCGATCGAAATAGAACATTTCTGTCAATTCCACACGCTAGCCCTCAACGAGACCTTTCATTTGAGACCAAACTCGACATACTTTTGAGAATTTTTTGCATCAAACAAAAGCAGATCGACATAGATCATTTTTGTCAATTCTCTACGCGAGCCCTCGCCAAGACCTTTCATTCGACACCAAACACGACATATTTCTGACAACTTTTTGCAAAAAACAAAAGCCGATCGACATGGAATATTTTGTCAATTCTGCACGCTATCCCTCTACAAGACGTTTTATTTGAGACCAAACTCGACATACTTTTAAGAACTTTTTGCAGAAAACAAAAGCCGAACGAAATGGAACATTTCTTTAAATTCTGCACGCTGACCTTCAACGAGACGTTTCATTTGAGACCAAACTCGACATACTTTTGAGAATTTTTTGCATAAAACAAAAGCAGATCGACATAGATCATTTTTGTTAATTCTCTACGCGAGCTCTCGCCAAGACCTTTCATTCGATACCAAACACGACATATTTCTGACAACTTTTTGCCAAAAACAAAAGCTGATCGACATGGAACATTTTTGTCAATTCTGCACGCTATCCTTCAACAAGACGTTTCATTTGAGACCAAACTCGACATACTTTTAAGAACTTTTTGCAGAAAACAAAAGCCGATCGAAATAGAACATTTCTGTCAATTCCACACGCTAGCCCTCAACGAGACCTTTCATTTGAGACCAAACTCGACATACTTTTGAGAATTTTTTGCATAAAACAAAAGCAGATCGACATAGATCATTTTTGTCAATTCTCTATGCGAGCCCTCGCCAAGACCTTTCATTCGATACCGAACACGACATATTTCTGACAAATTTTTGCAAAAAAACAAAAGCCGATCGACATGGAACATTTTTGTCAATTTTGCATTTCAGCCCTCTACGAAACCTTTCATTAGATACCAAACACGACATACTTCTATTGTCTTTTTGCATAAAACAAAAGCCGATCAACAAGGAAAATTTTCTTTTTTGTACATCAGCCCTCACCGAGACATTTCATTCGATACAAAACACATATTTCTGATAACATTTTGCAAAAAACAAATTCTAATCGACGTAGAATATTTTTGTCATTCGTGCACTCCAATCCACATTGTGTCATTTCATTAAAATCCAAGGACGACCTACTTGTAACAACTTTTTGTGCAAAACAAATGCAGATCGACGTGACATATTTTTTTTTGTCCCCCTTACGGTTTTTTTTCTTTTGATATCAAACACAGCAGAGTGTTTAGGAATATTCGGTTTAAATTTAGTTACTTCATCACACATTTGGCAACATTGACTTTTGACATTGGAAACGTCAAAATTTATTTTAATTAAATAAGTTATGTTTTAAACTTAAATTAGTTGTAACACCTTTGCTCAAGACTAATATACTTGATACTGTATTTACTTCTTTAATATCAATGTACTAAACAAAGTTATAATCGTTTAAAGTTCATAGACAGATTGTCAAAAGTGACAAATGACCTCGTGACTCTTTTTAAATTTAGACATGGCTACTAGGATCCATTGTTTCAAGTTATTAATTTTGCACAGTTTTTATTTTTTTACACAAGAACCACTCACAGTAAAAATATGAGACCCCCAAAAGGCACAACTACACATTATTCCCTGCAATCTAAAAAAAAATTACAACAATCCCTTTGATGGTTCAGGCAGTTTGGCTTGTGACAAAATTTGGCGACCGTCGTGATGAAAATAAACATCACGACACATAAATACGTTATGTTTTAAACTTAAATTAATTGTAACACCTTTGCTCAAGATTATTATTCATGATACTGTATTCACTTCTTTAATATCAATGTTCTATTTGAAAATACAATCATTTAAAGTTCATAGACTGATTGTCATAAGTGACAGATAACAGCTTGTTTCTTTTTAAATTTAGACATGGCTGCTAGGATCCTTAAACAATTTTTTGTTTCAAAATGAAAAAAATGTGTGGTTTTTATTAATTTACGCAAAAACTGCTCGACGTAAAAATATGAAACACCAAAAAGGCACACCTTCGCATCATTCTCTACAATTTGATATTATTATACATATCAATTTCATAAATGGTTAAGGCTGTAGGTTTGTCCGAAAATTTGGCGATCGTCGTGATGAAAATAAATATAGATTGGGACACATGCCTTTTAGTATATAGGACTAGCGAATTCTCGGCTACGCCGAGCATTCCCTAGAGCTCCGCTGTCAGTGCAAAAAACAAATGCCGATCGACATGAAACAATTATTTAATATTTCCACGTCAGCCCTCACCGAGACCTTTCATTTGATACCAAACACCATACACTTCTGACAACTTTTTGCAAAAAACAAAAACCAATCGACATAGCACATTTTTGTCTATTCTGCACGCTAGTTCTCAACAAGACGTTTCATTTGAGACCAAACTCGACATACTTTTGAGAACTGTTTGCAGAAAACAAAAGCCGATCAGAATGGAACATTTCTGCCAATTCTGCACGCTAACCCTCAATGAGATCTTTTATTCGATACCAAACACGACATATTTCTGACAACTTGTTGCATAAAACAAAAGCCGATCGACATAGACCATTTTTGTCAATTCTCTACTCGAGCCCTTTCATTTGATACCAAACACAACATACTTCTGATATCTTTTTGCATAAAACAAAAGTCAATCGACATGGAATATTTTTGAAATTTCTACAGGCTAGCCCACACCAAGAACTTTCATTTGATACCAAACATTATAAACTTTTGAAAACTTTGTGTAAAAAGAAAAGCAGACCGTAATGGATCATTTTTGTCAATTCTGCATGCTAGCCCTCAACGAGACCTTTCTTTTGAGACTATACTCGTCATATTTCTGAGAACTTTTCGCAAAAAACAAAAGCCGATCAAGATTTAGCAATTTTGTTAATTTTTCACGCTAACCCTCATCGAGACTTTTATTTTGATACTAACCACCACGTACTTCTGACAACTATTTGTGAAAAACAAAAGCCGATTGGTATGGAACATTTTTGTCAATTCTGCACGCTAGCCCTCAACGAAACCTTTCATTTGACATCAAACACCACACACTTCTGACAACTTTTTGCAAATAACAAAAGGCGATTGACATGGCACATTTTTGTCAACTCTTCACGTTAGCCCTCGACGAGACCTTTCATTTGAGACTAAACTCGACATACCTTTGAGAACTTTTGGCAGAAAACAAAAGTCGATCGGAATGGAACATTTTTGTCAATTCTGCTTGCTAGCCCTCAACGAAACCTTTCATTTGATACCAAACACGACATACTTCTGACAACTTTTTGCATAAAACAAAAGCCGATCGACATGGAACATTTTTGTCAATTCTGCACGCTAGCCCTCAACGAAACCTTTCATTTGACATCAAACACCACACACTTCTGACAACTTTTTGCAAATAACAAAAGGCGATTGACATGGCACATTTTTGTCAACTCTGCACGTTAGCCCTCAACGAGATCTTTCATTTGAGACCAAACTCGACATACCTTTGAGAACTTTTTGCAGAAAACAAAAGTCGATCGGAATGGAACATTTTTGTCAATTCTGCTTGCTAGCCCTCAACGAAACCTTTCATTTTATACCAAACACGACATACTTCTGACAACTTTTTGCATAAAACAAAAGCCGATCGACGTGGAACATTTTTGTCAATTCTGCAGGCTAGCCCTCAACGAGACCTTTCATTTGAGACCAAACTCGACATACTTTTAGGAAATTTTTGCAAAAAACAAAAGCCGATCAACTTTGACCTTTATTGTTCATTCTACACGCCAGCCCTTATCGAGCCCTTTCATTTGATACTAAACACCACATACTTCTCACAACTTTTTCCAAACAACATTTTTCTGACAACATTTTGCAAAAAACAAATTCTAATTTACGTAGAACATTTTTGTCATTCGTTTCCTTAAAACCCAAAGACAACCTACTTCTAACAACTTTTTCCGAAAAACAAACGCAGATCGACATGACACATTTTTTTGTCATTTCAAAACCGGCCATTATGGTTTTCTTTGTTTTGATATCAAACACAGCAAAGTGTTCCATTTAATTAGGTATATTTGATTTTTATTTAGTTACTTCATAATTTGGCAACACTGTTTGTATTAAAAAATAGTAGTTAATTTTTAAATTTATAAATTAATATTGTCAACCCTAATACAACTGCCACCGTTGTCAGTAAAGTTAGGTTAGGAATATTTGGTTTTCATTTAGTTACTTCATCACACATTTGGCAACATTGACTTTTGACAATGGAAACGTCAAAATTATTATTATTTAAATACGTTATGTTTTAAACTTAAATTAGCTGTAACACCTTTGCTCAAGACTATTATACATGATACTGTATTTACTTCTTTAATATCAATGTTCTATAAAAAGTTATAATCGTTTAAAGTTCATAGACAGATTGTCAAAAGCGACAGATGACCTCGTGACTCTTCTTAAATTTAGACATGGCTACTAGGATCCATTGTTTCAGGTTATTAATTTTGCACAGTTTTTATTTTTTTACACAAGAACCACTCACAGTAAAAATATGAGACCCCCAAAAGGCACAACTACACATTATTCCCTGCAATCTAAAAAAAAAATTACAACAATCCCTTTCATGGTTCAGGCAGTTAGGCTTGTGACAAAATTTGGCGATCGTCATGATGAAAATAAATAAACATCACGACACATGCCTTTTTAGTATATAGGAAATACGTTATGTTTTAAACTTAAATTAATTGTAACACCTTTGCTCGAGACTATAATACATGATACTCTATTTACTTCTTTAATATTAATGTTCTATAAAAAGTTATAATCGTTTAAAGTTCATAGACAGATTGTCAAAAGTGACAGATGACCTCGTGACTCTTTTTAAATTTAGACATGGCTACTAGGATCCATTGTTTCAAGTTATTAATTTTGCACAGTTTTTATTTTTTTACACAAGAACCACTCACAGTAAAAATATGAGACCCCCAAAAGGCACAACTACACATTATTCCCTGCAACCTAAAAAAAAATTATAACAATACGTTTCATGGTTCAGGCAGTTTGGCTTGTGACAAAGTTTGGCGATCGTCATGATGAAAATAAATTAACATCACGGACACATGCCTTTTAGTATATAGGACTAGCGAATGCTCAGCTACGCTGAGCGTTCCCTAGGCCTCCGGCGTCAGTGAAATATTAACATTTGAAAGCTAATTTTATTTCTGCAAGGCAGGTTTTGTCGAATGCTTTCATTTCCGGCAAGTAATTGTAAAAAAACAAATGCAGAACAACTTGGCAATTTTTTGTCACTTCTGCACATCAGCCCTCATGAAGACATTTAATTTGATACCAAAAACGACATATTTCTAACATCTTTTTCCAAAAGACAAAAACGGGTCAACATGAACCATTTCTGTCAATTTTACATGTCAGCTCAGCTGAGCATTCCCTAGAGCTCCGCTGTCAGTGCAAAAAAAACAAATGCCAATCGACATAAAACGGTTTTTTCATATCTGCATGTCAGCCCTCACCGATACCTTTCAGTAGATTCCAAACACGATATGCATGTAATAACTTTTTGAAAAAAACAAAAGCTGGTCGACATGAAACATTTTTCTCTATTATGCACGCCAGCCCTCACCGAGACCTTTCATTTGATACCAAACACAACATACTTCTGACATTTTTTTTTGCATAAAACAAAAGTCAATCGACATGGAACATATTTGCAATTTCTACAGGCTAGCCCACACCGAGAACTTTCATTTGATACCAAACACTATAAGCTTCTGACAACTTTTTGTAAAAAGAAAAGCAGATCGACATGGAACACTTTTGTCAATTCTGCACGTTAGCCCTCAACGAGACTTTTCATTTGAGACCAAACTCGACATATTTCTGAAAACTTTTCGCAAAAAACAAAAGCCGATCAACAATAAGCAATTTTGTTAATTTTTCACGAAACCCTTATCAAGACCTTTATTTTGATACCAAACACCACATACTTCTGACATCTATTTACAAAAAACAAAAGCTGATGGGCATGGAATATTTTTGTCAATTCTGCACGCTAGCCCTCAATGAAACCTTTTATTTGAGACCAAACACCACACACTTCTGACATCTTTTTGCAAAACAACAAAAGCCGATTGACATGGCGCATTTTTGTCAATTCTACAGGCTAGCCCTCAGCCAGACGTTTTGTTTAATACCAAACTCGACATACTTATGAGAAATTTTTGCAGAAAACAAAAGCCGATCGAAATGGAACATTTTTGTCAATTCTGCACGCTAGCCTTCAACGAGACCTATCATTTGAGACCAAACTCGACATACTTTTAAAAACTTTTTGCAAAAAACAAAAGCCGATCAACATTAACCATTTTTGTTAATTCTGCACACCAGCCCTTATCGAAACCTTTCATTTGACACCAAACACCATACACTTCTGACAACTTTTTCCAAAAAACAAAAACCGATCGACATAGCACATTTTTGTCAATTCTGCACGCTAGCCCACAACGAGACGTTTCATTTGAGACCAAACTCGAAATACCTTTGAGAACTTTTTTCAGAAAACAAAAGCCGATCGGAATGGAACAGTTTTTTCAATTCTCCTCGCTAGCCCTCAATGAGACCTTTCATTTGAGACCAAACTCGACGTATCTTTGAGACAGTTTTGCAAATAACAAAAGCCGATCAACATTGATCATTTTTATTAATTCTACACGCCAGCCCTTATCGAGCCCTTTCATTTGATACTAAACACCACATACTTCTCACAACTTTTTCCAAACACGACATTTTTCTGACAACTTTTGCAAAAAACAAATCCTAATCTACGTAGAACATTTTTGTCATTCGTGCACACCCGTCCACATTGTGTTGTTTCCTTAAAACCCAAGGATGACCTACTTCTAAAAACTTTTTACTTAAAAAAAATGCAGATCGACATGACACATTTTTTTGTCATTTCAAAACCGGCCATTATGGTTTTCTTTCTTTTGATATCAAACACAGCAAAGTGTTCCATGTAATTAGGTACATTTGATTTTTATTTAGTTACTTCATAATTTGGCAACACTGTTTGTATTAAAAAATAGTAGTTAATTTTTAAATTTATAAATTAATATTGTCAACCCTAATACAACTGCCACCGTCTTCAGTAAAGTTAGGTTAGGAATATTTGGTTTTCATTTAGTTACTTCATCACACATTAGGCAACATTGACTTTTGACAATGGAAACGTCGCAAATTTATATTAATTAAATACGTTATGTTTTAAACTTAAATTAATTGTAACACCTTTGCTCGAGACTATTATACATGATACTGTATTTACTTCTTTAATATCAATGTTCTATAAAAAGTTATAATCGTTTAAAGTTCATAGACAGATTGTCAAAAGTGACAGATGACCTCGTGACTCTTTTTAAATTTAGACATGGCTACTAGGATCCATTGTTTCAAGTTATTAATTTTGCACAGTTTTTATTTTTTTACACAAGAACCACTTACAGTAAAAATATGAGACCCCCAAAAGGCACAACTACACATTATTCCCTGCAATTTAAAAATAAATTTATAACAATCCCTTTCATGGTTCAGGCAGTTAGGCTTGTGACAAAATTTGGCGATCGTCATGATGAAAATAAATAAACATCACGACACATGCCTTTTTAGTATATAGGAAATACGTTATGTTTTAAACTTAAATTAATTGTAACACCTTTGCTCGAGACTATAATACATGATACTCTATTTACTTCTTTAATATTAATGTTCTATAAAAAGTTATAATCGTTTAAAGTTCATAGACAGATTGTCAAAAGTGACAGATGACCTCGTGACTCTTTTTAAATTTAGACATGGCTACTAGGATCCATTGTTTCAAGTTATTAATTTTGCACAGTTTTTATTTTTTTACACAAGAACCACTCACAGTAAAAATATGAGACCCCCAAAAGGCACAACTACACATTATTCCCTGCAACCTAAAAAAAAATTACAACAATACCTTTCATGGTTCAGGCAGTTTGGCTTGTGACAAAGTTTGGCGATCGTCATGATGAAAATAAATGAACATCACGGACACATGCCTTTTTAGTATATAGGACTAGCGAATTCTCGGCTACGCCGAGCATTCCCTAGAGCTCCGCTGTCAGTGCAAAAAACATATGCCGACCGACATGAAACAATTATTTCATATTTGCACTTCAGGCCTCTCCAAGACCTTTCATTAGATTGTAAACACGATATACTTCCAATAATTTTTTGCAAAAAACAAAAGCCGTACGGCATGAAACATTTTTGTCATTTATGTGTCCCAGCCCTCACCGAGACCTTTCATTTGATACCAAACACGACACACTTCTGTCAACTTTCTACATAAAACAAAAGTCGATCAACATGAAACATTTTTATCATTTCTGCACGCTAGCCCACACCGAGACTTTTTATTTGATACCAAACACTCTATACTTCTGACAACCTTTTGCAAAAAACAATAGCCGATCGACATTGACAATTTTTGTTAATTCTGCACACCAGCCCTCATTGAAATCTTTCATTTGATACCAAACACCATACACTTCTGACAACTTTTTGCAAAAAACAAAAACCGATCGACATGGAACATTTTTGTCAATTCTGCACGCTATCCCTCTACAAGACCTTTCTTTTGAGACCAAACTCGACATACTTTTGAGAATTTTTAGCATAAAACAAAAGCAGATCGACATAGATCATTTTTGTCAATTCTCTACGCGAGCCCTCGCCAAGACCTTTCATTCGATACTAAACACGACATATTTCTGACAACTTTTTGCAAAAAACAAAAGCCTATCGACATGGAACTTTTTTGTCTATTTTGCATTTCAGTCCCCAATGAGACCTTTCATTAGATACCAAACACGACATACTTCTATTAACTTTTTGCATAAAACAAAAGCTGATCAACATAGACCGTTTTTGTCAGTTTTGCACGCAAACCTTCAACAAGACCTTTTATTTGAGACCAAACATGATATACTTTATACAACTTTTTGCAAAAAACAAAAGCCGATCGACATAGATCATTTTTGTCAAATCTCTACGCGAGCCCTCGCCGAGACCTTTCATTAGATACCAAACACGACATACGTCTATTAACTTTTTGCATAAAACAAAAGCCGATCAACGTGGAAAATTTTCTTTTTTGTACACCAGCCCTCACCGAGACTTTTCATTCGATACAAAACAACATATTTCTGATAACATTTTGCAAAAAACAAATTCTAATCGACGTAGAATATTTTTGTCATTCGTGCACACCAATCCACATTGTGTCGTTTCATTAAAATCCAAGGACGACCTACTTGTAACAACTTTTTGCGCAAAACAAATGCAGATCGACGTGACATATTTTTTTTTTGTCATTTCAAAACCGGCACTTATGATTTTTTTCTTTTGATATCAAACACAGCAAAGTGTTCAATTTATTTTATTTACGAATATTTTATTTTTATTTAGTTACCTACTCCATAATTTGGCAACACTGTTTGTGGTAAAAAGTAGTAGTTAATTCTTAAATTTATTAATTAATATTGTCAATCCTAATACAACTGCCACCGTCTTCAGTGAAGTGAGTTTAGGAATATTTGGTTTTAATTTAGTTACTTCATCACACATTTGGCAACATTGACTTTTGACATTGGAAACGTCAAAATTTATATTAATTAAATACGTTATGTTTTAAACTTAAATTAATTGTAACACCTTTGCTCGAGACTATTATACATGATACTGTATTTACTTCTTTAATATCAATGTTCTATAAAAAGTTATAATCGTTTAAAGTTCATAGACAGATTGTCAAAAGTGACAGATAACAGCGTGACTCTTCTTAAATTTAGACATGGCTACTAGGATCCATTGTTTCAAGTTATTAGTTTTGCACAGTTTTTATTTTTTTACACAAAAACCACTCACAGTAAAAATATGAGACCCCCAAAAGGCACAACTACACATTATTCCCTGCAATCTAAAAAAAAATTTACAACAATCCCTTTCATGGTTAAGGTAGTTAGGCTGTCCACAAAATTTGGCGATCGTCGTGATGAAAATAAATAAACATCACCGACACATGCCTTTTAGTATATAGGATTGTATTTTGGTAATTTTTGTATTCTGTATTTTGTATAATGTATTTTTGTATTCTGTAGTTTGTATAATGTCTTTTGGTATTATATATTTCTATAATTTTTTATTCTGTATTTTGTATTATGTATTTTTGCAAATATAGAAAATATTTACAAAAACGTAAAAAATATTAACAATATATACATTAAATAAATAATTAGTAAAGTTTCTGGGGATACAGAGATCCCAGAATGGCCGCTTGTTATTATGTGATTCATATTTTGAATATTTGAATGTATTGCCAACGTAAACATGTACTGGAAAAAACCTAATCATTCAAAAGAAACTAAAATATCACTCGCAAACTATCACGGGCTGACGTCATCAATATATCACTAGTGATAAGTGATACTTGCCACAGAATAGGTCTCCCGTAGTTGTTACAATTTCTGTTGTCGCCTTTTTTATGTATTGGGAATATCATTGCTTTTCCCCATTCTTTAGGAATTTTCCCTATGTCCCACATTCTATTTATCATCTCTAGTAATATTTGTTCTCCTTCTTCGCCCATGTATTTTAATTGTTTCGCTCTGATGTTGTCGTGTCCTGGCGCTCTACCGTTTTTTAACTTTCTTAATCCTGTTTTAAGCTCTTCCTCTGTGATATTTTTTTTACTTCACTTAATTCAGTGTTTTGATGTTTTGGGTATTTATTCTCCATTTCGTCAGTAGTGTGATTATTTCTTTCTAGCAGATCTTCAAAATGTTCCTTCCATCTTTTCATTATTTCTGTGTCATCTTTTATTATTTGTCCCTGTTTATCTAGTAGTTGTTTTAGAGTCAGTTGTTTTACTTTTCAGTTGTTTTTAAGTGTTCTATAAAAAATCTTTTTATTTTCTTTGAAGCTTGTCTCTAGTGTCTTACCAAATTCTTTCCATGACGATTCTTTTCATTTTTTTATTATTTCTTTTGTTTTCTTTCTTTGAAGTCTATACTCCCCGTAGTCTTCTTCTTTCTTAGTGTTTATGAATTTTTTCCATTTTTGTTTTTTCTTTTTTACTTGTTCTTTTACTTGTTCGTTCCACCAGTGCATTTGTTTTCTGTTGTTTGTATATCTGGTTATTCCGCAAGCATTTCTTGTTGCTTCTGTTATTATATATTTAAAGGTTTACCACATGTCCTCTTCGTTGTTCATATTAGGCTTTTGTGTTTGTTTTATTAGCTCTTTTATGTTATTCTGGTATTTTTCTCTGATCTGTTTGTCTTTTAGTTTGTCTATTTTGTACTTCGTTATACTGATCTCTTTCTTGTTTTTTTCTTGTGTTTGTTTATTTTCCTCTTCCTTTTCTTTTATTTTTATTTTTGCTGTGACCAGAAAGTGGTCGCTTCCATTTTCAAAACCCCGTTTAACTCTTACATCTTTTAATGTATTTCTACGCCCGCTGTTAATTAGGAAATAATATTTCGTTTCTGCTGTTTTCCACTGTAGTATACTTGTGAATGTCCTTTTGTTGAAAGAGTGTGTTTAGTATTTTAAGATTGTTTATAACACAAAAGTCTATAAGTCTGTTTCCATTGTTGTTTTTAACCTCTTCTCCGTATGGTCCCATAATATCTTCCAGTCCCTTGATTTTGTTAGCCACTCTTGCATTGAAATCACCCGTAACGTATATCGGTTCTTCTAATTTTTCAAATTCTATTTGCAGTTTCCCCCAGAATTCGTCTTTGTCTGATTTACTATCATTTTCGTCTAATCCGTATATTATCATTATGTTTGTTGTTGTTTCATTTATATTGTCCTGTTTAATTGTCATTATTCTTTAGTTTATGCACTCCCACTCTCTTATCGCTTGCTCCATTCTACTATGTATTATGCAACCTACACCTGCCCTTGCTCTCTCTTCTTTCTCTACTCCGCTATATATCATTATATGATTATTATTTAACATCATTAGCCTCTTACCCTTCTTTTTTGTCTCGGTTATAACTAATATTTCTACACCTGACTTTTCGAGTTCATCTATTAGTTCTATTTCCTTTCCATTTAAGCTTCTTATATTCCAATTTCCTATATGTATAACCTTTTCCGTTTGCTTGTCCGTTACCTTTTCCGTATGCTTGTTCATTTTCGTTTGATCTGTCTTGATTATATTATTCGTTAATCGTTTTGAGAATATTTGTTCCGCTTCCTGTTTATCTTCCTTGTTCGATGTTCTTTCCTGTGCTGTGACTCCTTTTTCATTTTTATACCATATGTAAACTATATCATCAACTATGATTTTTTGATAGCCAATTTTGATTCTTTTCCCTTTTTCCCTCTCTTCTTTAGCGATGCTTCTAATTTCTCTTTGTATATTCCTTTCATCCTATCATTGTCTATGTATATAGTTGTTTTTGCTAGTTTGTTTTTGGCTTCCATTATCTTTTGCTTTTCCTCCCAGTTTGTCAATTCCGTTTTTATGATTTCTTTCTTCGTATTTTGATGAAGCGTTGTTACTTGTTTAATGTCTGCTTTTATTTTTAGCTTTTCTTCTAGCCAATTCTTGACCTCTTGTTTCGTGTTCTCCGGTAATCTTAAACCTTTTATTACAATATTGTTCTTCCTCTTTAGTCTTTCTTCTCTTTCTACATTTTTCTCTAGATTATCTATTCTATCTATTAAGATTTTCTCTTCTCTCTTCCAGGATATTTCTTTCTTTTCCATTTCTAGTTTTATTTCTTTTATTTCTTGTTTTAATTCCTTCGCGTTCTCATCTATTTTATTCATCAATTTTCAGACACAACATTTCCTTCACTTCCTCCATATTTTTTGAATCCATAGTGTCCCCGGCCGTTGTTGTATTAATACTTAGTAGATTTTCCTTTTCAACTTCTTCTTCTTCTTGTATTGCTGAATCCTCTTTTCGTCTTCTTTGCTCAGGCGATCTAAGCACTTTTTTACTTATATTGAATATTTTGTAATATTCTTCTTTTTCTTTGTCTCTTGCCCTTTTGTACATTCCTGTTTATATCACTCACTATATTTTAACACACTTTTATATTAAATGTTTAAAAAGAATTTATCTCGATACGCCTTCCTGAATCCGCCACTGGCTGTCTTGAAGAGCGCATGCGCGAAAACCGACCGTGCGCAGGTTTAGGCTCGTGTTTATCTAACCCTACTTTTTAAACACTTATTTTGAATACTTTTATATTGTCTTTTGCCACTGAGTTCAATCAAACTTTTATTGTCACTGTCACTACACACTAAATACTATCCGTAAAGATAAGTAACTTGTTTTTATACACAATAATTCCCATAGATTGGGGTTATTATTGGTGCTCTATTCAAAACACTTCCACTTCATATAGGATCAAAATAATTTTTTTTTTACATATTTAAGAACAAAATAGAAAAATCTGTAAACACAAGATGTGCAAATAATATAAGCATTTTTTAATGAAATAGAATAAAAAATACTAATATAATTTTATATTTGCGCGCCAGCCGCCATATTGACTATGAACCATAGACCTTCCTACGTCCTCCCCCACCATGCTTCGCACTCACTGCTCAAAGTATTGGTTTATGCTCCCTTCATGTATTCTTTCCTCCAAGATTTGTATAATAAATATTGTTCTAAAAATATAAAATATAATATATAGGTACATGTGTACACAACCAAATAATTTATTAAGAATGGATTATTATTATTTATGCAATAAAACTGCAGCTAAAAACCTGCTTTAAATATGTGGTTCAATATTCGTTATATTGTTATAATTTAAACATTTACAAAGGATTTTGTAGATTTAAATTTATCAATAACTACTGTACAAAGAGTAATATTGGATTTCCTATCTAAAAGGTTTTGTTGATTTAAATTTATCCATAACCACTGGCTAACCTAGAAGAGTGGTTACATCATATACCTATTAGTAATATACCGCTGATCCTCCGCTATCCATACGTTTAACAAAGTGTAATAGAGATATATCTTGCATCGCAGACAACTGTTACAGTGCACTTGGTGCGCATGCTCAACACACAAGAAGATAGGGTTTCAATGGCACATTTAATATTTAAAATATAATAAATAAATATAGAAATTTGAAGAAAGTAATGAATTATTGTACATAACACTGCAATAATCATTTAATATTGTTTATTGGTAATAAAATTACTACAGCGCGATATTTAAAATATTTTACGCTATGTTTTGTATACTATGCACGATATGATAAAGCGAAATTTATTTCCCTCGTTAATATGTAACCCTTCAATTGACAAACGAAATTTTATTTTATTTATTTTATAATGACAGGTTAAAATAACAAGTTCAATAAAATAAATTCTTATTTATTTTAAATTTATTTTAAATAAACAAATTTAAACATTTTATTAATGACACAAATTATATTGTTATCAAAATTTCGATTGTCAAGTGAAGGGTTACATATTATTAACTAGGGAAATAAATTTCGCCTTATCATATCGTGCATAGTATAAAAAACATAGCTTAAAATATTTTAAATATCGGTTCTGTTGGTTTCCATTTTGCCATAAACACTGTCTAATTAAAAGATTCATTAGGTTTTGTTCTAAAAGGTCCTGTTGATTTCATTTTATCCATAACCACTGTCTATTCAAAAGGTTCTTTGGATATAATTATCCATAACCACTGTCTTACTAATAGGTTAGGTTTTATTTGTAATAGATTCTGTTGATTTAAATTTCTTCATAACACTGTGTAACTAAGATATAGGTTAGGTTTTATTTCTAATAGGTTCTGTTGATTTAAATTTATCCACAACCACTGTCTAACTAAGAATAGGTTACATTTGGTTCTAACAGGTTTTGTTGATTTAAATTTATCCATAACTACTGTCTAACCAAGAAATTGATTAGATTTTGTTTCTAAAAGTTTTTGTTGATTTTTCCATAGTTAGCTATACAATTGAAAGATAGGTTAGTTTTTGTTTTTGAAAGGTTTGTTAATTTCAATTCATACATAATTACTGTATCACAAAGGCATAGGTTATCTGTTTCTTCCAAAATTGCTCTCTTGGTTTAATTTCATTCATAACCATTGTCTAATAACGAGATATGTTTGGTTTGGTTTCTAAAAGATTCTGATGGTTTCAATTTATTCATAACCACGGCCTGCAAAAAAGTTTCTGTTGATTAAAATTTATCCGTAACCACTGTCTATAATTAAGAGATAGGTTGAATTTTGTTTCTAAAAGCTTCTGTTGGTTTTAATTTAACCATAAATATTGGCTTCCTAATTAATAGGTTATGATTTATTTCTAAAAGGTTCTATAGGTCGCGTGTAGCACGTGACTCGAAGTAGGCAACCCCCCTGACTGGTGGACCAACAAATTAATTCACTCGCTTCGTTTCCATTGTGCAACAAGCTGGTTTTTTGTGTTATAGAGTTTTGGAGAGATTTTCCAAAGATATTATTTCATTTTTCAAATCTGTCACATTTGTAGAAGTTTCATGATCAGTTTCAGTGTGAGGTAATTTTTCGTTAGTGCAAGAACTAGTACTGGCAATGTTAGTAATAGCCTGTTCCTTATTTACAGAAACAGGCTCCACGAAAGAACTTACAGCTTGTTTCTGTCATTATATAAATTTGTTATTTTCATGTATGTAATAAAATCATTTACCAAAATGAATATATTTTTTCTAAAAGAAAGAACAATTACTAATTATTTGTAACTTTAGTAATGAATGAATGATATATGATAAATGCATTATGAGTTGTTAGTAAAAGTTATTTACATGACATATACTACTATCATTCTACACAAGTCAGTGATATGTATGTTTATAACTAAATGATAATTATGACATATTTATGTTAAAAAACTTTTAGACTTTAACATGTCGATCTGTTAATCTGTTATAACGCTGTAAACTTTTATTTGCATTATAACATGCTTTTGCATAGCTCATATTTAACGATGGTATCCAATCGTGATTGTTTTTATCTTCCAAATTAGCTGGTTTCCCTTGAATTTTGCAATAATTTTTGAGCATATTTGGTTACGATAACATTTATCACAACACAAGTACCTATTTAAAATTAATAAAAATATGGGTTTTATATAAATCAAATTTAAATAATATTTTTTCTAACTTAGTTTAAACAAAAATATATATAATAATTTGTTTCGAACCACCGGGCACACTTTCTACCTATATTTGTCATAATTTCGTTAGGTACTTATGAGAATGCCAAATACTAATTTACTATTGTTTGCATTCAAAGAAGTAATAAATTTAATAAAATGTCTCGAACTTATTCTGCCGTATTTTATTTTATATTCTGTCTTGTCTCTTAACCGCAGTTATCCACATTTTCCGTCTTTCTACCGTCAAAGGAATAATCCTACCTCTATTATCTTTTTCTGAGGGAAACCTATAAAAAGATATTCCATTCCCAATTCCACTTTTTTTAACGTCCCACAAAAACACAGAATTGAGGCATTTTTGGCTATTTCTGCGTGATGTACAATGGCATGTTGGTCCACCAGGCAGACATCTTTAAATGGTCGTGACGTCACGTGCACGTGACTCATAGACCATTCCAGATCACGTGACTTTGACAGATCGGCCATCTTTGTTGAGGGGCACGCAAACTTCAGTTTCATATATCAGTAAACATGTAATAAGTGATATAAATGAAATTAAAGTAAATTTTACATAAATTTCATGTATGTTGAGAATATATATGTAAAT